>JASDFA010000019.1:145382563-146590076 GCA_035772735.1 Datura wrightii
CTTCATCTAGGGGGACTCAATCATATGTGTCTTTTGCATCAAATATTTCAACATTTTATTATGTTAGACAATTTTCTTTTTTTTATGATCGAGAAATTCGTCTCAAGTCAATTCTTTTGATCCGAACTAGTTTTCGAAATTCGGAGATTATGAGTTCGCCCCTCTATTCTTATTCATTTAAATATTAGACATAATTCGCTTGGCGAAAAGTTGAAACTTGTGACTGAAGACACAAATACTTCAGTGGGGGACTATTTTATTTTTCTATTGAAATAGGCAAGAAGAGGGACAACTAGACGTATCTCGCTAGACAAAGACAAATTAGAACGGTAAGCTTGAAGTTGGGATTGACAGGATAAATCACTACTGCAGAAAGAAGTAGAACGGGAGAAGAATTATAGCTATAAAAGTCCTCGCCCTAAAGGCTTACGTTTGACATTTGTCATTTAAACTCCGTCTACATTGAGTTTTGAATATAATGGACGATTCCGAACATACATAAAAGAAGGAATATTCCTGCAAATTGACGATCTAACGTAAAAATAATCTACCTATGATAAACTTTCTAAATATTGAATAGACAAAAACAACTACAAAAGAGGTGATATAATCATCATGATTAATTTGGGATTTAGACATGGTTCATTATTGATTGATTAAGTGATATTTATTTTGTCACCTTATAATAGGAATAATTTGATGTTTGTAGCATAAGTTATGTAATTGAACATTGTATACACAAACAAAATGGGAATTTGTTAGGAGGGAAAAAGGAAATTTCCACATTTGGAATCATATTATCTCAATTGATTCTTGGACTCACTTTATTCACTTATTCATGCCACTTATTTCCCACTTTTGGATCATCCTAATATTATTTTTTTACGATCGTGTCGGAATTAATTTGCACGCATCTCATCTATTTTATCAAATATTTATTATTTCTCATTAGCACAGATATCAGGTATCTCTGACCACCAAGATTTAGACATATCGAGAAGAAATCATCTATGCCTCAGGCTCAAATCACAACGGAGCCAAAAAACACGAGGTGATGATTGACAGAGTTGCCCTATATTTGTGTTGGTCGGAAAATAGTTAGTATCACGTAGAATTAATTGAGGTGCGTGCAAACTAATACGGACAAAAATACTAGAAAGATGTCATATATATATATATATATATATATATATATATATATATATATATATATATATATATATATAATATTGAAATAATAGCATAATGTATATAAGACAGATTATAGCAGAAACTTATAGGTCAATAGCTTATATGGAGGGAGAAATCTTGTTCTGCTAAATAAAGATTAAGGCCAAAAATGAAACAAATAATACATGAAACTAATCATATTTCTAAAATTGAATCTTGAATTAGGGTAACAAAATTTGCCAAAATATATTTTTGCCCTTTATGATTAATTGACAATGACCAATATAGAATGGACAATGACTTTATTTTTCTCATATTTTATTTATTCACTATTTATTTCTTTCACGTATTCATAACTTATTTTATTTGTCGTTTGATGTGAATAAGTATTTACAATAACATATATAATATAATTTCACAAGTGGAGTTCGAAGACATAACGTATATCTAGCCTCTATTATATGCAGAAAATAATGGAGAAATGTGAATAAGTATTTCTTTTCTGAAAATCTCGCCCCCCCCCCCCCCCCTCTTTTTTTTTTTCATCTTAATAAAGATGTATTAATTTCATTAACTATATGGTATATTTTAAAAAATCTCTTATAAGCAAGTTTTGATTCCAATATCTTAATATTTACTACTATTAAGTTACTACTTTTTTTTAAAAATAAATTTCATCACATAAAAAAAGTTTTATAACGAATTAATAAGATATTAAGGAATTGTCCGATCATAAAATCCGACTTATTCATACCTGTCTTTTCTATAAAAGAAAAATGAAATCTTGTGATCCAATAGAAGTAATGTAAATTATTCAAGAATCGAGATCGATTTGCTTCGTAAAAAGAAGATATCTTCTATGAAAAGTTCTTAATTTCAACACTAATGTTGAATTCCAAACTAATCAGCCCACCAACAAGTTTTTCGGTAACTACTTCATCTTTAATCAGAGATTATTCGAAAAGAGTTTATCGTCATTGTGAAACTTTATGGCACGAATCCGAGTTTAATCGATCTCAATGCGAATACCAAACGCCGAGTGGGAAACAAACCAGTCTAGAAGAGGTAAATAAGCAAATGTAAATGTAAAACTATAGTCAAAATCTGTATGAATTATTGTCATCACAGAGAGAGCCCTAGAAGTCAAACAAAAAAACTGGAATTTTACAGTATGGGTGGCCACTGGCCACCACCCCCACCCCCACCCCCATCTTAGAAAAAATGTGAAAAAAGATTCCTTTTTGTTGACTCATACTCTTAGAAGAAGACAATAGTTAAAAGCCCCCACCAAAAAAGATTTGTTTCAATACATTTGGTTTTTCTTCTTGGCTACTATTGCAGTACAGTGTAGCAGAAGGGGGTGAAGAGAGTCTGAAGATGCTTTCTTGATAAAATGCCAATTCATGTCAGATCTTGAAGAATATTTTGCATACAAACATAAAATTTTTACATCTTCACTCACATGTTGAGTGTCCTCATTTTCACACCAGCACCCACTTGATGCTATCATTTGTTCCCAAATCCAAAATCAAATAACATAATAATACACCAATTAATACCAGTCAAGAGAGGGGCGGGGGGGGGGGGGTGTGTTACTTGATGTAAAATTCTTCAATTACCACTCCAGTTTTAGAACATGAAGTAGCAATCTTTTCATAACACATATTTTATGACGGTGGTGTCTAGGCAAGCTTTGCGCGGATCTCGACTATTCCACTGGATACATTCCCCACCAGCACTGTTACTGTTACTTGGTAGATGAGAAGAAATCACCTAGTGTATTTTTTGATGAATAGTTTTAAAAGATAAAGTAGCAATCTTAAATATTACTACCTTTTACGACGGAAGATGGGAGGGATTAGATGCTGACCTCCAGGTCACTTTTTTTGTAAAATGCAGCCTTACATTGTTTCAGCTACCATTTTAGTAGTTCTTGTCAACAGCAAATTAGGAAAGGGAAGAAATAAGTTGTGTTGTCAAAGTTCTGGATCCAGTATTTTTTCTTTAGGTATTCCGATCTGGTACAGTGGATGGCTTTGAATTCAAAACATTGGATCGATACAGTTCTTCATCTTCAATAACAGGAGGTATAATCCATGTTCCAAGAGATGGACCTGACGTCTTCCCGCCTAATAATCAAAAGGAAGCTAGTTAAAATTTGGACGAATTCTATAGGAATAGAGCAGAATCCTGATATTAAAGATCATGCGAGAAGGGTCAAATAGTTGAACAACTCGTTGAAAAATTAACGGGCCAAAATATTACCTTCTTTAGTAGCTTCTTTGCATCTCTTCTGATAGTTCAGAGAGAGCTCAGGTTCGAGAGCTTTCAATAGACTGTCATACTTCTCTTCAGCTTCAGTTATAACTTTTGCCTGGAATTCACTTCCAGTTAGCTTCCACATCAAGAAAAAGCAGATCTCGAGCATTTTTTTCCACGTTTCAAGTACTTATTGCAACTTTTTGTTGAAGACTTATTTCACCATACATTATTCTAGAAACGGATTCAACCTGGGGCATGCGAAGGCAAACCTAAATAGCTTATCTTAACTCAAGTATCAACAAGTAGGCTGCTTGCACCTGTTCAATTAATTTTCGATCTGTGTTGGTTTCTCTTATGCAGGAATGGATAATATAGCAAAAGATAAGCACTACAAAAGTTTTCTATTTGAGTACCCTTCTTTTACTTTCTTCACCTTTTTGGGTTTATGTTTTTGGTAATTTAGCTAATGAAAAAGCAACGTAAATGACCATTCATATTAATCTATAATAGCATGTACAGTATAGGCTATGAGTTGTCAGAAACCAACACATTGAGATTTCCAGTCTTACTTCAGCTGTATTTTGAGAAAAGTTCTTTCGGATGAGTGTCAAAGGAGAAAGAGAAACATTAAATCATATTTGGCCTACCTAGCTATTAGCATTTACTTAAAAAAAGCAAGTAGCAATATGGTTAATCTAAACAGTTAGCATCCCCTTGGAAGATTTAATCCGACATTTCTAAAACTAAATTGGTCAAATGTCCTCGACTCTCCTAAACGCTTCACAAGTAGATATTTCTATTGAAGCAAATACAAGAATATGTGATCTATAACAGCATCCCAAATGCATTCTTCCCAAACCAGTCACGGACACTAAAGTCCCTATAAAAGGAACAGAAGCTCCACGACGGATATTTTTTTTGAAGAGTCAAACCAGCCCATGTTCAAAGCATTTATGAGAACAAACACGGTTACTTACCAGCATGGCTGGTGCTGCAGAAGCCCCATAAATTCTGCTGAACATGCGCAGAATATTGAAAGTATTCTCTAACACATCATCCTACGAAAAAGAAAAACAGAAAAATTTATCTTCCTGCATGAATGCCTTAATAGGGTAAACAAATCATTGAAAATTAAATGATTCACCTCATAGTCAAACCTGACATCATCCGGTCATTCATTAGTAAGATCATCCAGATTTATCATATCAAGAAAATCAGAGAACACACATTAGTTGGAAGCACACAATTTTTCTCTATCAGACTGGAAGTATTTAACATAATTCGCCAGATACTTACAAGTCATCAGATACCTCTACGAGGAACTCAGATGTTGACAAAAACTCCATATGCATATCATTGACCTTCAGAACAGTTTCAAAAGAAACACATGAACACAAAACCACAATATAAAATAATTACGCTCACTAAAAGCCTTGTCAACTAATCATTGAGAAAATTATATTGGGAAATAATATGCATGAAAACAACTCCACAAATTACAACATAAAACAATTGATTAGTGCACTACTCAATAAGAAATTCTACCGGGAATGATATGCATGAAGTCAACTTCACAACTAATAACTCTTCTTGCCTTCTGATATAATCAAAATCTGTGGGTCAATATACACTAACATCTCAAGAACCAATAGTATGATATGAAAATGGTATATTATAAACATTTTTAGCACCTTTCAGTATACTTCAATTTATAGAGAAGGAAAATTATACCGAAGTTACATTTCAAAGATAAAGATATCACAAAGTTTCTAGTCAAAGCAAAATGTTAAAGAAACCAATGACCACTACTTCCTAATGAAGTATACCTTTTCACCTCTCAGTTGATACAACAGAAGATTCAACACCCGATAATCAAAGGACTTCAGATGAATTGCCCTCGTGACATCTTCAAGTGAATTCTGTTCACAGAATCATTGATCAAAACCATCCATGGAAATAAATAAGGGCACAGAGAGGATATGAGTCACAGTTTAAAGGAAAGATTATAAGTCATAGCTAATCTTGCAACATAAAAATCAAATATACATGCATTTCAGGCACCGAGTAACTGAAACTGCTTTTTAAAACTTCCTGAAACACATAAAAAGATCACGACTTCATTGTTTAATACACTTACCAACACAAAATTTATCCCATTTCAGCTTTGGGCCACAGAGATTCTAGATAGAACAATATGCTAGAACGCATTAGGTATTTTATACAGCATAGATCCGGCAAATGAGTCCATATATTGTATATGTCGTTCTAAGGATTCCTTTGGCGCCATAATTCATGCACTGTACTTCATCCACCAGAATATAGTTCAGACAAACTTTGACACTAGGTTAGGATTGTTACTATAATTTACAACATAATGAAAGTCAAGTAAAGAAAAGACCATAAACTTAATGACTCTCAAGAGGTTCATGGCATTGGCATAGTTAGATTCAAGAAGACTATCCCCCAGTAAATCTTAATCAGAAAGGAATAGTAAATAAGACAACTTATGAGAATTTGCTCAATTTGTTCAGCATAAGGAATCAATACCTCTTGTTTACTCCCAAGTGCATGACACAGCTTTCTTTCCAGAGACCAATATTCTACTCCACAACTAAACTCTTCTCTTATCCTAAACAAAGTGAATAAACACTTAAAGGTCACAGCATAAGAATCTATAGAGTATTTTACCCTAGAAAAGGACTGCCTTTAGCAAAAACAGAAATCAAACTTCAAAGAGCATCAACATGAAGCAAGAAAAAAAAGAAAAAGGAAAACAGAGAAAAAGAAGATGTCTTGTAGACAGATTCTGCCCTCTTTCTTTGTCATTCCTAGGCAATCAATCACCTTCTTCTAAACTTTCTTTAGGGAGGAGTATGCGGGTGACTAAGAGAGGTAAAACGAATGACTTACTGATAAAAACAGAACAGAAAAAGAAATGTAAATAGAACAATGGATGTAACAAAGACAATACTAAAAGAAAGAAGTCAGAAAGATATACTACGAGCGAAATGGTCTCCAAAAGATTTTCTGGAGAAGTTGCTGGTGAAAGTGAAGTAAGCAAAGTTCTTATTAAAATGTTCCTAATGAGAAAAATAATTCCGGCATGGTTTGGAGCTTCACAAATAGAATGCAAAGGGATGAAAAGGGAAATAACTATAAGAAGTTAGACCTGTCTGTCAAAAGCCCATGCTGCTGAAGTAAAATACAAAGAGGTCTAAATGGATCATTGGTCATCATTCTCACAGATGTAAGCTCCCAGCTTTGTTTTGCTTCCTGTACGTAATAAAACACACAGAAACAAGGAATTTTTTCAACGATAAGCAAGTAATAACTCAAACGCTCCAAAAATATTATTAATGGGAATCCTTATGTGCCTGTAGTACTACCACACTGTATTCACGATATGATGATCGATCCTTCCCCATTGATGGCTGCAGCAGTTTTTCATTTAAATTATCCAACTGCATCAAGAAAGATATATGAATTAGAAAGAGGTTGGGATGTTCCCCCTCTTAGCTACCCAAGGGGAAAAGAAATAAATCTTTACCCTGTAGTGTCCTTTACCCAAACAAAGCAAAGAAGGGGGAGAAAAAGGGGTGAACAGCAGAGGAAAGAAGCTATGGTTGTTAATAAGGAAAGAAGCCACAGTTATTAATAAGGAACGTATCTCCTGTCGAGATGAACAAGTATTTTAACGAAATTCCATGATATGTCACGTGTAACAAGCTTTAGAAATGCTTCAAACCAAAATAATCAGCCGCCTGTCAGTATCCTTACCTGATAAATGTAACTTTCAGTGAATGAAAGTATCGGTAGGTATCTGAACATAGACTGCGGCTGGTGAGGATCCATTTTGTGAAACATAAAATAAGACCTGCACTGGCACACGAAACCAACATCAGCTTACTGTTTCTACAAGGTCCTAGAACAATAAAAAACAGAAAATTCGGTGGACCAACATCAATGCTTGATGTATGATGTTAGAGAGAAACTAACCCTGTCTTGCAAGTCAGCATATATGCATAATTTTCCAATACGATTTCAAAGCAAGGACAACGGATGAATTTACAACAAGATGTTTGAGAAATTAAACCAAATTGGACAATTGAACGCAAAAGTTTAACTCAAGAGTGAAGGAATTTTAGTGGTTAAAAACATTACACCATTCCCAGTTCTTACAAGCAAGAAGGGGATAAAAGACCTGTGACAGGAATTATAAAGGTTAAGAACATAAGATCATTCTCAGTTTTTAGAAGGACCAGCACAAAGAAAGAAGAGCATTGCCTTCAATATATGCTTAAAAGGTGGTCACCAAAAGCGAGAAGCCAGTTTATTGGATTATCAGTAATAGCTTACAGGGTAGAGCAACTCTATGACCAAAGTTCAAGTGCTCCTTTGGTTAAGGAATGTGAAGGTATCAAGATGACCTACGACAGTCATCCTGCCTATGGATGCAAAAGTGCATGACCAGATGAATGATCCCAAGCCTCCTTTCATCTAAGTGGATATTCTTCATTTCATAGTTAATTTTCTTTTTCTTGCCGTTTTTCTTTTCATATGTTGGTAAAAGATTATTCTTGATTAGAATAAAAAGTAATGAGTACTATAAGCTTTTAGCTGGTTCTATTTATCTTTCTTTTAGAAAGGTAACATTTTACTGGTTCTATTTATCCTTGATAATGTTATGTATATAAGCACTAATTTTTCCAGCAGCTTCATACAATTCCTCCAATTCAACATTAATGCCTTGGATATTTTAGTCAGCTGTCCTTATCAATCTTTGTCTCATTTTAACCAATATGAATGTAGGATAATTAGTAAGATGATAACCTTCATGTAGAGTCTCATCATGCATTTACCACAAATAGGACAAATCTTTATTTGATGAAGACTGATTTGCTTTATCCTGTTCACCAACCCAACATGCACCACAGTTAAAGCCACCAGCCTTTTCATTTATCCATTTTTCATTACTACAATGAAGATAGTAACAAAGATGAGTTTGAAAACTGCCAAACCACCCTATCTGAAGTACAATTGGCCAAGTCCTAAGCAACATAAAGTGATCAGAGATGAGAACTACAATTGATACGACATCATAGGTAATAGTGGAGTAATGTGAATTGAAGAAAGATGCTACAGCATGCAAACTACTTAGTCCTAGATTGATGAGATGTTCACTCTATAATTGAATATCAACTTGCCGACCAGCTGATTACGATTATTTTCCCAACATACAAACAAGACAGCAAAAACCTATGGTCAATTGCGAATTTTATCTTCAGAATCTTGGGTTTTTAGCCAGCAATGTACAGAGACACATCCAGAGACCAAAAATGGTATGATAAACAGCATTCTCCAAGATCCTCAAGGAAAATAAATACTCACAAAATCTTCTAATGTAGAATTAGCTCGTTGCATAGCATCAAGTCCAATCATTGGCATATCTTCAGATCCCATTTTGGATGGATCAGGTATAATCTTATCACCACAATCAAGTGGACTGGTATTTACCATTTGTTCAACACCTGCAACAAAGATAAAGGTGAAAACAAGCTAATTCCCTCTGCTCGCATAAAAAGAAAAAGCAAGCCAACCCCAAGGAAAATAATACACTTCTCACATAAACATAGGGGAACTGGAAATCTCATATATTTTTATTACTACTGAAATGCCTCCAGCTGATATGACAAGCTTGTGGTATTTTGGCTCATCGGATTTCAAAGTAAAGATTTTGCCAACCCCTCCCCATTTCCTACTACTTTTTCTCGTTTGCGCTCATTTAATTAGTGAGTTATTAATGTAGGTTTATCATAAATCAACCAAGATAGAAACCACATGTGTCTGTAAGACATGAACTACTTTTTGAGAAATTATCAGGAGAAACAGAACAATAGATACAAATGTAAGGGGAAGGTCAAAGATTGACTTAAACTAGCACCTGGTAATTGTAAACAAATAAATAACAAACTAATCCCATATTTGAACAAGATATGTTTCAGGTTGTGTAGGAGATCACCAAGCAAAAGGCAACAAAAGCTCAACACATTTCCATAGAAGTACATCATTTAGCAAGTAAGATGGAAACAAAATGATTAGATCTTTTGAATTTTTATTTTTTTTTTTGGCTTTTTTGAAATAGTAATTTTCAGGATCTAGTCAATATAAGTTTTTTCTCAAAATTCCAAGGAAAAATCAAATAACACAAATAAAAGGAACAAAATCTCATGGGACGAAACGAAGTGAAGAAGAACCAAAGAAAATGTATTGTGCATGACTCTGTTGTCATTTCTGTAGAACACACCTTGCTCGCTAGCGCACTGCAGCGCTTCCTCAAAGAACGCATGTGAAAACTGCCAAAGAAACAATATGTATGTTCATTGCATCCTCTCACACAATTGAAAGAGCTTCTAAAATCCAACACAAACCTTTGGCACATGGTCAATAATCAATTGGCACTTGGCATCAATGTCAAGTTCACAGCATGGCGATACCTTCATTGATATATCAATGAGATTAAAAAGTGACTAGAAAGTAGCTAACAACTCTTAGTGTACATGCTGATGTAGCAATACCCATATAGTTACACAAGGAGAAACATACAAACCAACTTACGCAACCAACTTAAAAGCAGTGGAAAGGATCGAAGAAAAGAGAAGCACAACCAATCGAATGTACCCCCAAGTAATCAGCCCTGAAATATACCCGAAGACATTAAGATGAAGGTGGTTTGTTGTGCAAGTCTTCATTAGGGTTATAGGACGTACTGTCTCTCCGTCAGAGCCTTCATATTCCTCTAGCAGTCGGCAATTATCACTATCTACATCTTGAAGTGGTTGGAATATGTATTAGTTATCCTTTCTCCATGATAATTTGGCAGTTCACAAACAGCGTATGAAAGCACTCTTCTTCTGAATAATCAATCATAGCTATCGAGTTAGCCACATTTGGGGGAAGAATATACAGGATCACTCGCATCCAGCTAAAATGGAACCCATAACCTCATTTGCTCTTCTTCTATGAAATGGCCTCAAATGGGCAGTAAGCCACATAATGATGTTGCTTACTAGATAACTTTCCTGGTGAAGGAGAGTTTTTTCTGGTAAAGGAGAGAAAGTTTAACACGCTAAGAATGTCTCATTGATAGCAGGAACTCAAATTGTAACGAAGATTTTCATTTGAAGGGCTGAGGCTATTGGAGATTAGTTAGTCATGCTATAACTTAATATCTAGCTGTAGAAGAAAGGATCTCCCTGAAAATCAAGAGGTGGTTTTAGACATTAGTTTCCTTTACTTGATATTAAATTAGTAAACACCTGGTTAAAGGAGCCTGCTTTGATGATCTTATGAGGAAGTGTTGCATAGGTAACAATAATAAAATGGTTTAGCGAGAACTCTGAGAGGGGTGTAAAAAAGATAGATTTAAGTTCCAAATTTTCAACTCATGACAAAATAACCACATCAAAGCACCTTTCTTTATCCACTTTGCAACTTCCAAATTCCTGTTTCAGTTTTTCATTACTGTCGCTAATATTCAGCATGCATCAAAACCCACATGAATCTTGGTCCTAACAACAACAACAGAAATAACAACAAATAACGCCTCAATACCGAACCAATTTATCAATTCTCTACATCAATTCCACTTCATTTGGACAAGTTTCATCCCAATACAAGCAAATACATAATGTATGCATACATACTGAAGATTCGGACACTAAAAACTAAGCTAAGAATTAAAAAAAAAGAATGAAGTTTTACCAAAAGAAGGGCCAAGTCTGCAAGAAAACGAAGAGAGCTGGCATTGTGTGTGTTGCTAGAAGAACTAATGATACCGTGAGACTCCATCATTTGTATAATTTTCTGTACATTTTCTAGCTTCCTCAGTCCATCCATTCTTGTGAGTTGTGGGGTTACTTAGCTTTTTGCTCTGTTCGTCTTCTTCACCCTTCTGGTTCACCGAAGAAAGAGGCAGCTCCGACTCAGAGTAGCACGGCGACGAGTATAGATACGATGTCGTATGGTTATTAATTGTAAATTGATTTGACTATTTATTTGTTGTTTGAAATAACGAGAAAATGACACAAATGGTCCCTTATTTTTGGTGGTATGTTAAAAGTAGTCTCTTAAGAATTATTTGAGCAGTTTTTGGTCTTTTAAATTTGTTAAAAAGTGAGTATTTTTTTGTTAAATTTAAAAGCCAATTCAAGTCTTAGAAGAACAGTATTTTTACATAATTTGCTTACAAGAACAGTAACATATACAGTGTAATTCAATAAGTATAATATGAAAAGAATTATGTATACATAGTCTTACTCCTACCTTATGAAGGTAAAAGATGATATTTTCGATAGACATGATTTGTTTTTTTATATATAAAAGGATTTGTTATATTGTTGGTTGATGTTTGAGTTAAATCCAGTCATATTTTTATACCAGGAAAAGAATCTCATATGATTAAGTTAGTTTAGGACCGAGAATCTATCGAAGACAGTCTTTACTCCGTAAAGATTTGAGATCGGAATGAAATCCATGTACATCCTATCCTCTGTAAATCCCACTTATGAAATTATACTCGGTATATTAATATTGTATAATCAAGTTAGCAAAATGCTTTCCATGTTTCTTGAAAAGAGTAGTTTATTTTTGCTTGAGTCGGAAAATTGTAAGCCTATTTTTCTTCCTATGCTGAGAGCCATAGGCAGCCATTGATTCTTTTATATTTTTTCTTCAACAACAGAGTTCTAATTTCCTGTTTGATGATAGACATTGCAATCTATGCACTTCTCTTTTTCTTTATTTTTGTTCTCCATACTTCCATTAGCACAGCATTTCATAGTTAAAAGCCGCTGACAACAATCAAAGATTAGAAAAAAGAAGCAGGCCATGAACAAAATATCATTAGAAGTTCCTTATAAATCCAATCTAGAAACAACAGTTTTTGTGCATTTCTCCAATCTGACATTGCAATTCCAGAAAACAAACAGACTTCTGCGTTTCTCGCACCATGTTTGCATAAACGAAGAAAATAGCACTCGAGAACAAAATTTGTCAACTAATGGCAGGCATCGGAACTACAGGAGATAGAATGATCGATGGTGTTTCCTAATACACAGAGTTTCATTGTCAAATAAGCGTGAACAGGAACATCGAGTTTCACCTTTAATCTCTGTTGCTCACAAAAACCGGGAGAAAAGAATCTGCACAAGGACATATGATCCCTCATAAATCTGTCAATCTTCAAACATATAAGTGTATGACCAGGCATATAATCCGTTCGTCTTGAAAGAAATCTTACTGGTCTATACTGAAAGGAACTAGATTCTGTCATTATTGGTTTCTTGCTGTCCCTTCAAAGCTTGAATTTGATTCACTCCCAACTGTGGAAATCCATCAATAGCTGTATTAGACACATCATTTGCGTTTTCATTTGGATCTTGACTAGGTCCTCGCTTGTTCTCAAATAACTTTCCAGTTTTCCCAATTGCAAGAATTAATTCAAGCTGTTTGTGTTGCTGGTCCTGTAGATGCGTAAATAACAAATAGGAGTCAGGTGAAGACAACTAACACAACTTCTAAATAAATCATAGATGCTTCGATATCTATATTAGCTCTATTTTTCATTACTATACTTGTATTGTCAAGACGCCATTTTAAATTTGGAAAGAGTATGCATATGCTAGATTAGCACCCAACAGTTGAAAACTATGGTCATTAACACTCCATGTTCAAGGCTTTGACCCTCTCCATCGTGTTTGGTATCATATTCGAACTAGGGACTCAACTCTCCTTCCCAATTTCACTCACCTCCCTGACAGCAACTGCAAGAATTGAATATGAAACGAAAAAGAAAGAGAGAAGGAAACAAAAGCAAGACCTATCTGAAAACTTATTTCATTTCTAATTTTACAACTGCAATGAACAAGATATCGTATTGGTTGGCTATGCTAGAGCATATTCCCTTGCACCTTTGATATTCCTAACTAATAGTAACTTTAATTCATAATATATTATTAAGCTAAAAGAAGGGGTATAGAAATGGAAACCCTCTTCAATAGCGCTTGTATACTTCTTTTTTCGTTTCCAATAAAAGAACTTTTCCTAAGCTTATACAGAGAGATCAAATTATCAGAAAAAGAGTGCAGGAACAAAAGGAAGATGGATAAGACAAGAAGAAAAGAAAAAAGATGCAAGTCGAATTAGACGTTGCAAGTCAAACAGTGAATAGAAAAGCTTCCATTCCTACATTTTCCTAGCAAACTGCAGATACAGACTCGAAATTCAGGTTTTAAGCCAAACTATGAACAGATGACCTTTTCTGGTTTGGATTGAAATTCTGCCTGCAATAGCAATCTACACCAGCTTAGGTGTGTGTCAGGAAGATCTTTGAGTAACTACAGAACTTATCTTATATTTCTCAAGTTTTCTTCTTCATTTTTCATGTTTATTACGTCAAAGACACACCTTCACCGTATCTTAGTTCATTCAAGATCATAGTTACCAACTCAACTTCTCTAGAGTTCTATTATACTAAGACTCACGGTTTGAGACATAATATTTATTAAGTAAATTAAAGTATGCTCTCTCTAATAGCGTAAACTTTTAGATAAGATGGTCATAAACTTCAAGATGGAACCAGAACAGGCAAGGCAGAGGTCCTGGTTTCAATTCTCACTGCCACCCCAAAGAGAAGGCAAAAAGAAAAATGTTTCACGTGTTTCGCTTAGGAAAAAGAATCAAGCCCACACGTGAGGGGGCGTGTTTTCACATAATATTAAGTAATTAAAAGTATACTTCCATTTTAAAAAATTATTTCAAAGTGTGCTATGCTAACAGCTTCAACTTTTAGACAAGATGGTCACAAACTTCAATACGTAAAGAAATGAACCTTGGCCTAACTCAATCCTAGAAGCTAGCTAATGAGGTGAGAATTTCCTAAGACCAAATAGACCAAATCTACATCCCACAACCAATGTAGGACAACTTAACACCCCGAACACCAGGCTTACCAACTAGAGCATGGACAACACAATATGGGGCTCAACATCGGATAAACCAAGAATTGAGATGAGTCTGCCACTGCCCAAAGAAATGGACATTGGACCTAACACAACCACAAAAGCTAGCTTATAAGGTGGGGATTTTCCAAGACCAAAATCCACATCTCACAACCGATACGGGACAACTTAACAACCATCATGCACAAGTAATGTGTTGAACATATCACTGAGCTGACGTCTAAATGGGTTAACTTTTGGAACCAGCCAAAAATGGAGATGTAGAATGGACCTAAAAGTAAACCCTAAAATTATATGCTAGACACGACCTAAAAAAAGAAACATCTGATGGGAGCATTCTTTATTATCTTGAAGATGTAAATCCACCCATGGAAATTTTCCCGTAAAAATAATGTCCCTTGGAAATTGGAATAAGAATGTGAATCTTAGAGAAGTGGTTAAACAGAAGTTTACCTGCATTGCCAGCAGAACCTTTTGTATTTCACCAAGCTCCTTCTCCAGATGCTCGCCTTGCAATGCCAATGCTCGAGTGGCCTCAGAGTTCTTTTGGGCCAAAGCTGCAGTCTGGATAGAAAGAAAATGGAATCACAAGAAGGCTAGAGTATAAGATAACACATAACGAAAGTATCTGCATGAAATGGCTTAGAAGTTGTTTCAGAAAAAAGAGTATTGTTATTAAAAGTGAAAGCGCCAAAAACGACAAGGCACTCGAGGCTTTAAGCCAAAAGTGAGAGGCAAAATCCACACATATTCAAGATGAAGTGCAGAATTTACCCAAATACAAAAATTGCTCATGAAATAACATCAATTTGCAATTAAAATTCCGGATTCATCAATTTCAACTAATCGAGCATAAAGAAGAATCAATATGTAGTTCAGAATCAGAAGTGGCAAAAGAAAAGCAAGAGCACTCATATACTAGAAGAAGAAACAGTAGCTAAAAAGGAAAAATAAGAAGAAAGAAATAACTCAAAAGTAGCAGAGAAACATAATAGTAGAAGAAGTAATTATGCACTGGCTTAGTGCAAGTTCATCTATAAATCTCTTATTACTTATAAGAAAAATATTAGTAGAAGAAAAGGTACGACATATACTAGAATAAAAGGAAGACATTGACGACAAGAGAATGCTGAAATGTACATGGAAAGGAGTACTAATATCAAAATAGCAAAAATGCCCTATATTTCCTCTCCTTTTTTTTCCTTTGAAAGTTGGACTAGAAAAAGTGACCGCTTCTTTACAGATTATTTTGCGCCTTTGCACCTCATCGTCTAAAGGGAGGATCTCTAAAGCACATCACTTCACCCATCGTGATAGGCACAAAAGTCAAAACTTGTCTTTCTGCGGGAGCTTTATCTCTCTCTTAAATGCAAGGTGACCTTGTTTGGGAGTGACATCTGAGTATAGTTTGGGATACCCCTCAACAAGTTGTTCGTACTTGGTTCATCTTTGCATAACTCGATGAGATATGCCTATTCTTATCATGATAAAGCACAGAACCCTTATTACAGTATTACAACTAGCATATGCCAAGTCACTGTGGCAGTTATTTTCTCAGGTTTAAGTTTCCCAAGTCCACTCTGGTGTTCAGGTAGTTGTCGGTCCTACTTCATACAAGTGATGCATACTAATATAAATGGTTGTTTCACCTAATAATTTGATGGTTTATAAGTAAGTTCAGTAAGCAAACAACATTACATTACCTTTCTAAAGAAAGTTCAGTAAACAAACAAACAGAAATATTTTACAAGTAATTATCATAAGCAAACAGGCAGACATACAATGAGGTCAACTTTTGATTGTTGCGGGAAAGATAATGGAGATTTCATCTTCTTGATACGGTTATCATATCATCCAAGATTAAAGCAAAGAATTTTATGAGTAAGATGCCAACTTAATCAGATTTTATGAATTATATTAAATAGAAACATTGCACATGTAGTTTTCAAAACTTTTTTTTGCGAATAATCTCCAATCTGCCAGTATGGAATCTGATTTACTTTTCTACAAATCTATATATCAGTCACTTCTAACATTCATAGATCCAACCAAAGCATCCACCTTTATAGCCAAGCATCCACAAACTTCTATCCACTTCTTGACCACCCAAACTCAGACTTACATGCTGCACTTATATAGCCAAGCATCCACAAACTTCTATCCACATCTTGACCACCCAAACTCAGACTTACATGCTGCACTTAGTATATTACATGTAAGTGCAGCAACATCAAAGACCAAAAGCTAGTGCCAACCTAACTTCTGAAGCTTCAGTTATTGATATACTGGGAATACATAGACATAGTTAAAAATGAAGCTACTGGTATCATCTACTGATCATTCAAATAAGAACTTTTTAGCACGCACACAGTGCTTATTAGAGATGACATCAAGGAAACAGCATGCACCATGACACCGTCCTCTATTTATAGGATAATACTAACTCCATTCATAAGATTACAATGTTTTATTGATTAACAGATAAGTGAAACTCACTCCAAATCCACTTCACCTCTACATTATTCATCAAATATGCTTAAAATAACATTATTACCTCAGTAACTGGATCTTTGAGAGTCTTTCTAGTAACCCGAAATCGAATTCCCAGCTTCTCAAGCTGTCTCGATAGAACCCGAATAATTGTAGCTGAACTCCTCAAATCTTCCTCTACCTTCTCAATTCTTTCCAGCAAGTTAACCCCTTTTGAGCCACTCCCGGACCTGGAAAAATTATTCATACAAATCCTCCTCCATTGCCTTCTCCGAATCACAGAACCAATGATCACTCCACCAACCAACACAACACACTGTGCAGCTAATACCCTATTCCCCAACCATTTCTGAGACCCCAAAAACCATGAATTCACAGCAAAACCAATCGCTACCACAGCTGAAGATAGCAAACACAAAAACTCAAGAATCGAAAGGAAAGCATCAAAATTAAACTCATACTCAGCTGAAGTTTGAGCATTTACAGTTCCCTCTGATTCAAAGACCTTAACTTTCCATTGATGGCATTGCAAAAACTCGATTTTGTGCAAATGGGGTTTTTGAGTACGGAAAATTAAAGGGGTTTTCCAGGGTTTAAGGTGTAATGGGGTTGAAATTTTTGGGTTCTTGAAGTAAAACGAATTGATACGTGAGTGTGGAGTTGTGAATAGGTTCTGGGGTACGATTGACATTATTTGGGGTTCCAAGAACTTTCCCAAAAAACTGATACTACTACTGTTAATATTTTGGTATTTTAACTTGCAAAATTGATGAATACATGGCTATGGAAGAAACCCAAATTGAGAAAATTACCAAATTCAGGTTAGATGAGGTGACTCACTCTGAGAATTTTGATACAAAAGGAGAGTGACGATAAGTCCAATAGTTGGCGCCCAGGATGTTTATTTATGCACTCTGCGCACATTAGTTTTTATTTGTGATTTTAAGAGGTTTAAGATGCGCCTGAAATGTGAAATGTTTCGTTGCCACCCCATTTCTTTAAGTCAAAAGACATTATAGTACCTTCAACTTTCTTATGATCCAATATAATCCTCAAAACTTCGATTTTTACACAAGAAAAATATATAATCACTTTGGAGGTATTTTTTTTTAAAAAATAACAAATTGAAAACTTGTATAATTTAATCGTAGATTTCAATTTCGAGTTATGAATAGTAATTAATCGATTTGGAGGGTAAGGAGTAATTTACCTTCCCCTCCTAAAAGTAAGAATTTTCGACGTGAATTTGAATTAGTCAAACCCTAAAACAGATATCGAAAACTTTTCTTCAGTCATTTATTTGAAAAAATTTAGCCAAACACTAATTATTATTCAAAAGTATTAATTGATCAAATACAAATTATTTCTCACGAAAAGTATTTTAAAAAAAAAAACAATCTTGAAAATAAAAAACACTTTTTAAAATAAACAATTTTAAAAATTTGGTCATATATTCTTTTTTTTTTTTTTTGGTAAATAAGGATTCTTATTACCAGTATAGGAAAAAACTGTACAGAGGAAAGGCAAAGCTTTGGACAACAGTCCCAAAATCAGTGCCTGCAACTTGTTACTACCTATATCCAGCTACTAAAATCTATGGATAAAAATTCAGAGCTTCGAGCACACCTCCTAATTCGGGAACATTCTACCTCGGCAATGAATATCCTGTATAATGAGCCGTAAAATGGTATCAACAATCCGTCGTTGAAGCTGAAAGATCCTCCTGTTTCGCTCCATTCAGATATGATATATTGTTGCCGCCATAGTCATTTTGTATACTGCTGCATGTGCACTCTTCCCTCGTGCAGTAACGGTTGCCCAATTCGTCTCTGTTGTCCATCCCAACACACTGCGACATATACCCTTCCATTGGAGTAGTCGCATCCAGATGTTTCCTGAGTAAGAACAATTAAAGACTAGATGGTCCTCCTCCTCTAGTTCAAATAATTGGCAGATTGTATCTGTTTGTATGGCCCATTTCGCCAACCTATCTCTTGTGTATAATCTTTGATGAAGTGTCAGGTACATGATGAAGACCCATTTTGAGCATACTTGATTATTACATATGAGCTTCCTCCAACACACATTTGGAAAAATACCCCGGAGTTTTGTGTATATGTCTTTGATTGAATAATTTTCTTCACTTAGAATCTCCTCCGTGTTCAGCCTTGCTTCTTCTAGGTACTTTCCTCCTTCATGATTTTTAGCACAATCCACGAGGCCTGTTTTACATTAGTATTCCATGGTTCTCTACCCTTCATATAATATATATGCACCCATTGTATCCACAACTTGTCCTTCTTGATACTTCAATGCCACAGTCCTTCTTCATACCTTGTGCACCCTAGTGCTCTTATTATAGTATCCTGCACAGCTCCTGGTACTCCCCGAAATATATACAACTCTTGCTATGATTTGCTATGAGGCCAGACAACATTGAAAATTAATGAAAGCAATCACATACCATCTTTGCAGATACAACATCCCCTCGGCAGAAAAGCAATAAGACATCAGCAAAGCTCAATTGTATGATGTTCAACTTTTGACATCTTGGATGGAAATTAAAGTCAGGATCGGCATGGAGATTCTTGAGCAGTCTGGTTAAGTATTATATTGTTAGCACAAACAGATGGGGAAAAGGGGATCCCCTTGTCTAACCCCTCTTTTAGCCTCAAAAGGAGTAGTGGGGCATCCATTGATGATAATGGAGTACGACACTGTCTGGACACATCTCATCAGCCATCTTATAAATTCAACAGGAAAGTTTAGCCCTATCAAAACCTGCTCAAGAAAAATTCACTCCAAAGAATCATATGCTTTCTGCATATCGATTTTAATTATGCACCTCGGCAATATTCCTTTTCTTCCATACCCCTTAACTAACTCATGACTAAGCAGTACATTATCAGTGAGCATTCTTCCAGGTACGACTGCATTTTGACTCACATCAACCAGGGAATGCATGACATGTTTTAGTCGAAGAGTTAACATCTTAGAGATAATTTTGTACAGGGTGGTGCAACAAGAAATTGGACTAAATTCTTTGATGGATAATGGATTCTGATTCTTAGGGATCAAAGTAACAGAGGTGGTGTTTATAAGTTTAAACATCTCAAGCACGCGATACATCATCTCCAATTTCAGACCATGCTTTTTTAAAGAAATGGGAGTTGAAACCATCTCCTCCAAGAGCTTTCAAATCATCTATACTAATGCAAAGCTTGGACTTCCTCTTCCTTGGTAAAAAGTTGTATAAGCTGAAGTTGCTGTGTTGGTTAATAGAGACCCATTCTTGATTACTGCTGGATGTATAGAGGGTAAACTGAGGCTAGTTTCTCCCAGCAATTTCTTATAAAAGCTAATAATTTCCTCTTGAATATCTACACTCTTCCTGATTATAATACCAAAATCAGTGGTGAGCATGGTAATTTGATTTTGAGATCTCCTCCCCTTCATGTTAGCAAAGAAAAGAACAGTATTAGCACCCCCCCAATTGGAGCCATTTTGCCCTGGACTGCTGTCTATAGATACTCTCCTCAATTAGCACCCATTTCTCTAGTTGATCTTTAAGGTGTTTTTCCTCTTCAAACTATGCAGCAGTAGCATCGGCATCCCTCATATGACTTTGTTGGTTCTGGAGAGACTCTCTCGGGTCTTTCACTTTCTCATGGACCCCTACAAAATCCTTTTTGTTCAAAGCTTTCATTTCTTGCTTTGCCAAACCCCCTATATACCTCCACCATGAATCAGCCAGTTGCTCCTTACCTTCTGCAAAAACTCAGGGTGTTGTGACAAACAATTGAAAAATCTAAATGGTTTAGCTCTATTATAAGGGACCTCCTCCACCTTAATACTAAGTGGTGAATGATTCGAGAAGGCAGGTTCCATCACTAGCATTTGTAAAGGTGGCATTGTAAGAGTCCAAGCATCATTGACAACAGCTCTATCAATAGTGCTAAAGACATGACTATTAGTCCATGTAAAAGTCCTCCCTACTCTAGGTAATTCAAATAAGTTGCAATCCTCCATAAACTCTTTGAAATCTACAATTTCAACCACTTGAACTTGGCTTCCAGGTGTTCTGTCCTCCATAGCTAGAATGACATTAAAATTCCCCATTATAAGCCAAGGCCTACTTATCTATTCTTCCAACCCTCTCAATTTTGCCCAAAGTGCTCTTCTATCAATAATAGTGTGCAAACCATATATTGTCGAGAACAGAAAATTGTTCCCACTTCTATGACTAGTCCCTAGCCATGGATAAGTTAAGGATGCGTGTCTAGTATATCATATTGTATCTCTGCTGGATTCCAAATAACCAAATTCGTCCCCTATTGGAAACACTGTTATTGGAGCACCAGTCCCATTCATGAGCAATTTTATTAATAACTCTACTCGCTTTCATCTCATGTACTCTATTTAACTGATAGCTATTATGTTGACTTTATTTGCTCTAATAAACTCCCTCATCTCCCTGTGTTTCACCCCTTTGTTTAATCCTCTAATATTCGAAGTTACTAGCATCTGTCAAAGGTATTGGTAGCAACCTGACTTGTGTCCCCTCATTACTACTATAATGTGCCAGATTTTGCCTTAGCAACTCTTGTAAGTTTTCCTCTTGCAAAGCATTAAAGTCATTCGATTCTTCGATTTGTTGTCTCATCTCCAGTGTGCTAGGCCTCCTTGATATTGATCTACACTTCACAGTTTTCCAACCCTGTGTATTTTGTTAGATGATATGTTGTTCATTTTCTGAAGCCACTTTCTTCTCCTCATCCTCTACCCCCACAACTCCTTTACTTGTAGGCTTCCATTGTTGCTTTTGGGGAGCTACTTTCCTCTGTATATTTTACTGGCCTTGTTTTTGGACTGGACAACTATGCCCCACTTGAAGACATGTTTGATAGTATATAGGCTTTCAAATATACCAGATCACCTGATCAAACACCCTTCCTTTAGGATCCTGAACTTAAACTTTTTTTGGTAAGGGCCTAGTGACATCAATTTCTACCAGCATTCTCGCGAAAGAGATTCGACCAACTTGTGTGGTGCACTCATCTGCATATATCGGTTGGCCAAGACTGCTTCCTATCTTGCTGACCACAGTAGCACTCCAACAATTGAGGGGAAGATTAGGCAATTTGACCCATAGTGACATTGTTGTCAGTATCTCAACATTGAAATTGAATTCTGGCGTCCAGGTTTGATAATCACTGATCGATTAGTAAGGGTGTGAGGTTCGAAGCACATGACCTGATCCCTTTCCTCCTCACTGGAAAACCGCACAACAAAATACTTATCGGCATGGAGGTGCACTGCGGTTTAGCCTGAAAGTTCCTCTCCCCTTGATGAAACGCTCAATCGCCCCAAATAAGGGAGTCATACCCACCATATACAATTTTCCTCTTGAACATCTTCTTCCACAAGCTCAACCACTTTCTCTCCATCCACAATTTTCGGGGGGAATGAAGGTGAGTGGCATACCTCGTTTGGCCAGCTGATTAGTCGCAAACAGATCAATCCAAGGTTTAGCTGGTTGTTCGACATGCAGTTGTCCCCTCTCCTGGGATGCGGTAACGACGTTCATCTCATGAGCAATACTAGTAACTACCGGGGATTTACTCTGCTCCCTTCGCACTGGCAGGGATGGCCAGGTCACTGTGGGTGTTGCTGTTTTCTCTTTACTACTGCTACCATGTGCTAGTAATGTTATTAGCCCAGTTGGAGTTTTAGAGATGCCTCTCAAGGACCCCGATGGTTTTCCTTTCTCTGAAATTACTCCACTAGTTGAGCTAAGTTCAATTGCCAATTGAATTTCCTCTTTCTGCTGTTTGATTGCATCCTTCTGTGGTCTCCCCCTCCCCATTGTCTGGCGGTGCAGATAGTCACAACGAGCGCCGAGAAGAGCTAAAGAGAGAAGATCTTATCTCGTATGCACTTTTTTACATTCTATTATATTTTGCTCAAAAATAAATGTTTAACTAATATTCTATCATCGATTTAGTTATTTTCTTTTAAAAAAAAAAAAAACATCATCAAAATGTAAAGGGTAGAAATGTATAATAAAATGGTAAATTTCACGAAGGTGCTAGCAAGGTAAGCTAGATGTACTAATTGGGGTTATGGTAATGTTGAATTTTTATTTTAATATTACTTTTAAAATTATATATTTATTACTCTTAAAATTAATTTAGTCTGATTTAATAGAAGATCGAATGCAAATCTACGTTCAATGAACACTGAACAGAGGAATTGCACGCAATTTCTTGTAATTTAAATGATTATCACTTTCATGGAGCCTTCAAAGGTCATTTGATTTGAAGACAAGTTATGCACGAATTAATGTTATATGTAGGTGATAATATACGAATTGTAATGTAGAAATTATGATGTAAATATTTTACTAATTTTTTTAAATATAAAATGTACATATACATGTATAATTCTAATTCTTAAATATCATTTCTCTTGTTGATTAATCAAATTAAAGTATGTCATTTTTAAAATTTAATACTTAATGATTAGAATTCAATTTTCCTTTGACTTCTTTTTGGTCATAAATTATACTAATTATATAACTAAGGTAAATATGTAACCTTTAAAATTACTGTAAAACAATGGCTTTATCAAACTCCTTATCACTGTCATCATCCAAATCCCTTGTTCAATCTCACCTCCTCCACAACCCATCACCCCAATCGCGTTTTCCCCTTTTTCCCAACCTCCATAATGGGTGGCGCCACCCCATCTCCGCCGTTCACGCGGCGGAGCCAGCTAAGACTTCTGCTGCTTCAGTGAAGGAAGGGAAATGGAGTCTTGATAGCTGGAAAAGCAAGAAAGCTCTGCAACTTCCTGAATAACCAGATGAAGAAGAGCTTGAATCTGTGCTTAAAACACTTGAATCGAACCCACCCCTTGTGTTTGCTGGTGAGGCAAGGAGTTTGGAAAAGAAGCTTGGTGAGGCTGCATTGGGGAAAGCTTTTTTATTGCAAGGTGGAGATTGTGCTGAGAGCTTTAAGGAATTCAATGCCAATAATATTCGTGATACTTTCAGGATTCTCCTCCAGATGAGCGTTGTTCTTATGTTTGGGGGTGAAGTTCCTGTGATTATTCAATTTTTATGACTCTCATATTCAAATTATCTGTTTTGATGGGCTAAAATGTGGGTTCTGCTGTTTCTTAGTTCTCATTTTTATGAATCTGTGTGAACATTGTGCTACTATATAGGTTCCTACCAATTTCCCTTGTAAACCTTGTCACAGTAATTTCATTTTGAATGTTTCAAATTATTTGGTATTGTACTATTTGTCTATTTCTATAACTTCCAAGAATTTAAATTTATTAGACAATCCAAATTTTGAAACTGTAATACAAATTTTAACCGCTATTTCAATATTTTCTTCCCTGCAAGGCTGCAATTAATGTACATATTTATGCCAAGTGAAACTCTTAAACTCTGTATGCAGTATTTCATATATGTATGTGTGCGTCTGTGCGTGTGTAAATATATGTTGTTTATGTGTTATGTGTGTGTATATATGTTATGCTTGAGTCTTTGTGTCCATGTTACTTGTACATCCAATACATATATGATATATGCATGTGCATATCTATATTTGCTTTAGTCAAGTGTTTGTGTTTATAAGTTGTAGTTACTTGAATACATAGAATGGCTATCATTATAATGAACTTCTTGATTAACAAAAGATCATGACTTTAAGCTTAAATTGTCACATGATTAATTATAGGTTGGACGAATGGCAGGTCACTTTGCAAAACCAAGATCAGATCCATTTGAGGAGATAAATGGAGTGAAGTTACCAAGTTATAAGGGTGACAATATCAATGGCGATGCATTTGATGAGAAGTCAAGAATTCCAGACTCTCATGGGCTTATTAGGGCCTACATGCAATCTGCTGCGACTCTTAACCTTAGAGCTTTTGCTACTGGAGGTTATGCTGCAATGCAGAGGGTCACTGAATGGAATCTTGATTTTGTGGAGAACAGTGAGCAGGGCGATAGGTATGAATAATCTTTAATGAAGTTCTACAGCAAATTCTATGTTGACGTTTGGACATTAAAATGCGATACTAAAAAAAAAAGTATTAGTTGAAAAAAGGTATTTGGAAATTGATTTGTGTTTGGACATGCAATTAACTTGAAAAAGTTAAATTTTATGAGTGGAAAAAGAAAATTCACTTGAAAAATTGGTCAAAATCACTTCTCAAACTTAAAACTTATCTTCAAAAAGATTTTCAAACAATGAGGTCACTGTGTAACCAAACACCGTTTGAATTTATTTTTTTTAAAAAACAACTGAAAATTTTCTATGGGCAAATGGGCCCTATGTATTTTCCGGAGATGAAAAATTGGAAAGAGTTCCACGGTTATGCTTGGTCTGTAGTACTTACAACTCTATCATTTTAATGACTTCTCAGTTGTGCTTGGGCCTGAAGTGCCAGGTTCTTGTCGTTACAACTTCCAAGTGTCAATTTCAGTTGCATATTCTGCCTTGTAGCTTAGGTTACTCAGGTGATTTTGACTCTAATATGTTGATAGTAGATAATGTTTTTCAGGTATCAAGAACTAGCTCATAGGATTGATGAAGCCTTAGGATTCATGGTTGCTGCTGGACTCACACTTGACCACCCTATCATATCAACGATTGATTTCTGGACATCCCATGAATGCTTGCTTCTTCCTTATGAACAAGCACTTACAAGGGAGGATTCAACTTCTGGTCTTTTCTATGATTGTTCTGCTCACATGATTTGGGTTGGGGAACGAACCAGGCAACTAGACGGTGCTCATGTCGGGTTTTTGAGAGGAGTAGCAAACCCGCTTGGCATAAAGGTATGGATAACTTAAAGCAGTTTTAGTGTAATATGCTAATGAAAGTATTACTGATTAGTTTTTTCACTGCACCGCATAGTAGGCTGTTTGACTTATATAACAATGAAGTAAAAAGTAGTAGAGGAAAACAGAAATTTAGAACTTATGCATCTCCAATAATTCCATCTATTTTACTGACTTCCCGTTATTTACTTGGGTCAATCCTAGAGTTGAACTCAGCAAATCTCGCACTGTAAGCAAGAATCATACCATTAGACCAAATGGGGTACCCATTTCTGTGCGTCGAAAATGTTACAAGGTGAATTATATTAATAAATCTAACCTTACTAAAGCACACCTTATATATATGAGACACAGGTGACACTGGTTTGGCGAGGCTGTTGAAGTATTTATTTTAGAAACAACCCAAAGTTCGATTCCCTTTGGACACATTAATACCCCAAGTTGCTGCCTTTTCTTTGTATATAATCCTTGCTCCTACACATTTTTATTCCTTTCTCCCTCTATTGAGCTCTAGGCCTCACCTCTCTTTTTCTTTCTATTATTTGTTATCTCTCCCTTTTTGCTATCATATTTTTCTTGCTTCTCTGCTTCGAATAACTTCTCTTTTGAACTAAGGGTCTATCAGAAACAACCTCTCTCCCCCACAAAGGTAGGGTAAGGTCGCACATCTTACCCTTTCCAGACCCAACTTGTGGATTAAATGAATATGTTGTTGTGCTTGGACATCTATGGTGACTGAAAAATATAAGCTATGACTATGATTTCTTCAGTTATGTCTGATGTGTCTGTCTAAGCACCTTCTAATGTTTACTCATTAATATTAATCAAAATGGATTTATCTTTTTTTAAATATGTTTATTTACCATTATAAATGCATTTTCTGCTCCTCTTAACTCATTTGTGCTAATTTTGAGATCTTACCGAGTTGTCTTAGCCAGTGCTCTTTATGTTAGTTACCTAAAGATGGAAGTTTAATTGCAGGTGAGCCAAAAGATGGATCCAAATGAGCTAATTAAGCTCATTGACATCCTGAATCCATCCAATAAACCTGGAAGAATAACTGTAATTGTGAGAATGGGTGCTGAGAACATGAGAGTGAAACTTCCCCACTTGGTCAGGGCAGTACGAGGAGCTGGTCAGATTGTGACATGGGTTTGTGACCCAATGCATGGGAACACCATCAAGGCACCATGTGGACTCAAAACCCGTGCTTTTGATTCAATCCTGGTATGTTTCATCTGTGCGCCCGCTTTATGATTCTTGGGTAAAATTACTTTGGACAATGGAAGTTTTTTCAAGACTTGGGGACAGAATTCAGCTAGATACACATTCTCTTTGAAGTAAAATAGATAGAGATGGCTGCTTCCCATGAAAATAAGAGATGCTTTTGCTAGATATTGATCTGTTCAAAGACACTTAGTAGAAAGTATATATATCTGCTTCCATATTGTTAGAGGCTTAACGTCACAATAAAACTGAAAATAATTTTATGTCATGTTTTAGACAGACTGAGATTTCATTAGTATCTGTGTTTTGATCTGAAAGTTTAAACTGTGTATCTGTATGTCATGTTGTGCTAAACTGGCAGGCTGAGGTCCAAGTTTTCTTTGATGTGCATGAACAAGAAGGGAGCCACCCTGGCGGTATCCATCTAGCAATGACAGGGCAAAATGTGACTGAATGCATTGGCGGATCAAGAACAGTAACCTATGACGATTTGAGCTCTCGCTACCACACACACTGTGACCCAAGATTGAATGCTTCCCAGTCTCTTGAACTTTCCTTCATCGTAGCTGAACGACTAAGAAAACGAAGAATGGCCACTCAACGCCTATTGTAATGTATGTAGGCTTCTCTAATTTGCCCGTTATTGTTTAGTCTGCAGTCCTTGTTCACTCTTGGTATCCAATAAACTCAGTTACCATTACAACTGAACATCCAAGTAAAATTAGTCTATTTTATCTAGTATCCTTTTCTTGATGTATGAATTTTACCTTGAGATACTGGTTTTTCAGGGAGAGTCTAATGTGTTTGCCTCTACCTTGTTGCCTGTCAAGTTTTGCGCATCTTTACTGTGATTTAACCTATTAATAGATATCAACTAAGGGAGTCAAATAGGCGGATGAGGCTAAAATTGAGCCCCAATTCGGGATTCGATCTCACTCGAGCTCCAAGCTCCGACCCTCATCCTCGACCTGAGAGTCAAGATCTAACCATGACCAAACTCTGATCCGAAGCATGATAATCGAGCCTCGACCCAATTCTGAGACGAGACCTGAGAATCGAGCCTCGATCCAGAATTGAGATATGAGACTAGAGATCCGACTTGAGATTTGATCCAATTGAAACCCAACCTCAATTCATCACTACTAAAAAATTTATGACCAAACACTAGGTCGCTAGCATAATTAAATAGGATTATCTCCATAGTCACATGTATTTTGTCACATTATTGGTTAGTGATGTAAATATCGACCTAATCACATCACTAATCTAACTATTTTTAGGTGATAATTAGTTCACAAATAAGAATTTTTTATTTATTTATTTTTAATTATGAGCTATTTAACGATAGATTATTAATAAATATTATAGCTATTTCTTTTTTCTTTTTTTTTTGAAACTATTCCCACTACAAGGATATTCCTAAAACATCAAATCAATTGTTTTTATTTACTTTGAAACTAACTTAGTAAGGAGAAAATGATCTTTTATGACTAACTACAATTTGAATATAATTATTTTATTTTATTTTATTTACATATCTTAAAAGTTACATCTTATAAATTTTATGTGAAAATGATTATATAACTAAACAAAAATATTTATAATCCATGTAAAAATAGGGTAAAAAGTAATTCTATAAAAAAAGGTTTGTTAATACTTTGAGAAATACTTGGTAAAAATAATTATTCGTTCACCGAGCCAAACTTTTCAATTATCCTTTTCAAGTATCAATTATGATTTATTAAATTAAATCCTTTTTAAAATATAGTTTTTTTTTTAAACAAGTAACTTTATTGTATTAATGTATAATTAGAGGTGATAATTTAACAGTTTGGGTTGTGGCGATCAAGATGGGTCGAATTATTAGATGTGCAGATTATTGATCGCCCTAAATTTTATTTGGATTAAAATAAACGGTTTAAGATGATCTAAATAATAAATTAGAAGTAGTCTTTATCAATCATAATTTTTGCATCAGACAGGATTTAATTTTTGCCCATTCATTTTTCATAATGTTTTTCAACGCTTTCTGAATTGTTATTTTTTTTTAGTGGTGATGGCCTTTTCAACAAATTGAATAGGGGTACCAAAGACTAGACGCAAATGACCACAACCAGTCGTAGCCATCACTTCAATGTTTAACATCTTTTTCTCCTTTTGAAAATTAGCATATGCAAATATAATAATGTGTTATCCCGTAATAGTATTTTATCATTAGTATAATCATGTATAAGCGTAGGTAAAAAAACAAAGAAGTAAATTTTTATATTGGAAAATGATCAAAATTGTCCCTGAACTATGCGAAATAGACCACATATACCCTTCGTTATATTTTGGTATCAAAAATACCCTCGCTGTCCAATTATAAGACCACAAATATCCCTAAAGTTAACAACACTTTTTTAACTGACGTGGCAAGCCACGTGTAACTTTTTTCTCCACCTAAGCAAGCCAACTAGGACTAACATTATAAGAAATATAGTTTTTTGTTTACAACTTTTAGTGGCGACTTGAAAATCCTGCCACAAAAGGTGATGGTTTTTAATAGTTGCCACTGAAAAAAAAATATTTATAATAAATAACTCTATGTGTTTTTATTTATTTATACAATACTACAATATAATTATTAACACTTTTGATATATAAAAAATGAGTATTTATATAAAAATAGTAATACTTTTAATAAAAATTATTGTTAAAAATAAAAACAGTAAAGAAATCCTTTTATGTTGCCACTGATTATTTTGTTTTGTCTGTATGTAAATTCAAATTTTATGTGTGATCTTATTAATTATTGCTAATAAGTATTTAAGAGTACTTTGAACATATATAATTATTATTCCAATATATTAAAAGTATTAATAATTATACTATAGTGTTGTATAAATAAATAAAAATACATCGAGTTATTTATTATATATAATAATTTTTTATTAGAAGTTATTGCTAGTTTCATGTATTTGTAACTATTGCTAATAAAATGTATTACTATTTTTACATGAATTTAAAAGTGTAATTTTTACTATTTTTATTTTTAACAATAATTTTTATAAACGTGTTATTATTTTTACATGAATACTCATTTCTAATATATTAAAAGTGTTAATAATTATATTTTAGTGTTGTATAAATAAATGAAAATATATAGAGTTATTTATTATAAATAAATATTTATATATTATTTTCAGTGGCAACTATTAATGTCTCTCCTAAAATTATCACCTTTTGTGACAAGTTTTTCAAGTTGCCACTAAAAGTTGTCACAAAAAATTATATTTCATGTAGTATTAGTCCGAGCTGGCTTGCTTAGGTGGAGAAAAAAATTCCACGTGGCTTGCCACGTCAGTAAAAAATAGTGTTGTTAACTTTAGGGGTATTTGTGATCTTATACCTAGACGGCAAGGGTATTTTTGATACCAAAATGTAACGAAAGGTATATGTGATTCATTTCGTAAAGTTCAGAAGCAATTTTAATCCTTTTCCATTTTTATATTTATTTACAATTTCACCGGATTCAACAAATATCTCATTAAAATTCATTGAGTTTCTTACTTTTAAATTTACCATACGATAGAAACACTTATTTTGTTAGATTAATAAAATCAGGATATTTTTATTATATTTTCTACATTATTTAGTCGATTAATATGACGGATATTCCAAATTAATTATTCTCTACGAAATTTATAATTAATATCTATGAAATCTGGAAGGATTTTCTCTTCAAAAGTACGTTTATACCCTCTTCTTTTTATTTTTATAGGTTTTACTTTGTTATTTCAATTTTATTTTTGGATTGCATTAATTATTTTAGAGTAATATTTTTCAAAAGTTTCATTTTTAGAAAACTCAAATATTAATTTGATACAAGATAGATAAAGAGAAATTAAATTCAATTTGAGATTATTGCTTTTTTGTGAATAACAAGGTTTGAGAATCGCGATAAAATTGAATTTGTATTATCAATATTTGTTTGATAAGGTTTAAATTAAAAAAAGTTAGATCAAATTAGCGGGTTGAGTTATAACTTATTGTTTAGTCTATCTTAGCTCGATTCATCTTCGTCCAAATATATATTTTGAGTAGCGTTGGGCATTAATCTATTTATTGACCCACTCAACTTTAACCTAAATAGCCCATTTGTCATCCTTTTTTTTTTTTAATTCCCATTTGCCATTCCTAATCGCGTCGTTATGTTATTTTTTTTATTTTATTTTTACTTATTATTTAATAATCTTATTTTATTCGTTATCTTACCTTCTTATAATAATTCTATCATATATCTTTTTTTTTTTATAAGTTTATTCTTATTATTAGTATATGACTTATATAATGATACTCCCTCTGTTCCATTTTAATTGTTAGGATAAGATTTGCACATTCATTAGCAAAAATTAATAGAGATGATAATTTGACTAATATAACCCTATTAATTTTTTGAAAACATACAAAAATAATTCTTTTTGCATTTTAAAATGACTTTAAGTATTAAGGGTAAAGTTAAAAAAATATGTTTAATTATCTTTTGAATTTTGAAATCAGAAAATATTTTAAAATAATTATTTTAATACATTAAGTAATTAATATTATTAATATAATACATTATAAAATAATACGTAACGGAATTTGGGAGAAAGGTGTAAATGAACCTAATGGTGAAGTAGCTTTGTGAGCTTTTCAATGATTGAAAGGCCAATTTATTATTATTATTTAAAGAGGAGTAGTTGGATGAGATATTCTTGATATTTATTTCATAATAAATTTGTGAGGTCCATTACTCAATTTGATCCAAAATATTTATCAACCACAAAACAACTATGAATCTACTTTTCTTGGTTTCAAGCCAAGATTTTTATTTATTTATTTATTTTTTTGGCTAACTTTCATTACTATTTTTGATTAGACATTTGAGGAAACTTTGTTGGTCCTTGCAAGATTTCATGCTAAAAACATGTTTGTTTGTTTTTTTTCCATTAAATAAATTTAGTATTTGGAATGTGGTTATAACATGATTTGAATTTGAATAGTATAAAATTGATTAAAAGAGGAAACGTTCTTTATCAAAAGAAGGAAAAGACTTTTATACACAGAGTTTGAATGCGAGATGTTTGGTTAATATGATTAAGTTGTTTGGAAATTTTTATAAAATTTCATGCTAAAATAAGTTATTTTTGTTCACTTCTCACTTGGTGTTTAATATCTGCATTGAAATTATAATTTCATTGGATTTGCACGATAAAAAGCCCGTTAAAAAGAAAACATTCTATAAATTTTATCCATATTTACGGTTTGAATCTAAGATGTTCGATTTATCAATTAGATTATGGGGGGGGGGGGGGGGGGACCTTGCAAATTCTCATGCTAAAAACATGTATATTTTTGGGCTTCCCGTTAGATATTTAATACATATATTTGATTTTTGAGTAATTCAAATTTATATCGAGTAAGATTCATTAAAAAAAAAAAAGTGCTTTCTATTAATTTTTTTTTTCATATCTAGAATTCAACCAGAATCATCTTGTTAAGAGCAGAAAAATCTTATTCCTTCCACCATAATTCTTAAGGATAAGCATGACTAGCACCGGAGGACGCAAGAAATTCAATCAAATTCTATTCGTAAAAAATTACACATCATATAACAAATATTAAATCTCTTCGACTTCTCTTTATATATTTAATTTGTTATATTTTAAATTCATGAAGTGAAAATTACGACTCTATTATTATATACAAGTATATCTCATTTGACTCGTCCAATTTGAATTGTTATAGTCAAATTGACCATATAAAAAATTTAGGCCAACCTAAATTATCAATTGAAACAATATCTATACATTTTTAAGATAAAAATAAAATTACCTTTATATATATATTTTTCATACTCTGCTTATAAAACTATACTAAATTTATTCTTATAATTATTTAAGTCATCAACAACCCAAATTATCCCCCCCCCCAAAAAAAAAAGAACTTTTCAAAAAATAGAAAGAAAAAAAAAATCTTCTCTGGCATGAAATTGATAGGAGATAAAAAGGACAGAAGGAGAAACAAAAAGTGCACATCATCCACACTTCCACATGTTGATAAAGTTACTACCTTATACTATTTTTTTTTTGTTTTTTTTAGAGTTACTATCTTATATTTTTTGATGTGAGGTTCATACTTAAAATATAATAATATAAATTTTTTATTTTGAAGGTCAAATGAATTTGTTCACCTATTATTGTACAATAAAAACATATCAGTATAATATGAGTTATAAGAATGATAGAATGAATATATATATTTTTTCTATATGAAGATTAAAGAGATAGAAAAATTATTTTCAATAGATTTACGATTCTGAAAAAAATATATCAAGGCAGAAGCTTGCTCATTATTTTATTTTAACCAATTACCAATGCAAAATTAAATATTTTATTTTATTTAAAAATTTATAAAATTAAATTTAAATTTTATAAATAAAATAAATACCAATTACCAACCGACTCCCCTAACTTATGTTGTCGCCCGAAAATTCTTTACCCCTTTTTTATAATTTATTTACCAAAATGCCTCTCAGCTACCAATTGTCCAATTACTTGCGTCCTCTCTATACAATTTTCACTGCAAAATCTACTCTCACATTTGCCCAAAAAGTTGCGTATATAAATAATCCTAAAATACGTTCAGGTCTCCTCCTCCTTAGATCCTCTTCCTTTTCCTCTCTCTGAAAAAGCTGTGATCTTTTCTGTTTTATAGTGAGAGAAAAAGAGGATTCAAGAATCAGAGAGGGAAAAAAAAGATGGCTTTATCAAACACCTTATCATTGTCATCATCCAAATCCCTTGTTCAATCTCACCTCCTCTACAACCCATCACCCCAACCCCGTTTTTCCCTTTTTCCAAACCTCCATAATGGGCGGCGCCACCCCATCTCCGCCGTGCACGCCGCGGAGCCAGCCAAGACTTCTGCTGCGCCAGTGAAGCAAGGGAAATGGAGTCTTGATAGCTGGAAAAGCAAGAAGGCTCTGCAACTTCCTGAATACCCTGATGAGAAAGAGCTTGAATCTGTGCTTAAAACACTTGAATCGAACCCACCCCTTGTGTTTGCTGGTGAGGCAAGGAATTTGGAAGAGAAGCTTGGTGAGGCTGCATTGGGGAAAGCTTTTTTATTGCAAGGTGGGGATTGTGCTGAGAGCTTTAAGGAATTCAATGCCAATAATATTCGTGATACTTTCAGGATTCTCCTTCAGATGAGCGTTGTTCTTATGTTTGGTGGACAAGTCCCTGTGATTAAGGTAACCAAGATTCAATTTTTATGAGTCCCATATTCAAATTCTGTGTTTTGATGGGCTATAATGTGGTTTCTGCTGTTTCTTAATTCTCATTTGTATGTATCTGTGTGCAAATTGTACTCCTATTTTCGTGCCAATTTTCCTGGTAGACCTTATTATAGAGTAATTTCATTTTGGTATTTTCTGAAATTGTTGGGTGTTTGGCCATACGCGGAAGATAAAGGAAGAAGACGATGGGTAGGCTTTTTGTAATCACTCTTGAAGTCAACATCTATACGTGCAAGCACTGTCACACCCATATTGGCCCTGCGGATCACATTATTAAGGTCTCCCCTTTTGTATTTTGATAACCGTGGTGTCAGGCTAGAACATATAGTAAAAAATCACCTAGTGTTTTTTGTCTAAGCGGTTGGAGTTTGAACGTGAGACCGCATGGTTCTCAGACCACTTCATTAATCACTGGGCCTCACCCTGAGAGAAGGCCTTCCTTTATCCTTTTATCCATCTTAGGTCTCCCTTTTTGATCACCACGGTGTTCGGGCCAAGTACTCCACCAAGACTATAACAAATAGTAAGAAATCACCTAGTATTTTTTGTCTCCATTTGAGTTTGAACGTGAACCTCATGGTCACTTCATTAACCACTAGGCCACACCCTGAGATAAGGTCTCCCTTTTATCTTTTTATCCATCCTCTGTTTGTCACATGATAGATTTGTGTATGTGTTGTAGTACTTTATAAATTGACTTTTATGTTAGGCTAGGAGGAAATGATTATAACATTGATGTCTTGCCCTTTTTTTTTTTATCTAACTTCTAAGTGCCAAATGGTTGGGGTCGACTATTTCAATCATATAATTTTCAGTTGATTATCATCTTCACTGTTTGATTTTACCTGATCATCAACCTACCATAATCTTCCTTTTTCATCCTGTTTTGAAACTGACTATAGTACTATACTTTGTACATAGGCGGAGTTCTTCATTTTTGGAACATTTGGTTGGTTTATGTGCGATAATCAAATTGTTACTTTTTTGCTACAAGGAATTCTCCTCTTTATCTGGGTTTCGGACGAACTATATGTTGTACAAGGCCTAATGTAGCTGCAAGAAACTTGGGACGTGGTTGCAAATGGAGAAAGAAGTTAATTCTTTAACTTAGTATATCTTCCCACTTGGAACTCTCAGTATCATAACAGAGAACAGGGTGTGGTCTGGGGGAAAATGGTGGCTAAACATGGTTAACATTGAAGGTTAGCAGGCACTCGCGGCTTTGCCTATTCATTTAAGCTGTGGCTTAATATAGAGGCAGAGGGTGTGAAACTGCAGTTATCAAGGACTTAGTCAGTTCATGAACTTCTGAAATCTTTTGGTCTCTAGAGTACGGGGAGCAATTATAATTGCTGCGCTCATGCCTGTTCTCATAGAAGCATTCATTTTTTCAAGGGTGCTTAAAGACTTCTTTAGTTCACCTGTCTGCTGTTCTAACTACTCCTACGGCTGTGGCCTCCTAGTGCCTTGAGCTTTATTGGGGTTCTAAGCTACTCCTTTAGTTTACATTCATTTTTAGGCTAGAGTAAGAATATTAGATCACTAGCTGGTTGAGGATGGTGCAAGACTGGACTAATCCTTTCTCAAGGTTATAATCCATCTCTTAAAGTTTTACTATTTTCTAGCCAAAAGAATGTCTTAAATTCTTAATTATGCAGTGACGTTTCTTGCCTGCAGTTTCATTTAACTCTTTTATTCCATGTCTACTGAGATATCCTTCAGTCTAGTTTTGGAAGGATGTATTCTTTTGAGCCAAAGGAATATCGGTGACAGCCTCTCTACCCCCACAAAGGTACGGGTAAGGTCGGCATATATCCTACCCTCCCAGACCCCACCTGTGGGGATTACATTGGGTATGATATTGTTGTTGTTGTTTTATACTACTATATCTGGTAGAATTTCCGAAACTTTCTAGAATTTAAATTCATCAAATTAAACTATTCAAAGTTTAAACACCGGGACGAGATTTTCTCTGTCAAGCTATTTCAGTATTCCTTTCCTATAATCACTGGCGGAGCAAAACTTTCACTAAAGGGATTAAAAAAATAAAAAGTCAATATACAAAGAATTCAAGGGGATTCAGCATTATTTACTATATACACAAAAAAATAACTTTAAACTTGTATGAATGGTGTAATCTTCCGGCGAAGGGGGTTCTCCGCCATAATTAATGTTACTGATATTTAAGTCGAGTGAAAATCTTAAACTTTGTATCCAGCATTTTATGTGAAATGGAAACAGGGAGTGTTTGTATATATGAATATATATGTGTGTGCTATGTGTTCATATATATGTTGTGCGCGCGCGCGCTAGTTTGTATATTTATATATGTTGTGTGTGTATATATATGTGTGTGCATGAGTTATATGTATATGTACATGATTTATGTTGTACATACATATATTTGCTTTACTAAGTGTTTTGAGTTGTAGAATATGTAGGATCTTGAGTAGATAGAATAAAGATCATAATAATGAGCTCCTTGATTGGAAAAAAAAAAGATCACGACTTTAAGCTTAAATTGTTACATGGTTAATTATAGGTTGGAAGAATGGCGGGTCAGTTTGCAAAACCAAGATCAGATCCGTTTGAGGAGGTAAATGGAGTGAAGCTACCAAGTTACAAGGGTGACAATATCAATGGTGATACATTCGATGAGAAGTCTAGAATTCCAGACCCTCATAGGCTTATTAGGGCGTACATGCAATCTGCTGCAACTCTCAACCTTCTTAGAGCTTTTGCTACTGGAGGTTATGCTGCAATGCAGAGGGTCACTGAATGGAATCTTGATTTTGTGGAGAACAGTGAGCAGGGCGATAGGTATGAATATTGTAATCTTCAATGAAGTTCTACAGCAGATTCTATGTAGGCGTTTGGACATAAAAAATGTGATATTCGAAAAGAAAAAGCAGTAGTTGAGAAAAAGTTGAAAAAAGGTATTTGGAAATTGACTTGTTTGGACATGCAATTAATTTGAATTAAGTTGAAATTTTATGAGTAGAAAAGTAAATTTTTCTTGACAATTGGTAAAAACCACTTTTCAAACTTGAAACTTGGTAAAAACCACTTTTCAAACTTGAAACTTGTCTTCAAAAAGATTTTCAGACGATGAGTTCACTGTATAACCAAACACCGTTTTGAATTTATTTAAAAACAAGTGAAATTGATATGGACAAACGGGCTCTCTGTCTTTCTTGGAGATGAAAAGCTGAAAAGAGTTCCACGGTTATGCTTGGTCTATAGTACTTTCAACTTTATATCATTTTAATGACTTCTCGATTGTACTCGTGCCTAAAGTGCCAAATTTTTGTTGTTACAACTTCAAGTGTCAATTTCAGTTTCATATTCTGCCCTGTAGCTTGGGCTAATCAGATGATTTTTAAGTCTGATATGTTGATATTGGGTAATGTTTTGCAGGTATCAAGAACTAGCTCACAGGGTTGATGAAGCCTTAGGATTCATGGCTGCTGCTGGACTCACAGTCGACCACCCTATCATGTCAACAACTGATTTCTGGACATCCCATGAGTGCTTGCTTCTTCCTTACGAACAAGCACTTACAAGGGAGGATTCAACTTCTGGTCTTTTCTATGATTGTTCTGCTCACATGATTTGGGTTGGGGAACGAACCAGGCAACTAGATGGTGCTCATGTTGAGTTTTTGAGAGGAGTAGCAAACCCTCTTGGCATAAAGGTATAGATAACTTAAAGCACTTTTAGTGCAATGTGATAATGGAAGTATTGTTAATTAGTTTATTCATTGCATATCACATTAGGCTGTTTGACTTATCTAACAATGAAGTAAAATCTTAGTAGAGGATAACAAAATTTAGAATTATGCATCTCCAATAATTCCATTTATTTTACCGACTTCCCCTGATTTACTTGGGGCATCCCTAGAGTTGAACTCACCAATTCTTTCACTCTAAGCAAAAATCATACTATTAAACCAAATGGGAGACCCATTTCTGTGTGTCGAAATGTTACAAGGTGAATTATATTAATAAACTTAACCTTGCTTTTACGTTTCATACTTCTCATAAAATTCTTAACTCTGCTTATGGTGACAGAAAACCATTAGCTATGACTATGATTTCTTCAGTTATGTCTGATGTGTCTATTTGAGCACCACATAATGTTTACCTCTTGTAATATTAATCAAAATGGATTTATCTGTTATTGTATTGATGTATTTTTACCATTATAAATGCATTACTCCTTTTGACTCATTTGTGCTAATTTTGAGATCTCACCGAGTTGTCTTAGCCTATGCTGTTTATGTTAGTTGCCTAAAGATGGAATTTTATTGCAGGTGAGCCAAAAGATGGATCCAAATGAGCTAATTAAACTCATTGACATCCTGAATCCAGCAAATAAGCCTGGAAGAATAACTGTAATTGTGAGGATGGGTGCTGAGAACATGAGAGTGAAACTTCCCCACTTGGTCAGGGCGGTACGAGGAGCTGGTCAGATTGTGACGTGGGTTTGTGACCCAATGCACGGGAACACCATCAAGGCACCATGTGGACTCAAAACCCGTGCTTTTGATTCAATCCTGGTATGTTTTGTCTGTGGCTCCCCCCTTTGTGATTCTTGGTTAAAATTACATTGGACTATGAAAGTTTTCTCAAGACTTGAGTGAGAATTCAGCTACATACACATTGTCTCAGAAGTGAAATGGATAGAGATGGCTGCTTCCTATGAATGAAAGATGCTTTTGCTAGATGTTGATCTGTTCAGAGACTCTTATTAGAAAGTATATAAGTTTGCTTCCCTAGAGGTAGATTATAGAGGCTTATCGTTACAATAAAAACTGAAAATAATATTATGTAGTTGGAAGTGTATTGTATGTTTTAGACTGACTGAGATTTCAGTAGTTTCTGTGTTTTGTCTGAAACTTTAAACTGTGCCTCTGAATGTCATGTTGTGCTAAACTGGCAGGCTGAGGTCCGAGCTTTCTTCGATGTGCATGAGCAAGAAGGGAGCCACCCAGGTGGAATTCATCTAGAAATGACAGGGCAAAATGTGACTGAATGCATTGGCGGATCACGGACAGTTACCTATGACGATTTGGGCTCTCGCTACCACACACATTGTGACCCAAGATTGAATGCTTCCCAGTCTCTTGAACTTTCCTTCATCGTAGCTGAGCGACTAAGAAGACGAAGAATGACGACTCAACGCCTGTAGGCTTCTCTAATTTACCCGTTATTGTTTAGTTTGCAGTCTTGTTCTCTTGATATCCAATAAACTCGGTTACCAGCTATTCACTCAAAACTTATAATATGTTGCCTCTGGCCATCTGAGCTGCTGTTTGGAACCAGTGTTTCTTGTTAGAATAACTTGCTAGATGAGGTAAATAGGTTTCCTGCAGAGATCAAAGGGGGGAGTGCACTTCAAGTAAAATTAGTCGATTTATCTGGTATCCGTTCTGTTTCTGAATTTAGTTTGGACTGTAAGTTTAGGTATAAGGAGGTTCAATTTTTTACTTTACTTGATGTATGAATTCTACTTTGAGATAATTGGTTTTGCAGTGGGAGTCTAAATTTGTTTGCCTACCTTGTCAAATTTTGCTCATCTTACTGTGGTTAGATTATAGTGCTTGTTGGTCTCTACGGTACTAGATGAACATAAACTATCAATGTATTTTAATAGCTAACTCTCGAGTCGTTTGGTTTATGAACAAGTTATATGTAGAAACAGCTGTAGTTGTACAATTTCTGGATATCAAACAGAACACATCTGATGGTGACTTTAATATGCCAACCAAACTTTGAGCATACGTATACATTCTAGATCCCACATGTGGAATTATCTTGGGTTTGTGTTGTATGGACCGGAATGTCAGCCAGTCAAATATTTTCATGTTTAAAAGATGTGGAAATGGGATGTTGCGGTGAATGTGTGAGCATCAGTATACTAGGAGAAATAGGATGAAAAATGAGGATATTCGAGACAAAGTAGAATGACATCGATGGAGTATAAGATGCAGGAAGAGAGACGGCGATAGTTAGAACATAAGAAGAGAAAATGCATGGATATTTTAGTGCAAAAATATGAAAGGTTGGCTATGGATGATTTCAAGAGAGGTGTGCAGCTCATAAAAGACATAATCTCAGATGGGAGATTGTGGAGGACATAAACTAGAATAGAAAGTAGTGTAGAATATAATCTCGCTTATATTTTCATATTAGTAGTCATAGTATTTCCGCCAATAGTTTCTCGTCCTTTGATTTCGATTTCTGTTACTTTCTAGTTTCTTCTACTTCAATTATCACACCTTTTTTTGTCATGCTTTTTGTACTACCTACTTTGATATGTTTTCTTCGAAAACAACCTCTGCCTCTCAAAATAGAGATAACATCTGCATACTCTACTCTTTCCCGATCTCACTTGTGGTATACATTGGGTATGTTGTTGTTTACACAACCAACCATTGAAACATAGCATATCTGGAATTTTATATTGTGATCATCTTTTTTGGTTAATATGGTAAAAACTAAATAGCCTCTCAACATCCAACGGGATCATTCTAGTGTACAAATACAAGAGATTCTGATCAAATTCAAATGCAAATAGGGAGCATAACTTATGCTAGATAGCAACTACAGTGTCTCAACTAAAGCTAGATGACGAACAAAATAATGAAAAGGATGGTCTCCAGACGGCGGCATCGCTGTTTAATTACGATTCAGAGTGTCTGCATTCATCAGATTTTGTTACCACCAGTCATATGACATCTTTTAATAGTAAGGCATGAATCGTGCAGGCCTCCTGAACCTTGGAACTTTTCTGCAAACACGCGAAATAGTAAAAAAAGAGTCGTTCACATATAACAGGGCAGTGAAAGGTTTGAGATAATCAACGTGAATCAAATTTCTCACCCGTATCCGTATGGAGAGTAGAAATAGGGGGCTGCATAAGGTCTTCTAGACCTGTAACCTGAGTATGGATTGAAACGCCCTGGCCGGAACTGCTTCATCCCTGGAACATTAGTCCTCTTCTGCATCACCTGTAAATTTGTAAGAGCAGGGATTAGAAGCTATGCACCGCAAACACATACACCAGAGGTTCAAGTTTCTAGCAAATCCTTGCTCCTGAGAATTTTTCCAGTTTTTATATATGCTTTCACCGGTTTATCTTCTTCTTCCCATTTTTTGATCAGATGAAGAAATTCTATTCAGGTAAAAGAAATGAATTTACCTTCAACTGACGTCCATGAAGTTCAGACTCATTCAGCTGGAGTGCCTCCTGGACAGCTTCTTGTTCAATGAATTCCACGTATGCAAAACCTTTGGGTTGGCCAAATTTATCAGTAAGAATGGTAACCCGATTTACAGTACCACATGCCTGGAAATGCTGCTGAACTTCCTCAGGAGTGCATGCATAGTCGACCTGTCAAACCAACACAAAGCACAAGCTGGTTGAGAAACATTAGTCATAATTGCAACTGACATTGCTGAGTAGGGACTTGACAACTTATGCAATGGAAAGCTAAACTAATTCTCTAATCTTTAAGCAGCAGTGTACAAAAATTGGATCAGTGACATCCTTCGAGGAGCTCCAGGTCCTTCTAAGTTCTAACTACATAAGAGAATGTCCATCCAGTACAATAAACCCCTTATCTTGGCTGCAACAACTCTTATGCTTCACACTATGGGAAACTATCCAAAAAATTATCTGTCATAGCGACATCTACACCCGATAAAGCCCAATTATGCATTGTAAATGTATTCAGCACCATAGGCCTCAATGTTTAACCAGCCAGGTGGTTACCAGGAAAACATCATTCACCTATGATATCTACAATCTACAAGTCTAAGGATAACATATATCTTGCATTATGCCTGGTTCAAGGAGGGGGAGGGAGGGTGGTACTCATTGATTTACTTAGAAGATTATTTCCTCCCCCTCGTGTTTGGTATAATTGGAAAATGTTTATATTTCCTCCTCCTAACTTTGGAAGGGTTCAAAATACTAACCATCCACCTTTACCTCGTTATATTACACCTCTTTTATTTTCCCTCTTGCTCCCCTGTTCTTCACCCCAACCAAACATAGTTTAGGTACAATCAAAACTCACAGCCACATCACCACTGAAGGAAAGGATAAGAAATACATCCCATATGATTGATTATATCGATTCGGGTAGCCAAAGAGAATCAATAGAGTAAGGCTGAATACAAAGTAGTCACACCTCACAAAATAGGCTTAATCAGCTAGTCAAACCTGGATACCACGTCCACCAGCTGCCAGCAGCAATCAGACTCGGCAACTAGAATTTGCATGGCAGTGACTAGGCTCTGCGACTTACAGAAAAATATTGGCTTCTCGCTAGAGTTGGATCTAATATACAAATACTCCGTGAACAAAGTGATTTTCAGAAATCTTTCATATTACAGCCCCATATATTTTTTTCTATGTTCTGTCTTTTTCTTCTATGCCTCAAAACGGGTTTTTCCAATTCCATATTTTTTTCCATGGGGACTTCTCTCTCTCTTTTTTTTTTTTGGTAATCTATTTTTGTGACTTTTCATCTTTCTTTTTTTTTTCATTCTTTTTTGATTAAAACTTGTCCACAGGTCAAAAATGTAGTTACAAATGCTCCCTAAGTGAAACATATCTAAGACCAGAGCTACTCTTGTCCACCATCAAAAAAATTGGTAAGAGTGCCACTGTATTCAGATAAGTGAGTGTCCCTGCGATCATAGTGAGAGAAAGTCAAAGCTGGCTCTCAGAAGTATCAAATTCAAACCAAGATGAAGACAGCATTAAGAGAAGAATTGAACTTCCCAATAACAAGAAAATAAAAAGAGAGAAAAAAAAAAACAAACAAAAAAGATATTTGATACCGATATTGCACACAACAAATTTCTTATGTATCCGGCAGAAACCCAACAACTTGGGGGTCATTTAGTTTACATACTAGTTATGCAAGGCGTATAATGTTGGGATTATTTGTGTTGATTAATAATGAAATGATTGTTATGAAAGATTAATAATGAGGAGATTGTTATATATGAATTATACTTTTAAAAGGGCATTTTTGTCTTTAAATAGCTTAACGACCATAATTGCTAATACATGTATTGTTATTCCACATTTTATCTAACATAACATAATACAGATATTCCTGCATAACTTACTCAGGGTATGTTATTTAATATTGCCAACCAAACGCCGTATAAGTTATGGTCAACTATCTTTCTTATTATGCAGCCGACAAAACACTTCACTTTTTATGCAAGATTTTATGCCGAGACTAATTATGTAAATAAACCAACCAGACAACCCCTAAGGTTATTCTAAGATGTCAATGAAAAAGATAAGAAGTGCATGACAAAAAGTCCAGATAAAGTTCTATAATTTCATGCAATCATGGTGTTGAACCCCAGAGGTAAAATACAGTAAGTTCATGCAATGAGCTCGCTCCACTACAAAATCAAACAAGGGAATAATGAACAAGCATAGACCAAGTTCTACAGAAACATGTTGAGCATAGCATGTCTGGAACAATCAATCAGCAATTGAACACTACGGATTTCTGGTTCTTACATTGCCAACAAATATTGATCGTGAATCAACTTCCTCCCGGTTTTCCTGTGAAGCAGCTGCACTTGCAGGATCTGCTAAGCCAATGATTGGCAAAAAGAATCCAATTAGAAAGAAAAAGAAAAATACATTACTGTCTTTCAAATTTTTTTTGTAAAAAATAATGCAGTGATAACTAAGAAAACACTGTTAAACAGGCTAGCCAACAAATCATATGTTAAAAATGGACAGAATGAAATAGGTCAATTTACATTGCAAGCATTAAATTAGTAAACCAACAAATTTATAAATGAAAGAATCCATTTAATGCAATTTACATGTCACACAATTGAAATGCTAAAATTCAGCTAGAAGTCAAATAAAACAAGACATAATTTTCAGCAAAAGACTAATGACCACAAATGCCCATGTTCTTCATGGATCTTGGAGTTCCGCCCTCCCCCATAGTCCATTAGTGGGTAGGGTGGTCGATTTAGAGGGTGTCTATCTCCTCATCAAATGTGTCCTCTACAACCTAGCTCCAACGCGACCCTGCCTGAAGAAAGTTTAAGATATTGAAGTACCCTCTTGTCGATACTACTAGTTTTCTCACTGACTGCTAAAAATTTTTAAAAGTCCCATCAGGATAGATTGAATAGATGACCAATAAGTATCCTACAAATACCTGCATTTTAAGCACTTAAATGTTAAATATTCATGCTTTAACAAGTTGTTGGGTCAAGGAAGAAGCGCATCCAGCCATACCGCAACATGACAAATATATAAAGAGAGGCAGAGGCGGTGGATGCTACCGCACCCACAGGAATTTTTTCTAACACCCTACTTATAAACCACACATTCCATGTCCACAACTCTATGACATTCAAGGATCAGCTGACCTCTAGATTGAACAAGTGTCATCAACAAGCGACAACAATAGAGCCACTTATAGTACCGTCTGCTCCATTTTATATGAAACTATTACATTTTTAGTCTATTTCTATATTTGGAAGCTCTTTAAATATAAACTTTTCAAGTTCTAAGGGAACTTATGGTATATGCCAAAAGTTCTTGAAAATCCAATAAATGTTTAAACAGCAGAAACACAAGTTCTCATCCCAAACTGAGAAAGAAAAAAGCTCCCCGATCAATTAAGATAACAATACCTAAAAGATCACAACTTTGGTCAAAAAGAGCAAAACAATATTCAATATCTGAAAACCCAATGAACTTTCAGATAGCAGAAATACAAGAACTCCTTAAAACAAGACGAAAGATCATTGATCAATTAAAATGTCAATACTCCAAAAATCAAAACTTTAGTCTACAAGAGCAAAGAAACATCCATAGCTTAAGAACCCAATAAACATCCAGATTAGAGAAACACAACTACTCCTGCCATAACAAGAAAAACAAAAGTTTTTTGATCAATTAAGATGGCAAACTCCTAAAGATCACAACTTTGTCAAAAAGAGCAAAACAATATCCAATTGTTGAAAAATCATATAAAGTTCGAATAACACTATACTAGAAACACAAATACTCCTCAAAAACCAAGAAAGATAAGCCATCATTTATCAATTACAATGCCAATACCCCAAAGATCACAACTTTTGTCTAGAAGAGCAAAACAAAATCCAACACTTGAAAACCCAATAAACTTTCAAATAGCAGAGACATAAGTACAGACAATGATCAAATACTAATCAAATAGAAAGAAATTTTTTTAAAACAAAACAAGAGACCTTGGACAGCACCCATCTCCTTCTCAACCTTAGCCTGCATCTCACGAAGAGCTGCAGCTTCATCTTCCATCTCCTTCAATCTCTTCTTCATCTCATCCAATTCCTCCAATCCCAAAATAAAAACCCATCATCATCAATAACATCCCAAGATTCAGATTAAATGCTTATATGTACCCCCTTTTTTCTTTAATCAGTAAAACAAGAAAGACAAGAATGAGGGCACTACCTTAACGGCATCATCATCGGCGGTAGCCATGTCCACGTCAGCAGGCTCCATGTCACCTTCAATGGGGATTTCACCTCCGTAAACCTCATGCTCCTCTTCATCCATCTCCCTCTCTCTCTCTCTCTGTAGAGTGGGAATTCGGCGAAGCAGACTACACGACGCCGTTTTATATGCTTTGTCCAAATCCCCAAAGGGCTTACTTTACACTTTGACCTTGTTGGGCCCAAGAGTTTGGAAGATTTGTACAAATAGCATAGTTTGGTGCACTATTTAAGTTTTGTCCTCCTTCATGAAATTTGAGATTATTTTTTACCCTCCTGACTTTAATGCCTTTATTGAAGTGATTACCTTTGAAAAATATAATTTTTTTTATTTGAATTTGAAATAATAATCAAGTTGATTGATATTGTATTTGGATTATATTAGATAAAATAGATTAAGATTAGTTTACACATTCAGTAATAAATTATATTGAATATGTTGTTATTGTTGTGCAGAAAATTTGTTACTAGAGTATTATTAAAGGTGAAATTTCAGTTGTTACTGAATGTGAAGAAAGTTAAAGAGATGAAATCAGATCAATAGAATTCATTTATTTTTAATGAATGCTAAAGTGTCGGAATGAAATTAAAGATTGATTCAATATTGAATCTCAAATCTCTATAGACGACTAACGATAGCGGTTATATTTTTCAAAAATAAAGATAGTGATAATAACTCGCGTTTTCGATCCTTGATTTGATTGCATGTATTCTACTAGTACCTTTCATTTTTTGATTGAATACATCATGTTGAGTTCAAATTAAATTCAATATTTCTTGTACGTGGATCAAATATATGTATATAAGAATCACTAAAATTGTTATAAATATTAAATTTTGAATTCATAATTTAAAAGTATAATAATTTTTTTAAAAAATACATTATATTCCGATTGAACAAGAAAGAAACTCCTTAAATTGTAGTGCTTCCACATATAGCACACAACACGTCAATGATATCTTCATTTTCATATTGCCTTTTAGTAAAAATGTACCATAAAACTATATATAATAAATTCTTATAATTCGATCCTTCTTCAAATTATATATGACGAGAAATTTAATGCACCGAGCTGCCTTTTATCGACAGAAAAATGATTGCATCACAATAAGGCATATACAAGTTATCTCAAAGGTGGTTATTTTTAGGTAAACCACCTTTATGTGCAGTCAAAATTCAAAGATGTAATGATCCTAATATTATATATAGTGCTAACTATTTTTATTTTTATTTTTTATTCTTACTTAACCATGTTTTTGTAATAGATGTATAACATGTTTTGTATATACATTTCTATCATTTAACCATGATTAATACTTAAGCATATTTTTCTACATTAAATCACTTAATTATAGTAAGTTAAAATTAGTTTGGCATAAGTATCCGGTCTACAAGAGGACATCTATAGGTAAGTCACTTTAAAATATAAAAAAAAATTATAATCTATAAAAATGAGATAGATTACCTGCTATAACATATAAAGATATATTATATATAGACCAAATAGATGTAAAATGTTTTTAACACTTGCATAACTTAAACCCTTTGCATAAACTATTAGAAAATAAGACATTAGCGATTTACAAAATTTTATCGCTAAATAACAAAAATATCATGCTAATCTCATTTAGTTATGAATTAGCGATGGATTATAGCGTTTTTTAACGATGGGTTAACCGGAGATTACCGATAAATTTGTAGCTAATTCCATGTGTTTCTAATAGTGGATTTTGCATATTTTTTTAAGTATATATCATCAAATTATATCTTAGCCATAAGTTCCTCCCTTCTCTAACTACTATATCCCCCCTTGTTTACTTTTCTTCCCTACCCCTCAACCTCCACATAGTGGATATAACAAAATATTGTATATATGTATATGAGTATATAATATGGATTCTCCTCTACCACTACACCATATGGATTCTCCTATTGAAAACATGTCAAAAAAGAAAGAAAGTGATCCATTAATGGCCACAAAGATTAATATTTCATCTAAAGGAGATGATGATGATGATGGAATTTACTTGACATGGAAAGATTTGTGGGTGACAGTGCCAGATAAGAAAGTAGGAAGAAGGCCAATTCTTGAAGGGATTAGTGGATATGCTCAGCCTGGTCAAGTTTTGGCTATTATGGGTCCTTCTGGTTGTGGCAAATCTACTCTTCTTGATGCATTGGCAGGTAATTAACTACTAGTTTGTATTTACATATCACAATATAGACATGTATGTGACCAGGAGGTCATGAGTTACTGCATGTGATCGGGAGATCACGAGTTTGAGTTGTGGAAATAGTTTCCGGCAGAAATATAGGATAAAAGTTGAGTACTGTCAAGGGCGAATTTATAGCCTAAAGTTAGGATACGTGAACTCGTGGTCTCTTTGTAAAATTAGATATTTTATGTATATATTTTTAAAATTGATATAGTATTACCTGCTGACACTTATGCTACAAGAAGACTAAATGGCGGACACGGTTGAATGTTGAGTTAGACTAAGGATCAATTTTCACTTAATATATTTTTTCTTCTTTTTTTTTTTTTTAATGGTGCACCCATGTTTTAGAAATCCTAAATTCTCCTCTGCGTATAACAGGCTCTTGTGATCCGTCCCCGCACATAGCGAAAGCTTAATGCATGAGACTGCCTTTGTTTCTTGTATTTTTTTTAAAAATATATATATTATTAATCTGAGATGAGGTTAAACTGAGCTATATACAATCAGTAAGAATTAATTCATTCATATAGTCAACCACAACTTAACATTGAGATAGTTGTGTGTAGTTCTTGTTATCGGAATTCTTGATATGAAAATACTCAACGGTCTGATTAAAATGAAGTCTCACCAATTGAGTAAGAGTCCAACACCAAATGGGCAATAAAATAATTGCAAATTTTTAAATCGAATTCTTAGAATTTATATTAACCAAATGGGACACCTCATTTAATGGGTTGTAAGTTGTAACACCTCTTTCAGCGTTGAACGAGATGTCCTATTTGGTTAATATGAATTTTAAGTGCTTGATTTAAAAATTTGCAATTATTTTTTTGCGCATTTGGTGTCGAACTCAGTAAAAAGAAAAACACTTTTCACTAAGAGATTATAAATTATTTATTATGTGACAAAATTATCCTTGTCCAATTTAAGAAAATCGATTTACACCCTTTCATCGAAAAAATTAAACTACATACTTAATTAAAATGTATAAATTTGACTATCCATTTAGTAAAAATCATGACTCTAGCTGCCATTTATGTTCATTCCCTAAAAAAAGATTCTTTTTTCCTTTTTTATCATATGTATATATTAGTAAAATTTGAATTAGTTTCTCTCCCTAGCCAATTTAAGTTTTGCACTTTAGGATATTTTGGTCAATCATTTTTTTGGTGGAAGGGTAGAAATAATATTTGGTGAACTAGTCCAACAAACTGATGATTCTATGGCTTGGTGACCAAGGTGTATCACTTTAAGATTAACAAAATATATATATTTAAATATTTATCTTCATTAGTAAAAATAAGACTGCGTAAATATTATTTTTGTAAATTTCACTTTTGATTATACTGTTGTTGTTGTATAGTATAAAATCAGTTGACAAATTTTCCTAGCACACATGTGAAAAACTACGTGTTATAAACAGGGGTGGAGCCAGGTAGGGTCATTAAGGGGGTTCATTTCGATCCCTTTGAGAAAAGTTACAGTGTTTATGGTTAAATTATTGTTATATATATATATATAGAGAGAGAGAGAGAGAGATATTTTGAATTTTTTTTATTTCTTTGTGTGGTTACTTTTCATATTTTGAAAAATCTTGCCCCCGTCATAAAAAATTGATGGGTGATATCACTTTCGGAAACTATTACTAATTACTTTCTCTGTTCATTTTTACTTATTAATTTTCGCTTGTCGAGAGTCAATTTAACTAATTTTTAAAGATAAATTGAGTTAAATTAATTTAATATTTTATAATTCAAATTTAGATATTTGAAAACTATAAAAAAAATTACTACAAGTTGAAATTTTTCTTGAAAAGTTGTTAATCAAAACGCAAATAATTAATTTGATGCTCAATCGAGAAGCAAAATGTAACAATTAAAAATGAACGAAGGGTGTACAAATATGATGTTAAAAGTATATAAGTCAACCTTATCTTATATAATAAGTAGGTTAGCAACTTATCCCCTCAGTTAATTAGTCATTATAATTATGGGTAAGATAATGATTAACAGATGGTTGAATACTAAAGAAAATAGAAATTAACGTCGAATAAATTCTATAATTAAAAGATAAATTCAAACATTAATATTATTTAATAACAAATTAGTAATAAATTATCAAATTATATTAGCTACGAGTTATTTAATCGTGATAAATAAAAATTTTGCAGGAAGATTAGCTTCAAACACAAGACAAAGTGGAGATATACTCATCAACGGCCGCAAGCAAGCACTAGCTTTTGGAACCTCGGTACGAAAATTGTTAAATTATATTTACGCGATCGGTATAATTTAATTTATTATATAAATAATTTATTTATTAATTTTATTAAGTTATTGATTATTTTTATAATGTTATAAGTAATTTGAACGTATAATTATTTGTTTACATCCTCAGTGCATGTATAAAAACTTAAATTCACTTTTTACGAATTTAAATTATATATACATACAATATAAAGATCTATCTTTATTTAAACTATCAGTATAAGTTAATCGGTTATAGGTCACGGAGGTTACATATAATTATTTAATCTAAATTATTAGTAAAAGTTATTAGGATAATTACACTTTTAGTCCCTTAATTATTGATATAGATTCTAATGTTGATATTTGTAATTTTTTATTAAGCATATTTAACTTTCAATTAACTAAAATATGTGTTTTTGGTTGTCCCTTGTATATAAAAGTCTACACGATATTTAGACTATTTTTTGGTTGATCTATATTACCGCTAAATATGAAGCAACAATACAAACTTAACACAACAGATTGATAAGTTAAATAATTTAATGTTTCGTGATTCGTTAAATTTGAGAAGATTCATAGTCAGAGCCTCAGAGGGATTAAAAGTGCATGCGTGCGCGCACACACACTATATAATCAATTGAAGGTCAAATATGCTTAATTGGAAATCACAAATCATAATTTGCTGAATTTTGAGGTACTAAATATCCCGAAGCTATCGTACATAGGTACATGCAATTATTTTCTCAACGATCCGAATCTCAATTTTATAAATATTTTTTTACATCATCAGAGCACAAAAATTAAACTTTTTTTTCTTGTTGGTCCCAATAGGCCTATGTGACACAAGATGACACCCTAATGACAACATTGACAGTAAGAGAAACAGTATACTATTCAGCTCAATTGCAACTCCCTCAATCAATGCCATTACATGAAAAGAAAGAAAGAGCAGAGGAAACAATAAAAGAAATGGGATTACAAGAAGCAATGAACACAAGAATTGGTGGATGGAGTTTAAAAGGACTAAGTGGTGGACAAAAAAGAAGAGTTAGTATTTGTATTGAGATTTTAACAAGACCAAAACTCTTGTTTCTTGATGAACCTACTAGTGGTTTGGATAGTGCAGCATCTTATCATGTGATGAATAGAATTATCAAGATTGCACAAGAGGATATGAGGACAATTGTGGCATCAATCCATCAACCTAGTAGTGAAGTTTTTGAGCTATTTGATAACCTTTGCCTTCTATCTTATGGTAAAACCATTTATTTTGGCTCAAGTTCCAAAGCAAATGAGGTATGTGTATAAAGTTTGGGAGAATTTTACTCTTTCGAGGTATGTTTAGTACGACAAAAGTCATTTTCTTTTTTCAAAAAAATATTTTTAATCGAGAAGTTACTTAGTTCTGGTGTTTGGTTATTGGAAAACGTTTTCCATCAGAAAGGGACAAATGATTTTCTTAACTATAACCAGGGGTGAAAGTGATTTTCCTTTACAACTATCTTAATTTTTAATTTTTCATTAGTTGGTATAACAGTAAATTTGTTACCGTATAATCTTTAGGTCACGGATTCGAGTTGTGAAATCCGCCACTGATGCTTGTATCACACCCCCTGGGATGTGTCTTTTCTGTAGATCCTACTTGAACGCTGGATACTTCATGCACTGTACCAGCCCTATATTTATTTTTCACTCAAAAGGTTTAATCAAAATGCTTTCAGATTTGCTAATATTATTATTACATTTTAGCATATATATTTTTCCCCCAAATCTTTCTTATTTGCTAATTATTATCACATTATTTTCATGAAAAATGACTTTTGTCGTACCAATATACATATAGTTGTTCAATTATACATCAATTATTCGATATTGAAGGATTTAATGACTTATATCTTCATGTTTGCTCTAGTTTTTTGCTGCCAATGGATTTCCTTGCCCATATATGAGGAACCCTTCTGATCACTATCTTAGAACAATTAACAAGGATTTTGATGTAAGTTAGATTTATCTAATTACAATTAATTATGCATTTTAAGTTAAATTAGTACAAGTTTTATGTCTTAATCTTTGATTAATTAGGACATTGAAGAAGGATTTGGCAAAAACATAATTAGCTCAGGCAAAGCAATTGACACTCTTGTCAAGTCATATGAATCATCAGAAGCTTGTCTCAATGTTCGGCAAAGGGTACTCACCATTTGCCAAAAGGTAAAATTCATCGCTAAATAGCTCGTAGCAAAAAGAGTTTCTTAAAATCCGCTGCTAAGCAATCGTTAAAGAGGATTAGTGATACCTTTTCTTTTTCTTTTTTTACTGTTTAGCACAGATATTTTGATTAAATTAGTGAGAAGGAAAAAATGATGGCATTTTAACGTGGTAAAATCATGAAGCTTCCCACTATTTCAATGAGAATCTGTTTTCCACCATGCGTTTTTGCAGTGAGCTGATTCGGTGAAAAATGGTTGGCAAATCATGTTTTATAACACAAGTTTTCCATTGATTCACGGTGGAAAAAATCACTATGTCTATTAGTGGTAAAAGTTGAAGGGGAGTTTTGAACTTAAAGCAACAATATCTTCGTGCGACCTTTAGGTTTATGAGTTCGAAACATAGAATCAGTCACTCATACTATCAGAATAAACTGCTTGCGTTATATCACACTTCTTTGGAGTATTGCGGCCCTTCCCCTAATTACCCTGTGTAACAGTAGTATGCTTCATGATGCACTGAATATACGTATCTTTTCTGAAACGTGTATTAAAGTTAAAGTCGATTATTATTTTAACTCCTTTTCATTTCTCTATGTAGTAGAATGGACGGTTGCTCGAAAACAAGGGAAGCCAAGCAGGATTCATCACACAATGCAAAGTTCTAACACAAAGATCTTTCCTCAATATGTATCGTGATTTAGGCTATTATTGGCTTCGATTTCTCATTTATCTTGCACTTTGCTTGTGCATTGGCACTGTCTTCCATGAAATTGGCTCTGATTATGGTTCCATTCAGGTAAATATTTATTTACGCTCTCAGTATGTTTTAACCGATTATAATAAGTAAGCTAGTTATTTTTCAGAATACTACATACATTCATTTAATCTTATATGGACAATCACTTATATATATATAATATTATTTTTACACTATCAATCTATAGAAGTTGAACTCATTAAGTAAATCAATGAGTTTACTCTCTTCGTCCCTATAGACTTATAGCATATAGCTTTTCGAAAGTCAGACTATATAAATTTTGATTAATATTTTAATTAAGATGGTTGTTTTCATATCCTATTGATATGAAAAACAAATGCAACTTATAATGCTTTTCGTATAGTTTCTGAATATTTAAATTTTAATTTTAAAATATTAAATTAATTTAATCTAATTAGATCCGACAAATTAGTCAAGTTGACTCTCGAAGTGAAACGTGACAACTATTTTGAGACGAAGGAGGAATTAAGAAGCACCTTAGCACCAAGAATTGAGGGCCAAGGATAATGGTGGGACGTATATGATCCCTCCGGCCTTAAGTAGAGATCTTAGGTTCAAACCTTAAAATGAAAAAAATCCTAATAGAGAGCCCCCACCACCCCCCTCCTTTCTAATGGGCGTTTATCTGAGATGAGCTCGAATTAATTAAAATATAACCAAAACGTATACCAAACATCAAGTGAAAAACCAAAATATTTTTTTGACAAGATTTAAATGTTATAAACTTATATATTCTTCCCCTTTGCAGGCTAGAAGCTCAATGCTTGTATTTGTGGTTGGCTTCTTAACATTCATGGCAATTGGTGGATTCCCTTCCTTTGTGGAGGAAATGAAAGTAATATTATTTTTGCCCATCTTGTCCATTATTTATTTTTAATATATTAGCAACGTAATTTAACCTATTATAACATGTTAGTTATGTTATTAATAATAATATGTATCATAGTGATCTGATTGTGTAAATTTCAGCTCTTTACGCGAGAAAGGCTAAACGGACACTATGGTGTGGGTGCATTTGTCATTGGCAACACATTATCTTCAACTCCATTCTTGTTATTGATCTCTTTGGTTCCTGGAGCAGTTGCTTATTATCTTGCTGATGTTCAAAAAGGGATTGATCATTTTGCCTACTTTTTCCTAATGTTATTTGCTTGCATGATGCTAGTTGAAAGCCTAATGATGATTGTTGCAAGTATTGTCCCTGACTTCCTCATGGGAATTATAACAGGTAAATGAGCGAGTTGAGTCAGATCTGAACGAGTCAAAAAGTTACTATCAAAAAATCGCTAATTTCTATCGACCGACGTACCAACGTTGTAATTTGGCTTATCAATAAAGGATTCCTGTCAGAAATGTAGTCGACAAGCCAAATTTCGTCGGAAATCAGTGATTTTCTGATAGTCAATATAATGTCATCAAAATATAGATGTAATATAATCTGCTAGGCAATATGGATTGAGTCATATTTTAGCCATGTAATTGGAGAAATAGTCATTATTGGGAGTTTCAAATTCTACGGGCGAAATTTCATGATGTTATTCTAGAGTTTTACCTGTGAAAATTTACAACTCCATGAGAATGACATGTTTTTCAATTACGGAGGCTGAAAAGTTACTATTTACAAATGTTACCTGAAAAAATAATGGGGTCATATTGCTCGGACATATCTCTATTGATATCCACCTAATCCTTCAAATGTAATGTATATTTTGAGGACTCAACGTGAGTGTGATAGTATTTTTTGAAAACCCGAGCAACACAGGTCATAACCAATCTACCCGTTTAAACTCGAGCATATTAGACGAGAGGAACTACTAAAAAAATTGTGAACTGATTTTGCCATCTTTGATCACAGGTGCTGGAATTCAAGGAATAATGATGCTAAACGGAGGCTTTTTTCGATTGCCAAAAGATCTTCCAATGCCAATTTGGAAATATCCAGTGTACTATTTAGCCTTCCACAAATATGCAATTCAAGGTTTTTACAAGAATGAATATGAAACTTTTACATATTTTACTGATGGAGGATTGGCTATTATTGTCACTCGTGATGAAATATTGAGAGATATTTTTCAAGTGGAGTTGAATTATTCTAAGTGGGGAGATATAGCTATAGTTTTTGGGATGGTGATTTTATATAGGTTGATTTTTCTTAGTATTATAAAGGCTAAGGAAAATTTTAGGCCTATGGTAAGAGGTTTTAAATATTGTTGTAGCACATAAAATAGATATTCAGTTTATGACGCATATCAAGGAGTATTGTTCGTTCAAATCAATTATTACATATCTATTAATTGTCACCATTTCTACGACAGAACATTATTTGAAGAGTAGAATTATTTTTTTTATTACGATGATTTTTCATAACTTTTTATTTATCTAAATATAATAATAAAATATCGAAGTTTTGATTTTTTTTCATTGTTTTGAAGAATTAAATTTTATTCTTTCAAAATTTTAAAAACCTAAATCAACAAAAAATATTAAATTATTGTACAATCGTAATGCAAAAAAATAATTTTTACTATGTTATTTGATTTATATTGAGTTTTTCCAAACTATTTAACTTGTAGTCCATGTTGACAAGTTCTTTCCCTTTCAATCCTATTTTGATTACACTTTTTTTTAGCTCAAGGCAGAGATATACCTACTTTTGGGGCAAAGTGGTCACGGGCATCCGATAACCTCGATAAATATCTGTATGTATCTTAAATAATATTTATATTTCTGTAATGACACTTGTAGCGATAAAGGTAAAGTGATTTCATTAATTGATTTGAGGTATACATGTAGATATTTGGTAAACTCACCTAGATTCGATTTTATCCTTGGCATTTTCTCAAATTTTAACAATTACAATGCCATTTTTTTTTTTGGCGCCCCCGTCACTTTTAATTCTTGAGTTTGCCATCTGAGAAAAATGAGGTGTTGTAACTTCTGTCATATATATTTATATATATATATATATGTTTGCGTTGATCTCAACCTTTTAAAAATCAAAAACCTATATTCTTAACTATTATAGCAAGTTGAACAGAAAATTGCGAAAATCATAATAAAAGAAAAAAATAATTTGATTCTTCAAAGATAATAGTGTTGATAAATTATGCACTTAAGATGTGGCCTAATGGTTAATGAAGTGGGCAAGAACCATGAGGTCTCAGGTTCCTCTCGATGTTAATGTCAAACCATAATGGCAATAATGTCCGCAGTACAGTAGCACTTCGCCATTCCCGAATCTATATTTCAGTATGACTGAAAAAAGATCAGGTTCTCATATTGTAAATAACTCAGTCCAAGATTTTTCGACAATATATTAAGTATAAAGCGTTACCTACGATAACGAATTTCTATTTAACGTCATCAACCATCAATTTTTTTCTCCCGTTAATTTTTTAAAATTAAATAATACCTAATATGTTACTATAAAATATGTTTATTCTAGTTTTAAAACTTTTTAAAAAAATGTATTATTTCATAAATTAATTCAAATAATAACTTATTTTGAAGAAAATTCCTTTCATTAATGTAGTAATAGATTATTTTGCAATCAGAATATCTATTATAGACAATCTATATCTATATATTAATATAAAGGAGAGATATAGTCCTACTTATGTGACATATCTTACAATCAAGGAATCCTATTTATTTTTTTTGTCCTTTTTTACGTTTTTTTTTTTATCTATCTTAATTGATAAAACAGAAATGAATGCTCAGGAGGAAGATAATTATGAAATTAAATGGGGAAAAAGGAAATTTGAAATTGAATTGAATAGTAATTGTAGATCAGTTACAAACTTTATTATCTTCCATTTCTTATGAAATTAAATTGGGAAAGAGAAAACTTTGAATTGAATTGAATAGTAATTGTAGATTAGTTACAAACCTTATTATCTTCCATTTCTTCTCACATTCCCATAAATTTTTTTATATTTTTATAGTTTCTCATTTCTGAAAATAATAAAAAGTGACAACAAAGAGGAGTTAATAACAACTTGTTTATATTCCTCCATCTGTTGCCTCCGCAATATCATTTTGATAATGCTCCAGAATGTATTTGCATGTTCATTATTTCAAGCTTAGATTTTTTCGTTCTTTGGATCTCATTGTTTAAGCATCAGTAGATATATTTTAGTTAGAATATTGTGTTTTTTAAATTTTTGTTTGAGGCTTTTTGTTAGTTTGAGCCTTTGAGGTGTTGCTTTTCACCTGTTTTGTTGATAATTTTTCATATTTTATTGACTTTAGATGCGCTGCTTATTGCAGGTTGACTTCCTATTTTTAGCAGGTTGGTGATAATTGTTGCATTGACCATTACCCTTTTGAGAGGAGTGAACTCCTTTTTTCTCCTCTATTTTTGTTTCTCTTTTTTCCTTCTCATTTCTTCCTTGATGTTCAAGTAGTGAAGTTTTTATCTGTATAAAATAATATTTTGGGTGATACATAGTTTGATCGATTCCTGATTGTGAATTTTGATCAATTTGCTGTAGCTTGTGTAGGAAAAAGAAACTTATCTTTTTCTTTTATTATTAAAAGTAGGTGGAGAGTAAATTTATCATCCACTTTAACACATTTTATGCCCCTTTTTTGAGGGAATGAGATCTTATATACATGTCATAAATCAAGTAAAATCTGAATATACTATTAGAAATGCAACTTAAATATCTCGTATAAGAAAATTTTTTTAAGGATTTCAAATTTTCACAAGATAGAGAATAAAGTACTAAAGATGGTTGAAAAAAGTCCATTATAACTTATCTTCTCCTTAAGCTTAAAATAAAATAGAATATGAATAGAAAAATAAAATTGATACTTAATCGTGGTTTCCTTTTCTTATAACTGTTTCTTTACTCATTAAACTTTTTATATTCCCTTATATTCAAGAAATACATGTGAAAAATTAGAAATTAGAGATAGTGTTATTATTTTTTCTGTTGGAAGTTTTATATTATGATTTGATACTTTTGTTTTTGAAAGTATCATTTTTCTCGACAATCTTGAAATATTTATTTCTTGTGTGGCTAGAGATTCTAGATTTTGGTAACAATACTGAGCTCTTTGTTTATAAATTCGAAAAATCTGGGACATAAACATATACCTTTTTTCACAATGATGTCCATAGTCCGGAAAACATTATGTGCAGATTGATGAAAATATTTTTTCAAAGTGTGAATTTTTACAGGCTTTTCTGTAAATAACTTTCCATCATCTTATTTTCATAGCAAAAACAAAGCAATACTTCTATGTTGCTTTGAAGTTTAGTGTGTTGTATGACACTAAAACTTTTTCCTCGTTTTAATTTTTTTTTTGTATTTTGTTATTGTGATTCATACTTTTTTTTGAATATGTTCATTTGATTAGTGATAATAGATTTATCTTTTATATTCGCTATCTATATCTATATACTTATATAAAAAAAGAACTAAGTCCGGTGATGGAGCGCATCCTAAATACAAGAATTTCCTTTATTTTTTTTCTCCTTTTTTTGATTTTTTTTTTATTGTTTTCATTTATCAAATTAATTAACAAAACCCCAAAAGTCACCATTTACAAAACAATTAGTAACTTTTAATAAACAAATGACCCTTCATATCACAAAGTGTCTATTCAATTAGGGAAGTGAATCAGTTCTCAAAATTCTATTACACCCAAAATTTTACTCTCTTTTTAATTTTTCTCCAGATTTACAACCTTTCTATTGAAGGCATTAATGCATGTTATTACACGACATATATGTTGACAAGAATGACATTAGTACATGTTATAAACAATCACTCTATACGTATATGTTGACATATATATATATATGAATTGTGTTAATCAAATTATTGTAGATTTAAAGTCTCTGTCATGATCTTATACTTTGTCGGTATGTTGTATTTGTCAAATTGTTTGGACCAGGCCATTCCTTCAATCTCATGAGCTACTTTGAATGCTCACATAACTGGAGTTCACGTCCACCAATGAGATAAAGTATGATTTAATTGTTATTTCTCTCATTTTTGTTATCCTATATTTTACCTGTAAAACTTTTTTATTGTTTTTGCTTTTGTTTTAAAAAATAAATATAACATGAGTAATTCACGAATTTCGTTTATTTTTATTGCTTAAACATTTCTAAATATCGTTTGCTTTTATCTTCCTTATTTTGCAGTATCAATCTCATCACCAAAATCTATATATATGGGGAGAGAACATAGACCCCATATGTGATACTTTGATAATTAAGCCAGGATTCACATTTATCTTATTCCTTATTTTCTTAATTTTTTTCTTTAAAATTTTCATACCTCTTCATTGAGTGCATAAACATAAAAGAAGTTAACTACATGTCTTTTCGTTAATTTTTTTAAGTTATGTATCTTTATATTGGTAATCAATTCCTTCTTTTGAATCATTGCAATCGATTTTATATTAATGAAAGCATCTATCTTTTCTTACAATGTGAATGAAAAAGCCCTTTTTAAGCCTTCTTCTTTTTTCCTTTTCACTATTAGTTTACTCTTTCTGATCTATTTTAATTGCTAAGATAAAATTTACATATTCATTAAAAAAAATTAATAGGAATGACAATTTGACTAATATAACCCTATTAATTTATTTAGAAACATACAATAGTAATTCTTTTCACATTTTAGAATAACTTTAAGTATTAAGGTATAGAATTAAAAAAATAACAGTCAATTATCTCTTGAATTTTGAAACTAACAAGTATTTTGAATAACTATTTTTTGTATACTTAATAATTAAAATAAAACGGAGGAAGTATCTGTATTCTGCTAAAGCAGATTTAGATTTTAATACCCATAAGTTATCATTTGTTTATTAATATATTTTTTCCTATGAAAAGCAGAGAGATAGATCACGTCTAAAAGCTGCCATTTCTATTAAATACGATACCACATCCGATTTGATTAGAAGAGGAAAAGTTAGCATCTTTATCTCAAAAGGAAATAGAAAAAGGAAGAACATTTTTACTTTAAAAAAAATATATATATTTTAAATTATAGGTATTACTTAGAGTTGGAACAAGAAATTAGATGAAGGGAAAACAAACAGAAAAAAAAAGATAATTTTCCTTGAAATTCTTTCTCGCTTTAAATGGTTTTTGACGAAAATTATAAAATATAAATATAATAATTTTCCGTGTACCAATTTATGTGGCATCTTTCAATTTTTTAGAGTCAAATAATTTTTTTTTTATCGTGATCTTTTTAATTGCCGTTTAAATATTTTAAATCATCAGTTATGGTGTATTATTTTTCACATATGATGTTGTGTTGTTACTGTAGTTTTAATGTGAAAATTTTATTCAAAAATTCTATGTCTGAATTCACAATAAAAATTTAAAATATTGACTCTTAAAACCAAATAATATCATATAAATAGGAACAAAGAGAGTATTACCTATCTATATATTGATTATACAAAAATTAAATTTACACAATTATATACAAGTTTTACTCTATTGAACATGTATTAGAAGTTCTAATCCATTTGAATCTGAAGACTAAAAACAAAATTTTAAACTATTTAAATTCAAAGATATTGTAAAAAATAAATTTATAAAGTCAAACAAAGAACAATATAATGGACTGTGAAGTCAAATCTCTACGAAGAACAAAAGGGAATTAAAAGGCATAAATTACATAATTTATTTCCTTAATACTAAAATAACATTTATGATTAACTATAAAATGAAAAATAATGTGTAATCATTTATTTCAATTCAATTTGTTTTTTTGTTTAAATAAGTTTCGTGCATTTTGTCCCTTAGACGTTTGATTCTTTTTTTTTTATGCATGTCTTAGACTAAATATTTATTTTTAAATTTTTGTTACTGCAAAAATTTTATGTTTTCAATATCAACTAAATTTACAAAAAGAAATATATGACCGCGCAAAGCGCGAATTAGTTATCTAGTATGTTATCATAGAGAAGACAATTATTTACAAGATCAACCATTAATTCAATTATTTTTACAATTCTTTTCTCCTAATATATATATATAAAGGAGGCTTACAGGCATGTTGATGTGGCATGCCTCTGACGCCTCCATTGTTATTTTTTTTATAAAAAAAAAATTTTTTAGCAGTTTTTTATTTTAAAATTAATTTTTAACCCATTTATTTCACTGCTGTCATTTACTGTCTTCTTACAAGTGTTGTATGTCGGGTGTTTATAACGGTGACTTTTCTGTTGGGTGTCTGTAACGGTGACTTCAATGCAACAACTCACAAGAATTGAATCAGTTTTTCCCTACATCTCATCCTCCGAGCTTCCTCTCATACCAATGAAATTCCAATGAAAAGATTTACAAAGATTTATATCTTTGTAAAGATTTATGTCTTTGTACATAAAAAGAAAAATGACACTTGAATATTTTAGAAAGAGCCACCAACCAACGAAATTCCAATAGAAAAATTTATATGTGAAAATTTTCAGTTCAATATATATAGATGTGAGTGTGTATTGAATATTTTTATTTCTTTTATCTCGATTAAATTCACAAAGACATATATTTCATCTATCCACTAATACTTTTATGACCATTCATGAAGACATATATTTCATCTATCCGCTAATATTTTTATGACTGCGCGAAGCGCGAATATGTTCACTAATTTAGATATATATATATATATGAGAGCCTTTTAGATCTGAGATATGTTGTCTGTTTTTATTTTGATATTTTTTTTCTTTTTATTCTCAAATATGATGTTTTTTTGGCTAATCTGTTTAACAAATTGTTGTTTCCGAATGTCCTATTTAATTTCTTTTAATTGTTAAATGGGCGGTTCCAGTTAGTGATTGCAAATAGACGTGGAAGGACCTGTGTGCAAATTGTATACGAAGGATAATCTGGTAAATTAGTTTAGCTCTTCTCTTCTGCTTCTCTATTCTTCTTTTTCAAATTCCTTTTGCATTCATCTTTCAGAGTCCCAAACCGTATAGAACGGCCCAACCCAACCCTACCCTTTAATTAAGTGGGTTTGAGCTGGGCTTTTAACCCTTATTTCTAAACGGGTTGGAAAAAATTACTTCAACCCAGCCTTATTTGACCCCTCAGCCTCAGAGGCCTAGCCCCTGAGCCTTAGAGGCTAGCTCAGCCCGCGAAATTTAAAAAATAATTAATTATTAAATATATAATATATTAATTAATTAAAAAAATAAAATGATAATGTAAGATAAAACAAAAAGAATGAAAAGATGTACATTGTACAGCAGCGCAGCAGTACTTACATACTACAACTAGCCTACTAGAAGTCTAGAGCTATTAATATTTAATAGGATTATATTTTATATAATAAATTAACAATAAAATAAAGACTTCCAACAAATAAAATTAGATTTAAGCCTACTAGTGGAGTTATTGCTTTCAAGGTTCTTACGCATTGGAACAAATGAAGTGAAGTTTTTCAAAAGACCTTAGCGTCAGATGGAGAGTTCTTATGGAGGGAGGGGGGAGGGAAAAGGCTTGGGCCTACCTATCCCGATAGGACCAAGCTCGAATTGACGTAACATGAAACCTATTAGGCCAAAAGCTCCATGGAGAGCAACAAAAGTCCACAGACCCCCCAATTGCTTAGATTCTATAATTTTCTTCTCGCCGTTTTAGCTCCCGGCGCAACTTTTCTTTTTGAACAGTCACAGCCTCTATGAATTTTTGATCGATCAGAGACCTCAAAGGTCAAAGAAGAGTTACAAGAAAAATTACAAAATCAGATTAATATATCAACAGTAAAGAAAGAAACAGAATCTAAAATATATTTACATACCTCGGCTTTGTGAATCTATTAGTGCGGCATATGGGACACACAAATCCAATTCCCCTATCCAGTTTCACAAATCGATCACAATTGAAGCACACAACACATCACTTCAATACACAAAACCTAGTAACAGAAGCCTCAAGGAAGAAGATTTGAGGCTACAAAAGAATAACAGTTACAATTAAGACAAACAGTTATACAAATACATAAAAAAAAATTAATAAGAACAACCACCAAACACTTAAAAATCTTACCTCATGCTTTCCTAAAAATGGATCAGCTAGAAGCTGAGAAATAGTTATGTGAGGAGGTTCAGACACAGCTGTCTCCTTATTTGTTTGTCATTGCAATGGAGTACTTGCACAGGGAGCTAGCAGAAGGATAAGGAGTTCTAATATCACCCTAGGTGAAAAAAACTGGCACTGGCACACATCTGCTTTGCTGATGATCTACTGATGTTTTGTTAGGTTGAAAAGAAGTCATCCAGTTGTTAAATAGTGCCTTTGAACTCTTTGTGCTTATTTTGAGATCTCACCGAGTTGTCTTAGCCTATGCTCTTCATGTTGGTTGCCTAAAGATGGAAGTTTTATTGCAGGTGAGCTAAAAGATGGATCCAATGTAGTCAGTACCAGCTTTTCACTCAAAACTTATAATATGTGGCCTCTGGCCATCTGAGCTGCTGTTTGGAACCAATGTTTCTTGTTTGAACAATCTGCTAGATGAGGTAAATGGGTCTCTTGCAGAGATCAAAGGAAGTGAACATCCATGTAAAATTAGTCGATTTATCTGGTATCCTGTTCTGTTTACTAAATTAGTTTGGACAGTAAGATTAGGGTATAAGGGGGTTCACTTTATTCCTTTTCTTGATGTATGGATTTTACCTTGATATACTGGTTTTCCAATGGAGTCTAATGTGTTTGCCTACCTTGTCAATTTTTGCTCATCTTACTGTGATTAGATTATACTTAATAATTTCTTCCCTAATTGTTGTGGATTTAGGATGATCTGCTGAATTCATGTTATCAGATGTTAATCCATGGTGCAATTAAATTTGCAACACAACAATATATCTAGATACTACATGAACTTAAATTATCAATGTGTTAATAGCCAACACTCGAGTCATTTGGTTTATGAAAAAGTTATGTAGAAACTCTAATCTGGCAAGAATGGACTAAGAGGGTCAGCTTCCGAACAAATTTTCATAATTAAATATGGTTCCTGTATAGGTAGATCTAGATATCAAACAGAACTCTTCAGAAGGTAACTTTAATGTGTGGTCGATTTCCCTTGTGCAATCAATTTCATGTATAAAAAGGGTCCGTTTGTTGTTGTATGGGCCGAAATGTTGCCTAATCTAAAATTTTCATGTGCAGAAATGAGAATTTTTCGGTGAATGTATGGTCATACTAAGAGAGATAGGATGTAGGATTAGAGGAGGACAAAATGTAGAAAGCAAAAATATAATTTCTTGTCCTTCGATTTAAGTTATTGTCCACGGTCTCTTGTACTTTTATTATCACACTATTTTTTTTCCCTTTGTCATGCTTCCTAGTTCCTAAAGTATCTACTTTGATATGATTTTTTTGAGTTGAAGATTTATCGAACACAACTCTCTACCTCTCAAAATAAATTATGTGAGATTCCTTTTCTTGTGCAGTTAGTTTCACGATTTTAAATTACGTGACGGTTATCTTTTCATGTACAAAAGGGTGGGTTTCTTGTTGTATGGGTCGGAAATGCTCACGTGCGGAAATGATTATGTTTCAATGGATGTGTAGGCATACTTCACGTGCGGAATGAATGTTTTGGTGAAAATATGGGCATATCTGTTTTGGGGAAAATATGGGCATATTAGGAGAGATAGAATGTAGGGTGTGCTTTATTAAGGTTATGTTTATTCAACTCTAGTTGCCTGGTTCATTCCTCGGTTCCGCGATTAGTTACTCTAAAATTATAATATTATTTTTATCTCATATTGAGGATGAGATAACAATTTGAGATAATTTATTTCGCGATTTTATTCCAATCAAACGTGAGATAAACTCATTTAAAAGTTAATTTTGAAATTATTTATTTCTTATCCATCATTGAAGATGGAATAACGATCACGAGATAATTAAATTTGAAAGAATTTATATCAAAATAATTTATTTTCCAATCAAACGACCGCTCACTAAAGCAAATATACGTATACAAACTAGCAATCAAACAGAAAAGCGTCATTTCTGAAAATCATAGAATTTATTTCAATCTATTTGTAATATTTTTTCTTGTAGTTTGTGTTTTTAAAAAATGACATACAATTTCTATTTTAAATTTAATGATTTTTTTTTACTCATATAAAATTTTATGATGTATCTAAAATTATTAGTTTATTTTATATGATGTATCTAAAATTATTAGTTTTAAAAGTTGTATATCATACAAATGTTATGACATATTTAAAATCACAAATTTTTAAAAAATTTATTTATTTATTAGAACTTTATATCAATTCAAACTACTATTTACATTATAAATCAGAATGGAGAGATTAAACAAAATATTTTTACACATAGCTAATCTGGTTCTTTGTTTTTCCTTAGCCGATATATATAGTGTAATTATTCATATAAGATGTTCTAATAATAGGGCGCACGACTTTAAGTTGATGTGTTAAGTGTTAAGAAGGCAAAGACCACTTCAGGATTTGCCTTAATTCCCATCTAAAAATTGAATAAGATTAGATTGGTCTCGCCAAATTCATTCTTAAGATAAATTCATTCGCCAAATTTATCTTATTCAAACACTAAAATAATATTTAAAAGTTATTTTGACTTACAAACACTTAAAATAAGCTAATTCAAACAACACGAAATAAGATGAATATCACAGAATTAAGCATGAGATAAAATTTATATTAACTTTAATTGATAATATAAATACGTTTAACTCAAACTTAATCATGTGATATTTCATTTAATATAAAATTATTTTATATTTCCCAAATAAATTAATCTATAAATTATAATCCCAAAATTATAATTTTAAAATAATTTAATCCGCATATCAAATGGGCTCTTATCTATATTTTTAAGTAATAATAATTGCAGATTTTATTCACACAATTATACAGTGACAGCAAGAATCTTGTTAAGACACAGCCAACATTTGTTCCCCTCTGTTTCTCTACTCCTTTTTTCTCTCCTTTCTCTTTCTAGTTTCTGCTTATTTTCTTCTTCCATTTTCTGCTGATTTTACACAGAAATTTTCTTAGAAGGGACCAAAAAGAAAAATGGCAAGTGGGGGTGGGTATGGTGATGCAAGTCAGAAAATAGACTATGTTTTCAAGGTTGTTTTGATAGGTGATTCAGCTGTGGGGAAGTCTCAAATACTGGCTCGTTTTGCAAGAAACGAGTTTAGTCTTGATTCTAAAGCTACAATTGGTGTTGAATTCCAGACCAGAACACTTGTTATTCAGCATAAGTCTGTTAAAGCTCAGATCTGGGACACTGCTGGCCAAGAAAGGTAAATGGGGTTTGTTTTTTTAGCTCAAAATTGATTCTTTTTTACTTCTTCTTGATTTTCTGGAAGTATTGATGATTAGAAATGAATGAGGAATTGGGTGTTCAAAGAAAAAAGTTGTTTTGATCTGGTTAGAGAGGGAGTACTTTTTTTTTTCTTCACTTGTAATGGGTTTTTGATGAAAAATTGATTCTTTTTAGTTCTCTTGCTTTGATGTATTGTTAAAGTAACAACTTTTGATGATTAAAAATGAATACTGAAAATGGGTGTCAAAGAAAAAAGGTTTTTTGATCTGTTAGCTGCAAAGTTGATTCTTTTTTTAGTTCTGATTGTTTTTTCTATAAGCTTTTCGGCTTGTAGTTACAGATGCGGAGCTAGGATTTTGAGTTTATGAGTTTGATTTTAGAAAATGCAGCTTATTGGATTCTTGATATATTGTTTATACATACTAAGTGGATTTTTTAAAGCAAAAACAGGGTGGGTTCGGTTGAACAATTTAGGCAGAGGATGTAGCTTTGTCATTGTGTAGTTATCGATGGTTGATTGGTTTGCTTTCTATGCTTTGTCATTGTTTTTGAACTGACTGATACTGCCTCCTTTTGAGAAAAAGAAAGGTGGGTTTGGAGTAAGGTTACATAAAAAGTATTGTCAAGTAGAAACTTTGATGAATAAAAATAGAGGGGGCAAGTGCGGTGTACTATGCATCCTGCATTCACGAAGGATCCGGGGAAGGGCTGCATCCCTAAGGAGTTTGATGTACCTAGCTTAGACTACCCTGATAAGCATTAGGATTTAGGAGTCAAAGAAAAAAGGTTGTTTTGATCTGCAAATATTAGTGCAATATAAAGTGTTTCGGAGCTATGTTGCTCGGAGTCTTCAAAAGTGTTGCCACACCCGTGTTGGATCCTCCAAAAATACACTATTTTTGAAGGATCCGACACGCACCTGGCAACATTTTTTTGAGAGTCCGAGCAACAAAGCCTGGGATTACATTTTTCTTGGGAGTTTTAAGTTGAGAAGTTTAATGAATTGTTTGTGTGTTGTTATTTAATGCTCTTTTTCTTCACTTCGAACTTGCCCTTTCTTGTTCCTCTTTCCATGTGATGTGCAGACTAGATTTTTACATTTGCTCTGCTTGATTGATTCAGTGGGGTTTGAATTTTACATTCTTGAACTTGGGGTTTTTATAATTCCAATTCCTTTTCAAGTAAATCTCTCTCAAAAGGAAAAGTTTTTAGTAGCTCAACTTGTTAAACCTGTAGAGTACTTGTTGTGTCGTAAGCTTAAGTTTAAGATTTTGGTAATTTGGCACGGTAATCTGGTATATGGAATGCATCAATTTCATAAAACTGTAGTGTTACCACTCCAGACGGTAAATGTTGTCTAAGCAGGGTTGTCACTCTTACTGTTGGAATGCATCAATTTCCCCCCGGCCTCATACTAAACGACTTATACCACTATGAGTTTTGATAATCACCATGATTGTCTTAGAGGGAATTCCTTCCAAATCAATCTAACAATCATGTATTAGAGGAGAAACTAATGATGACTATCACTATTACATTACTTAGACTGATATACAAATTCCAAACAGTTCATGTTTATTCTTTTTTTAATCACGGAAAAATCCCCGAAAGCAGTGGGTACACGGTTCAAAACTCGGTTAACAATCGAATTGCCTTAGTGTGCAAATGCTGCACTGTATATACTTGTCTAAAAGTATTTGTCTGTTTTGAAAAGAAAACAACTACTACTCCCTCCAGCCCAATTGATGTGAAAGTGCTTGACCGAGCATGAAGTTTAAGAATAAATGGAAGACTTTTGAAACTTGTGGTCTAAAATAATCCATAGGTATTTGTGTGTCTATAAATCATATCATTAAGAGTAAAATGAAAAGTTTGAAGTCAAATTGTTACTAAATATAGAAAAGTGTCTTTCTTTTTGGGACGGACGAAAAAGGAAAGTGTGTCACATCAATTGAAACGGAGGGAGTAATCTAAATTCCTTTTGATTTATAAGTATAATGCTTGGAATTAGCTCTTTCTTATCCATTTTGCCTCAAGGTTTCTTTTGTCTATGACTCTTGGCTGACTTAACTGGATACAGTAGAAAGATTCAGAGTCTTAACAACTTGTGTGTAACTCAGTCTTGCTTTGTTGATATGATCAGATATAGAGCTGTCACGAGTGCGTACTACAGAGGAGCTGTTGGAGCTCTGTTGGTTTACGACATAACAAAACGTCAAACCTTTGATCACATCCCCCGCTGGCTTGAAGAATTGCGTGCACATGCTGACAAGAACATTGTGATTATGCTGGTCGGAAACAAAACAGATCTTGAAGATCAACGAGCTGTTCCCACCGAGGATGCTAAAGAATTTGCACAGAAAGAAGGATTATTCTTCTTAGAGACATCTGCAATGGAGGCCAGAAATGTCGAGGACGCCTTCTTTACTGTTTTGACAGAGATCTTCAACATTGTGAACAAGAAGAATCTCGCCGCAGGTGATGATCAAGCAAATGGTAATCCTGCTTCTTTAACTGGAAAGAAAATTCTTGTACCTGGTCCTGCACAAGTTATCCCAGAAAAGAAGGCATGCTGTAGATCTTAAGATAGTGGAATTTTTCTCAACAACCAAAAAAATAAAAAATAAAAAAAGAGAGGATTTTGAGATATTGGAATATGGAGTTTCTTTTTCATTCTTTGGGTGTCAATCAATTGCTTGGGTATGTATTAGATTTCAACGTTCATCTTATAGTGATTCTTATATTTAAGATGTTATTTTTGTGTTGTTTAATGAAAGGAACTGGTTATATGGTTTTCACTGTTGACAATAGCAGCTGTTGACCCTTCAGTTATTGATGAATTCCAGTTGTGGTCCTTGTAATATTTGGCTAAGCACATTTAACAAGTAGGGTCCGGAAAGGGTGAGGTGTATGCATATTTTACCGTTATTTTTGTGAGGTAGAGAGGATATTTTCAAAAGACCATTGGCTCAAGAAAATTGTTTCTCAGAAAAGGTTCAAAAAAATAAGAGTAAATAAGTTATGATAAAAATGTCGGAGAAAGAAAAATATTGACAACAGAATAGTAAAGATATCTAGAGTAAAAGTAACAAGAGTAGAAATAGAACTGAAAAATAAGATAATGCTAGCAAAATAATAATACTATGGTTAAGGGAGTCGACAGGTGCTTCGACCTAGAACCATGCTCTACCACTAGGAAGAGAGAAGTCGCTCGACTATTTACTAACCATCAATCCTAATACTCGACTTTCATGCTCTCCTATCTAGGATCACGTTTTAGTGAGCTGAAGATGAGTCATATCTTGTCTGATCACATCTTTCCAATTTTCCTTATCTATCTCTACCTCTCCTTAGACTTATCATTGTCAGTCTCCCACGCCTTCTCACTAGGATATTTGTGCTCCTCCTCTTCACATGCTCGAGCCATCTCAGCCTCACTTCCCTCATTGTCTACCACGAAAGTCACTCCCAACCAGCTCCATATATCTTCATTTCTAATCTTATCTCTCCTAAAATGACCATACAAATATATAATCATCCTTATTTATGCCACCTTCATCTTCTGGGCGTGAGAGTTCTTAACTCACCAACAATCAGTCTCATACAACATAGCCTGTGTAATTACTACTTTATAGAACTAATTTACCTTTAAGTCTCTGTGACACATTCTTATCACACATGACACCAAATGAGAGCCTTCATTTCATTCATCCTGCTTCAATACGATGTGCAATATCCTCATCGATCTCCCTTTTTTCTTAGATTATAAATCCAAGATACTTAAAGCTTCCTTCCCTAAAATATAAAATAACAATACAAATTTAATATAATTAATTGATAATTGAACAAATTAGCTCTTAATAATTCATTACCTTTTTTGAAGATTCATGGTCAAAGGAATTAAAAGTGCACATATGAATTAAGGTTAAATGTGTTTTAACCAGAATCATAAATTCTAATTTCCCATTGATTAATATCATTGACATGTGTTGGGAACTATGAATGTGATTTTAATAGTTATATTCCACATGGCACATGAACCATATGAGAATTTTCTGACAAAAATGTCATTGACTTATAAAGATTAGTTTCAGTTCAATTTACATCACCAAAAGCTAAGTAACACTAACTTATTTAACCTCAAAGATGATTGTGATGATTGTGGTGGGGTGGTAAGTACTTCTTTATTTTTAAATCAGAGATTTCAAATTTGAATCCTGAATATGAAGTTGTCTTTGATCGGAAACGTTTTACCCTAAGTTATTGAAGTCTAAGAGAGGACCTATACACAGCATGACAAAAAGGACAGCAAAGACATAAGATCCATACATGTGAAAGATTGCCTAAATCAACTTACAATGTCTTCATGTGTGACAAAATGGTGAATGCCATTTCATCTTATAAAGAGTCAAGACAGATCCAGAATTTAGTACTTTGTAAGTATACATTTTCAAAATTTATAATTAGGATTTGCTTGAATATGCGATATGAAATAAAATTGAAGTTTTGTTTGGATTTGTAATTTGAATATTTTTAAGTTGCATCTTTTCTCATAAACATGAAAATCTCACAAGTTGTAAAAATCATAAAAAAATTTCCAATTCTAATACAATCTTACCAAATGAACAAACTATAGCTCATAATCAAGATATTTAAATATCTAAGGCGCCGCATTGATAAATTACATATCTCTATATTTCTTTTATGAATAAATGTTTGTGATTACAAGCTTTCGGATACTCATAATTTTATTTAAAATTTCAATAGTGAACAATAACAACAACCAGTTATTCTTTAATATAAATCCTTTCACATGGTACAAACAATCTCTTCAAGACGAGCATGAGTCTTTTTTTACAAAATATAAACTTTATGGGTCAAATTTTACATTTAAAAATTTTTTAAATCGCAATTTGGAATGCCAAATCATACTTTTTTGAGAATCTTAGTGATTCCAAATCATAATTCCAAATCGCATGTGGATTGACTTCATATCGCATATCCAAAAGTAGGCTTAAATTAACCAACAATATGCTGAAGAAAGTGGAAACAAAATTTAGGGGCAATAGCCATATCTATGGTACTTAATTCTTCAACATATTGATTAAAGTACATCAAATAAGGGGATTCTTCAAACCATCTTCATCTAAGAGTTATCTTTATAGATATATTGAATAAACTTGAGCAACCTACAAACAAGAAATTACTAAATTCACAATCATGGTACACCTATAACAATCCTCCAAAATTGTTAGTTTTATATGGTAGTGTATCTCATGGTTGTTCTGTGTCTTCTTTAAGTTCATCTTCCACTGCTTCAACTATTTCATCTGCCTTGTTAGTTGATGGCTTGATTTCCGGTGAGGACGATTTTGTTTCCTCCTCCACACCCATTGACATCCTTTCAAGAAGTTCTTGGCAATCAAGTGCAGTAACCATTACTGAGATATTAGATCTGCCTCTCCAGCATCCTATAGCGATAGTTGATGGATCCGCTTGAGCTTCTGACAGCGTCTTATTTTCTGCAAGAAACAATCAACTGAACGTAAATAGAAGCAAAGCAATGAGCGTTCTTTTTCTAGGAAATGAGGAATAATGTAGGAGGCATTTGGTCGATATTTGGTTGAAGTTGAAAAAAGAGTACTTGAAATTGAAGTTCATAAAGAGCATTTGGAAGTTAATGTTTGGACATCAGTTGTACTTGGAAAAACGTTTGAAATTTTGTGCACGAAATCAATGATTTCACTTGAAATACTCCTCAAACAAGATTGAAATCAATATTCCACAGTATTTGCAAAACCAAGGGCCAATCTTCAACATGCTAATAATGACTTCAGTATTTGCAAGTGAAGGCATGGCCAGACACTAAAACTAACCTTTGTTCAGAACCACCACACAACAACCCAACAACAGCTGTGAGGCCTTTTCACCAAATTCAGCATCCACAAAATCACCAAATTTAATGCTCTTGTACTGCAAAAGATGCTTGAAGTCCACAGGAGATGCGTATAATATTTGTTTGGTTATATGTGGCAGCATTAAAGGCAATCCTTCAGATGATATACGGAATATACATGGTGCAGATGCACCATCTTTTGATGTTTGGCGCTCCTGCAATGTGGAAAGAACCAAAGCAAAAAGGTAATCCAAATGGACGTGCAATAGGCAAGAGGATACGAGAAAAGAAAGACCCTCCCTCTATCTTTTCGCTCCTTATCTTACTTTATCTTTTTAAGAAAAAAACACAAGGGGGTTTGGGGTCTGAGGATTGCCACTTTTTCAACTTTCCCTAACCCAACTAGTTTGAGACTGAGACATAGTTATTGTTGCACCATTATGAACATGCTCTATGAAGAGAAATTACGTGTCGAATTTGACAAAAAATCCATAAAGAGAAGTGAGGTGTCAAATGTGGTAAAATCCCCACGAAGAGAAGTTTGTGTCAAATTGGAGAAAAGTCTTAACAAGAGAAATGAAGTGTCAGATTTGGATAGACTTACAAACATCTTGAGCCCAACTGAAGCTATTTTAAGCTGCTGACCAGCTAGAAAATTGAGATGCAGAACTTCCTTCACAGACTTCGACACATAATAAATTCTCTTCACATGGTTCATATCGCTATTCCTCGTAATCAAATGTCCTTCGAAAGGAAAGGATTCCTTGATACCGTAGAACTCCTTTATCTTACCCACAACTGCCTCCTCCTTGTAAAATATAACCGGGTCAACCCCTCTCCACTTGCCTTGCATTTGTAACTTTCGTTTCCCTCTAACTGTCTCGGGCTCAGCTCTTATATCAGTTGAAGGTCGACTTCCCTCTTTCTCGGTTTTCTCCAATATTTCACTGGGCTCAGTATCCAAAGCAGTTTCATTTGTTCCATTGCCAGCATCATCCATAGTTGCATCTTGGCTACCAACAGAGTCCACTGGCTTAACATCCTCGGCATTTTCACATTCTTTAACCTTGGTTGTTACATTTTCAGCTTGAATATCAGCATCATCCATAGTCGCATCTTGGTTACCAACAGAATCTACTAGCTTGACATCCTCAACATTCACATCTTCTTTGACCTTAGTTGTTAAACTTTCCGCTTGAATATCAGCATCATCCATAGTCGCTTCTTGGCTACCAACAGAATCCACTGGCTTGACATCCTCAACATTCACATCTTCTTTGACCTTAGTTGTTAAGCTTTCTGCTTGAGTAACATCACTGGAACTCAACTTCCCTCGCGAAGACACAGGTTTCTTCTGCTGAAAGGCTGCAGCTGCAGAAATGAACAAATGCCAAATGATCCAACTTTCTGAGAAATGTACCAATGAACAATGGGCAGTAAAACTTTAAACTCACCCGGCAAAGGAGAAAGCTTTTGAAATACAGAAATAAAGAAGGCTCCACTATTCTGATCATGTGGCACTATCCTCATACAACGTTCCAGCGGTAGAGTTGAAACTTCCTCATCCGAGATCATAGCTGCAGTTGCAGGATCTTCCAACACCTCAATGCCATTACCATTATTTCCATTATCAGACAATTGGTCTCTAGTTGCATCATCATTCTTCTCAGATGCATCCACATAGTTTTTGCCAGAGGGGAACATCCCCGGAACAATTGCATTTCTACGGCACTCGGGAACATCCTTATAAGAAGTCCACCACGCTCCTTTATCTCGAACCTGGGTGCACAAACAACAAATCAAATCAATGGAACCTTTCTAGCACAACTTTGAATTGAAATGTTTTAAGAACTCATTTTAATCTTTGTTCATGCTCCTGCCCATGCTATTAAAATATCAATCGAACTTATGAATACAGACAAGATCATTGAAAAGTTGTCGAGATAAAATCATTTTTTTGGATCAAGTATCGAGATGATTAGATCATTTCTTTTGGATCAAGTATCGAGATGATTAAATCATGTGATCACCTCCTAGCATTCTTGGAATCAGTACAACATCATACAGCAGATACTCATTGTCTCAATCTGTTAGACACTCTTTCCTTTTTGTCCTTCCAAAAGATTGACACATTTCTATATTTAAAAACTAATTAGTAATTACGTAATTTTTATATTCCCATTGTTACATTGACATGACCTGTTCCAGGGTCCACTGGCATAAAGCCTGGTACAAGAAATACTTTTGGTACTTTATACATTATAAGCCTGTGTGTCAACAGACTTTCTATTTTTCTTAAACACCATATCCAGTCAAACAGCGCCAAGCAAATTGGGATGGCGGGACTATTAAAATCTATAATCCACCCACAGAAGAACAAAAAATTCATGTTCATAAAACTAGTTTCACAATCCTTACCTCCCTGAGCGTGGTTAAAGCTCCATGCATGCTAACTATTAGAAAGTACAAGCAAAAGGAATACTCAACCTTGGCCAAATATCTCATGAACCAGTTTCACTTTCATATCAGAAAAGGGAATATACTCCAACCTTAGTGTATCAAAGTTCCTAGCCATACTTGTTTCCTACCTGATTTTTCTGACCAGATATAGACTATAATGTGAGACTGATAACATCATGAACTTGATAAACACAAAATCCCACGATCATGTGACATTAGCTGAAAAAGGACATCATTCTGTGGATATACAATGCATCTTCAATCACCAGTCTCTCTCCTTTTGTACATAATGGATTATGGGGGTTTTATCTGTTATATCAAATAACATGGAGAAAAGAGATGATGAACTTTTTTTTTAACCATACCTTCCATTTTTTAAGACCTGGCCTGCGAACAAGCTGCGGAAGCTCACTGGACACATCAATGAGTTCAACGGACCCCCCACATCTCCGCAAGACCTGCAACATCAAAAGACAGTTTGGGAGGAGGCACAGCATGTATTAAAGTACTTGCGAAATTCCACACATACATAACACAAATATTTGTGAGTGCATGTTTGTAATGTATTTGTATCTATAGTGTCGCAAGAAGTAGGAAAACACGTTACAATGGTTGCAACACTTGGGACAAACATTCAACTACCAAGTTAAATAAGTTTTGCCGCACTTTTTGATAAAATTGTACACCAATCAAGAAGAAACCCAAGTACTTCTCATGAAACCCTTCACAATACCAAGCAATTCTCCTGGTAGAATAAATTATATGATATGAACTAAGGGGTTTATTAAAGGATTGCAGTTGATGTAACAAGACAGTTAGTCATACTAACATATCAAACAGAAAGTGTACTTGTGTCATATCAGCAGTCAACATGGAAACAATACGTGCAATACACGAATTCAAATAACCCGAAGGTGGGGTTTTCTAGAACTGGAAGGAAGAAGTTCAGCATGGCCTATAACAACGAGCAAATGTTGGGACCTAAAACTCCACTAAAGGTTCCTTTTCGGTAGTCCCCCCCCCCCCCCCCCCTACCACAGTTAACCAAGACCAGTCACTGAATAATTTCTTTTCTCGTGGAACCCTTTTTGCTCAACTTAGCCTTATCCTCCTCTAGAGGTATTTTAGCGATAGGTTCTATGGGAACTACGTCGTATCAGGCTGTCCGTCTTCTTATAGTTGAATCTCCAAGTTTTTGGAATGTGCTTTCATATTCGACTATAAGTCTGATGTAATCTTGTTAGAAATTTGTATGTCAGTAGAAGAAGTGAAGAACTACTAGTGTTGGAGAACCTAAATTATTGAATATTGGATTGAGAAGGGCCTAGATGGAGCAACACAAATCGGGATTTATAGTACAGACTCCCACTAGCTTGGGATTACCGCAAAGTTGTTATTGTTGAATAAAAGAGTAATATAAGCAACGAAATGTTAATTGATATGCCAGCATTTTTCCGTTTTTAAAAATAAGGGAAGAACAAATATGCCAGCGTTCTTCCTAATGAGTTACCTCAGCAACCACAGCCTCATTCTCAATGGGATTCATTGAGCAAGTTGAATAAACCATCCTTCCACCTACTTTAAGCAAAGACAATCCTGCAATATATGTTTTAAACCAATCATATATCTACAGAAGGCGACTCAAAACGAGGTAAAATGATATCACATAGCACTGTATAAGGGTTATACACAGAAAACTATTAACTATGCCTCAGTCCCAAACAAACTAGGGTTGGTTGGTTATATGAATCCTCACTGACCATGTTTCTCTATTTAAGTCAGGCCAACACTATACAAAAAAGAAAGTAAATAGTATTGAGAATAAGAAGTACTAAAAATAAAAGTGCTAGAAGTATAAACAGAAAGGAATAATTAGTAAAGTTGTTAGAAATAAGAAAAACAGGAAGAGAATGAGAAATGCACAGTGACGTAAAATTGTCTCTGAATGAGTGTAACAGGGAGAGAGTGAGAGAGGAACCTCGCATTGCTATCTGAATCTGTAGCCCGTGGAGACCATTACCATTTCCAGCATTCCTGTATGATGCAAACATATGGGGAGGGAGAAGGTGGACATTAGAAACCATCATATGCAGTAAAAGAAGAGGGACATGGACTACAATAGTACAAGATAAACTACCATTTCCTCCATATATCAGGAGCCTTGCGCAGAGTGCCATCACCACTGCATGGAACATCGCACAAGACACGATCAAATTGCAGCTGACTAATATCAAGTTCCCTCACTTTTTGCGTCTCAGAACCATTTGCAAATTTTTTATTTAAATGACAGCTCGGGAAGTTCTGCGCTTCATGGTTTGTGACGATCAAATTGGCAGTAGACATTCTCTTTGTTTGGTGAATAAGAAGGTTACACCTTTGGACATCAACATCATTTGCTAAGACCTATATAAAGAGTCATCCCAAAAAGAACCAAGACGATGTTACACAGGTGCAGATACTTCACATGAAGAATAGAAAGATTGGACATTTGAAAAGGCAAACAAAGAAGCTGCATAGGCATCATGACTTGAAGAGAGGGCTAAGGAAGAAGACCATTCCACTAGGTAATGTCCCTGGTTCAGCCAAGTGGTGTATCATCTCAAGCAACTGAAATGTTTTCGACCCGGGAGCTGCGCACACTGCATGATTATAGGAACAGTCAAGATACAGAAAGCATTCAGAATGAATATGTGAAAATAACCTAATTAGAAGATAATATGCTATAGTAATTTAGAATTCGTAGAAAAGAACTTACTGTCAAGAGCAAAATGATCTGGACGTACATCCAGGAACAGGGGAGGAACCTGAATCAAAGAAGTCACCAGATGAAGTCAATAAAAAAGAGAAATATCAAACAAATCTGTGATGTGACAGTCCAATAGGAAACATAGAGAGATGAAGGTCAACTTGACCAACCATGCTAACAGCCTCCTGTCTTGTAATGTTTCCAATTTCATTTTGTAGCTTCAAGAACTCATGGAACCTGAAAGTTTACAGAAATGACCTCAAACTGTTTATAAGAAACAATCAGAAGTTGTCTTCAATTATAGGTCCAATCGTTTATTATAAGATACAATCAGCTCAGTATGCACTACGCAGTTCAAAACATAAAAGCGCCAAACGTGCATTAATTCCTGTGATTCTTCAACAGTGTCAATGAAATAGTAATGTACGATACCATATATGCAGTCAACATCGCAATGAAAAATTTTTGTACTCCGTCCTATCTTCTTTGAACTACTATCTGCTTAAGTCCATCCCAAAATATTGACCTCTTTATTTTATTTATTTACCTATTTATAACGAGAAATCCCTGAGGGCCAATGGTGCACCGTTCGAAAATCAGTGGATGATGAGCACGCCCCTCTACCCTTTTCCACTTAAATACCAGGATCTTGTCTACAAGAGGGATTGAACCTGTGACGTGCGCCTAAGCCGCACATCACAAACTACGCTCTTAGAGACACTATTTTCCTTCACCAACATAGAGTAATATAATGTAATACTTCATTTGAAGGTTGATATGACATCTTCTTAACAAGCTTCTTTTCTATTTCAACATAAATCATCAGTTCAATTATCCTCCACTTAACTGCATAAAATACTCAAACAATTCTTAAACTCTGTGAAAGTCGAGAAACTCAATGAATTTGGGACTATCAAAAGGGGAGGTCAGACTAGAAAAAAGACATCAGGAATTTTTATATACCAACATCGGGAAATAGGAGAATAGACTGCTTTACGCGCTCATATTCAGATTCTTAATAGCAACTTCATCTTCACTGAACCTAACTTCACGTAAGCATCGTTTTCTACCAGTATAATACCATCCACTACCATCTAATCTGGTTCATGCAAGCAATTGACAATTCATTTGGAACACCATCCCATATTTACCAATGTCATTGATACAACATTTAAGTGGCAGAATAATCAACAACCAAGACAGTTTCAAACTGAGCCCATCAGCCGCAACTGAAACTTTTCAGGACAAATGGGAAGAAAAAGAACTATTAAGTAGGGGTCTGTGTGGACACACACACACAACACACACATACACATATTTATATATTTAGAAGTAGGTATAAATATTTATATGGAATCTGGATCAAGAAATTCAAGTACAATAGATTTAAAATGTCAAATAAGATGAAAAATGGTGGATATCATGAAGTCCTCTGACAAGAATATCAAGAGTTAAAAGATGCTTTTTAGAATTTATGACGGTCATAAAGGATGACAAAAGTCATCTGCATGAGTTCATGAAAAATTATATGGTAGAAAAGCAGTAACCCTGATATAAGTGACTTGGTTGAAGAAATAGTCAGTACAGAAACTTCGATGACTAAGGAGAATAACAAGCATTTTCAGATCCATTTAGCAAGACATCAGAGTGTATGGAAGTAGAGAGCTAAGCACCAAGTTTAGCAGTGAGCACTTTGACAACAATCATTTCAAGAAAGCCATGCATCACTAACCTCACTCGACAATAGTTAATTGAGTCTACAGAAAGTTATAATATATTAACAGAAAATGCATCACTAACCTCTCAAGTATTTGGTTTTTCCTCAACTGGTTGCGTGAAAAATTAGACTGCCAAGCAAGATTCTCTGGATACCAAGGTAATGGTTTTATTCCCTCGATCTCACTTCCATCTACACCCTGAATCATACTTAAAATATAGAAACAGTAAGCCATAGAATGTTTACCCTCTAAAAACTGCATGTGTAATGCAGGAGGTTCATAAATGAAAGGAGAACATGATTCAGCTGATCAACCTCTGCCTGAAGAGATTTCATAAAATCGTTCTCCAACTTGGCCCGAATATCCGTATAGCACTGGGTACTGCAACAGTAACAAAATGGAAAGTTCAATGTAATTTAATTTCATCAGAAATTGCTTTGTTCTTAGAATTATAAGAACTTCTGATAGGATTAGGCTACAACAAACAAGTTTACTTAGTCTTTACATACTATTTGAAACTTGAAGCATGGGGTTTGCTACATTTATGATTTAACCCTTTATTTTAGAGCAATGTGTTATCTTTTAAGATTTTAAAAGAAGAACCACACATAATAATAAGTAAAGATGACATTAGATTATTACAGCTATATACTAATAACAGCACATAGCCATTCTGAACAAGGTGCATTTTCATGCAATCATGATAAGAGGAACATGTACATCCACCACCAAATTTGTATCTAATGTAGTAAAAGCCATTGTACCATCAATAGAACAGGAAATGAAGCTTTGCATATTGTGCAATTAGAGCTTGTGAAAACTTTGCATATGAAAGAGAAATGCTCAAAGCTCACAACATTAACTACATTTCTCTGTCAATTTTTGCAACATTTAACAAATTTAGCTTCCTCGAGCAAATAACAGAACAATCAAATTCTTGTTCAAATGAATCAACACAAACAAAAGGAAACAACAAACATTCATTAAGCTATACTTCAACGATAATTCTTACATTACCATCTAGATAGCAATCAAAACGAAGTTTGAGAAGCAAATTAAGATTCAAATGGGGCAAATTAAAACTCAAAACTGGATAAACAGGAACCTGGAGTTGATCCTGAATGCAGCAGGCAGTGGAGTTCTAAGAAAACCAACGAAAGTATCCCATTCTTCAGTTGGCACTATTCCTTGCTCCTACAACAAAATTACTCAAAACCCATAACCCAACTAAACACATAAGCAGATACCCACATCCCAAATACCAATAGAGACAACTTTTTTTACCTTATAATACTCATCAAAGGCAAGATTTTGGGTGGCAAAAGGTTCCCAATGACTCTTACTACGTTGTTCTTTGTTGTCATCATTAGTAGTAACACTGCCTTGTTGCTCAGAATCATCATGTCTGCTGCGTTTCCACACATTTTCTCTGTTCTGTCGAAAGTGTTTTCTTTGAGTTCGAGACCTTCCTCTGCCACCCATCTTTCTTCTCCTCCTTCTTAGGGTGCTGCAAATTCGAAGAGAAAGAGGGAAACCGAATATCTTTTCGTGGGGCGTTTATTTAGCAGAACTGAAAGAAATTGGGCTGATAAATTACTAGGCCCACATGGTTTGGACCCTCAGCCCAATTTGTACTTGGGCCCAAAAAAGAAAATCTAATACATGAAGGTTGGGAAGAAAGGAAATTGGGAGGGGTTGGTTCTTTCTTTTTTTCTTTATTTCATCCCTTTAATCTTTATAAATAAAAGTGATTTTTTGGGGTACAATTTAAAGTTAGTGATTACAATATCCATCATATGTTTATATATATCTTTTATTATTTTTCACTCGATGTCTGATATTCACTTTAAGATTTGATTAATTAGGATTAGTACCCGAAAGTACTAGATTAAGGGGTAAAGCGCTCTATATCAAAGGCAATGTCATATCTAGAGCTCTAACATGAGACATGTGGTTACGAATGGGGAAGTACTTACTACTCCACCATAACCTTTGATGGTATGTTTATACATTTTGATTACATAAGAAACAGGAAAAGAAAGATGGATATTGAGATTTAGACCCACACCTATTTTAGGGTGATTTGCATATATAGGACTTTCGGGTTCTACTGTCTAATTTTTAATCACATTAAAAAATTTAATATAATAATAACTGTTTGGGTTGTCTGGATCTTTTCAATCATTGTGGCTGAAACTCTAGTGATTCAATAGGATTTGTGGCCAAAATTCTAATAATCACCATAACTAGTTGTATAGAAATTTCAGCGACACATTTAAAGTAACATCACATTTTTGCTTCTAATTGTTCCAAATTGTTTCATATAAACTCCAAATGATTCCAAATTAAGTATTCAACCTTGTAATGCCAATCACAATAATTTTCGATTCTACTCAAATCTTCAAAAGTTAATAGACCCACCCTGTGAAAATTTAGGAGAGTCTTATTGATAGTCTAAATTATAAGGGATAAAATTCACAAATAGCCACTTATTAATTTTTTTTAAAGTCACTTTCATAAAGTTTAAAATTTAACGATTGAAACTCTAAAAAGATAGTCATTATTCTAAAGTTTCACTTGCAAAATTTCAAATTTTATAATAATAGTTATTTTTCAATTACATGCGAATAAATTTTTGACTGGGCACGAATCTCTCAGAGTACCCTCTCTCTATTGCAAATTAGAGGTGATAAAATAAATTCATTAAATTATAATTCTTCCAAATTTTAGCTAATTATTAATTTGTCAATTTATTAGTTCAATTTATTTCAGCCCATTAAAATTTGGGTTGATATTTAGCCCAATTTGATTCATGAGAAATCTAGTCAAAATATTTTCAATAAATTTTTTTTAAAATTTTATTATGTTATATATATCCATAATTAAAAAAATAATTTTATTAAGTACTAAAAATTATTTTAAGAAAACTAAATAAAGTAATTAAAATTTAGTAAGAATTGAATGGATTGAGTTTTGACCTGCATTTTAATCCATTTCAGTCTAACTCATTTCAACTCAACCGGCTCATTTATTAATTCAACCATCTTGAACCATTCAAATTTAGTCCTGCCATATTAAAATCAAACGCAACTGAGTTCAAAAGCCACCTCTAAAAATGAAATATTATATTATATATATGTGTGTACGTAGCAATTGAACAAAAACACTCGATTGAATCAACCCGCTCATTTGTCACCACTGTTACAAACTATCATAATCCATATTTGACATTCCAAATGGGAACAAAGTTTATACTCCTTTCCAAAGACAGTTTGTTCCCTATTTTCCTAACAATATGGTCCAATAATTCAGTCCCCTAACTAGGGTACATTATCAGTCTCACATATACTCAATTCTTGGAATTTGTTACTCACTAGGTAGTTACATTTCGACAAAAGAATTTTCAAGGATCATCAATTAAACCATGAAAAACTATTTGAGAATTGAATTTACGTGTAATTAAGTATAATTATATAATTTAATTTATTTATTTGATCAAGTAATTATTCAAGAGTAGTTACATTCTTCAATTCTCAAAGAAAATATGAGAATTGCATATAATTAGATGATATAATTATAAAATTACTTTCAATTTCTTCCTTTTTTATAAAATAATTTACAAGGTACTCTTTTTCCTATTATAGGGTTAAAATAAAAATAAAAAAATTGCTTAATGTTTTCTCACGTCTTTTATTATATCTTTTTTTTAAAAGTATTTGAACAATATTGATAGCTGCTATTCGAACCACTCTTTTTCGATCCATATATATATATTTTATATAGCAGTTATTATCTTAACAATAGTGTCCTTACCCATAATAAACTAAAATTATTGATTTTTTCAAATTTGATATAACCAACATATTTTTTACTCATTTATTTTTTAAATATAACATGAATTATTAAATATATATATACGTGAGACAAAATCTACTAAATTATTATATTTCTTTCAAATATCCCACTAAAAACATATTACAATTTCATATTATAATATCTAGGGAACTAATTATGAAACTATTTTTAGTAAAAGTTAAAATTTTCAATTCCCGGGCGATTGTATGAAAAATATTCGAGTTCCTCTTAAATTTTCTTCTTGATAAATAACAAGTCACACTTAATTAAAATTTTCGAGTTCAAGTATTCACTAATAGAAAAAAAAAAATCACAGCAAACCAATGAAAATTTGTGTTATAAAACATGATTTTTCCACTCATTTCCAATCGAACTAATTCACTGGAAAAACGCATGGCGGGGAACGGATTCTCGCTGAAGTAGTGAAAAATTTCATGATTTTTCTATTGTGAAAAAACTATTATTTTTTCTTTTCCCACCGATATCGGTTGAAATAACCACTTAATATTTTTCGGTGAGAAATTTAAATGAGAAAATAGTGATTTTTTAGTAGTGATTGTGCATTAAATCACTTTATTAAGAATCATTTTGTGTATCATAAATTCAAATTTAATCGATCCCAATACTAATAAAATATTATCCTCCGACTATAAAGTGATGGACATGTGTGATCCAATTTGTGACAAGAATATGGTTGTAGTAATGCTCAATTAAGCAAACAATTATTGAAGCAAAGTTTATAAATATGTGGATTTCTTATGTTTTCATTATTTTAAGTATAATGAGGGGTGGGTTGGGTGGGTTGGGGTGGTGGTGGTTGGGGGGGGGGGCTCCTATCAAAGAAAATGATGGGATGATAAGTTTAAATCGTTTAAATTATGGCATATTTCAATTGAGTATTTGAATATACGATAACGTATTTTTTTATTAGATATATTTAACTCAAATTTTTGAAAACCGTTTGCATGTGTTTTCAAGTATTCATTACATAAATAAGTTAACCCCTTCACTTATTAAGTGAAAAATAGTCGTCGGCATTCTATAAGCGACTTGACCGAGTCTCCTTCCTGATTTTTGTTCTACCGTACATAAAATATGTCACCTCTTTTAATTATACACATCAACCTCAATTAAAACATGATTGAGATATTACGACTTATTGAGGCTAATGTGTGTAACTAACAAAGGTGATGCATTTTAGGTTATTAACTTATCTATGTATTGAATGCTTGAGAACACATATCGCAAAAGCTTTTTTTCTAAAACTTGAGCCGAAAGTATCTCATAGTACATTTTATCATATGTTTAGATTTTTAATTATTAAAATATATTACAGTTTAAATATTTAAATAAAATATACCGATAAATTTAAAGAATTATCGATATATTAAAAAAAAAAACATCATTCCATTTTTGTGCCAATGTTGTGTTAAAAGAATTACCTAAAGCTAACTTTTGGTCAATAATTTATTTCCCTGTGCACATAAGGATGTGTCACAATTCATAAAATTGTGTAAAATGACACAGAGGGGACCCTCTTGCTGTTGGCTCTTTTCTTCTGATGCAACATTAATTTCATGGACCACGGTAAGAGATTTCGAATTTAAATTGTGATATTAAAAAAAATTTAATATATTTAAATGCTTTTAAGAAAAAAAATATTACGAAATATGAATTTAAATAAATTGAGATTTTACGAATATCACGAGAATAAAAAAGGAAAGATTACCAACACTTATCCAAAGTTGATGCTAATTTGGGCGGTGGTGGAAGAACTCTTTGTTATCTAGACCGATTTATAAAGAATTAATTATTAAGTAAATTGCATAATTAATAATTTTAAAATTTATTGAATTAGGAAAGAAAAAAAAAGTTACATGTCATCTTCTCACTTGCTTAACATGAAGTGAGGGTCGCTTTCTTTGTCGCACAAATTGAAATGACCAAATAACATGATTACAAATGTTGAGTTGCTAGTAAAATTTGATTAAAATAACAAATGAAAGTAGTGAATAATGAAATAATTAACGAGATTAAAGTGACAAATATTATTAACTTGTCCAACGATCAGGAGTGGATCTAAATAATTGGGTGTCGATTTTCAAAAATCTAATAATTTTTACGCCGACTCTATATGTATATTGAGAAATCTATTAGAAATTTTTTTATCAGGAACCGACTAACAAAGTAATTAAGCTCTTGGGCTAGCGACAAAAATGAAACCTACTTAAACTTTGTTTGCATCTTGGATGAGGGTTCAACTCCGCTTGGGCGCATATAATAAAATTTTCTGCATGTTATTTTCATTATGTGTGTGGTTGTATCTTGACCAGCCATCCATATGCCCCCAACCTCGTAGCTCTGGGACCAGACGAGAAAGTATTATAGGTCCGGTCCGTCAAAAGATGTGTACAACTCTACTGGACAAGCTCATGCATTGAGGCAAATATCACCTTTGTTGAGTCACATCTAATCTGTCTTTAGATGTGTACAACTTTACTAGACAAGCTCATTTGTTGAGGCCGCTACCACCTTTGTTGAGTTACATTCGATCTGCCTTAAATTTTCACGTGTCTTTGTCTGTACGTTCGGCTGTCAATGTTGAGTCATATCTGATCTGTCTTAAATTTCCACATGTCATTGTTCGATACGTCTAACTATCAATATTGAGTCATATCTGATTTGTTTTTAATTCTTACGTGTTACCGTCTGATACATCAAACTATCAATATTGAGTCACATCCGATCTGTCTTCAATTTTCACATGTCGTCATACGATACGTCTAATTATTAATATTGAGTCATATTTGACCTATCTTCAATTCGTACGTGTCACCATCTAATACGTCAAACTATCAATGTTGAGTCACATCCGATCTGTCTTAGCATTCAATTAGTTCACATGAGAGAAGATTATTTGTTGGTGACATTTATATCAAATGACTTAAAATTGGAACTTTGCTAATTTTGTTAATCACATAGAAATATAGGGGCAATAATGGCTGCAAAAAGTTTTACTAATTGTTTCCTCCCTCAACTAGGGGTTGTTTGGTTGAAAACAATCTTAAATTAGTTGTGTTAGAAATTATTTATGTCCTTAGTTATTTTAATATTATTTTTTATTTAATTATTTATTTTATTATATTAAAAATAATATGCATTGTAAATTTTTTTTTAAAAAAATTATTTATTTACAAAAATACACCCCTCATTTAGTAGAAAAAGAGTGTGATGAACATTATGGATATTTTTGTCATTTTTATTATTTTATTTCGAAATAACTAATCTCGATACTAATATTCTATTTTTTAATAAGGATAACTATGAATCTAATTACTAATCCTAATATAATAATTTATTGTTTATAGAATTTTTTTTTCTTACAAAAAATAGGCAAGAGTATTGATCATACATCTATTTCTTTTTTCATAATTAAAAATTTTAGACTCTATCCTTGCGAATAAAGGATTTCTTGGCAGAGAGCGTATCTTATTTGATTCGATAAATCTAAATTAGTCGAGCCAGTAAATTTCGATTTTGGTGATTAACCAAAAAAATACATCATCTATCCTACTACCAATGCAACAAGTGGGTCCAATTGGTTGAAAAATCAGAAAATAAATAACAAAAAGTGATTATCAAAATTATGCAGAGGGCCATGACCCTAAACCCCCCACCCCCCTGCCCCCATTTGCCACCCAACCCAAAACAAACTCTTCACAATTGGCCACTTTGTCTCAACCAAAAAGCCCCTATATAATGCTGACAACACATGCAAATCAGGAAATTCTTCCTTAGGACCACTCATCTCCCTTTTCACCTTCTTCCCAAAATTTACTAGAACAAACAAACAAGAAATCAAACACTAGTTTTTTCCAAAGAACCCCAAGAATCAAGAATGGCTTATACCCTTCTGTTCTTGTTCTTCCTCCTCCTTCAAAGTTTGGATCTTGCAGCCATGGCTGCAACTCTGAGGCCAAACTTTTACTCAGAAACTTGCCCACAAGCTGAATCTATAGTCAAAGATGTGATGAAAAAAGCAATGATAAGAGAACCAAGAAGCATAGCTTCAGTGATGAGATTGCAGTTTCATGACTGTTTTGTTAATGTAAGAATTTCAAGACTCCATTTTGTGCCCTCCCCTTATTTTGTTTTCCCATTCTGTTCTGCTATATAAAAATTGTTTCTTTTTGGTTAATTTTTTTTGGGTTGTTGTTGTTGTTGTTGTTTTTAAATCTTTAGGGATGTGATGCTTCTTTGTTGTTGGATGACACCCCAAACATGCTTGGAGAAAAACTAGCTTTATCTAATATAGATTCACTGAGGTCTTATGAAGTTGTTGATGAAGTTAAAGAAGCCTTGGAGAAAGCCTGTCCTGGTGTTGTTTCTTGTGCTGATCTTTTAGTCATGGCTGCTAGAGATGCTGTTGTTCTGGTAAATTTATTCTCATCTTTCAACTTCCATAGTTCCATTTCCATAAAAAGGAAAAAGATCATCTTTTTTTCCTTTTGAAGGGGTGGGGGAGGGGGGAGGTTTTCCATTTTGAAAGTCTACTTGGGGACCGCCGCCGTCACCCCCACAAAGTACATCTCACGTCTATGGACCGCTATAATTTTATTAGGTTTTGCCAATAGGCTAGTATTTTTTGGGGGGGTTGGGGTGGGGGAGGTTACAAGAACATGGATATAAATATTTTCCCATAAAAATTTAGTAAGTGTTTGGTTATGATTTGGTTGAGATTTAAAAGGAAAAAAGAAAATATTTGAAGTGGTGTTGGAAAAGGGGATTTAGGAGACAAAAGTTGTGCTTTGACAAGAAAAAATAGATTTAGAATTTTTTTTTTTTAGTGAAAACTTGAAAATACTCCTAAATTATATTTTTCATACTTGAATTCTATATTTCAAGCTTGATAAACAAGTACTTATTTGAAATAATCTCTAAATATTAAGTATTTCAAATATTCAACTTATTCATAGACAAACAACTCCATTTAGATAAATTGAAAAGAAATCACTTGTGTATTTTATTTACAAAGTTGTCCCTATTTACTAGATGTTTTTTGAGAATTGAACACTACTAGTAAGAAGTATGATATAGTTGAAAACAAGTACTACTAATGGGACAAATTTTTTTTGTTAAAACAACACTTATTTTAGAACGACAGAGGAGTAGGAGAGAGTAGGATAAAAGAAAAGCAAACTATGAAAAGTCTTCTCCTTTTCATTTTCATTTTTTTTTTCCTACTCTTGTCTTTTGGTGTTTTCTTGGTAAAACAGAGGCATCCTTATTTGTTTTTATGTTTTACTCATCAGAGTGGAGGTCCATATTGGGAAGTGAAGTTGGGAAGGCTGGATAGTTTAACAGCAAGCCAAGAAGATTCAAACCAGATCATGCCAAGTCCAAGATCAAATGCAACATACCTCATTGATCTCTTCAGCAGATTTAATCTTTCTGTCCAAGATCTTGTAGCCCTTTCTGGTTCTCATTCCATTGGCAAAGGAAGGTGTTTCTCTATTGTCTTTAGGCTGTACAATCAGTCCGGCTCGGGCCTTCCTGACCCTGCCATTGAACCAGCATTCAGAGAGAAGTTGGACAAGCTTTGTCCACTTGGTGGAGATGGGAATGTAACAGGTGATTTGGATGCAACACCTGAGATATTTGACAATCAGTATTTCAAAGACTTGGTGAATGGGAGAGGGTTCTTGAATTCTGATCAAACACTTTTCACTTACCCTCTAACAAGGGAATATGTTATAGAATTTAGTGAAAATCAAGAAAAATTCTTCAAAGCTTTTGCTGAAGGGATGATAAAGATGGGTGACTTGCAATCTGGTAGACCAGGTGAGACTAGACGGGATTGCAGAGTGGTCAATCGCCATAGGCCAGGTGTTGAAGTCTTGTTTGAGACTTCAAACGAAAAAGAGTAGAAAAGTCTCTCTTGTTGTTGTTGTTTTATGACCAGGAGGTCGGATTGTTTCTTTCTATGTCTTATTAGAAACATTGTAAAAGTTTCAGAAATACCAGAAATGAGGAAATAGGTCAATTACTTCTTGCCATGGTTCATTTTTTGTTTTAAGGTTAACAGTATCTCGAGCAAGAAAAGGCCTAAATGGAGCAACATGACAAGTGAGAATTCACATAGTCACTCATTCCTGACTTTGAGTTTGGAATTGAGACTAGAGTTGTTATGAATATCTCAACAAAAAAAGAAATCCTCTCACAATGTAATTGCGAATCCATTACAAAAGAACTTAACAATACTCAAAACTGCCCAAAAATTTGCTAAAAATTTGTTAAACTAAGCAACTCTAACAAACCATTTAGTAAATCAACTTATGCAGCAAGTTCTTATTCTGTGATTTGTAAATTAACAAGTATAGTCACATTTTCACACTAGACCACAATACATTGAAGTTTTTGCGCTTGAATACTTTAAGTAACGAAAAAGTGATTAAAAATACCTTGACATCAAAAAAAGAAAAAGGATTCACAAGACAAAAATTATATTTTTGTATCATATAATGTTATATGCCGGCATAACAAGTTATGTTGCTTAATTCCTATAAAATTTTATATTGTTATAAGTTCAGTTCATAACCCACAAGTTATTTTATGCCTTATAAAGTATAACTCAATTCCTACAAAACTTCGTAGCGTCACGCCTTTATAACCCCCATAAGTCATGTCTTACCGAATTTATGCCGATAAAATTATGTTTTAAGAGACGTAACTTATTTCTACGAGACTTTTGCCGGATAAGGCAAAAGTTACTTATGTCTTGCAAATTAAATACCACACGACTTTTCTCGGACAAGACAAAAATTTTCTAAACTTATGTCTTGTAAAATTAGGTCATAAACAAAGATACTTTACCCCAACAACTTTCATAAATAAGCAACAAAAATAAAAATTAAAAATAATTAACTTAAGAGAAAAATTAAAGACCATCCTGAAATACGTACAATTCGTGCAAAAACTTCAAGATTGGGTTGGACCTTTGGGGCTAAGTGATCATAATGGGCCCCTTCATATGCTGGACCTCCATAAAAAGCCCTCTTCTTTTGTGGAAAGGCACCTTGGGAAAGGAAAATAAAAATCATAAAGTTCCAAGTTGTCTCATACTTTTTATAGATTTGTAATAATATAAACATTTATTTTCTTGAGTTGTAGAAATATGGAACAAGATAAAGGAAGCTAATTGAGAAATTTTCATGGGAGTAGATGTTCACTCACTTTTTTTACTGTCATTTTTGTGAATAGAGAAATTATTTACGATAGAATCTCGATTCAAGAAATGATAGTTAGGAGTATTCGAGAAACTAATTGAGATATGCAAAAATTAGTCTGAACATTACTTTTACTAGATATTTCTTCAATTTCATTTTACTTGACGTATAATTTGGCACTCTCCTTAAGAACGTATTTATTAGGGATTAGATTTTACTAAATTAATCTTATTAATTTTATGCTTTGAAAATTTAAAATTTTATGTAGTTATTTAATGATAAAGATAGTATTGAAAGAAAATGATAAATTTCTCTTAATTTGCTAAAATAAATAAATAAAAATAAGAATCTATTTTAAGTATAAAAGTCAAGTAAAATAAAACATGAAGATTATACTACTATATATTACTAATTATTTTCTATTAATTGAAATTTATATGATATATCTAAATACAATTATGAATGTCATGCCTTTTAAATTGCGTATCCAAACAATACACTAAAACCATTGTCTTTTGTCAAGTTTTTAATAGTGCAAGGTCAACAACCAATCACATTTATACACATGCAAATTATTGATAAATTAGAATCGTTTTCTTTAACAATAATATATTTATTATAATTTCACAAGTAACATATGAAAAACTAAATATACGCAAATTTTACTCATATTCTTATAAAATAAAAAAATTACTTTCGATATATTCAAATTACAATTGCTTTCTTCATTTTGTAACTACTTTATTAATTAAGTCCCTATCACTAATCGTTTGGGTGTTGGTATAAATGTCAATTTAACATTCATAATGTTGTTTATGTTTATCTTCTGCTGCATGAATCGATGTGAAATTTTCCAATTTTCTTATGTCTCTCATAACCAAGAGTGCCAAATCAGCGGATCGGAACGAATATAAACAAGTCAAAAATAAGTTAAATAAAAATAAAAATAATATTTTGTTCGCCTATATTTAATACGGATAAAAAAATGAGTTAATCAATGAATAATAAATATTCATATTATTTATGATTAAGTATGATCAAACATAAGTTAAAAGTCAAGATAAACTTAAATTATCGAATAACAAAATATCTATATTATTCAGTTAAATATTTATTTTTAACGAATAATATAAATAATATTAATATTTAAAATATTATTATTTAATAGATCGAATTGAATGATTAATTATTTTTTAAAATCATTTTTATCAACCCTATCCATAATATTATTTTGGGAAACTTCATGAACTAGCAAGGCAAGGAATCAATAATTATAGACACCTAATATATCAATTATTGAGGCTATTGGAAGGACACTTCATCAGTATCAAGAAACAGCAAAAAACATTATCCTCTTCTGCCAAAAATATATAGGGAAAAATTAAGATTTATATATTTACGATATGTAATTCAATATACAATATTATAATTTATTTAGTTTATATTAGTGCAATAAATATTTTTTATAAATTATTATATATTTTTATATAAGATTGGTACATTATGTTATATGTATAACACTTCATCCTACACCGCTGCTCAAGACTTTAGTGGATCGACTCTATTACATAAGTTAATTCCTAATTTTTATCTCACATGATGAATTGGGGAACGAACGATCTAAGTAAGGAGGTAGCTCCAGGAAGGTAGTTCTTTGACCCAGTTCAGTGAGACCGGGGCTTAGCTAGGATTTCCAGAAGAAGATGCCATTCATTTGATGAGAAATAAAAAGGAATATCGAAAATTCGAGTGGCTGAAGCTGAAGCAGCTACTTTCGAAGTAACAGAAAGAAAAGCAACGACTGGAGTGGGAGAGTCAGAGTCGAAAAGAGGATTCCTCACTTCTTTCTCTCATTCAAAACCGTATGTTATATAATAATATATATTGTATTACGTAACGTAATATTTTATATTGAATGGTATATTTTTAAAAATTTCTCAAAAAAATATGTACTATCCATAAATTTTGAGTAACAAAACTAGAAGCTAGAACTGGTAGTCTTGTACCAATAAAAAAAAAAGGTTGCTAATATTAAATAAGAAGCGTTTCCACTTTAATAAGTCTTACCCGATGTGCCATTGGATAATGGATGTGAGTAGTAGAGCAAGGAATTGTGTTCAAGTTAGGTGTAGAGGTTATAATAGTATATGTTTTGGCTGTAAGAATAAATTTTTTTTAATTATATTTCATCTTAATGTGAAGTAAGTTGGAATCGAATATATGAATCGTTACGCATTTAACAAACAAGTTCTTTATGTATTTTATTGGTCTAATGCTTCAAGAGCTGATCAAATTACAACATTACTAAGATCAACTTATAATAACTTATGGTTTATAACATAAGAACAACTTGTAGTGTTTAATTATTTATAATTGTAATGAGAGTTATATGGAATATTTATGTTTTACTTCTATGTTTTATCTTTTTAAAATTGGTTTGCTGTGTATTTTTTGAGTCAAATGTTTTTAAAAAATAACTTTATTATCTTTACGAGATAAAAATAAAATTTGCGTACATTTTATTTCTTTCAAATTTCATCTTACAAGATTATAATATGTATATTATTATTTTTATAGTTAATTATATACAATCTAAAGGGTCATACATTATCATAAACATAACTTTCAAATTTGACTTCCATGACACAATTTGAAATAACACTCATCATAAGGAGTTGTTGGATGTTCGCACTAAAGCTTTTGCTATACGCGGCAAAATTCAAGAAAGAGTTGTACCTTGTTAAGTCCACACATCTAACACACATACTGCAAAGATTAAAAAAAACCTCTCCACTTGTCTCTCTTCTCATAGCTAATATCAAACTGCCACCATACACGAAATCCCATAAAGAACCAAGACCATATCGAATCTATTATACACATGTTACGCACTCATAAATCGCTGACAAAATCACCACTTGTCTCTATCTCATCATCATTATCTGTATCATCATCGATATCTGAATCATCATCGATATCAATGCTACTACTCCCCTTAACTAACAATAAATCACCAACTTTGGGCTCTTCCCCTGGTTTTCTTGCCTCTTGGATTATAGCCAACACTTCATCAATACTCTGAGATGGTTCATATTTTTCTCCATTGATCATTTGTAAACTAGCTTCCTCTCCTTCCATATATTCTATAGGCAAATCTTTTAGAAACCAAGGATGCTTTTTAATTTCTTCAATGGTTATTCTCTATAAACACAACATGATACAACAATTAGTTGAAACTGTTGAAAACAGTCCAAAAATCGACGGAGGAAAATCGACGGACTGAGTGGGTTCAAAGAACTGAGGGAAAATCGACCCTGTCAGTTTTTTCTTTAAAACTATTTCTTTAAACTGACAGACTGGGTCGATTTTTTCATAGTTCAATTTTTTAAAGAAATTGACCTAGTCGCTCGATTTTATTATTATTATTATTTTTACGAAAACGGAGGGACTCTAAAGTGCAAAATGTAGTTGAAGAGTATAAATAAAAACGAGAGAAATATTTCATTAAAGAGCATGTGTGGTCAAGTCATAGAATTGTCTAATATCATAGTAAATACCTGAATTTAATTCGAAGTAACTACATTTTTATGTGTATTTCTGAAAAACCTATCTAGTCCGTCGGTTTTTAAAAATCTCTATGTCGATTTTGAATTTATTGAAATAGACAGACTAGGTCGGCTATCCATCGATTTTAACCGACCCTGTCTGTTGATTTTGTGGAACCGATCCAAGCCAAACCGACAATATATAGTCCGTCGATTTGGGATCGATTTTTCTTAAAAAACTAATCCAATCCGTCGATTTTGACCCACTTTTTAGTAATGTAATTATCAATAACAGCCACAAATGTACAAATTTGAAGTGAAAATACAACTACAAACCTTCTCAGGGTCAGCTACAAATATTTGAGATAAAAGATGCTTACACTCCTTCGAAATTCGAACATAATAAGGGATTGAATATTGAACACTCAATATCCTCTGCCATAAACCAAAAAAATTACATCTAATTAAACAACTTTACTGTTATAGCGAGTAACGTTTAATGATCATACGTAATATTAATGCGTTTTTTTTTTAATCGAAAAAATGAAACATAACTTACTGTCAAAGTTTTCCTGAAATTTCTTGGCTCTTCAGGATCTTCAAAAGGATAAGCACCAATCAGCATCACATATAATGTAACCCCACAAGACCAAACATCTGCTAGCTTTTACATCCAAAATAATAATGAAGTTCAAGTCAACAAATCAATGCATTCATTGAAGCTATATTGAAAAGGATTTTAAGTTATATATACTGATAATATACGATGATGGATCATTATAATTGTACCTTCCCATCGTACTCTTTTCTTGATAAGACTTCTGGTGCGATATAGGCCGGAGTTCCAACAGTAGATTTGGGTTGAGAATGCAGGACTGATGACTATAAACAATGAATTATTGTACAACAAACAATCAAAACATGATGTTTTTGATTGAAAAATAAAAATAATCTAATTTCAACACGGAATTGAGTTTAGCTCAAGATGAATCATTTGCCTTGGAGTAGCCAAAATCGCATATTTTAAGACGCGGTGTTGAGCTACCGTCTAAAAGCGTATTTTCGAGCTTGAGATCTCTATGACAAATTTGCTGCATTCAAAGAAAATATTTGCAACATCACAAGATCATATAGGGTGTAAATTTTTCATATTTCTAAGAACAAAATAGATTCAAAATTTACCATTGAATGACAGTAACTGACTCCTGATATGAGCTGTTGAAAGAAAAATCTTGCCTGAAAAATATAAACCAAAAACTGGACAGAATCTTTATCTCAAACTTCCAATTAAAGTAGAGAAACTAATTTGATTGCTTACTTATCCAATGTTATTCGAACTCTTCAAAAATGTCACTGGGTGCATGTGGGACCTTCCAAAAATAGTGTAGTTTTGAAGAATCCGACACTAGTGAGGCAATGATTTTTTGGAGAATCCGAGCAACATAGGATATGTAACCAATGACATTGAATTTAGATTTATCTCACTGGAGCCGTGTCGGACCCTCCAAAAGTAGAACACCGACACCAGTGCGATAATATTTTTTTGGAGAATCCGAGAAACATAGTTGCTTACTACGACTACAACTAGAAAATTTAACAAAAATCTAAAAAAACAAAGATTATACAATATGTTACCTCATCTTCACTGAATCTGCCAGCATTGCATATTCTTTCGAAAAGCTCTCCACCAGCAGCATATTCCATCACTATGGCTAGATGAGTTGGGGTAAGAAATACCTGCAACAATAATTTTCATGTGCTCGACGCACAAAAAAAATGAATCAGGCTCGCACGTGTTGGTCAAAACATAATTAAGTAAATATAGAAGTGTGCTCGATCTCTCTTTCTATCAGTTCAAGCTTTTAGACGAGACGTTAGATTAATGATGCATTTTAATTACCTCCTTGAATCTAATGATATTTGGATGCTTCAATGACCTATGATTCATGATTTCTCTCTGAACATGCTCATCAATCTGCAACAAACAAAATAAAATCAAGAAAAGAGTAGCAAAACTTGAATCTAATTGTCAATTAACAAGAACAAACAGTACATATGTGAAAATAAACTAGCACCTAATCCACACCTAATCAAGATTATCATTTAGTTGTAAGAAAACCTTCTTGCTCTAGGGAGTAAAAATCAAGACACACACCTCAGTAGGATTTTCAATCAACAGTTTACTAACTTCAAAAGGAGGAGTTCCATATTACTGCTCTATAATCAAAGTGACTAACTTTAGTACCTCAACCTCTATAGTTAACTAATCTAACTGTGTCTTCCTCGAAGACTATCAACTATAAGTCTTAGAAGAACACAACGTTCGTGACAACTTCAACCTGAATAATTTACTTCCCTACCAAGAAGAAATATTACAATTCAACAGCTTCGACTCCTAGAAAAGCAAAAAATCCCGATAGGGATCACTTCCCCCTTAAACGGGCCTTACACAGCTTGAAACGGACTTAGTTGAGGCTCCAAAGTGGATACCAGACTACAACAATAACAAATGCTCAGTGTAATCCCACAAGTGAGGTCTAAAGAGGGTAAAGTATGCTAAAGAATTCAATAGTTTCAACTATTAGGAAAGCAAAAAATCCTGGCAGGGATCGCATCCCCTTGAACGGGCCTTACACAGCTCGATACGGACTTAGTTGGGGCTCCAAAGTGGACACTAGACTACAACAACAACAACATAAACAGTATAATCCCACAAGTGAGGTCTGAAGAGGATAGTATGTGCGCAGTTCTTAATCCTACCGGATCAGACTCCTGGAGAAAAAAGAACAAAAATTGAATGGAATGAGATAAAAAGATGAAGCAAAGCAAACCTTTTTGCCTCTCTCAATATACTTGACAGCATAAAGCTCATCTGTGCATTTATCTTTCACTAACTTTGCTACACCAAAATTACCAGAACCAATATCTTTCAGAATTTCATACCTTTCCATTTTCTATTTATATACCAAAATACATGAAAAAGGCACTATTTTATAACTTAAGTGAACTGTTGATTAAGTCTTGCTATATAGTCTTCAAAGAACATTGACTTACATGAATGATAGCTACAGACACATGGCACCATTTCAATGGTTTGAATTTTTAGTATAAACTAAGATGTGTTGAACTAACCAAACGTGGCATATTTAACTGCCTGAAACCAAAAAGAGAAAACAACATAAAGAAAATAAGAACTTTGCGAAATGAATGAGATTCTTTTATTTTTTTAACGAATGATATATATATATTGTTAAGTAAACAAGAAAAAAAAAACAAAGAAAAATATAACAACTCAGTACATTTCCCTTTTGTTATTGTCAGTATTTTAATTTATATGTCACACTATTTTTAATTTGTTCGAAAAAATATATTATATTTATTTATTTACATGTAATTTAAATTTAAATTTAAATTTTATCTTTAATGAGATGATTTCTAACCACACAAATGGTTATAAATATTTTCGATATAAGTTTAAAAAGTTTTTTTTTCTTAAATTTTGTATCCAATCAAACATCGATATATAGATTGAGAGCTACATAATTAGTGATACAAATATTGTAGATTCTTTGCAACATTGTGAACAAAAAATTTGTCTTTAATTCTAAGCTTATATAGGCTAGGTTTTTACTTAGTTTATATGGAGTAATTAACAAATTGTCTTAATCAATTTGATTTATCTTCTTTTTCTTCTTTTTTTTCCCACAAGGGACTCAAATTGGACCACAAAAACACTTTGACCTTCACCATTAAGTCTACCAAGGGAAGGAAAGAGATTTTGAATCTAAGAATTGGAAAGTAACAAAATTCCTTATTCTTTTTCCCTCCAAGAAAATGACTAATATTGATGGATTATATGAGATCTCTTCATTCTTAAAATAAAAGTTCGAATTCAAGTAAATAAAAACGAATAATATTTTTATTTTAATTTTTTTTAAAATAAATTATATACGATGCGAATTTACCTTAATTAAACAATGAATACCATGATTTCATAATTTGCTAGCCTTCTCCCCCCTCTAAAAGTTTAGACAAAATCATTGACAGACTTTATTTTTTGAATTGTCAGCCATGTAAAGTGCAGAAAAGTTGGTAAGATAGAGTAACCTTATCCTTAGAATTTGTGTCCTCCTTTGTCACCATTGGAGTTTTCTCTCCTTCTCAAATTCATTCCACAAAATATTTTTCAATTTTTTTTATCAAAATATTTTATAAATTATTTTTCTAAAAAAAGTTAAAATTAATTTTCTTAACAAAAATAGAGAGAACAAGATTTATTATCTCCTTCTTACCAATTCAAACCCCCAACTCTACCCCTCGCTACTCTGAACCCCCACTCTTCACCTCACAGTACTTTTGCTAGATTACATATATTTTTATTTTTGGTTTTAGATTTTTTTTTTAAATTTACTTATCAAAAAAGAAAATATTTTCTAGCTACCCAGATTAATAGTCTGTTTGGTCAAGTTTCTGAGAGGTTAGAAGTGCTTATTTTTTCTGAAAAGTGCTTATTTTAAAAAAATGATGTGTCTGGCCAAGCTTCTGAGAGAAAATAATTGCTTTTAAAAAGTAACAAAAGCTGTTTTTCAGAAGCTAAAAAAAATAGTTTCTCCTCGAAAGCACTTTTCTGAAAAATACACTGAGAAGCAGTTTTCAAAAACTTGACCAAACAGTAATTGCTACTCAAAAGTGCTTTTAAAATTTATTGGCCAAACACAAACTGCTTCTCACTAAAAGTACTTTTTGATAAACACTTTTAAAAAAAACACTTCTCAAAATAAGCTGATTTGAGAAGATTGGTCAAACGGGCTATAAATTCCTTTGGAAACAACTAAATATTAGTCAAGGGCTTAGTGGAATTTGCTTAGTCGAGAGAAAATCCCTTTTTTGTCTCGTATATTCGCTCCTAAACTAACTAAGAGCGCTATCCGTTCTCATACACCCTACCAAACCTGAGGATGAAAATATTTTCTATTAATTTTTTTTCCTTGATACCAAACACTACATATTCAACCATGCTTTATCTCTTATAAGTTGACGTTAACATATAATTTACCGCCTTGGTTCCTTAGTAACTCGAATTCATGGCTTCAAAATTAGAGGCAGAGGATCATGCTTACCACTTAAGCGACCCATATATATATATATATATATATATATATATATATTTCCTAACTTGCTATTATTGGTTAGAATACACTAATTGTGTTTGAACTATTGCTCTCGATCCCCTCAAATTTTCCTAGACAGTTTATTGATTTTGCCTTGTCAGCCATAATATCATTATCTTGATTTACAATTCATGTCACGAGTCGAATAATTTTATCGCAAAATTAATTCAAATAATTTCTTAATAGCATAAATTTAAAATAGTAGATAAATGTATAATATATAATTTATATATGATATATGTATAAATATATATAATTTATATATACCTCAAAAAAATAGCTATTTGGATAAAAATCCCAATTATTTTGATTTAAAAGTTGGGTTTTATATTATTCTTTTTGGCTTCAAACATTGTGCGCCACACCATTTTAATTATTGTTGGAAAAAGTACTTCCGGCTAAGGGTATATTTGATGTGATAGTTCCTGCTAAGTCGTAAATCTTCCGACACACCTCATCTCCATCTTAAACTGTACTGAATTAATAGGTATGATAATAGTATAATATTTTTAAAAATTGAAAATCAAAATTACTATTATTATTATTCTCCTAATATCTTATTCTTCGATTTTATTATTACATGATATTTTCTCTGTTTCAATATTATATTTTGTTACTAAAGTTCTTCTTCCGGCTATTTTCTACCTTACTTCTTCACTAATGTATTTTCTTTTTTAATTTTTATTACGTTTTACTTGAGCCGAACATCTATAAAAAATAATCCCTCTACGTTCTGCACATTACCCTCCTCAGACCTCACTTATGAAATTACACTGAGTTTGTTATTATTGTCACCGTCGTTAGAAATTGAAATTGAACCAAAATTTTTAATACCATAACGTGCTCATCTACCCCTCGAATTGGCCCCTATGAATTGTGTGAAAGTAGGATACTCTAAATTCGCGGATTGAAGAGTTTTAAAAAACATTCTTGGTGAAAAAAAAGGTGAATAACCCCTCGAATTGGCCCGGACAAAAAAAAAGAAAAAGAAAAGAAGAGCAGTTTGAACAAAAAAAAAAGAATGGATGAGAAGAAGAAAACTAGAATATTCATTTTCATATAAATACTCAAGTTGACAAATCTGTGATTTTAGATAGCCAGTAGTCAACCAAATCAACTGCCTAATTGCTGGCCATGTTCAGTATATATTCAAAAGTCAGCTGCTATAGAATGATTATAAAATAAAGAGATATACTCCCAACTTGTAGTAGTAAACTGGTAAAATGTTTAATTTTCTTAAGCTTGCAAATTGCAATAATCATTTGCAAAAAGCATTTCTTGTCCATAAAACACAGTTTGATCTAACACAAATTGATCACCAAAGTCCACCACTATACCAATACTTTATTAGTGAAAGAAAATGGCAGAGTGTGCTGTTACCTTTCTGGTACATCAGCTTTCAGTTTTGCTCCATGGTGGACAAAAGTTTCTTGAAGGAATTCAACAAGAAATTGTTCATATCAGGGATGCATTTGAACAAATGAGGACTTTCTCAAGAGTAGCTGATGCAAAAGAAGAAGAAGATGCTGAGTTACAACTATGGGTCAAGCAAGTACAAGATCTTGCACATGATGTCCAAGACATTCTTGAAAAACATGTTGTCACATGCAACAATTTTCAAGAAAAGTGGGGACCATGGCCATGGAAGAACAAACCCCATCATCATTCTTTAATGTTGTTTGAAGCTCAAAATGATAACCTTTCAATGTTGTTGGAAGGTATCAAGGCCCGAATCATCGTCATTTCTGAAGGACAGAGAACATTTCTTCAGAGATATGGTGTTATGACAAGTGCTGGAAGTAGCAATGCTACATGGTGTGATAGTCATGAAGAAGTACCTCTTGATGATGATGCAGATCTTGTAGGCATTGAAAATCATAAATCAGTGCTTCTTGACTGGTTACTTTCTGATGATCCAGAATGGAAATTGCAGTGTGGGGTTGGAACTAGAGGTATAGGGAAGACCACCCTGGTCAAGAAAGTATATGATGATGCTTCAGTGAAGAAGCATTTCAATCCTATACTGTGGGTGGAGATTTCAAGGTTTTCTAATGTTAAGGAGCTATTAAAGAGCATGATTACTCCAGAAAATGACCAATCCCGTCGAGCAATTGAAGCCATGGATGCTAAAATGTTGACAGGGTTCATTCAACAAGCCATTGAGTCATCAAGGTACTTTGTTGTCCTTGATGATGTTCCTGATATTGGCACATGGAAGGCTCTCAAAGGCGCATTTCCTATTGACAACTCTAGCAGCAGGGTCATCATCATATCGCGTTTTGCTGATATATGCCATAGGATTTGTGCAGAAACTGGTGATCATAGTCATTTCTATGATATGAAGTCTTTGTCTGAAGAAGAATCTTGGATTCTCTTCTGCAGAAAGGCATTCTCAGGCAGCCTACTCTGTCCTCCATCTTTGGTGCAAATCTCCAAAGACATCATAGAAAAATGCCACGGTTTGCCAATGGTGATTTTGGTGATTGCTGGTGCACTGGCTACTAAAGGGAGCAGAGTTGATGCGTGGGAGATGTTTTATGACAGCCTTGTTGACAAGCTACAAGGTAGTTGCAGCGAAGCCGAGCACATGAAAAGGGTACTCAATCTATGTTATCAAGAATTGCCTTTCTATCTCAGATCTTCTTTCAACTATCTGAGCATAATCCCGAAATATCATGTCATCGATAAGATGAGACTGATTCGACTGTTGGCAGCAGAAGGACTTGTCCTTGAAAGAGAAGAAAAAGTAATTGCACAAGTTGCTGATAGCTATCTCAATGAACTTGCAAACAGATGCTTGATCCAAGTTGCTGAAAGGTACTCTGATGGAAGATTAGACTCATTCACCATCCATAACATGTGGCATGAATTCATTCTTTCTAAATCAGAAGAAAGGGTCACTGCCACTATAATAAATGGTGAAGAAATTACAAGAAGGCCTCACAAAATCAGACATCTGGTCATCCATGATCAGTTGGCTAATGATATACAAGACATTGATCAGTTTAAGCATCTTCACTCTCTAATAACGCTCGGGTCATCGGATTCTGTCTCTAATTCATTCTTACTGAAGCTGTTATCTGGCAGTTTTAAGCTACTCAAGGTGTTAGACTTGACAGGAGCCCCATTGACAAAAATCCCAGTAGTAGTCTTTGAGTTGTTTCATCTCAAGTTTCTAAACTTGAGGAGAACCAAGATAAAACATCTGTCAGGGTCAATAGGGAAGCTTGAGAACCTTGAGTTCTTGGACCTAAGGGAGACATTGGTAGAAAAATTACCTGTTGAGATTCTAAACCTTCAATACCTTCGCCATATCTTTGTTTATCGACGTGGTGCTGGTTTTTTTTATGGTTTCAAAGCTCCTAAGAAGATAGGGACCCTTGTGTCCTTAGAAATGGTGAATCTTATCAATGCCACAACAACCACAGTGATTGAATTGGGAAAGTTAACAAGATTGCGAATGTTAAACATCGCGAAGCTGAGAAGAAAACACGGAAGGGAGCTTTGTTCTTCCCTTGACAAGTTGATATATCTTCAACAACTATCTATCTCATCTTATGGGGTGGGTGACATTATTGATTTGCACTATCCCCTTTCTTCTACACACTCATCCCTTCGAACATTAGTATTCGAAGGGTGTTTAAAGAGGTTTCCACAATGGGTAACCTCTCTTCAAGCATTAGCTACAGTGGTTTTAAAATGGAGCAAGCTAATAGACAATGCACTAGACACTCTTCAAGATTTACCCAACCTTGTGGTACTCGTGCTAGACCGGGCCTACGAAGGCGAAGAATTGAGGTTCATGGCTGGTGGATTCAAGAAACTGAAGGAACTAAGTATTTGGCACTCTACAAAACTGAGACAAATGAAAGTGGAAGAGGGTGCAATGCCTTTCCTTGAAGAGCTTCAAGTGCGCAACTGCAGATTAATGGAGGATTTGCCCTTCGGGATTGAGCATTTGAGCAAGCTTCAGTATCTTCTACTTGAAGAAATTTCTGAAAAGTTGTTAGTAACTGTGCAGCTTAAGAGCAGTCAAATTGGGGATTATTGGAAAATTGCTCATGTTCCCAGAATTCAGGTAGAAGAATTGTAGAAAAGCTGGAAGGCAGAAAGAATAGGATGATACAACAGGAGAGAAACAAAGCCTCATTGATCAAGTGTGCCCTATTTTCTTTGATAATTCAGATTCAAATTTTCTAAGATAATTAGTAGGTTCAAAATGCGTATTCACCATGTAAGATTTGAAGAATTCAGAAGTAATACTACTCTTGCTATTCAGAAGCTCGTGTAATTTCACTCAATTATTGCAAAGACAAAAAAACCAAAGACGAAGCAGGATTCATGGGAGCAAGTAAAAGGGGTCATAAACATCAAAGATATACAAGATTCGTGTTTGCATAGCTTATTAGTATTTTGCTCACACCAGGAAGCAAGAGAGTACTCCATTTTCCACCCTTCGGATTGACCGATATAAACTTGCACTATATGAAACTACTAATTTGTCTTTTTTTTTTCCCTTCTGTAAAACTAAACTCTTTAAACTCAAAAAGCTCAGTTCAAATCTCATAGCCTGGGAACCTGGAATTAGTCGGCGCAAGTAAGTCAAACAAGAAACAAGCAACGCCACCTAATCCTTGGAAAAGGGAGTAGGAATGATCTGCTTCATTATGATGCTTTTCGTTCATGATCATTCTTGCATTTTGATACAAGCAGCTTGCAAAAGCTTTTGCTCTTTCTTCATATATACTCTCCCCAGTTAGCCGATACAGGGAGAGGAAAGCATAAGCATTTCCAGATGCACCATTTGCAAGTCCCACTTTCTCGACCAACCCACTTTTCCACACTACCTCTCCACCTTCTATTGCAGCATCACGGAACTCCCTATTATTTGACAGTACCTGCAAGAGAAGAAAAAATATGTAGGTCATCGTTCATCCTCACTAATTTGTTCACCAAATTGTAACAATATGATGCTCTTTTTGCTTCTCCTTTTCTCAGTGACGTCATAGCAGTAGAATCAGAAATTCTAGCAACAGGATTCGGAAAAAAGCAAGAGTATCATGCTTAAAATTCAAACTTATGACCTAGCCATTTTTAATCACCCTTTAAGGCTTACTCTGCCCTTTTGTGTAGGACGACTTATATGTATACACAAATTGTCCACAGCAAAATTTTCTGACAAGGAAATTTAATTAAACACCCTTTGCATCCATCTAGCTCTGTCCCTGGCTCGGAGGCCCAAGAGATGGGATGCTTCTCCACCTTTTCTAATTAAGAACCTTAATAGAAATCCAAGTATTGGTTTGGAGAAGTCTGGAAAATCTCAGTTTGAACAAAAGAACAGCGAATAAGAACATGCTTAACATTGTTATAGTTAATTTCTTATTTCTTTGAATATGTCAATGACTATAAGTCAGGGAGTATAACCAGAAAGCTCATGGCGTCACTCTAACAGGTACTAACCTCAGATACTTTGCACATAGTAATGGTAATGCCTGTGGCACCATGGGACCATTGGACCAGCTTGTCTCTTGGATTCCCTTCACTGACAGGATAATTACCACTGTGGGGAAACCTGTTGCTCATCATGTACCTTAAGGTTTCCTTAACATCTTCAATATCTTCTTGAGAGAGTGGGAAATGAAGTAATACATGCAGAATACCAGCAAGGCCGTGAGCTGCGCCCCAATACCGTGTTCCGTGCCATCTATACATCAGAGGGCAGGCCGGGTTATCAGATGCCCCTGCTCTCCCTCCTGCTAATATTGCTTCAACTACAGGCATGAGATAATCATCTGGCACCGTCTCTGCACCTAAGTATTTCTGAATAAACAATGCTGCCCACAAGAAGCCAGCTCGTCCATAAAGGAGGTCATATGACATTCCAAAACCTCCATCTTCAGGTCCAACAGGAAGAGCCCTCTCTTGTGCTACCTGAAAGTAGCAAATAGGACAAAGATTTAAATTATTGCTCGGAGTCGGAGCTGAGCTAAACTACTTACTGCAGTGGCAGAGGGGCATCTGGACGTAGATGATGTAGAGGCTAAAGCAATGAAAACAACATTATGAGATTCATTGTTGCATTAGATGCTGAAGCAATCACCATTCCAATATGTGGTTCCCATGGGAGAACAAACAAGTGCTAATATTGCGGATTCTCCACTGCATTGGATTTGCAAGTGTATAACTAACTACACAAGCATGTATGAAACACTATATCGCCAGCATGTATCTAGCAAATATTTTCTTGACCACCAGGTCAAATGTTTTTTCATAAGCAAGTATCGGGTGCAAGTACTATCCAACATACGTCACCCTTATAATCTGTGAAATTCTTCACAAGTACGACTCCATCCCTGCTAGCCTTTACCTAGTACAAGTCATTTGTATGAAATGCTCTTCTAAGTTTTCAGTTTCTAACCCTCTCAGAATAAAATAAATGGCTACAGAGAACAACCGGTTTTCAACAGACTATTAAATTCCAACTATCTCCAATTGGCAATTACCAATCCAATAAACATAAGCAAAGAGGTTTCTCCTACCATTCAGCTTTACTTGACAAAACATTCATCGCAACTATGATAAAGCTTGCGTGCAATAGATTAAGACCTCTTCACATTGTCATTGTCAGTTTATCCCTCTATGGAAAGGGAAAACCTTCGCTAGTATACAATGTTAGTAGGTTAAAGTCCCACATTTGTTGGGGAATGGACTGATGGTTTGTTTATATGGACTTGGGTAATCCTCCCCTGATGAGCTAGCTTTTGAGGTTGAGTTAGGTCCAGGTATCATATCTTTACATGATATCAGAACCAGGTTCATTCCCGTTTGGGCTCCCAATCCACACTCCAGTCGGGCCTGGGTGTGAAGGGGGTGTTAGTAGGTTAAAGTCCCACATTGGATGGGAATGGACTGATGGTTTGTTTATATGGACTTGGACAATCCTCCCCTCATGAGCTAGCTTTTGAGGTTGAGTTAGGCTCAGGTGTCATATCTTTACATACAACAACAACAACAACATACCCACTGTAGTCTCCAAAAAGATGAGGTCTTGGAAGGGTAGAATGTGCGCAGACCTTACCCCTACCTCATAGGCAGTACCCTTAGCTAGTTTCCTTGCCAAAATATCCAATCTACACAGGCCCAACTCCCTAGAGAACATAGAAGCTCTTGAAACTCATAATTTATGCATTCTTTTAGGAACACAATATTCATATTCACAATAAAAGAATTAGTGAGACTCCTAAAGTTAATCAGGAGTTCAACAAGAGTGATCTACATTGCTGATATTTCTTAAATCAATGTGTTCTTGATCTGTTGTCCAATCAAGAGGACACTTTGTGATTCAAAGAAAAAATTTTGAATGGATAAATGGAGGAGACAAACTCCAAGTGAAATTAAATCTTTGGACAAACTCCTTCGAAACATTACAATCTTTTTTTGATAGGTGGTCTAAACCAAATAATACCTAAACAAACAATTATTAGGGCTAAGCTAAACCATCAACATGGTTAAGATATAATTCAACAACACGGGCACTCCTTCTAAAATTGTTTGGTAACAAATTAGCAATGATATTATACCCCAATGTATCTAAGAACATGGTATCAAATTAGCAGTCACAAAACATTAGCTTCCCACATTGTTGTTGAGAACGACATACCACGTCGCTCTTTCCTGCACGTAGATTGACAGTAACATGCCATTTACTCTCCAGTCTCCCATATTTAGTTAAGCAACTCATGTGAAATCAATGATTTACCAGGTAGATATGTTTAAGAAAAGGCACATTATAAAAACATGTTTGGTAAGCTCAAGGATAAAGCATAAAAGAGTTCAGCTGGTACCTCAAAGAAATGGTTCAAATACAAATCACGCTTGTGTTGGTCCCCACTATAGTTGGCAGCAACAGCACCAAGAGCATATACCCCACCTCTTCCACACAGAAAAGTCACATGCCTGGTCCCAGAAAAGTATAGAGATGAGAAACATTTGAACTACTAGATATTTAATGGCCCTAAAATAAAGACTCATACTAAGAATAGGGCCAGTTTGATCATGACTATAATTTGAAGTTGAAATTTTATTTCAACATGTACTTTGAACCTTAAAAGTTTTAAGTTTTCTTACAAAAATGAAAACCACAATAAAAATTATCAAAACTTTCTCAATTTTTGCCAAATGAGCAAATCATAATTATAAACAAGCTATCATAATGATATCCTAAAGTGTCAGATTTGTGCATATCTCCATATTACTTTTATAAATAAGTGCAATTTTACAAAGATTTATTGGGTAATAAATTAACAATAATAATAACTAGTTATTCTTTTATAATATTTTCACATAATACGAACAATCTCTTCATACACGGGTCTTTTGTTTACAAAATAAAATTATATAATATTTTTCTTTCGTAAAATATAAATTTATAGATCAAATTTTAATTATTTTTTTTAAAAACAAAAAATTACACATTTAAAATTGTACTTGAATTTGAGATTTGAAATTTTGTTCACATATATTATTTATTATAAACATTGATTTCAAGGCAAAATCTTAAATTTGAACTTCAAATTACATGATCACCTGCTAATACCATAGTTTCAAACTCACAACTACTAGTATCGGTTCCAATCACCAGTGGGCTCCCAAAGATCAACAGATCAAACCCCGTATGACTGGTGTACCATATCATTCTAAGCTTTTTAAGTAATCCTTCCGTTTTAATTTGTTTGTCCTACTTCTTTTTTTAAAATCTGTTTTAAAAGAAATGTCTTCTTTCTTTTTTGGTAACTACGTAATTCTAACTATCTTATAGCATGTTTAAATCTAATCTTTTGTTTAAAAATACAAATTTCAAAAATCTTCTTTATTTTTTTAAACTCTGCATCAAGTGAAAATTAGATACAAAATTAAAACGGAGGGAGTATTTTGTATTGTTTTATGTATCCCAATTTATGTGAACAATTTCCATTTTAGTTTGCCGCAAAAGAATGATATATTTATATATTCACAAATAATTTAACTTTAAATTCTATATTTTATTTTTAATAAAACCATTATAATCACACAAATACATGCTGACTTATTTTTATGACAAATTTCAAGCATCTTTCTTTTTTACTTAAACTTTGTGTCCAGTAAAAATGTGCAGCTTAAATTGAGTCCCAAAGGTGTAGAATTGATTGCTCCACGCTACACATCTCCTACTTCAATATTTTAGCATGTATCTTTTGAGATATCTTAAGGTCGATATTTTTTTAAAAAGAGCATGTGACATTAAAGTTCTAGAGAGTGATGGCGATAGTTCTTGCTAGACAAAACCAGCATGAGTATTATCCAAGATGTGATTCTTTTGTCTGTAATTGAAAAGGGGATACCAGTACAAAAATTATATGTAACCCAGTTGTCCACTTCCATAATTCTTTTTGTTTTTCTTCATGAGTGACCACAAACATAGACTATACTCATCAACGAACCAGTCATCAATATTCAAATTTTTGACAAAGAAAGCAGTAGCACTATTTCATTTCAATTAAATTCTGTTATGACTTTATGTTTGGACCAGCAAGTAGAAATACACAAATATAAAATCTAAAAGAGGGACAAACAGAGTACAATGTTTCCTAGCATGGTTTGTCATCAACCATTAATAAGCCTGAAAACTCAGTAGAAACTCTGTATTCAGCCTCCCCCGTACATTCGCAGTATTACTGCCTAAAAATAATTACTGAGTATTTTATTTGAACATTGTTATTTAATTTGTATATAGTCTTCTAGAAATTTTGCATATCTACCTACTTTTGAGATATTCATGTCTTAAATTAGGCTTAATAAAGCTAAATCCACCCAAAATTTAGCCGGTCTAACTTTAAACACGGTATGACTAAAGTTATTTGTAAGTAATTAAACGTGCAATTTTTGTTTTTTTAAAATAAACCTAAGGCCATAACTTTATTGGGTATCTCTGCACTTCCCCAATTATTTGCTCTATCAAATCGGCCCTACACCAACTCTTCACGTAATCTTAGTTTAAAAAGATATTCTCTATTCCAGTGCACCAAATGAACGTTCTTAATTCTTTAAGGCCAATTAGCATCAATTAATTACTCATTAAATTCCGTATTAGGATTAAGTTGATTAAAAAATGAAAAGAGGAAAAAGTAAGAACCTCGTGACGGTGCGTGCAAGGTCCGCACACGCGTCAACTATCTCCGAGCACAACTCCAAGTCTTTCCGATCACCGGTGGCCTCGTACGACCTCAAACAGGTAAACGCCGTCCCTAGCAAACCTGTATACATCGTCGGATCCGTGACGTCGCCGGCACTCCTTCCGTTTCCTTTCCACGTCATTTCTACTACCTGAATTCATTACAGATTCACACCATATTCAGCATTCGATTGCCAAAATCGCCGTGCACTACACAAAAGTAAGCCGGAAAATACTTTTCCGTACTATGAAAATTTCTGGCGGATTTTCCGGCGTTTGTTGACAGGAAAATGAGTATAGTTCTCTCGAACTTTTCCGTACTATGAAACTTTCTGGCGAATTTTCCGGCAAAACAAAATGAAAAGCATTTTCGATCTCCTTGATTTTAGTTCATTTTCCAGGAAAACTACAATTTCTCAATTTTCATAACTGAGAAAAAGAAAATCTGCTACATGAATTTAGCAAAATACAGCCGATCTCAAACTCAAATAGATTATAGCAAGAGTATATAATACTCTTAGATGATCAATAATATTAGAAAAAAAACAAAAAACAAAAAGCTCAGTAAACTATAATGAATTACTCCTATCTTAATTCACTACTAAAAACATAAATAGTGATAAAAGTCTGAAATTCATTACTAATTTCTTTTTTTCCCTGTATATTTAGTGATTACAACAGCTTGATTAAGTAAATCTCATTAATTAACTCATGAAATTATACCTGGTCTTTGAGAGAGATGGCAGCTTGAAGAAAAGTTTCAGAAGGGACGACGGAGACATTGTGAGCCGTAGGATGATGATGGTGATCAGAATCAAGCCGTTCATTTCCATCTTCATGATGATGATTACTACTGCTACTATTACTATTACTGTTGCTTTCCTCACGTGAAGCAGCAAACTGCACTACTGAAGAAGACATATTTCCTCTCTCTCTTAACAAAAATAAAATAGAACTGAAATTATTATAGCTCTTCAAATTATTTGCTGTTACGTGGACGCTTTTTATAGTGGTGATCGGATATTTGCAGTTGTAGGGGAAAAAAGAGGTACACGGTGATGCGGTGGACACGCGTCGCGTAATCAGCAGTATACTAATGAGTAATCAGATTTTGAGAGGGCTGATGATGGACGGCTCTTAGAGGCTGAGAAGAGTTGGCAGTGGGGCTTATCAGTGGCAGAAACTTGATTTTTATCCAAATAAAATTAAAAATATAAGAAAATTATGATATAAACATAAAAAAATAAAATAAATTTAAATATATTATTACATAATTTTGTTCGAAAAAAAATTCAGATAAATCCTTATACTCAACTGGATAGGAATAACATGATCCGTGACATGTGCAACTTTACTCTAAAGCTAACGAGCTTGTTTGGATGAAATTTTTTTTAAAATTAATTATTATTTTTCAGCTTTTAAAATATTTAATAAAATTTAAAATAATTTTTTATTTAAAAGCGATAAGTTAGAGTAAATTCTGACTTAATAACGATTTTGCTTCGAATAATTTGTAATTTTTTAATTATAAAATGGTGGGGCTAATTTTGTAAAGGTTAGTGAGGGTACAATTCTGAAATTTATGCACGTGGGTTGGGGGCATCTTTAATTTGTGGTTATCAATGCAAATGATTCTGTTTGGATTATGTTTTCCTTTCTTTAATTTTTTCTTTTTATTTTTTTTATTTGCGGTTACATCATGCATTTCATGTGATCAAATTAGAAAGGAAAAATACGATATGTATGAAACAATTTGCGGAAGAAGACAAAAATAGTCCTTGTGACTTGGCAGATCTTTAAGGACAAATGGACAATGATTTGGGTGTTAATTTTCTGTGGCAAAAATTATTATTAAGATGCGAAAAACGAGGTTGAGATAGTTCAAGAAGAGATGTTTTGATGTTTTAATGTGGATGTGTGAGATTCTTAATGGAAGGTTTTGAAAGAGATAGAGATAGGCCGAAGAAGTGACGGAAAAAGTGATCAAACAAGACATGTCACAGTTTTAGCTTCCTGAGGATATGACCCTAAATAGGAAGTTGTGGAGGACACAAATCACGATAATAGGAAGTAGAGCGTTATTTATCTATTTTGCCCTTAGATTTTTTATTATTATTCTATCCATACTAGTAATCGTAGTACTATTATGTGTGGTGTCTTGTATTTTTTTCTTTAGTTAATGTTTGATATTTTTTATTTTTTCGTCTTTTTTCTTTTCTGGATTACTTTGATTTATTTATTCTTGAGCAGATGGTCTATCTGATACAACCTCCCTGCCACTAAAATAGGGATATAAATTTTTTTTAAAATAAAAAAAATAATTTTCTTAATAAATATAGAGAAAATAAATTTCATAAATAGCATTTCATGTTGACTGTGTCCGTGTTTTTCATCCTATGCCCACTAACTCACATTCTTAACCTTTCCACATCTACTTTTTATAATATTTATCTAAATTATAAAAATAAATATTTTAAAAAAATATTAATTAATTATAATATATTTAAAATTAAATACGATAGGATTATTTCTGATAGGCAGAAGAGGGCAGAAATTATATAGAGCGTCTATCTACCACAAATTAATAATTATTGAGTTTACTTAAGATTGGTATTTTGTTAATTACTTGATACTCTAGTGAAGTGAAAATGGGGCACCTCTGAGGGTGCTTTTTGCTAACCAAACAGGGAATAAAGTTTAAAGAAAAAAAATAAAACTAAAAAGGAATAAAATTATTTAAAAATACAAAGGAAACTGTAAATAACATGTTACACGTCCTCTTTTGTTTAAAGTTATGTACCTACCGCAGTGAACCATAGCAGCGAATGGAAAATACTTTTTTCTTAATTAAAGATCTTAATTTTAAATTTTATATGTAAAATAGATTTTATATGGTATGAATTTAAATTAATTAAATTTTAATATAAATATTAAATAAAAATAATAATAATAAAGTTATACACCTACCTTACAGTCACTAATTATATTTTCTTTATAAGAAATAAAGAACGAGGGATACCAAATTACGTGTTGAAATTTATTAACCTCGAATTACACATGAATTTTGACCTTATTATATATGAATTTTATGCTAAAAGTTCTGTGGGGGTGGGGTGGGGGGGGAGGGGGCGCACAAGATCAACTCAAGGTTGGCTTCTGGATTTATCATAATTATTTATTCTAATAAATATGGTTATTAAGTGTTAATTTCTCTGAATTTATATGTAATACTTCTTTTGTTATTTTTTACGTTTTTTTTACTTCTATGTGTCCCTTTTTATACAGCTTTAAAATGCTATACTTAAAAGATTCTCTCGAATAAGATTTACATATATTTTATCTTCTAAAAATTTTATTTGCGTAATTTCATATTGTAAACTCAAAATTTAATTACGTCGTCTTTGCAATTAAAGATTATAATTTTTCTACTACTTCTGTAAACCTTGATTCATTCAGACATGTTTCAAGTGAAGTTGATGTGTATAATTAAAGAATGTAATATTTTAAGTGATTTATTTATTTACGTAACGAGGGCTTGGAAACACTTGCAAAAAATTTCCAAAATTTAAATCTGAAGTGTTTAATAGAAACACTTTATCAAGTGCCCATGTGCTCAATTGAAACAGGTTATAGTTTGAGTATCTAAAAGAAATTTACTGATAAATTCAAAAGTCCGATATAGTCCGTGAAAAACACCAAGGAAAAAGCAGGAACTCAAGGAAAAGAACAGATAAAAAGCTGCTGCTAAATCCTAAATCCTAAATAATGTCTTCTATCACAACAGACTCAACTTATAGTTCCAGGCAAAACCTATTACTGAGCATTGGAGTCTACACAACATATGCCACTTCCGGCAGAAATTTCAGTTCTTGGCCCTAACAGAATTGTTTTCCTTGATCCGAGCTCGGGTATCCAGCTTGACAAAACGTTTAAGGTCGTCGTAAGGGAGAGACTCGAGATCTTTCCTCCTTAGTTCACTAAGAGCCGGGCGTTTATCCAGCAGGTGCCAGAGCCAATCAGGGTATTCTGAGTCGGGCAACACTTTTGGATCTGCTCCATCCTTGAGAATATTCGCCCCGACTACTGTACTGGCCTTGACTTCCTTGCTAATTGTCGACGCCTTTGGAGCATCCCCAGCTGCACCACCTTTTCCACCCTTCTTTTTACCACCCCCAACAGCAAATGTTCTGCAGCTTCCTATTTGGACAAACTTGTGAAAGTTAACGTTTCTCAATGATCTGATATAAGTTAATGCCATGGTCCTTTGTCCCTGCGGCCTCAACCAGTTCAAATCATGTCAATACGTAATTCCTTGTGCAGCATTTCTAACTCAACAATTGCCAAATGTAACAAAATGCCCTAATAAGAAAGGGCAAGAAAAGACTCGAAATAAAGCTCAACAGAAACTTTGCAAGTTTAAGGGGCCAAAACACTGACAATATTGATCACTTAATAGTTTAATACAGCAAAAAAGCACGGCCAGAGAAATGTATTGATATTTAAATAAATCTGTGAGTCACTACACAGAGAGAACAACCGAGAACAAGCACGCTAGACCTCCCAAGACCTTGCCCAGTCCTTCCTCCTACAAAATGCCCAGTATCTTCCATGGAAAAATTCACCTAATCTAATAATCTATGACGTCCAGATTTAGTCCATAGCGCTAAAAAATTTCTTGACCATAAACACTATATACGCTGTTGCACCAAATGCACCAGTGGTAGCCTGATGTGTTAATAGGCCTTCATGAGTGTCGTGACTGTAAGAAGCTATTAGGAGTAGATTGCTCAAGCATCAAACACAATGTAAAACACTAGTTCTTTATCTCACAGAAATCTTACGCTCTGTTTGGTCGCAAAGATCTTTTTGTTTTCATATTTATGTTCTCACCCACAAAAGGAGAGGGAAAAGTAAAAACCCTACTTGAAATCCTTCTTGAGTACAACAACCATGGGCGAATTCTAATCTAGGTGACCTAGACTATACCAATTCTCACTATTCATATCCCTCCATTTAAACCCCTCTCAATCCAACATTTAAAAATTCTAAGTTCTGTAGCATGGGAAGTTCATTACATGCTACTGGCATATAAATCACTAGCATGGCCAAAAGACTCCTAGCGTATATTCGGCCAGATGCAAACATACACGACAACAACAACGACAAAAGTTTTTTCTCACAGTAATCTTAGGTTCTGTTTGGTTGCAAAGATCTTCTGTTCTCATGTTTATTTCACCTACAAGAGAAGAGAGGAAAATGTAGATGTGGAAGTAAAACCGCTTCTTGGAATCTCCTAGAATACACCAACAACAACAATGAAACTAAGCCTCAATCTCAATCTATTTGGGCTCGACTGTATGAGTTCTCATTATTCATGCTCCATTTGAACTCGTCCAAATCCAATATTTAAAGATTTAGGTTCTCTAGGATTAGAAGTTCTCCATATTTTACTGGCATATGAATCTCTAACAAGACTAAAAGACTCCTTGCATATATTGGACCAATAGTAAATGTACCAACATGACTAAATCTTAATCTTTCCTGAGAATAGTGATGGAAAATTATCAGTTCAAATACTCGGCCACTATAACAATAACAATAACAATAATAGAAACCAAGTGCTGAATTCTTCTAGCAAATATTAGGCATATTTCCATGACCCCCTTTTTCTCTTACCAGTAGTAACAAACATCAAGCTTCTCCTGCTGCAACTCAATCTTCAATTTCATTTTTATTTTTATCGGTTAAACTCAATCATCAATTTGAGACGCTTCTATCATCACAAACTAATACTTAATAAGACAGTGCACCACAAATGCTGTTGCAAACTGAACACCAAATACTAGTGGAAACTACATCTGTTTTGTTGAACTAAAACATTTTGAATTGCCAAAAGCCGAGCATCAGAGAGATTTAGTTGAATGCATTGATAAATGATTTTAAAAATATTTTCCCCTTTTAAAATTAGTGGGGAAAATTTTATATTTGAATATTTCGGGTAAGAAGTTGGAGCAGTAAATAGGTTTTCAAGGAAAAGAAGACAGAATTAGAGAGTGCTTGGTATTTTTATAAGCCAAGGGTCTATTAGAAAAAGCCTCTCTACCTCGGTAGGGTATAGTCTGTATACATTCTACCCTCCTCAGACCTCACTTTGTGGGATTTGTTGTTGTTGCTTGGTAGTCAATGAACTGTTTTTATCTCGTAAATGAAACATAAATGAGATACAAAATGATGATGCTTGTTACATAATTTTCACTCTGTTTGCAACAAAATGATATGAATTGGAATGATATGAATAGAAAAGTTAAGGGCAAGATAAAGCCTACACAAGGACAAGCAAAAAATCAGCTATACCACAAAATGAACGAAGAGTATCAATGACACAACTGAAGTGGGAAAGGGAAAATAGCAAACCCTCCGACAAACGTATCGAGTAACTCTTCCCACCAAGGATTAGGCAGATAGTACGAAATTACCTAGTGTTTTTTCATGGTTCTCCTCTCACGAAATCCAACTAGCTCTTCGCAGAGGAAGCACGTGAGAATATAAAACATCATGTGGTATATATAGTTTTATTGAAATCTAACAATCTGTCGAGTAAATAATGGTTCAAAATTCAGCAAAAAAATAAATTTCACAGTTACATGTTGAAAATATATTCCCTTAATTGGAAAGCAGTTGAAAGATGAATAAACAAAATCAGGGTTTTTAATTGATATTGGCACATATAAGGATTAATTATTCTTCAAAGATAATACAAATATCTTCTGGTGTCTCCAAAAATCAAGTCCATGAAGACCAAAATATGATGCACTCTCCAGTAAATTAGTAGATTCAGATGCAATACCCCATATAACTTATTGAGTAATGGAAATAGGGATGATGTTCTACCATGACATATTTATCCCATAAAGAACTGGATGTATGATCAAATCACGCTCCAGTAACTAGTTAGGTTACATGGATCATTTACCATGTCAAAAGGCATGTATAGGTACTTCGTTCAGATTCTTCTAAGTACCCCAAATGAGGAAAAAGAAGAGTGCGGACACCCCTATTGGATACCCATCAATGTAATATAGTAACTAATCATCTTTGTAGCTGAATAATTACTCTAATAAAACAAGGAGGTCAGTCACATATATCTTCCTAAATACTCATTAACCACCCATAACCTAGAAACATGTTAAGCCCACTTTCAGAGAATAACCTTAACTAAAATTTGCACACAAAAGATGCGTGCCATGGTATCTAGTTGTTAATTATTAGAAACTATCAAGTTCTCTAAACACTAAACATGACAGAAAGTCCTGTTTGGATGGATTGATATAAGTTCAAAGGGTAACTTAAATCAATTTATTGCTAAATGCTTGGATTTTGAGATGTTTGCCTATTGGGACCACAGATAACCTGAACGATTCACTAAGAGACTTAAAATCTATGATTCTCACAAAAAATGCTGAAAATTCAGAATACAATTATAAAATTTTTATATTTATAATAAGAACCGTTAGAATAGTCGAGGTCCACTCAATCTTGTCCGGACACTACCCTTAGTAGAAAAGAATCATATTTTCAAGGTCTTTTTTTTCATTTTCCTTCTTTTAAAGAGAGACATATGCAGAAAAGATTACTACTTTGCAGCCATTATCACAGGAAAGAAAATATCAGAGCATACCAAATTGTAAAATCCACAAAATAGTGTCGAATTTCGGAGTTCATGGCTCATTTATACAGCGAGAGGAAGCATACAAACATTACAACTAACAACCCAATTCACAATTTGTATAATCAACCATTAAAAGCCATTTGAAAAAAGGGGATTGGGGTTTTGCTTTACTTGAGAAACAACAGAGTAGGAAATCTACATATAGAGAGAGATGAAAAGAGGAACTTACCACTCAATTTCGCCGGAGGAAGAAATGGAGGAGAAAAATTGAGTTCGAATGAGAAAACCTTGAAAGAGTAATTTGAAATTGGGCTGAAATTCTTTGGGCTCTGTCGTTTTTGGATACTAATAGGACCCAAACTTCCATCACCAGGCCCCAAATATTTTCATGAGATCGTTACCTCTAATGAATTTGGGAAAATAACATATAGTATGTGGGTGATCTTGAATTTTTGACCGCGGTTTATTTATGAATAAATTTTTAAAATCAAAAGTTAAAATTTATTAAGTTTAAAGTTTTATTCCTGAGACAGACGGAGGTCAAACGTTCAAGACTATTCACTGCTAAAATCATTTTTATAAATCACCCGATAATTATTGCATCATACAATTCGGTGATCTAACTTATCAAATGTGGCTAAAACTATTTGATAATTATCCGTGTGATTCAATATTGTCATTCTTATATAAATATTAGGTGTCTCTAAAAAAATAGTTACATGTTAGAATTATATTTTTGTATGGAGTAAACTTCGACTTTAATAGGTGGACAAATTGAAAGATGATATGTAGCAAGGGGTATAGGTCATACGTGACTCAGTTGCAAAAATGTAAGATCTTGTCATTAATAGTAGTCGGCTCTAGTAGTTACGCTCGCAGAAGATCCAAAGTCATGAGATTTAAGGGTGCGTGGTATCATATCAATGAGCCCACCTAGCTCTGGAAGAACTTATCCTCAGACATGATTTTAGCTTTTAAGGAACTTAGGCTCCAGTAGATATAGATTCAATTGTTAAAAAGTCAAAATTAAAAATTAATTTATTTAAAGAAAAAAAAATAAAAATTAAAAAACGAAATGTGCAATTTTACGAAGAATATTTATTTAAAAATTCAACTACGCAGTTGAATTTTTTAAAAATTACTTTCTTGGTTATACATTGATGATTGAACTAATATTTTGAACAATTTTTTAAGAATACTGATTGACCCTTTTTTTGAAGTGAAAAATTAATTATTACTCACAAAAATTTATTTTGAGAAAAACTAAATCAAATGCATGTCAAAATAATTTTAATTTTTAAATACTATTTTTCAATTTTAAAAAAACTTTTCCTCCTAATTGTGCTAAATTAAGCATAAAGGAAGATGATGGATGTGAGTTATTTTATTTTTCTAGCAATTAGTGAAATGTGACTTCTATTATTCAAAATCTAGATGTACTTATATTAATTCCAATTGATATTTGGGTTATTAGTTTAACAATTATCAGTTTCAAGTTATTGAGTTATTGGTTTGACCATTTTTTTTAATGGGTAAATCGGTTATCTGATAATAATTTATGAAATTAAAATTTTAGCTCCTAAGATACTTTATCTTAGGAAGAAAATGAATCGTGTGTCGATGAAAAGTGAAGGAGATGCTATTCAAATTTAAATTAAAGTTGATTTCTTTAGCTAAGCTAGTTCTATATGTTTTTTTTCATTTCACCCGCTTTTTTCTTGCTAAACATACATATAACTTATGAGATTTTTCGTGCGAGGTTTTAACGGTTAACTCAATAATCGAACCGTAATGATCAATAACCGATTAATCGATGTCTTAATGATTATTTAACAGTTTAACGTGTCTACAAAAGTAAAATGGATAACTTTTAAAACCGAATTGAACCAGTCAATACGCAGCCCATCTTATATATTCCTTTCATTTCAATTGGTTTGTCTTATTTTTATTTTTAGTCTATTCTAACAAGAATGTATCTTTTATTTTCCTGGCAACTCATTAATTTTGATTTTTCAGATGATATGTATAAGAATATAAAATATGTATAAGAATATAAAATTAAATAAATATTTTAGTACGTTCAATATATTTTTAATATAAGATCATAATATTTTAATTTTTTTTACTTTCTTAAATTTTATGTAAAATTAAAATCATACAAATAAATTGAAATGGAGGAACTGAGGAAGTGATAGAACCAATATGATTTTTATGTTGGGCCTCCGACTCCACTTGTTTCGGACCTTACCATTTTATCATTCAGGGTTTTAGGGTTTTACTTCTTCGGCACTCCATTTTCAGCAAAACCCCTCTACAACTTTCCCCTTCATTTCCGAAAACCCAAACTCTCTGTGAAAATGGGTAGCAGCCAAGCAGCAGTATCATTCCTCACGAACATTGCACGCGCCGCCTTCGGTCTCGGTATCAGCGCCACCGTTCTCAATTCCTCCCTCTACACCGTCGACGGTGGTCAACGCGCCGTCCTTTTCGATAGATTCCGAGGAGTCATCGACGATACCGTCGGCGAAGGTACTCATTTCCTCGTCCCATGGCTTCAAAAGCCTTTCATCTTCGATATCCGTACTAGGCCCCACACATTCTCCTCCGTTTCCGGCACGAAGGATCTACAGATGGTCCACCTCACCCTCCGTGTTCTCTCACGCCCCGAAGTTTCACGCCTCCCCGACATTTTCAAAACCCTAGGTCTCGAGTACGATGAGAAGGTTCTCCCTTCGATCGGTAACGAGGTATTGAAAGCCGTCGTAGCTCAATTCAATGCCGATCAGTTACTCACCGAGCGTCCTCAAGTCTCAGCTTTGGTTCGTGAGAGTTTGATTCGACGTGCTAAGGATTTCAACATCGAGCTTGATGATGTGGCGATTACGCACTTGTCATATGGTGCGGAGTTCTCCAAGGCTGTGGAGCAGAAGCAGGTGGCTCAGCAGGAAGCAGAGCGGTCAAAGTTCGTGGTGATGAAGGCGGAGCAAGAGAGGAGAGCAGCGATTATTAGGGCTGAAGGAGAAAGTGAGTCGGCTAAGCTTATTTCGGATGCTACTGCAGCTGCCGGGATGGGTTTGATTGAGCTCAGGAGAATCGAGGCTTCAAGGGAGGTTGCTTCTACATTGGCTAAGACTCCCAATGTGGCTTACTTGCCTAAGCAAGGCAACATGCTTCTGGGTCTCAATGCTACACGTTGAATAGGTAATTAGGTTTATTATGCTGAGATTTGTGATATTGTATGATTTAATTTTGCTTCGTTAGTTACTGTCAAAATGTGCTGAATGGGATCAAGAAACAATGGAAAACATAGTTAGGGAGTCAGGAGGAATAAAATAAGGACATTTATCTTTCGGAAAGCTGCCAAATTGTGCCTTTTGTTTCATCAATTGTGTGGTAATGTTTGGATAATTTTCTTTTGAGTTCAGATCCTGAGGTTGTATCTTTTGATAAGTTCATCTATTTTGGGAAAGCATTACATTTCAGATGTCTTTTGTATCTTTTGATGTATACTTAGCTTCTAGTACTTCAATGCAGTAACTTAGGGCTTCTACATATTGATTGATACATAAAGCTTCTTTGGTTCTTGAGCCTAGGATCTTTCGGAAACAACCTCTCTACCTGACAAGGGGTAAGGTTTACGCACCGATCACACTAGGTATATTGTTGTTGATAAAGCTTGGTTGTATTTTTAATTGTTAATGCTAGTATTAGTGAAGCCAAGTTTGCTATCAAGCAAAACTGCAATGTATATAGGTTAAACAGTCTGAAAAAGGCAAGCTTGATGTATTCATCTTGTTTAAGATTGGAGCGAGGGCAATGCCAAGGAAGGAATTTAAAAGCTGATGTAACTAAGAGCGTCATACTCAAATCTTTAAGGCCTTCCAGAAAGAATTGCCATTCTTTTTCCTTGTAGAATGAGAGTAATGTAACGATCTACAAACAATGCGAGAGAATCCTGCAATGTGAAGGTGTGAGTAAACAATTGTTTAGTAATCTTTGTCATATTGATCAACTTTGGTTAAGTAGGCTAGATCATGTGTTACTAAGATCAATGTAATGGCTAGCATGGGAATTAAGATGCAAGAAATCATGGTACACTTTGGGTAAGTGACTCATTTTTGTTGCAATAGGTTCCAGCCATAGTGTAAGTGGACAGACTGCTTTATATGTTTTACTTACTATCACTACTAGCTCATTTTAGCTTTTGCAATGATTCTGATCTTTGCACAAGCTGTTACCTTCTTTCACTCTGCAGTCCATGACCAAAGGTAATGGCTTTGGGATGAAAAATATCATTTCAGGCAGATGTCACTTCCTCTTGGGATGAAAATATAGTTCATTTCATCCTTGATATTGTTCATTTTAACTTTAGGCTGGGTCCTATTCCGTGTTGATGCCTTCTGCATCAGTAGCTTTAGCTCTCTACAGTAACATGACAAGCTACTCTCTTTTCTTTTTTATAACCAAGTGTAAGCTACACTTGTGAGTTGCTTTCTAGTATCACTGGCATAAGATTGAGTTCATAGATCAGCTTTCTACCTGTTCTTACTACTAATGCTACTTCAGTCATATTGCGGCTGCTAGATACCTTTGTTATCTTTAATGATCTTCAACTGCTGCATCAAGATTTGCTTATGAGAAGTTTGAGATATAACTTTGCCTCCTGAATATTATAATCCAATCTCTCTTTTCCTTTCTTTTTTCTTTATCTCTTTATCTCTTTCCCTCTCTTCCTCTTTCTCACACCCAATCAACCCAATCAATTTATTATATTTTTTTTGTGATGATACAAATGTATCTCACAAAATAAAAGTAATAGATACATCGATACAACTTACAAATGAATATTGTATCTGAAAATATTTTTTAAATTTGTATTAGTGTATCCAATTATTTTGAGAAATAGTGTATGAGATACAAGAATGAATGGATACAGGTGATACCAGAGTGAATGAATACAGTCTCTTGTAATTTTAGTTGTTTGTATCTTTGTATACATGTAGACTGTATTCGTTGATATAACCTATATAGTCTATAGTAATTGATACAATAAGTATTCGTCGATTTTTGTATCTTTATATACATGTAGACTGTGTTCGTTGATACAACCTAAATGCGCACATGGATGTAAGTAGAATGAATGAATAAAAGTGATACAAGAGCGAATGAGTACAAGTGATACAAGAGTGAATGAATACGAGTTCAATACAAGGTGGGTCGATGCAACTGAGTAGTTTATTATCTCCAAGGAAATCCTTCGGCATCTTCAATTGTTTTCAGAAGCTGACAAGGGAAACCGCCACCGTCTCTCCATCGTCATCCTTAAATGTGTTAAACTCCAAATTATTGATGCAGAGCTGCTTCCACTTTTTCTTTTCTTTTTAAAAATTAGAGAGCTACTACCCTTGTTCCCTCTTGTCCTTGATGGAATTTTATACTTGATCGTGAAATATAATCTTTGTTTGTTCAAGTGGATGATTTGAATCAACTAGGCTTCATTGTGTTGATCGCGAGGTGAAAATAACTGTGAAAAATAATGAGGAAATGAAGACTTGAGGAAATCATGTCATTAGATGTAAAAGATTATGAGGAGTTAGGACTGATTATAGAATTGGAGGAAGTGGAAACTAGTTTTGAAAAGGCTAGTTTTGATTTCAACACTTTGTTTTCCGATTTTTTCCTCGAAGAAGAGAAGGAAATTAATTGCTAACATGACAAGGAATTAATTATGCGGAAATTAATTTCCTTCTCTTCTTCAAGGAAGAAGTCGGAAAACAAAATATTGAAATCAAAACTAGTCTTTTCAAAATTAGTTTTCACTTCCTCTAATTCTATAATCAGTCCTAACTCCTCATAATCCTTCACATCTAACGATATGATTTTCTCTAACTTTTCAATCGCCATTTCCTCATCATTTTTCACCGCTATTACCTCATGATCAAATGTAAAATCTTCATAGAGCTTTTGAAGGAGAGGTATAGCATGTAGGCAAGTATACCTGCATATTTTAGAAGTATGACAGTGGAAAAAACGGATCAGAAATTTTGGGATTACAACAATTCAAAAGATACAGTACAAGCAAGGTAAAATCGGAATAGTGTCCTCCATATGGTAAGTGACTCTTTTTGTGATAATCTAAGAAAGAAAATGACCTTTATAGTGTTCAATGGTTTCTTTATTACCTGTCTGTAGTTATGAAACTATATGTTGTCTTCTTGAAGATCTATATATATAAGCAAAATAGGAACACATTTAGATTTTGATCATTTCAAGATACAGTAAATTCATATTAAATTTATAATCGTTTAACGCTTACCTACCTCTGTTGCAACAAGTGCCGAATAACAAACTTCAGGTATTTATTGCAATAAAAATTTAGTAAACATTCATTAGGCCATTTATGATTCAGCATAAATAACGTTATGGTTGGAATTATCGTCGTTGCTAGTTGGTGTAGGCGGTTGAGTCAACCGTTTCACACAATTCGAGCATTTAGTTCTTGATATGGCAATATAAAGTTGATCGTGTGAATACAAGCTCACGTAAATAAATTTTCGCAAAATCTAATGTCTGGCCCTGCACATTATTTTTAGTCATAACAAAAGACAATCTTATCAGAAATTGAATGCGCCTAAGTGGAACTGGCAATTTTTTATCATGTGATAATAATACTGATATTCTTGAAATATTCTAGATACCTTTGTTATCTTTAATGATCTTCAACTGCTGCATCAAGATTTGCTTATGAGAAGTTTGAGATATAATTTTGCCTCCTGAATATTTTGTTGCTACTTTTTTTTTATCTACTTCAAGCTTGGGATTTTCTTCCTTTTAAAAAAGAGGTGTTTTTGAGGCACTCATTGAGTTGTGAAACAACAAAAAAGAATCACATGAATAAAACCCAGGAGGGGAAAAGATGTTTGTTTCCTAGCCAAGCGAGGATCTCACGAAAGTTGTATTTCTAGTTTCAGCACATTCTAACTATTTTTTTTTTTATAATCATTGTGTATGGATCAGCCTACGCGCACCTCGACTAACAGATATCAGGTAATTTTGTCCACTAAGACTAGAACAGATGGGAAGAAACCACCTAGTGTTTTTGTTTTTCTCTGCTGAGATTTGAACTTGAGATTTCATAGTTCTCACTCACTTCATTGACCATTAGGTCACACCCTTGGGTGCACATTGTACCCTTTTTTAACCCAAATTGTATTTACAAATTTGTTCTTATAACAATGTCATTATGTCATGACATTTTTGGAATAGCCCCATCGGGAAACTAGGAATTGAATGAGAAAAGTGTGTATATATAGAGAGAATATTAGATCTTCATTTTTACACGTAAGAGGTTTGGTTTGATTATTTTTTTCTATTCAATTTGTAAGTAAATTATTTCTTATGAACATATACATATCCCAACGATTAAAAACGAAAAGTTCTAAAAGTACTATTGAAGAATGATTTAAAGTTTTGACGAGTCTTTTTCTCCTCGACACACCAATTTGACCATTAAGTAGTCTTTTGATAGAGTGTATAAGAATAATGTTGAATAAGGTTAACAGATAATGTGTTAAAAACATAGTTGTTGGTCCATTGATATGTTAGTGTTTAATTAGAAGCTAGAGTTTATTTCGGGTAATCTTGAATTTTGTCATGCATAATAATTTTTTTTTTAGAAATGACCTATATTGCCCATCAACCATAAATTAGTTTTGTCTATGAAACAAGATTGGGATACTTTAATATAGCGAAATCTACTTAATCTGACACAAATTTTGCCTCATAAGCAAAAACTACACTAAATATGTTTAATTATTCACAAATTAAGATAATTGAAACACCTGCTCAATAGGCAACATACTAACTTATATTTTTATTATCATTTACGCGCATGTTATAACTAGAACTTGTTCGTGATACACAATAAAAGTCATTCTTTATGAATTTTAATAGGTGGGGCTAAAGTTTTAATACCACCCCTTATGATATCTCTTTTCTGCAATTTCTTGGTTTATTTCCCGTTGAATTTATCTATAGGTGGCACATGAGCGGTTTGAGTTGATTTTGGGAAGGTCAAAATGGGTTGAGTTAATAAATGGGCGAGTCATTGTTATTTGAGTTGAAATGGGTTAAAATACGGGTTATAACCCGATCCGCTCAACTCTAATTAAGTTTTAATTGCTTTATTTATTTTTTTTACAATTTTTGATAACTTATAAAATTAATATTTTTCTTTGTTATGACTAAATAAAACATATAAAATAAAATAAAATATCTTTTTGAAAATATTTTGATAAGATTTCTCATGAATAAATTTAGGTCATATATCAGCCCAAATGTTGATGAACTAAAGTGAGTGAACTGAAATGGCTGAGCTAATAAATGATCGGGTCAATTATCAGCCCAAATTTAAATAAATCGAACACCTTATAATTTCATTGGCTAATTTTGCCACCTCTAAATTTATCTACTTTAAATATCTATATTTAACCAAACAAAGCTTTTACAGAACCCAAAAAGGAAAAAAGAAAACAGTTACAGTAATATCTGCTGAAGGAGCAATTATTAAAGGAAAATAGAAGGTAATTTGAAAAGTGCAAGAAATTGCTGCATCTTATTGGACCAGTTTCGTCCAAACTAAGACCTACTAATGCTACTTCAGTGATATTGCGGTTGCTAGATACCTTTGTTATCTTAAATGATCTTCAACTGCTGCATCAAGATTTGCTTATGAGAAGTTTGAGATATAATTTTGCCTCCTGAATATTATAATCCTCTCTCTCTCTCTTTTCCTTTCTTTTTTCTTTTTCTCTTTATCTCTTTCTCTCTCCCTCTTCCTCACACCCAATCAACCCAATCAATTTATTATATTTTTTTTATAATGATACAAATGTATCTCACAAAATAAAAGTGATAGATACACCGATATAACTTACAAATAAATATTGTATTTGAAAATATTTTTTAAATTTATATTAGTGTATCCAATAATTTTGAGAAATAGTATATGAGATACAAGAATGAATGAATATGGGTGATACTAGAGCGAATTAATACAGTCTCTTGTAATTTTAGTTGTTTGTATCTTCATATACATGTAGACTGTATTTGTTGATATAACCTATACAGTCTGTAGTAATCGATACAACAAGTATTCGTCGATTTTTGTATCTTTGTATACGTGTAGACTGTATTCGTTGATACAACCTAAATACGCTCATGGATGTAAGTAGAATGAATGAATAAAAGTGATACAAGAGCGAATGAATACAAGTGATATAAAAGCGAACGAATACGAGTGATACAAGAGTGAATGAATACGAGTTCAATACAAGGTGGGCCGATACAACTGAGTAGTTTATTATCTCCAAGGAAATCGTTGGGCACCTTCAATTGTTTTCAGAAGTTGACAAGGGATACCACCACCATCTCTCCATCGTCATCCTTAAATGTGTTAAACTCCAAATTATTGATGCAGAGCTGCTTCCAATTTTTCTTTTCTTTTTAAAAATTAGAGAACTACTACCCTTGCTCCCTCTTATCCTTGATGGAATTCAAAATTTTATATTTGATCGCGAAATATAATCTTTGTTTGTTCAACTAGACGATTTGAATCAATTAGGCTACATTGTGTTGATCGCGGGGTGAAAATAGTGGTGAAAAATAATGAGGAAATGAAGACCTGAGGAAATCATGTCGTTAGATGTAAAAGATTATGAGGAGTTAGGACTGATTATAGAATTGGAGGAAGTGGAAACTAGTTTTGAAAAGGCTAGTTTTGATTTCAACACTTTGTTTTCCGATTTTTTCCTCAAAGAAGAGAAGGAAATTAATTGCTAACATGACAAGGAATTAATTATGCGGAAATTAATTTCCTTCTCTTCTTCAGGGAAGAAGTCGAAAAACAAAATATTGAAATCAAAATAGTCTTTTCAAAATTAGTTTTCACTTCCTCTAATTTTATAATCAGTCCTCACTCCTCATAATCCTTCACATCTAACGATATGATTTTCTCTAACTTTTCAATCGCCATTTCCTCATCATTTTTCACAGCTATTTTTACCTCATGATCAAATGTAAAATCTTCATAGAGCTTTTGAAGGAGAGATATAGCATGTAGGCAAGTATACCTGCTTATTTTAGAAGTATGACAGTGGAAAAAACGGATTGAAAACTTTGGGATTACAACAATTCAAAAGATACAGTACAAGCAAGGTAAAATCAGAACATTGTCCTTCATATGGTAAGTGACTCTTTTTGTGATAATCTAAAAAAGAAACTGACCTTTATGGTATTCAATGGTTTCTTTATTACCTGTTTGTAGTTTGAAACTATATGTTGTCTTCTTGAAGATCTGTATATATATGCAAAATAGGAACACATTTAGGTTTTGATCATTTCAAGATACAGTAAATTCATATTAAGTTTATAATCGTTTAACGCTTACCTACCTCTGTTCCAACAAGTGCCGAACAACAAACTTCAGGTATTTATTGCATACAGTGCAATAAAAATAAGTAAACATTCATTAGTCCATTTATGATTCAACATAAATAACGTTATGGTTGGAACTATCGTCGTTGCTAGTCGGTGTAGGCGGTTGAGTCAACCGTTTCACACAATTCGAGCATTTAGTTCTTGATAAGGCAACATAAAGTTGATCGTGTGAATACAAGCTCACGTAAATAAATTTTTGTAAAATCTAATGTCTGGCCCTGCACTTTATTTATAGTCATAACAAAAGACAATCTTATCAGAAATTGAATGCGCCTAAGTGGAACTAGCAATTTTTCATCATGTGATAATAATACTGATATTCTTGAAATATTCCAGATACCTTTGTTATCTTTAATGATCTTCAACTGCTGCATCAAGATTTGCTTATGAGAAGTATGAGATATAATTTTGCCTCCTGAATATTTTGCTGCTATTTTATTTATCTACTTCAAGCTTGGGAATTTCTTCCTTTTAAAAAAGAGGTGTTTTTGAGGCACTCATTGAGTTGTGAAACAACAAAAAAGAATCACATGAATAAAACCCAGGAGGGGAAAAGATGTTTGTCTCCTAGCCAAGCGAGGATCTCATGAGAGTTGTATTTCTAGTTTCAGCACATTGTAACTATTTTTTTTTAATAACCGTAGTGTCCGGATCAGCTTACGCGCACATCGACTAACAGGTATCAGGTAACTCTGTCCACTAAGGCTAGAACAGATGGGAAGAAATCACCTAGTGTTTTTGTTTTTCTCTACTGAAGTTTGAACTTGAGATTTCATGGTTCTCACTCACTTTATTGACTATTAGGCCACACCCTTAGGTGCATATTGTACCCTTTTTTAACCCAAATTGTATTTACAAATTTGTTCTTATAACAATGTCATTATGTCATGACATTTTTAGAATAGCCCTGTCGGGAAACTATGAACTGAATGAGAAAAGTGTGTATATATAGAGAGAATATTAGATCTCCATTTTTACACGTAAGAGGTTTGGAAAAGTTGATTATTTTTTTCTATTCAATTTGTAAGTAAATTATTTCTTATGAACATATACATATCCCAACGATTAAAAACGAAAAGTTCTATTGAAGAATGATTTAAAGAATTGACGAGTTTTTTTCTCCTCGGCACACCAATTTGATCATTAAGTGGTCGTTTGATAGAGTGTATAAAAATAATGTTGAATAAGATTAACAGATAATGTGTTAAAAAACACAGTTGTTGGTCCATTGATATGTTAGTGTTTAATTAGAAGCTGGAGTTTATTTCGGGTAATCTTGAATTTTGTCATGCTTAATAATTTCTTTCTAAAAATGGCCTATATTGCCCATCAAACATATATTAGTTTTGTCTATGAAATAAGATTGGAATACTTTAATATAACGAAACCTACTCAATCTGACACAAATTTTGGCTCATAAGCAAAAATTACACTAAATATTTTTAATTATTCACAAGTTAGTATCATTGAAACACCTGCTCAATAGGCAATGTATTAACTTATATTTTTATTATCATTTATGCGCAAGTTATAATTAGAACTTGTTCTTGATACACGATAAAAATCATTCTTTATGAATTTTAATAGGTGGGGCTAACATTTTAAGACCACCCCTTATGATATCTCTTTTCTGCTATTTCTTGGTTTATTTCCCGTTGAATTTATCTGTGGGTGGCACATGAGCGGTTTGAGTTGATTTTGAGCAGGTTAAAATGGGTTGAGTTAATAAATGGGCGGGTCATTGTTATTTAAGTTGAAATGGGTTAAAATACGGGTTATAACCCGATCCGCTCAACTCTAATTAAGTTTTAATTGCTTTATTTATTTTTTTACAATTTTTTGATAACTTATAAAATTAATATTTTTCTTTGTTATGACTAAATAAAACATATAAAATAAAATAAAATATCTTTTTAAAAATATTTTGATAAGATTTCTCATGAATAAATTTGGGTCAGATATCAACCCAAATATTGATGAACTAAAGGGAGTGCGCTGAAATGGACTAAGCTAATAAATGATCGGATCAATTATCAGCCCAAACTTAAATAAACTGAACACCTTATAATTTCATTGACTAATTTTATCATCTCTAAATTTATCTACTTTAAATATCTATATTTAATCAAACAAAGCTTTTACAGAACCCAAAAAGGAAAAGAAAACAGTTACAGTAATATCTGCTGAAGGAGCAATTATTAAAGGAAAAAAAAAGGTAGTTTGAAAAGTGCAAGAAATTGCTGTATCTTATTGGACCAGTTTCGTCCAAACTAAGACCGCTATCAGGCCCACCTTAATATAACCAATCCAATGGAGGAGGAACCCGGCCCACAGAAAGCTGAAAGCCCTTTCCCCACTACCCACTTCGCCACGCACAAAAATCAAATTGGGAGGAGGAGAATCCTAATAACCGCTCTCACTTTCTCTCCATTTTCTCTCTCTCTTTCTCTCTAGAAAAACTCTGTCTCTCTCTTTCTCTCTCTAAGACCAACATCAATGGCGTCGCCACGCGAGGAGAACGTGTACATGGCGAAGCTTGCCGAGCAAGCCGAGCGTTACGAGGAGATGGTGGAGTTCATGGAGAAGGTTGTAGCGGCCGCCGACGGCGCCGAGGAGTTAACCGTCGAAGAGCGAAACCTCCTCTCCGTCGCTTATAAGAATGTGATCGGAGCAAGGCGAGCTTCATGGAGAATCATCTCCTCCATTGAACAAAAAGAGGAGAGCCGAGGTAACGAGGATCACGTTGCCTCCATCAAGGAATACAGATCCAAGATCGAGTCTGAACTCACCTCGATCTGTAACGGCATTCTCAAGCTCCTTGATTCTAAGCTCATCGGCTCCGCTGCAACCGGCGACTCCAAGGTGTTTTACTTGAAAATGAAGGGAGATTATCATCGCTATTTGGCTGAGTTTAAGACAGGCGCCGAGAGAAAAGAAGCTGCTGAGAATACTCTCTCGGCTTACAAATCTGCTCAGGTTAGAGTTTTCATTTTTGCTTTTCGACAGAAAATTATTCAAATTCTGAAGAAAAAAAATCGCTAAATTGTCATTTTTGATCTCGTGCTCTCAGGATATTGCAAATGCTGAGCTTGCTCCTACACACCCAATCCGATTGGGACTTGCTCTCAATTTCTCTGTGTTTTACTACGAGATATTGAATTCCCCTGATCGTGCTTGTAATCTCGCCAAACAGGTCAGTGAAAAGATCACATTTTTTTTCTTAATTTCTATGTGAATTTGCAAGGATTGCCGGGAAAAGGCAAACATTATGTCTTTGATTAACTTTTTATCCCAATGCCTTTGATTATTTTAGATATAGCTGCCAATTACATGAATATACCTTGTTAAAATTATGAAGTTGCCATAATAACTTGTAATAAGTATTAGATACAATTTTGATGGAATTGAATCAGTTGCGTTTGATATAGAAAAAGATTTTTATGGTTGATCTTATAAAAACATGATTTTGATTTGATCATATGAAAGGCCTTTGATGAGGCAATTGCGGAGCTGGACACATTGGGCGAAGAATCCTACAAGGATAGCACTCTGATCATGCAGCTTCTTCGTGATAACCTCACTTTATGGACCTCTGATATGCAGGTACATACACATTTCTTTCTATTAACATAAGATTTTTTTATTACTCTCTTCATTCTTTGAACAATTTTGTTAATCTTGTTGAATCTTGTTCAGGATGATGGAACTGATGAGATCAAAGAAGCAGCACCCAAACCAGATAATGAATGAGCAGCAGTAAACTGGTGAAATTTCTTTAGGATTGAAATATGCCATGTTGTAATTTCTTTCTTATTTGTCTGGATTCAGCTCTTTGTTAGTTCTAGATCTTGTGATTTGTAATACCTAAAATCAACAGTTTCTTGTTATTTGTTGTTTTATGTTTGTTTTCTCTGTGGATTTCTCTTGTATTTGGATTATTTCCTTTTTCTCAAAGGAATGACTTATTGGGAATTTAGATCTACCTTTTAATCCACAAATTTGGTAGCTTCTCCATTTCATATTACATGGATATATATTCAAAGACATTGTGCCAAACTAGGCATTGGGTCAAGATTGAAGTTTTTGAGCTTCTCCATTTGATATATTCAATGATTTTGTACTAAACTAGGCATTTGGTCAAAATTGAAGTTTCTGAGAACATCATTTGTTGTCTTGCATATGAACATTGACTTCAAACTTTTTTATATTTTTTATTTTTAGGCAGGTATGGCAACTAATCTAGCATTATATTTATGTAATAACCCTTGTGAAAAACACTCTGCTCTGTTTCTGGGTTGTTAAATCGTTGTTTGTTGGGTACTCTCCATTCCAAAGTACTTGTATGTTTCTTCGAGAGTTAAATTGGATTAGGTTAATTTAATATTTAAATTAAAATCTGAATATTCAAGATCCATATGGGAAGTACTGTGTAAGTTGCAAATTTATATTGATCGTTAGTTTGAGTTTCAACAAGTGAAAAATAACAAAGTATCTTGGGACGGAAGGAGCAGTAAACTACAGTCCTTCCCTCCTTTGTTTGTCCCATCTGTAAATGACTTGCCTATGGCATTCTTGATTTTGTCATAAAGTGTCTGTTCTACTAAATTTTACTAGTACATCACTTTTAATTCTGCCAGCAAGGTGACCACTCACTTTGTTCGTTTACTCCCAAGGAGAGGGGCCTACTCTTTGTTTTAATTGGGGATTAAATTTTTAGAAGGGGTGGGACAGCACATTCACATCACTAACTAGCTGTCTGCTTTCTTGTCGATTCTCTTATGATGTCTTGGTTTGAAATTTGAAACTTATCTAGTGCTGTAGCCTGTAGATATTGCTCCTTAGTGAAGAAGCTATAGTATAAATTACTCAGATTTGGATAAGGCCCTTTTCTTTAGTCATAATGAAAGTTGTTGCCTTTTGTTTCCTCTTTCCAATGTCACTTGTTCAAAACTTGACTGTAAAAAGGCAGAAAAATTGTCTGGTACCATTCATTACTTCAACTGCTATGCTAAAGCATTCTTCTTAATGAGTACAGTTGGCACTAGACGCTTTTTGCTCAGCTTTTCAAACTTTACAGTTGGATTTATGGAGGGTACTTTTCTGTAGTTAAATTAGATTGACACTTTACCATATTGCTTTTGAATTCTTAGTCCTTTTGGGTGCATGATCTAATTCAAATTTGTTGGTTGTTGCTTATTGATGAAATCAATTTGGCTGTTACATGCACTAAATACACAGTTATTACCTTAGCTTATGATTTTACTATGGTAAATTCTTTATTATTTGATGTAAACACGGCAGGCGAGTAAGTTTTTACTTGAGTGAGCTATTGGTCAAATGGATGTGATATAATATAACATGCTTTCGGCTGCCTAACTGATAACAACTTGCCAATTTTGTCTCTATGTGATGTGGATGTCTTTTCCACGATGTATCTACGTAGGACATAAAGTATTTGAAATGCCATCTATAATGTGATATCTTGTGCATAGACTTTTACAAATTACACTAATTTGAATCTAATATGTTATTTGGTGGTTCAAAAGGGCATCCAATGGTTGGCGGCATGTACCTTTGAAGTATTAAAAGTGGGGTAGGTTGGTAGGTAGGTCCGAGTAGATTTTCATTCTTATCATGCAAAATTGCAAAATTTTGATTTGCTGTCAAAGATTCACCAAATAATTGAAGAGAAAATTACATATAGCCTGTTTGATCAAGTTTTCAAAAGATTAAAAGTGCTTTTTAGAAAAAAAAAATTATTTAAAAAAAAAGATATTTGATCAATTTTTTGGGAGAAAATAAGTGTTATTAGAGAGTAGCAGAAGCTAAAAAAAGTAGCTTTCTCCAAAAGGATTTATTTGAAAAACACTTTTGAGAAAAATACACTTAGAAGCACTTTTCAAAAGCTTTACCAAACATTAATTGCTACTCAAAAGTGTTTTTTTAAATTTATTGGTCAAACACAACTTGTTTTTCACCAAAAACGTTTTTTTTTTTATAAACACTTTTGGAAAGAACACTTCTCAAAATAAGCTGATTTTAAAAGTTAGGCCAAACATGCTAATAGTATAGTAAACATATGTTATGTATTTACCATTAGTAAATATAGTTTAAAACAATTAAATTTTATAGAAAATAATTACAATTTGTAGCATCTCTCTCAATCTCTCTCCTCTGTCTCCTCACCTCTCTACCTCCCTTGCCTATGTCCGTCCTCCTTCTCGCTCTCCTCTCTCTCCTTTTTTTCCTTTATCTATGCTTCTCTCCTCTCTCTCTCTCTCTTTTTCTTTCCCTCAGTTATTCTTTATCTCTTTCTCACTCTCCCTCTTCCTCACACCCAATCAACCAATCAATTTATTATAGATCAAAATTTATAATAATATTTTTTTTTGGTGATGATACAAATGTATTCACGAAATAAAAGTGATAGATACACCGATACAACCTACAAATGAATATTGCATCTGAAAATATTTTTTAAATTTGTATTAGTGTATCCAATAACTTTGGCAAAGTGTGTATGAGATACAAGAACGAATGAATACAAGTGATACCAGAGTGAATGAATACATTCTCTTGTAATTTTAGTTGTTTGTATCTTTTGTATACATGTAGACTGTATTTATTGATATAACCTATACAGTCTGTAGTAATCGATACAACAAGTATTCGTCGATTTTTGTATCTTTGTATACATGTAGACTTTACTCGTTGATACAACCTAAATGCATGCATGGATGTAAGTAGAATGAATGAATAAAAGTGATACAAGAGCGAATGAGTACAAATGATACAAAAGCGAGAATACGAGTGATACAAGAGTGAATGAATACGAGTTCAATATAAGGTGAGCTGGTGCAGCTGAGTAGTTTATTATCTCCAAGGAAATCCTTGGGCACCTTCAATTGTTTTCAGAAGCTGACAAGGGTAACCACCACCGTCATCCTTAAATGTGTTAAACTCCAAATTATTAATGCAGAGCTGCTTCCATTTTTTCTTTTCGTTTTAAAAATTAGAGAGCTATTACCCTTTCTCCCTCTTATCCTTGATGGAATTCAAAATTTTATACTTGATCGAAAATATAATCTTTGTTTGTTCAACTGGATGATTTGAATCAACTAGGCTTCATTGTGTTGATCGCGAGGTGAAAATAACTGTGAAAAATGATGAGGAAATGAAGACCTGAGGAAATCATGTCGTTAGATATAAAAGATTATGAGGAGTTTGGACTGATTATAGAATTGGAGGAAGTGGAAACTAGTTTTTAAAAGACTAATTTTGATTTCAACGCTTTGTTTTCCAATTTTTACCCCGAAGAAGAGAAGGAAATTAATTGCCAGCATGACAAGGAATTAATTATGCGGAAATTAATTTCCTTCTCTTCTTCGGGGAAGAAGTCGGAAAACAAAATGTTGAAATTAAAACTAGTCTTTTCAAAATTAGTTTTTCAATTCTATAATTAGTCCTAACTCCTCATAATCCTTCACATCTAACGATATGATTTCCTCCAACTTTTCAATCGCCATTTCCTCATCATTTTTCACCGCTATTTTCACCTCATGATCAAATGTAAAATCTTCAAAGAGCTTTTGAAGGAGGGATATAGCATGTAGGCAAATATACCTGCACATTTTAAGATAAAATTTGAGCTTCAGAAGTATGACAGTGGAAAACACAGACTGAAAACTTTGGGATTACAACAATTCAAAAGATACAATACAAGCAAGGTAAAATCAGAACAGTGTCCTCCATATATGGTAAGTGACTCCTTTTGTGATAATCTAAGAAAGAAACTGACCTTTATGGTATTCAATGGTTTCTTTGTTACCTGTCTGTAGCTATGAAACTATATGTTGCCTTCTTGAAGATCTATATATATAAGCAAAATAGGAACACATTTAGGTTTTGATCATTTCAAGATACAATAAATTCATATTAAGTTTATAATCGTTTAACCGTTACCTACCTCTGTTGCAACAAGCGCCGAACAACAAACTTCAGGTATTTATTGCATACAGTGCCATAAAAATAAGTAAACATTCATTAGGCTATTTATGATTCGGCATAAATAATGTTATGGTTGGAACTATCGTCGTTGCTAGTCGGTGTAGGCGGTTGAGTCAACAATTTCATACAATTCAAGCATTTAGTTCTTGATAAGGCAATATAAAGTTGATCATGGGAATACAAGTTCACGTAAATTATTTATTCGCAAAATGTAATGTCAGGCCCTGCATTTTATTTTTAGTCATAACAAAAGACAATCTTATCGAAAATTGAATGCGCCTAAATGGAACTGGCAATTTTTCATCATGTGATGATAATAATGATATTCTTGAAATAAATACATGCATAGTTTTGAAATCACCAGTTGTAATCTTAGCACTTATAACATGAGTTTTAAATCCACAGACATGTTAATCGCATGCCATTACATAAACCTTCATACAAATTTAAATTTCGTAATAATATAATTGGATAATTTTCTTTCAAAGATAATATGTAGGGAGGCAAACCCGTAGAATTTAAAGTATGCAATAGATCTTTAAATTGTGTTTGATTGTCAGATTCAATAGACTCATCAATGCCAACAAATGTTCTTACTTTTCCTAGGAATTGATCAATAAGCATGTCGTTAATTTCATCGACGAAATTATTATTGGCCATTTTTAATTCTTAACATATAATCACAAAACACAGGATCTGTGTTTGCTCTCATATTTTCAAATAATTGTACTTTTTCTAGTTTAGTCCAAATGCTAGAATATAACAAATTTTGATTAATAAAATCTTTCCTTTTTTCATTTCTCAGGACAGGAAGAGTTTGCCTAAACTTTCCTTCAAAAATAATAACTTTTTCACTAAATAACACATTTGTATTCATAAGATCTTTCAGCAGCAAATAAAAAACTTCAAACATTATTTTATTTATTATAGATGCTTCATCATATAATCAACTTTGCATCACAGATTAAACTTGCAAGTGCTCTTTGTTTGCTTATATTGCAACTGACATTCTCATCAATATTAATGTGAATTTTAAATCGGGAATGTGCAGTACGCCCGCCTGGGAAAATAGATCCAGTCAGAGGCGAATTCAGTATTTGAAGATGACGGGGATATAACTAAAGATGGATGCATGTTAGTCGAAGTAATGTTATGTGACATTGACACTGCTTCATCGGAAAATATTGTTAACACACAAAATTCAATGTGCTACTGATAAATATAAATTAAACAAATTTTAAAAAATAGAATTTAATGTATAGTTTGATGGTCATGGAACTCAATTTACACTTTATCTGTATTTTTTGCAGAAAAAACAAGAAAAATGTAGTTGTGGGGATTTGAACATGGGCTGCCGAACCTTATCAAACAAATAACACATGCCAAATCAGTGCACCAAATTGGCTTTTATGTTTTTGAGTGCACAAAATAATATACAATTCTTTTTTTAGGTATATATACATATATATACATAATCTTTTCCGAAGTTAATAGGTGCATGTGCACCCCGCCCATACATGTGGTATAAAAAAGTTTTTTTTCTGTTCCTCCTAGACCATCAACAAAATAATACATCTTCTTCACGACTTTGACGTCTGAATAAATTTCAACATTCATGTGATAATTGAAATTTGCCAAGTAAATATAGATTATATGGAATAACTCAAGAGTTATCTAAAGAATATTTTCTTATTTTCACGACTTTGCCAGTGTTGCGTCTCCTATAAATTGTAAGAATCATTTCCTTTTTATGTCTGGTCTGCAGAAATTTTGGGATATTTGAAATTGTAATAACCCTTTTTCTTCGTACAAGAATTTATTGGATTTAAACAATCATAAGGATCGTACATCATATGTGTAATGACAAGTTTATGTAGATCCAGTTCTTTATTATAATCCGATAAATTTGCTTTAATTATTTCATCATACGCCTCTGGTGTCAGCAGTTTATACTCAGTACTTAATATAATAAGAAAATGAGTACATAGTGTACATATGAATAATCAAGTCTGGTCTATTTCGTGCCTCATCGTTTGGTGCCAAATTCTCCTCTATGTCCGGCCAAGATGGTTTGCATGTCATCGTTATAAATAAATCAGGTTTTTCAAAATATTTCACTAACACAATCATGGATCTCGACTGTTACACCCCGTAAATTTTAAAATGAATAAATAGCCTAATGGCATGTTGGTTAAGGGATTTAGAAGGCAAGAAAAAAAGAAGAAGGGAAAAGTCGGTTTTTTTTCCATATATATTAATAATTTCCAGAAAACAGGGGAATATAGATAGGGAAAAGGAAACCCACGACTATTTACATATAATTCTTGCCGATTACTCTACGAAACATGGTCTAAACTCCGTTTCGGCTAAGATACCGAGGTATAAAGCCGTAGAGAGCAATCCTACGGAGTTGGTTTCGTGAAATTTGGCCGGCGAAACGTCGTGCTACCGAGGTAAAGTAAATAGAATTGCTTTAAATCAGTACTAATGTGTTCCTAGCCTTGCAGTGAGCATTTATCCCTTCTGGACTATCGAGAAATAACGAGTTTTCGATCGTTTTCCGATAAGTCAAAGTTTGGGATAAATATATATCAAAGTGATAACTTCTCCCGGATATTAATGTCTTTAGTTCTAATTGACATGTATATGAATGTAGTTGGGAGAAACGGCAGAAGTATCAACGAAAATCACATCGGCCAGTCGGATACTCAGAAACCAGGTATGTAAAGTTATTCTTTCGGCAAGCCAGGAAGTACAGTCTAGAAAATAAATAGAATAAAGGCTATTAACAGATACCCAGCGTACAGGAACGATTTTAGTACAATTTCCAGCAAGCATGCTAGTATATCATTACGTATCATGCGATAATCAGAATAACGGATAGTCAGATGATTTCAGATAGTAATATGGTATCCGCTAATAGCTCAGCATGTTCTTACGTAATACCCAAAATGAAAGTTGTAAAAGCAGTATAACGAATTAGCATGATTACAGATAGTACGTATGACATTTGTTGAGCTATATTCGGTAATAGATGGCACATTTTATATTATTGAGCTATATCTAGTTATAGATGACATGTTCTATGTTATTGAGTTATATCCAAATATAATTAGATCAGTTCAGATATAAAAATAGCTCCAGACACCGATATAGCTCCAGATACAGATATAGCTCCAGAAACAGATATGACTCTAGAAACTGATATAGCTTCAGATCACGGATAACAATAATCAGATAAACAAATAAAGGCCAGGCAGCAGTTAGCCCAGCAACAGAAACAGTGTAAAACAGAATATAGCATCAGTTGTTTAATACGGACTGACCTTGAAATAAAAGAAGAGAATATGATTAGTATTTTTCATTTGAGCATGCTTGCTGTGTATGTGTTTTGCATGTTGAGACTTGTTATGGCATGTGGGCATCCTTTAGCATCCCCGCCGCCCCTGAGTTATAGCTGTGTCGATACCAGATTCAGATATCGCCCCCAGCCGGGCGATGCCGTCCGCCTAGAGGACGATGATGGCTGACCACCATAATAATATGGTCCAGATTACCCTGCTTGCAGGGGCAGTTCAGTTCACTCTGCGCAGAACCAGATTACCCTGTTTACTGGGCAGACTACTCTGTGTGCGCTTGTGGCCGGGGGCAGTTTCTAATACAGATTTTTATAAAATTACCCTGTTGCTTATTTGCACCCAGGGGCAGTTTCAGTCACAAATACAACAGCAGATTAGCCCGTTGAGCGCTTGCGCCTAGAGGCAGGAGTCTTCGGACTCAGACACAGTTCATTGTCAGAGGCCAAGGTCTGAGCTACGTACCCAAGGGGGCCGGTAGGAGGAGCTCACAGTTATCAGATGAGTGGAGTGACTTATTTTTAGTTGGTTTAGACCCGGGCAGGGGTAAATAGATTGTTCTGTTGGTTGGCACCTTCCAGCTTATGGGGGTCGGTCAGGTATTGTGTGTATTTATATGTATATCTATATGTGTTATTAGATACTGATAGACAGTAGGGCGACACGTCGTCAGGTACGCCCAGTTTAGTTACAGAATAGGTAAACTCTCCCCAGTTATCCTCAGCCAGATAGACTCAGTTACTTCCTGCTTATATGTCATGTTATTGTTGTTACCCATTTTAGTTGTATATTTCAGTTTGCTTTACATGCTTAGTACCTGTGGTACTGACGCCCGTAGGGGCGCTGCATTGCTTGCCTGCAGGTACACATAGACGAGGAGTCGATCCCTCGTGATCCAGTCGGCAGAGTTATCAGCTCCTATCCTTCGGAGCTAGACAGTCTGAGGTTGTTCCTATTTCCTTTTTGATTATAGTTTGGGTAGGTCGGGGCCCTGTCCCGACCATTCTATTATTACTTCCTAGAGGCTTGCAGTCTGATGTTTCCCTGTGGTGGTGGAGCCGGTCGTGTGGGGCCGTGCATGTATATATGTGTTTAGTTGTTGATGTTGGCTGGGTGGGGCCTTCTTCTGGTTATAGTTAGTGACCTTGTCGGTCACAAATGTGAATAGCAGTTGCTTAGGATTATAGTGTCATCGTTCTGGTTAGCTGTTGTGCATTGCAGGTGGCTATAGGCCTAATCGGCCGGGGGGGTTATATTTACAGCCGCTATATAGCCGGTTCGTTTCTTGAAATTGAGCCAGAGTCTAGCAGGCACCAGGTGCCCGTCATACCCCCCAAGGTGGGGTGTGACATCGACCTAGCGAAGCACAACACAAAAAAGAAAGTCTTCTTTTACTGTATTCAACCAAGAAAAACCCCTCCACCTGGATTGCGGACCCTCGTGTATCGTGCCGGGTGCTTAAGCACTCATTGATCCCGACAAAAACTTTGCATGTGTGTAGAAAATATTAAAAAATTGATATAAAATATTCGCGGGCACCCACAAATTAATTAAGAAGTCCAATTGGTGCTTTGATTTTGTAGTTAAATTTTGTGTGCTGATTTGCCCCCAACGAGAGTTCAAATCTTTACCAAAACATGTCTTTTTTTAATAAAAATAGGCAAACTGGAATTTCTTTATATACATTTTTTTACTCTTCTTTTTATATTTTTTCATTGCTGACCATTTGCTTATTTTATCTTTATTGTTTTTTCACTTTTTTTTGTATTTCATTTACTAACTAAATTATAAAAATATTAGTAGGCTTCTCGTTTTCAAGATATGAAAAGTTGTCAAGCACAGTAATGACTTAAGATTAGAAATTTCTTTTTGTTATAATAATATTACTACTAGGCCATTGTAAGTTGTGATTAAAAGTTAGTTTTGGTGATGGTAACATAATCATTGTTTTATTATTTATCCTTTTTTATAGATGTATTCGAGTAGTTATACATTTATAATGTGTAACTGCTAACAACTTTATGTTAAAGGAAGTGAACACCCACTACCTTTAAATCCTAAATTCACCACTGAACACAATAGCATCCAACATTGATGCATATCTCTAGGCCCTCCTATAAAAGAATATGGCAAAACGTTTATTTTCCAATATTAGAAGCATTTTGTTCACCAAGTCTTAAAATGTCAGTAAGTCTTTGCAATACTTTCATTCTGAACAAATCTTGATTGAAAAAAATAAGTCTAGTCTTTTAGTCTCCAATTTTATATATGCATCAACTGAATACTGTTGAAATAATCTCCCTATATGCACAAGTTCATCTTCATCATCGTTTCTCATTTGAGGTTTATAACTATATTCTCGAACAGAAACATTTCTACTTCGTTTCTTTTTGTAGAACTCAATCTTCCATATCAAGGTATCCATCAATAGAAGTGAATTCTTTTTATATTTAGTAACTGTTCAAACTCTAATAAAGCACGTCTTTTATGAATATTTTTAACAATGTGAAACTTTTTAAACCACAGTGCCACCTAGTTTGTCCATATGAATATAATAGAGGACACCGTAAAGGGTCATGACATCCAAAATAATAGTTAACTTTTGTGTTTTATTGTTCTAAGTATGAATTTAAACATATGGTTCATGAATAATACAACCATCATTTTCATCAACCCATATCGCTGCAACTCAATAGTACTTGGTAGGTTGAACACTCGTTGATCCAATCTAGAATCGCGTTTGAGTGTGATGTGATGGTTCTGTAAGTTTAACATTTCAGATAAAGTTTGTAAAAATATCGAATAAGAATTACATTTCAGTATGTCCATTAACTCCCTCGCTATTAATTCATCAATTTTATCAGAGCAATAACTATTCTATTTGCAAGATACTCCACTTCAAAAAATTTCGCTATAAAGAGCTTTTGTTACCCATCAGACATAAGTTATGGATATAAATTAGTTTTGCATATAAGATAAAAGTTCATAATATTTCAAAATAGTAAACCTATTTAATTGTTCACAAGTTCTGCCTTATAAACAAAAGCTACAACTTATGCTGAATGGTCAACATAAGTTCTTTTCAACAAATTCTTTTAAGTTAAGATCATTTTTTAAAGATTTTATTAATCGGAACAAAAATTTAAGATCAGAGGCTTTTGAAGACACCACACGTCATTTCCTGCGTGCAATGGGAGTCATGTAAATAGGTTGGGCCGCGTGGGATGTTCGTGTAAATAGTTTAAAGATGAGCAATTCCATAAAAGTGAAAATTATTTTTGGATCATAATTCAGAATATATAGTTATCTATACCAATATATTTATGATTTGTAATGATAATAAATGAATTACAGTATCAAATTATAACAAAAATTGAATTGTATTTGTTGCAACATTGTTATATATATATATACATGTCACACTTTCAAGATGATTATTAACAAAGATACCAAATTCTTTTATCATTGATAAAACTATCAAAATAACAAAAGAATATAAACTAATAATATCTTGTAAAGAACTGTAAGGTGAAATACAACAAATAATAACATAGTGAAGGTACAATATTTGCATTTATTTTAACGTTAATTATTATTTTTTAATAATTTTTACTTTTCTTATACATATTAAATTTAATATATTAACGCAAGAAACACGTCTACAACCAAGTACACTAAACTTGTATTCCCTCTATTCCATTTTAGTTGATTGGATAAGATTTGCACATCCATTATAAAAAAATTAATAGGAATGGTAATTTAACTAATATAGCTTTATTAATTTTTTGGAAACACATAATAATAATTCTTTCATATTTTAGAATGACTTTAAATACTAAAAACAAAATTAAAAAAAATATAATTAATTATATCTTAAAATTTTAAAACAGCTATTTTTAGTATAGCTAGCGGTTAAAATGAAACTGAGCAAGTAATATTCTAAAAAGGGAAAATCCCTTAAATCTAAAATTGATTTACTAAAATATTCTTTAAAAATAGACATCCTTTAGTTTCGGCGACCAGTTGCTGCGGTCAAAGCTCCGGTGGCGGTGGCGGTGGCGGTGGCGGTGGTCCCAGTGTGTTGAAAAAGCAATTCCGGGTAATATCTCCTTGTTCCTGCTTTTCTATTCCCAAATTTTTTATGTTTGGAAATTGGGAATTCTTGCCCGTATTTGCTTCAAAAATTTGTTTCCTACTGGTGCGGAAAGGAACTCGAGAGTATTAAGTTTTTAGCTAAGAAGTAGATTGAGGATGTAATGCAGGGAGAAGGGAGAATTGGAAACCATATGAAATCATTCTAACATTCAATAGAAAAACCTTAGGGAAGGGTAGAAAAAAGAACATTTTTGGAACCTAATTCGCAAAAACAGCAATAGAACTACCGATTTAGAGGAGCAAGATTATGCTATAACATTTTTTTTTTCAAGTTTTGTTTCGGTGGAGGGGGCAGGGAGCTCGTGGGGGAGAGAATTAACTAGAGAATGTAGCAAATATAGTATTTGGCATTTTTGTTGGGTATTATTAAGATTGCATATTCCTATTGAAGGAAGTATAGATTGCTGCTTGTGTGACTTGGGAAGGCCAGAAACTCACCAGCATCTCTTTGCAGAATGTAGCATTGATCACATGGAGTGGAATTTCCTTTCCATCTATGAATGTTAAGGGGAGTTTATGCTGGATAAAGAATAAAAATTGGAGGACTAGCAGGAAAGAAGTAGTAGCCGCGCTTCGTGGAGCTATGATATACTACACTTGGTAGGCATTAATTGGAAATTGTTTAGGAGACTCACTGTAAATGCTGAGTTTATAGTTATACAGATTCAAAAGGAACTAAGGGAGAGGTTGAACTTGAATATAGACTGTAGGAAAAGAAGGAATATACAAGGGTTGATACGTAGACTTAGTAGTTAACATTTCTGATTGAATAATTGTAATAGGGTGCTCGAGTTCTAGCTGTTTTTGGATTAGATGATCTAAAAACTCTAGGTGCTTTTAGTGTGTGTCAACTGTTTTGGTATGATAATATTCACATTTATTGCCAAAAAACAAAGATAGTTGCTGTTCGTTGTGATGTCCGTTTGGCTTGTTTAGCTCGTGGAGAAAATTTAAGGTATGGAGTTGCAAGGTGGAAAAAGGGTAATAGTTCCCATGGAAGTGTTTTTTGATTTATAGCATAGTTGGATAATTGTTTCTAAATACTTGGTGTGACCCCCAACTTTACTGTGTATTGTATTGGCTGTCCTGCTCAGTATTTTAACCTTGACAGTTGTGTCTTGTTTCTATTTGTACTATCCCTTTGTTTTGGATGGGATTGTTCTACTTCTTTTCTGGGATTAACTCAATGTTTCTAAAATCCAGATGCTAAGGTCTAGGATGTGATGAGGTGGAACAAAGATGTGAGTCGTTGCTTACTGTTTCTGGTCAGGCGCTATTCTAAATCTGTGGGCCATCCTGCACTAGCAAATCGTTGTCAACCTGTGATTCGAGTGTCGAACAATATAGCACATTTGGGCCATCAAAAGGAGGGTGCAAAACCTAGTCAGCTATTGTCTTTGCCCCCATTTCCTGGTCATCCTTTACTGGGAAAGAAAGCGGCCACTGGTCCTGACCAACCATCTTCTCATGTTACTGCCATTAGCTGGACCAAATACTACTTTGATGAGATACCAGGCTCGGTCATCCAATCCCATTTTAATAAGGGCCTTGTAAGTATTCTTATATCTATTCCTTCTCCTATTTGAGTTATTGTGATAATTTTCTCTATAAAATCTCCACCTAGTTAATGCATAGTAGTTCCGTTTTTCTGTCTTTAGTAAATTACATTCCTCTCCTAGGAATTCCTTGTACAACTAGTAAGGGATTAAATCCCAACAGAAACAAAACCACTAGCTGATTTGAACACCAGATGGAAAGAAATCACAAGTCTCGGTGGGACAGAGTTATCTGGTACTTGTGCTGGTGGGAGATAGTAGGTATCTAATAGAATAGACGAGATGTGTGCAAACTGGCCTGGACACCGCCGTTGTTAAAAAATTTATTACATGTTTAATGTTAGCATAGTGCTTGTGACGAAGTGATATGGAGAGAGACCTAAACATGCAAGTCACAAGTGACAGTTTTATGGATAACCAATGACAAGTTCATTTGAACATTGATAAATGACATATTATTCATCATCCTATAGTATGTTAACTTGCAATTTTCTTGTTCTTAGTCTTTAAATGTGATGATGGTTAGTTCAGACCAAGTATCTAAATTATCCGCTCTGATACTTGGGGTACTATATCATTTTATCACCACAACATCAAGGAGAGATATTTTATTTCATAAGGTAGAGTAAATCTGTTAAATGTGCATTTTTTTTGCTTCTCTTCTCCTATGTTTAGAATATGACCTTTATCTTACGTCTAATGACTATACTGTCTTTAGTTTGTTGTAATGAATATGAATATTGCGACAGTTATCTTATTTTTATTGATTTACAGGTGCAGTTAGAGTTTAATGAGTCATTTACAAGCAAGGAAGGACAAACAAGTTTGTTGAGGAAGGTAGTGATACTTGTATGACAGTATGAGTCTAGCAGTATAAGCTTCATTTTGATGTTGAAAATACAAACATAAAGAGCTGAAGGGCTTCTTCAATTTATTTTTTGGATCCTGTGATTCACTCCCTATGGATTCCCCTTTTTACAATTTCACAGTGGATTTACAGATTAAGCATTCCGAGGTCATGGAAGTTGGTGCAAGAGTTCATGTGCCCATATCTGTTGCTGAAACAAGAATTTCAAAACGACATGATGTTATACCTAGTGGCACTTTGTATCCTAATGCTGATGAAATAGCCTACTTGCAAAGGCTTGTATTTTACAAGGTATGTGTTGGTTTGTCTGTTTTCTTCTCTGCAAGTTTTCCATTTGATTTCCACTATTTCTGGTGGTTAGAGATGACACAACTACTGTGGTTACTTTTTCTGCTTCTTAAGTTCATTTGCTGAAATGGCTTGGTGGAACTATGCATCAGAGGTTATTCTTGTTTCCTGTAACTTATTAATTTTTCAAATTGTAGGACCCTGCCATACTTGTTCTAAACAAGCCCCCTAAGCTGCCTGTGAAGGTTTGTTTCTAGGTGTTATTTATTACGCGATCTGGACTACCGCATTCTTCAGCCTTTTACCTTCATTTCTGATTCTTAAACTGATTACAGGGAAACCTTCCTGTGCATAATAGCATGGATGCCTTGGCAGCCGCAGCATTATCTTATGAATATGACGAGGGTCCTAGGCTGGTAAGCTAAGCATAGCGAAAGTGCTATGAATTAAACTTTGAAGATCTATTTACGTCTAAATTTTCTGAAGATATCCTGGTGCTTCTAGTCAAAAATAAAAATAGTTAATTTGCTGGTGAAGAAGCAATGTGGCGGTTGGAGATTTAAGCTGTTGATGTTAATTTGGAATTAAGTTCAGCTTTGCTGATTACTGCATATATTGTCAAGGTACATCGTCTTGATAGAGAGAGCAGTGGCCTTCATTTAATGGGAAGAACAGAAGAAAGTATCTCCCATCTTCATTTGTTGTTCAGCAACACAAAAAAGTCCAAGTCCCTGTCTAAGGTACTTAGTCAACAACCTATGCACCATCTTCATTTTTTGTTTGGCTTTTCTTCTGTTCCTTCGTCACGGGAGAAAGGGTTGGTATTTTATTGTAGGGTGAGAATATCTGTTTTGAATTCACTGGTACATAATGCTCTGACCGGCATTTAGGCATGGAATGATGCATGCGGGTCAACATATCAGAGGTATTGGGCATTGGTAATAGGTTCCCCCAAGGAGAAGGAAGGCGTGATCTCTGCACCACTTACAAAGGTTTTCCATTTCCCTTGCTTATATTTGCAGGCTTTGGTCAAGTGGAATGAATGTTCGGTGCATGTTCGTTGACTGCAGGTGCTTCTTGATGACGGTAGAACTGAGAGAGTCATGTTGGCTCCACACTCAGGATTAGAAGCTTCTGAGGAGGCTGTTACTGAATATCGGCTGCTTGGTCCAACGATCAATGGATGCTCATGGATTGAGTTACGCCCTCATACAAGTAGAAAACATCAGGTTCCTTGGACCTTTTTCTTTTACTAGTTATCATCCCTGTAAAAAACAGTTCATCTTGTGAATTGTGGAGAGATCGGTATTTTTAGTTGTGATCACTGTGAAAAGCAGTGGTTCTGTAAGAGATGCATAAAGTTTTTTTTCTGAATGTAGTCCCTAAGTTATGACCATTAGTAGGTCAAAGTAGAAAAACTTGCTTGATGAACCCAAAATGAGAGCAAGAGGAACTGTTGAAATTTTCTAGAATGTGATTTTGTCCACTATTATAAACATCTCAACTAGTGACGATGCCCAGTACAAACGACAGCATTAAGTGTAAGTAAGATGCTGCTTTACTACTGGAGATCTTTTGTGTGCCTATCCTGTCTTGGATGCCGAACTCAATGATGAATTTCATGGGTAGATCACTGTAACTGAGAGGAGGTCATATTTTTTAAGTACTGGTAGTTAGTTGTTGGTAGGGAGGGGAACAGGAAAAATGATTCTGTTTTCTGTTACTTTGCAGCTTAGAGTTCATTGTGCTGAAGCCCTTGGAACTCCAATTGTGGGCGACTACAAGTATGGTTGGTTTGTCCATCGCAAATGGAAGCAGATGCCAAGAGTAGACGTTGAGCCGACAACAGGTAAACCCTATAGATTAAAGAGGCCGGAAGGTTTGGATGTTCAGAAAGGAAGCGTCTTGTCTAAGGTCCCTTTATTACATCTGCATTGTAGGGAGCTTGTGCTCCCAAATATTGCCAAATTTATCGAGCTTCACAGTCGAAAAATGAAAACACACTGTTCAAATGCTGTAGATTATAGCTCAAAGCCAGATCTCCTCCGGTTTGTAGCCCCAATGCCATCTCACATGAAAATTAGTTGGAAGCTTATGTCCTCTTACTTGGTATGAAATATCAAGAATTCATTGGTTTTTCTATCATTGTAAATTGACATGATCATTTATGTCGTGATGATGTACATTTCTGCTTTTGGTCTTGTTTTTCTTCTTCCGACTCGAACCGACAAACTTGGGATGGGAGGCGAAGGGTGCTTATTATCCGAGCTACCCCACTTGTCAGGTTTCTGCTTTTGGTCTTGTGATTATGCTTCCTTGATGACTCGAACCAACAACCTTAGGGTGTGGGAGGTGAACGGTGCTTATTATCCGAGCTACCCATTTGTCAGGTTTCTGCTTATGCTTTCTTGATGACTCGAACTGACAACCTTAGGGTGTGGGAGGTGAAGGGTGCTTGCCCTTCGAGCTACCCCACAAGAAAGAGGGAATTTCCTTCTCTTTTCTAATTTCTCTACTACACCAGGTTGATTTAAGCCTAAACAGGTAAAATTATTAAAAGATTGTACGATTGAATGCATGATCAAAATTAAAAGATGTTGGACTTTTGATGTTTCAGCCATGCTATATAGATACTATATCATATAAATTGGGATTGAATGCATGATCAAAATTAAAAGATGTTGGACTTTTGATGTTTCAGCCATGCTATATAGATACTATATCATATAAATTGGGACGGAGACGGGAACGGAGGAATAGTAACGAATTACAGTTGGGCAAAAATCTAATCAACAATCTCTTCTGAACAATATAAGCTAGAGTAACACTTAGATTCACAGTTCAATAACACCACCACGATATGCAATACTGATATCCTTTATAGGACCTTTCAGTTCGCAACACCGGTTCCCGTTCCTCGAATGAGAAGGATAGAGGGATTATAACTATCTCATGTTGTAACTCCGGTTTTCGGTTCTCGAACGAGAAAGATAAGAGGAATTACAACTATCCCACTATACCCCTCAATACTACTACCAACTCCATCCCAAGATCTTAAATTTTGAAAATCCATGTCTCTTGAAATCAATAAAAATCTGAATTAAATTAATTGTTTGATACTTGAAATTTACTGTTTCAATTGATTTGAATTCGTGTCAGGAAGGATCATGAGTAACGTGTTCTCTATTCACAGGCACTTTGTTCCCCGGGCTCGAACTATATTGAAAAGGTATTATAAGGCTTGAATGAAATCTCTGGTTAAGAATAGAAAGATATAGTAACCAATCTAGCTATCACATCCCTCGGTAATATTATCACACTTCATCAGGTTTGATTCTTAAAATACTGAAAATCAAATGAATTATATCATATACCTAGATGTTGCCGAACAAAATGAGGTGTTTGATCAAGTTTTTGGGAGAAAATAAGTGTTTTTGAGGAATTGAAGAAGCTGTTTTCATACGCTAAAAAAAGTAGTTTTTCCCAAAAACACTTTTCAGAAAAATACACTAAAAAATACTTTGAAGAACAAACACAAACTGCTTCTCACTAAAAGTATTTTTTTGAAAAACATTTATCAAAAGATTTACCAAACAAGTTATAAATGACTTTGTTATGGAAAAGTGGAGCTAATATTTATAGGATAAACAAACAAGAGAATGAAAAGGAACAAACAGTTTCTTGTATAAATGAAAAACACATTTGTATAGGATTGTTCAGTAACTGTACTAATCAAGCTGTATATTTTATATTACAAAAGGTTTTTCCTATTTCAGAAAAAATGGGTTTCCTCCTCTTAAACATGGAAACTTTTCCTCATTATGAGGTCACCAACTTTTCGAAACAAAGCTCTTCTTCTACTACTAGGATGATTCCTATCACTATCTGAATCGTCGAAATGGTTAAAATCCAGATTTGCATTTGGTTTTCCTGCCTCGTCTCCTAAGGCGGGTGAAGATGCTCTTCTACGCTGAGGTAGTGAATGTGGTGTCCGAGGCTCTGACTTTGGCGTGACTGAAGTTGGATCAAATATCGATCCCTTAAGTGCCTCTTCCTTTTCAGGATCATAGGCTTTTTCAAATTTCAGCTCTCTAAGATCAACACTGAAAGTTTCCTTGACGTTATGATACTCTTCACATTCCTCGATCATATCAGTAGGTGTCTTTGTTCCTCCCTGCTGCTGCCTATCCGGACTAGTTCTGGATTCTGGTGACGATGAAGCAAGCACCTTGACATTGTCATGAGAAGCTGCAAGCCCGTTGATCCTGAGGCGTTCGTTTTCTTTAGTGATAAAATGCAGGGCTTCTTCCTTCTCCGCCAGGCGATCTTTGAGTTGAGAGTTTTCATCTCTAGCTAGTCCAGCTGCAGCTTTTGCTGCATTGGCTTCATTGATAGCCTGCTTCAATATGTCCCTCAATTTGTACTTTTCTTCCTTGGCTGCTCTAGACGTATCCTCGGCTGCTTTAAGAGACTCTGCAAGCCTTTCTGTCTCGCGTTGAGCCAGAGTAAGTTCTTCTTCAGCTCTTTTTATACAAGTAATGAACCCCATCTCTTTCCCGTTCCACGCCAAAAGTGACTCCTCAGTCTCTAATCTCAATCTCTCTGCCGTATTTCTGTATAGGTCCGCTTCCTTTTTCGCCTCATCCAAGAGCTTTCCATACCTGGCCTCAGTGTTTCTGATCATCTCTTTCAACTGTCCTGCCTCCTCTTTCACTTGTTCTAACTCTAATTGAGCAGCACTAAGTTTCTCCTTGGCCTCCGAGGCTTCGGTAGCAACTTCCTTCAACGCTAATGCTAAATCGTCCATCGCCTTTCTGCTTTTCTCCTCTGCTTCACTAGCTAACTTAACTTCATTTTTAAGCAAACTTATCTCATCGTTCAAATTCTTAGCCTTCGACAGGGCAATTTTCTCCCTCTCCTGCGCGTTAGCCACGTCCTCCTTAGCCAATGCAAGTTCAGAATTTAAGCTTTCAAGTTCCTTCTTCACAGAATTTGCAATCTCCCCATTGCTATAACCATTCAGACGCCCGCTATTTCTTCTCTTCAATAAAGCAGCCTCTAACGACTCAACCTTCTCGTAAAGTGAAGCCATCTCGACCTTAGCTTCTTCAAGTTCGATCTTAGCTCGTTCAAACTGCCTCGTCTGCGACTCAAACGAATCAAATATCTTCGACTCAGACAACTTCCTCTTCTCCAATTCAACTTCCAATTCTTCAACTTTTTTCTTAAAAACAGACAACTGTTCTGTTGCTTTAACTTCAGATGCCTTCACATTATTCATCTCCTCCCTCAATCCTCCTAACACAACATCTTTTTCAGCTAATTTAACCTCATATTTCTTCGCCCTTTCGAGCTCCACCCTCAACGACTCGATATTCTTGTCTTTAATCTTCAATTCTTCCTGTGTTTTAGATTGAAATTCCTTCAAAACTTTGACTTCTGCAATTAGTTCCCCTGCCTTTTTAGATGATAATCCTTCATTTAGCTTCATATTAGCCTCATTAGCTAATCTTTTCATCTCCTTAAGTTCAAGAATGGCTTTATTTTTTTCATCTTCAACAAAATCCAATTGCTTTTTTGTCTCCCTCAACTCCTCTTCAACATGTCCCATTTGCTCTTTCATTAGCAAAACTCTATTATTCACTTGAATCTACAAACACCAAAAATTTAAAAAAAAATAAAAAAAAATCAACTTTTTAAACAAAACCCAAAAACCAAATCACACCAAAGATTAATAAAAACCAAATGCAAAATTCCCACACACACAAAAAAAAAAAGAATAATAAATACCTCAGATAAATTGTCAACCTTGGATGGTTTTTTCCTATCAAGAGAAACGACGGCGTTTGAATCAATTTGACACCCCAAAGCATCACCTCTACAAAGCTTTGATGCAGAAAATGTTCTTGAAAATCTTGAAGAATGGCTTCTTTGTCCAAAATCAATGGACCCAGATCTACAAATCCCTCAAAAACATCAAAAAGATTCAATCTTTAATTAAATCTCATGCAAAAAAAAAACAAAAAAAAATCAAACATTCAACCAAAAAAAAAAAAAAAACAAGAAAACAGAAACCCATGAATGAAAAAACCTTAAACAAACAAATCCGAGAAAATCTCTCTACTTCAAATGGATTTATAATAAAACACATACACCACTTTAGATAATATCAACACCCCATATCAAAAAAACAAAAACATTTATAATATATAATGATAATAACAAGGAAAAAAAAATATTAAAATGGGTGTACCTTGATTTTGAACGTAACATTTTTTTCTTGAATACGTGTTTGAATCCCTTTTTTTCCTCTTGGAAAAATCAGCACAAAAATTGAGAAAAATAAAAATTCTAACTTTTTTTTTTTTTGGTGTATACTAATACAAATATTTTTGTATTTTCTGAGAAAAAAAGGTTGTTTTGAAAGTTTCTGGTTTATGACAAAGTCCGAAGATGGCGGGGGGGTTTTTGTTTGGTAAAAATAATGTAACGGCAAAAGGTATGAAAGAGAAAGAGAGAGATTTTGTAAGAATGAGACAAAGTGAAAGGGACCTATAAAAGACTAATAGTAGTAGAAGAAGAAGAATAGAAGATTTATTTTTGCAGACATGGCAGAGGATCAATGTAAATTGACTTTATTGCCCTTGAGTATGGTCAACTTTTTTGAGTTTTATGAGTTAATTTATTACAAGAAGTTTTCAAATGCAAAATATTGAAGTCATTGTTTTTGTTAATGACTGTTTTCCGGGTCAGTTTTTCATCAGCATAGATATCGAGTAATTCAGCTGTAAGGATCTCGAAAGTAGTATTAGAAGATTTTTGCAGACATGGTAGGGGATCTGTGTGATTGACTAAATTGCCCTTGAGTAAGGTCAACTTTTTGATTTTTATGAGTTGATTACATGGAAGTTTTTAAATGTTTAGCTTTTGATTGCAAATAGTGAAGTCAATTGTTTTTGTTATGATTGTTTTTCAAATCAGTTTAAGTGCATTTCGATTAATTTTATAAGATATTTATTATATTTTTTATCAGCATAGATACGAAAAACTCTAATTCATAAAGTGGTTGACGGTGGATCTCAAAAGAAGAATTAGAAGATTTTTGCAGACATGGTAGGGGATCCGTGTGAATTGATAAGATTTTTAATATTATGAGTTGATTACATGTAAGTTTTCAAATGTTTAGATTTCAGTTGCAAATATTGAAGTCATTATTTTTGTTATGATTTTTTTTTGGGAGTTAATTTTTTATTAGCATACGTATCGAGTAATCTATTTAATAAGTCGGTGAGGATGAATGGCGAAAAAAAAATTAGAAAAATTTTGCAAATATGGCAGGGGATCTGTGTGAATTGACTAAATTACACTTGCTTGAGGTCAACTTTTTGAATATTATGAGTTGATATCATGATGTTTTCAAATGTTTAGATTTCACTTGAAAATATTGAAGTTATTTTTTTTGTTAATGACAATTTTTTGAGTCAGTTTTCACCAGCATAAATATTAAATAACTTTATTTACTAAAACGCTGAATGTGGATTTCGAAAGTAGAATTAATCATTACTTTTGTTATGATTATTTTTTGAATTAATTTACGCATATCTCAATTAGTTTTACGAGATATTTTCTACTTTCTATTAATATAAATATCAAGCAATTATATTTACCAAGTGGTTGAGGATGGATCTCAAAAAGGGTATTCTAAGATTTTTACAGACATGGTAGGAAATGTGTGTGAATTCATTAAATTGCCTTTGATTAAGGTCAACCTTTTTTTTTAATTCTATGTATTAATTAATTAATTAACACAACCTCCACCCAAATTTTGTTTTAATTACATGAAGTTCCCAAGTGTTTAGGTTTCATTTGCAAGTTGAAGTTTGGACATAAAATTTTGTGGTACAAGTAGATATTATTTTAATTTTAAGTGACATATAAAAATATTTATTTAAACTTATATTATAAGTGATTTGTTTTAATTTTTATTTTTTTAGAAAAAAGAAAACTTCAACTTGAAGTTTGTTTACGCCATAGTAATGAGGTATATGGAGCGCACAATTATTATGAATCGTAATTTGACTAATATAAGTTTATTAAATTTTTAAAAATATATAATAATAATTTTTTTTATATTTTAGAATGACTTTTAAATATTAAGGATGGAATAGAAAAAATATGATCAATTATGTCTTGAATTTTGAAACTAGCAAGTATTTTGAAACAGTTATTTTTAGTATATCCAACAATTAAAATGAACGGAGAGAGTAATTAATTTTTTTAGTTTTATCTTTAGTAGTAATTATAAATACCTTAATAGAGTAAAGATCTTAAAGAAATTACTATATCTGAGATATAAATAAGGATAAAATAATCAAAACAATCTTATGTAATATTTTTTTAGAGAAATATATAAAAGAGAAGCACGACAGATAATTTGAAATGAGAGTACTTTATGAGCTTCCAATTTCAGACATAGATCAACTTTTTCTGAAAAGTTTGTGTAATTAATTATAAATGTCACATTTCATTTCATGAGAGTTAATTTAATTAATTTTTAAAATTAAATTAAATTAAATTAATTTAATATTTTAAAATTAAAATTTAGATATTTAAAAACTATAGAAAAATATTATAAATTATAATATTTATTATATTATGATAAGAAAATATTTTAAAATTTTATTTAATTTAATTTTTGAAAGACAAAATGTGATAAGTAAAAGCGACAGAAGGATTAGTATTTATTTATAGATGGAGACATGGAGAATGCTTAGAAATTGGAAGAGTCTGACTTTGTCTAGGGGCCTGCAAACAATGACGTTGGAATTTGTTTCAATTAATTAATTTATTAATTACTTCAACCCATTTAATAATGGATTAATTTCAAATTAATGAATTATAATCCCTAATAAGTATTGTAATTAATAGATCTTATGAGCTTTGACAATACAATTGGCGTTATGTTACCTACTTCATTGGAAAATTATGAGTATAAAAAAAGAAGTCCAAAAATATCAATTTTGAAGAAATTATAATAAAGTTTTTTTTTTCGTTTTAAATTTGGTGTTTGATATCAATACCAAAACTCTTAACTGATTTAATTTAGGTCATATAAAATCTATTTAAAATCGAAGCATTTCTAAGAAGATTTTTTATATGTCTATTGTTTGAACTCTGATATCTTTCTTTTCCCAACTTCTATGTTTTCTTCTAGAGAAAATTATATAAATATTCATAGTTTGGCCGAAAATAGGCCTATGTAGTAATATTATTATTATTTATAAAATATGACAATACTTAATGTGTCATCTGTTGTATTTTTATGATTTAAATGTATCGAACACAAATACACTAATTAATGTGTTGAATTAAATATGGAGTACTATCTTTTTAAAATGGCAAATTACCAATAATCATGCTATAATTAATACATGATCTTTCATATATATCTATCTCCCTCTCTTTGCCTTATGTCGCCCTCATCTCTCTCCCTCTTTCTCTTTTTTTTTTCTCCCTCTCTCCCTCCTTCTTTGTTTACTGTTTTTTCACCTCTCTGGATTTGTATTTTCACCCTTCTCTATTTGTATATCTATAATCTTTGAGATATTAGATAACTGTATTTGTTGTATTCATACATGCATTTTAGGTTGCTATCTCTTTGTATGCTTTATTTTCACCTCGCTCTTTGTATTTTTATATTTTTTGAGATATCAGACGACTGTATTTGTTGTATTAATACGTGCATTTTGGTTGTATCAATTACCTCCTATATCGATTGTATCATTCGTGATATAAAAAATACAAAAAAAATAACACAAAAAAGAGAGAATGAGAGAGAGAAAGAGAAAGAAGGGAGAGAGAGAAAGAGGAATAGAGGAGTAAGAGAGAGGAAACGAGAGAGGCGAGCGAAATTGGAGAGAGATTAAGAGATTTCTTCTTTATTTGCTGGATTGGAGAGATTAAGAAATTTCTTTCTTATTTGCTAGGAAATATAAAAAGAAATAGCCAGCTAATTGAAATTTAACTAGATATTGTAATTATTTAAAAATGTGGCCATAATTTATAAATTTTATCTTGTTTGTGCTATATTATGTAATTTTTCATTTCTTATACGGAGTCCTTGTGGGCCGCATCACAATTTACAACCGAAAAGACTTCATAGTGGATCTTTTGTGTATATATATATATATATATATATATATATATATATATATATATATATATATATATATATATATATATATATATATATTGGAAGCACCCAAATGTAAAATTAGATTATTGTAATGTCCATAAAATGTCATATCTTGTCCTTCATTTAACACTAATCTTATGATATTTTTGTTATCAAAAAGTAAAAATATCTTGGGCTAGTGAAATAAGGGTGACAAAAAAGTTTCAAAACTAAAATAAAGTGACACAAGTCTGAATTATTAGATAGAAGTTACAATTTTAAGATTAGTATTAATGACACTAATTTTAAAAACCCTCAAGTTTTATTATTTACACAAAGATCCTATCTCCCCCTATTCCTATTCACCCCCTGTCCATGCCACCCCACCCCTCCTCTCCCCCCTCTCCCCCCTTTCCTGCCATCATTACCTCCATTTCCTCCACCAGCACCACCTCCTCTGCCATTATCGCTAACCCCTCCTTCTCTATTGTCACCACCACCACCTCCACCAACTCCTCCGCTTCATTTATCGTTCTCATTGCCGCATAATTAGGATTTTGATTTTGTAACAATTGATGCAACAACTGCCGCAACAGATTCAGTAACTGCTGAAAACATCTGCAACAGATGCTAAAAAAGATTCAACAACTGCTGAAACATATTCAACAAGTGCATATTTTTCAGCAACTGCTACATATGTTTCAGCAGTTGCTGTTTTCTGCAGAATTTTTTCAGTGGCTTGAAAAAATATGTTTTCAAGCTCCCGAATAGAGGAAAAAAAAACCCTGTGGAAATAACAGAAAAAAAGAGGAGGATAAGAATAAAACAATAAAAAAGATGAATAAAATGACGATGGTGGTGGTAGTGGCGGTAGTGGTGGCTGTAGCGGCGGCAATAACAACAACATAGATGGAGGAGGAAGAAGAAGAAGAAGAGAAGAATAAGAAGAAAAAGAGAAACAAGAAAGTGATATGAAAAGATAAAAAGAGGGGAAATTTAAATTTTTGAAATTGAAAATTTAGAAGGAAATTTTTATTAAAGTTATCAAAATTCTAATTAACACCCAAAAGTTTTTAATCACTCTAATTATATCTTTTTTTTAGTTAATGACAGTTGACCAAGTCAATGTCACCTTTTTAAATTTCAAGACTTTTTTGTTACATCCGACTCAATTTTCTCAAGTATCTTAGGATTTTCTTTCCAAAATAAAAAGAAATAACTTTTGCACTAAAAATAAATAAAATCTAAGGTACAAATATGAGTTCCTTCCAATTCTTTAAAAGCAAAATAGTATTAATATACTAACCTCCATACTGTAAATGAAGCTCGTGAGTCTCTTCCACGTCATACCATTATTAGACTTTTAAAAAATCCTACATAAATTACTACAAAAACTTATCAAAAGTTTTTTGAACATTAATAATTATAAACGTGTAAACCTTTTCACTTTCCAAACTTTTGATTTGCTTTGTAATCATGTTTTCTTCATTAATTAAAAAAATTATCTCCACTTATATAATGGACTTTTACCTCAACCATCACCATTAAAATTTTACTTCCTTTTAATTTTACTTTATCTTACTATGTGGGTTCAATATCAATTGGGAGTAAGAGGTACCTTTCTATTTTTATTAGAATATCTATTTTATAAGATAATTAAATTTATTTTTCTTTCTTAAAGTTTTGTTTAGTTGGTTTATCATAAATTCATATTAATGTTTGGTGCACTTAAGGGGACTATGAGGCGAGATATAGTGACCATTGCAATAGATTTTGCCTCGGCGATTTTTAGGATTATCAAAATAATGCAGAAAAAGAGATTTATGTAAAAAATTTGTGCTAATGTTTTGATTGGAAGTTGAATAACAATGGTCATTATATTTTGATTAAGCAAGTTGATAAACTTATTTAATTCTTGAAGACTAAATGCTTCATTTTTCGTTGTTTTTATTTCTTAATTCTTTTGTATTCTTGTAAATTTATAGTATTATTTAAATTTTCTCATTTGTAAATGAAATGCAAGATTTGAATATATTTTTTTGCAGAGCATAATAGTTAGATGATTAGTTTTAATTTCTCTTTTATTACAGTGTTAATTTAAAATTTTCTACAGAAAAATAATAAACAATTCTTTTCGATGAATCTATTTTGTGCTACTCACTGCTGCCATTTAGTATAATAAAAATATAAAATTAATATTGCAAATATTTCTTTCTTTGAATTAGCTAAATAATATCAACATTCACTATCCTTACTTCTTTAAATTTTAGTCTATTATTCAAATACAACTTTTTACTACTCTTACGTAATTGTTATAAATTTTTATTCATCAATACGAGCTACATGCACGAAAAGAAAAAAGTTGAATGACCTTATTGTCCATAAAAAGTTAAACGACTAATTAATCTTTCAAGCAAAAATTACTACAATAAATTTTTTGTACAAAGATATTACACAATCGAATAAAAATAAGAAAAAAAATCAACATATTTAAATATATAATTATAGTTAATAAATTATGATGTAACTGTTACATCCCGTAAGTCTTTATTGGTTAACTGACGTGTGCGTGTGCATGGAGAGAGTTCTTCAAATTTGTAACTTCACCGAAATTGGAATTATTCTCCTAGAGTACGGCACATGCGGGAGGAGGCTCGAAGGTAAATGTGCGAGTGTGTTCTCGAGTGAGCGGGCGAAAGGAGACCTAGGGCAGGTGCTACGGGCGCCGCACCGCGCACCCCTCTCCCACACAGGGAGCGGCGCGTCGCAGACCCTGCCACCGCCTCTCACCTATATGTATTTAAATGTGAGATGTTAATTCATTCAATATTTCCCAAATGAGAGTTGTCGGCCTTAGTGATTTATTCACGAGATTTTCATCGAATTGAAGTCAAATTATGCTGTCAAATCGCGTCCAACTGCAAATTCTTCTTGGGTAGTGAATTCTGGGCCTACGAAGTATATATCAATGGATTTTAATCTTTGAAATTGGCCCGATTTAATAGAGCTCTAGCTGGTAAAAGTCGTAGAAATCATCTTTAGCTACGGCTAGTACGTCTACGAGTGATAGTAAGTATTCTTACTCTTCTAATCTATAAGAATTCGTAAGATTTTTTCGAATTAGACTCGTTTTGACTTATTATCATTGTGTTTTGTGGGCTATGGCTGCTGGTGTAATTCTTGAATTATAAAAGCCTTATTCCCTCAGCATATAAGTTAAGATACGGAGGGATTATGAGTTCTTAATCGAAGCAGGATTAATTGAGCAGAATTCGGCAATTAAGGTATGTTAAGGCTAACCTCCTTCGATAAGTTATTCTTGTCGTATAGTTGATACAACTTGTACTTTTGTACTAGTTTGTGATTATGTGTATTGTGGTTAGCTGCTACAAGATGAAATGACGATATAGTGTAGTAACCCTTGTCAGGATTGACTATATTCATCTTTGTCCCTTGCTAGAAGCGACATAGGGATTTCCTATTTGTTTATTTGTCGTCTAGAAGGACTAGTGATGTTTTGCTATCGTATCGAGCCCATAGAGGCATGTGGTTAGCTGTTGAACATACTTTGTTAAATTGGGCAGCATAGGGCGCAGTTTGGTGATATAGCTTTTTGTTTTGACGCCTATATATGCAGTAAAGCTCACCTACAAGCCTTGGCGTACCTTGAGGCCTACAGGGATAGAATCTTAGTAATACAATCTTAACTACGAGTCAGTGGCACCAGGGTTGCCTAATAAACGGGGTGGTAGCTTGCTAGGTGAACTACCTACTGTCAGTGACCGTATAGCTTCTTTCGGCTTACAGTTGGTCGTATTGATCGCTTAGGAAACCACCCTAGTTTTTAGAAGTCTGATGGACTATGTGATATCCTAAGTATGAATCTTATCAGCTGTTATACGTGGGGCTAACGCCTCTGGTTATTCGCACATATGCCCACGTACATGTTGTCTAGAAGGGCTAAATGTAAGTATACCTACCTATGGGGCTACAGATTGCTCACAGGAGCTATATAACATCTGAAAGAACCAAATTGAGGCCTGCAGAGCCATATTGAAGTCTATTCACTTATGGACTCCTTTATGCCACAGTGGCATTACTGACCCTCAGTAGAGCCTTGTGTGCACAGGGTACAGTTACAGGAGCCTAGAAGGCTCAGATATAATTACAAGAGCCCAGATGGCTCAGACACAGTCATAGGAGCCCAGAAGGCTCGAATACAGTCTCAGAGGTTGAGTATGCCTTAGTTACAGCTTGCCTACGGGGCTACAGTGAAACAGATAGGAGTATATAGACTGCTTGCACTTCCTGCGCTTATGAGGGTCGTGTTGCTTGTACCTTACAGGCTTATGGGGGCCAGGTTAGGTTCTTGTTTGTATATTTGCCAGCTAGATACAGTTCATGGTTGTGAGATCATACAAGTTAACTTTTGGGCCTTATTGCTAATTACTTACAGTTCCTTATCAAATTTTATTTAGTTATCATTATTGTCTACATATTTTGTACATATTGTACTAACGCCCACGCATAAGGCATTGCATACTTGCCTGCAGGTTCAGACAGACAGGTTTCAAGACCTTCTTAGTAGTTGTTCAGACTCAGCAGATTGGCCAGCTCCTTTCCTCCAGAATTATCATACGATTAGAGGTTCGCCTGTTTTTGTTGTATAGTTTTTGGGTAGGCCCGGGTCTTGTCCCTAGCAATATCTTACTTTTTAGAGGCTTACAGACTATAGTTCTTGTTAGACATATGTTGTTGTCCGTGTAGGGCCTAGTTGTATCATATGTTGGCAGTCTTTCGGCTTGTATATATGCATATGCGCGCCTGCCTTCCTTTTGTTATGATATAGACAACTTGGTGGTCTTGTTGGCCCGCATTGAATGAGATATTATTGGAACTGTTGGGTCAACTAACTTGATGCAGGTGTTTATGTTGCAATTTTGTCGGCCTAAGGCTATGTTTTAAGCCGAGATATAGTTGTTTGTTTTCTTGTTATGTGCTGCTGGTATGCACCAGAAGTGTATATATCTAGCTAGGTCAGCTCAGAGTCCAGTATGACATTAGGTTCCAGTTACGCCTCCCCAGGTGGGGCGTGACAAACTTGGTATCGGAGCAATGTCGTATCCTAGGGAGTCTGCAAGTCATGTCTAGTAGAGTCTTGTTTATAAATGTGTTATGTACCATATTTTATGAGCAGAAAGCTACGAGGCATGATAGTATGGTTACTCTTCCTTCCCTCAGATCGTTCTATAGAGCTGAGTTGTATAAAGTTGAGTCCCTAAGCTTATATTGTTATGTCTGTCTACAGTGATATCTGATATAAGGCAGACTACAGCCCGCCGTAAGCTAGATACAGCAGTAGGAGAGGGTACCAACCTAGTGCCATAGTTGGGACAGCCCATCTAGAAGGCGAAAGGGAGACATCTTCTCGATCTCCCCAGCATCCTCTAGGGCACCAAAAACCTCCTAGGACAATAGAAGCGCCGACATCATTTCCAGTTCCTCCTACACCCTCAGACCCGGATGTTAGGAGTACAATATGTATGTTGGCTCAAATGATGGCTTCTCATTGCCAGCCAGTAGTACCAGTTGTTGTCGGGCTTACTGAGGGACCTAGAAGTTCGAGGGTTCGTGAGTTTCTCAATTTGAGTCCTCCACGGTTTACAGGGACAGACCGCAGAGAGGACCCTTAGAACTTCATAGATCAGTTACAAAGGATATTTAGGGTCATGCATGCTTTATCCACAGAGTCAGATAAGCTAGCAGTGTTCTGTGGTACGAGAGCTGGGAAAGGTCCAGAGGCAGAGATGCACCTTCGCCTACATGGCCCAGCTTCTCTGAAGCCTTCATATACCACTACTTGCCTCGAGAGATTCGACATGTCAGGATAGAGCGGTTCTTACACCTGGAGCAGGGCAGGATGAGCGTTAGAGAGTACGCATTAAGGTTTGATTCCTTAGCTAGATATGCACCAGCATTTGTTGATACCATGTCGGTCAGGGTATACCGATTTATAGTAGGGCTTGCACCAAAGTATGTGAAGTTTTGTATTACATCTACTTTGCGAGAGGACATGAATATCTCGCAAATTCAGGAGCTTTTTTAGAATATAGAGGAGATCAGACAGCGTCAGTATGAGGCCAAGAGGGCAAATCAGGAACAATGTTAGAGGGCTAGACCCCCCGATTTTTAGACAAAGTTTAAGGTGGGCCCAGGACTGGTTTGTCAGGTAGGCCACCTAGGCTCACCTCAGCAATCATGGACAATTAGGTCCCGGCGAGAGTTCACGACCATCAGGCTCACAACAACAGAGAGGCCCAGATCAGATGAGGTCAGTTGTGCCACATTATAGTACCTGCAATAGGCGACATTTTTGGAGATGCAAATATGGCTCCTACTTGTTTTTCTTGTGGGCATGAGGGTCACATGATGAGAGATTGTTCGACTAGAGATCAGAGTGACCGGGACCAGCAGAGTAGGTCCGCAACAGGGTCACATGCTCCAGTACCACTGATATTCATTATTTGAGAAAAGAATAGGAAAGAAAAGAAAATTAGAAGATTCCTTTTTCTCAAACCCCACCTTCCATATCTCTCAACTCAAGTTCTTCTATGATATTCCCCTGAAATTATTCACCCTCCTGTGGTTGACATGGCCAATTCTCAATGTCCCTCTCCTGAAGCTATCCTAGCTCGTCGATTGATACAAGCAGGACAACAAAGCAGCTGCTCAATGCCTCATTAAATGGCCTGGGTTAGAGGAGTCTTATGCCACTTGGGAAGTTGTTTCTTTCTTGCTAGTTCGTTTCCCTTCTTTTCCCTTGAGGACAAGAGTGTGGTTTGGTTTAGCCGAGGTATTGATACACATACGCAGCGGCACCATTGAGTCATGCCAAGTCAGTGATGAGTTGGAGCTGCCAACTAGGATATAGTTATAACAGATTTTGATGAAAAAGTTTGTTATGGTAGTTAGATTAATTTATGCACAATTCCTTCCAACTAAATCCTTCGTATTTCTTGTATTCTATTATATAATCTAGAATATGTAATAGAATGGAATTATTGATTTCATCTTCATAGATCTCTGAATTCTCTTCTCCTTTCTCAAACTTCATTCGTCTTCTCTCAAATTTCTACTCTATAATTCTTTGCGTATCATAAAGCTCAAGTTGCTCTTTTCTTATTCTAGTTAGAAAATCAAGAAAAAATAAGAATGGCAGCGGATGGCGGCTGTGCTGCCTGCACGCAACTCCGGAAGAAATGCAATTCAAAGTTTTAAAATATTTTTACGGTAAAACAGTATACAGACTTTCTTTCTTCTATTTCTATAAGAATTTTTTTATTTTTTATTTTTACAAACTTTTATATTGTCTGAGTGAAAATAAAACAATAAAATTCATTACTAAAAATTTTGAGGTCGTGGAGGAAAGGCTTTACTAACCTCCCCTTTGAAAGTACAAATAACTTAGAAAGTTCAATAACCTCATGCGCAATATTCAAAATTCGATTTCTATTAACCTATTTTCCATTTAAAACAGAAGAATCAAACAACACTGGACAAAAATCATAATTAGTCAAAACATACATACAAATGACGTACCAACATAATTGAATATAATGTTCGTTTCACAACTATTAACTCAAAATAATTTTAATTATATAATATCTGTCTAATAGATAATTAAATAATATGGCCATCGAGGGTACAATAGAGTTCAAATTAAGATGCATTCTAACTAAGGGTGGGGGTGGGGGATGGGGTGGGTGAGATAGGGGTGGGTTGGGTGGAGGCTGGGTGGGGTTGAGAGTGGGTGGATGGTTGTAAATATGGGGATGACACAAAGCAACTAGTTTTCGTTACTTTTATTAAGGAAGTCATTTTCCTTATTTTGAAAAAACTTGTTTTCCTAAAAAAAAAAAATTAAAATTTTGAGAAAAACATTTTCCCAATAATACTTTCCTCCGTATCAAACACATCCTATATGTGAAATGTTGTTAGGAAAAGAATTGTAATACTTAAATGGTGAGGAGCCTATCAATTAACCACAGATTCATATAACCGACCCAATTTACTTGGCATTGAGACAATTATTATAGATCTCATGATCTTATGGCAATAACTTTGGCATCAAGGGGCAATGCCAAAAAAAGGAAAAACTCATAGCAAATTATAAATTCAATAAGATTGCTCTCCAGTTTCTTTTCAAACAACCATAGGATTCAAGTTACAATCTAATAGTTCTAACATCAACCTGAATCTGTATACTGCAGGGTTCGAATGACTGTGCCGCCTCCATTTCTGTATCATCTAAGAGCAATTCTAACCAAACAATGAAACAGGGAGATCCACTCCCACTTACCCTTCAAAATCTTCCGGCTTCTGTATCTAAACTCTGATCGCCCATAATGTTTATCAGTTCCCCCGAAATCGCTTAAAATGCCCCAAGTGTACTAATTGCAGGTTCCTAAGTACATCTGGCATGCTCTTGGTGGAATAGTTTCATCTTGCTCAGTGCTTAATGAGCATTCAAAAATTTGATGCTAATTACATGTGTATTCCAGTTCATCCAGGAAGAAAAACTCGGAGAAATCCAAGACTTTTTCCTGGAATTTCATCTGCAAGTTCATCTGCTTGAGTGCTGTATGGATTTCTTGAATTCTTGGATGAGAGATATCCCCTCCCAGAAAATAATGCACCTTATTTTCAATCTCTGTCCAACTGTATGCCGTTTGCTTTCTGATGCCATGTTCTTTCATCAAGCCTCTCACTCTCGTGACTTCTCCCCACATGCCTGCTTCAGCGTATATGTTAGATAACATAATGTAAGGCCCTGAACTGTCACCGCCTAATTCCATGACTTTCTCTCCAGCAAGCTTCCCCAGTTCTACATTGGAGTGAGCACGACAGCCAGCAAGAAGGGCACCCCAAGCAGCTAAATCAGCTTCAAACGGCATCTCTTGGATAATGTTGTAAGCTTTGTCCAGCTTACCTGCTCGACCAAGTATATCAATCAAACAAGCGTAATGCTCAGGTCTTGGAGTAATTTTGTAGTTTTTCATCATTGAATCAAACCAAGAAATGCTCTCACTAACCAACCCTGCATGGGCACAAGCAGATAATAAGCTGAGGAATGTTATACCATCTGGTTCACATCCTCTCAGAACCATATGCTCCAAAAATGCAACTGCTTTCTCGTACAACCCGTGCTGTGCAAAGGCAGCAATTATAGTGTTCCAAGAAACAAGGTCTGGACTCGTGATTAGTTCAAAAGCCAACTCGCATTCAAAAATGCTGCCACATTTGCTATACATAGAAATCAGAGCATTACATGTGGAGACGTTGGAGTCCACCCCAAGTTTAATAACAACTGAATGAGTTTGTCTGCCAGCTACAGGAGTTGCAAGAGCAGCACATGCAGAAAGAACTGAAGCACATGAAGATTGATCTGGTCGAAGAGACATCCTAAGCATCTCTACCAGTAACTTGAGTGCCTCTTCGCTGCATCCATTTTGTGCATAACCTGTGAGATACCAACTGAATTAATACAGAGAATATAGTGGACTCACACCTGATAAACAAATTACATTAAGCAGTCATCACACATACAATATGCTGATATTATTATTTTTCCACTGGAGTTAATTAAGCTAACTCCTGGAACCATGCTTTGTTGGATGAATTGCCATCCTCCGAGGGCTCTGGTTGATCTCTCAGATATTCATCCACTACGATTATGAGTGCTGATGAGGACGTCGTTACCACACAAGAAATGCATTTAAAATTTATATACAACATAAGGTGATTTCCTAAACATTCCAACAGTAACCTAAGCTAGCTGTATAGTCACTCGTAATAGAGGATTTTAGACTGGGAATGGTAGAACTGAAGCAGTGTTAATTAAATTTATAAAACGTCAAACCTAGATGCTTATTAGTTGTAAACTTGAAAACGGCAAGTTCATATTTCCTGCCAAACAAATATTTAGCAGTTGATCCAACAAAATTTCAGATTTGTTGTCATGCTAAGTCCAGATGCTTCAGCTTGTAATTAACTGATGCTCTTTGGATCAGAACCAAGTAATTATGGTGCAGGAAGACTTAGGTCCATTCATCATATTTGTTTAGAAAGTAAGGGTTGGATATCAGCTATCTCATCATAAATTAGATCGATTCAGTTCAGTAAAATCTTGATATAAATCATCAATTACCTGACAAGAAGTGAACTCAGCTCTCAATGTCTACTATCAATTACCATGATGACATTACAGGTGAAAATTTGATCATTAAAATGTCCATAATTATCAACTTAATGAATCCAAGACAAAAAGAAAAAGAATCAACCACAGGGATCACGACATCTAGATCTCGAATATTATACTTTACATACCTGAAATCATGGCATTATAAGCAACACTATCTTTAGATAGTATTCTGTTGAACAAAATTCTTCCTTCCTCCACCCGTCCCTCCTTGCAGTACCCAACAACCATAGCTGTCATTGCTACGACATTCTTACTCTTAGCTGGCATCTTTCGAAAAAGATCCTTTGCCTCATCGAAACACTCGTTCTCTACATACCCACTGATCATCACAGTCCATGAAACCTCATTTTTTTGTGGCATACGGTCAAAAAGTGATCTTGCCTTGTCAACATGACCTTTCTCCATATACCCATCAATCATTGCAGTATAAGAAATGACGTTCTTTTTTGGCATCTCGTCAAACAGCCTCGCTGCTTCCTCCACCATACCATGTTTAACATAACCTGAAATCATTGCATTCCAGGAAGAAATATTCCGCTCAGGCATAGTGCTAAAATACAAGTTAGCATCATCAATGCAATCATTTTCCACACAACCAGCAATCATTGAATTCCATGACACTACAGTCCTCTCCGGCATTGATACAAAGAGTTCTTTTGACTCATTCAGATACCCATTTTGCCAGTAGGCCGTAATCATTGAATTCCAAGAAACCACATCTCTGTGTAACATTTCATCAAACACCTTCCGGGCAGATTGAAGTTTGCCTTGCCGTGCCAATGCATTGATCCTGATGTTGCATGCGTAGACAACTTGAGGTGATTTGAGGGGTTTTCTGGTGCGGCAGGAAGAATAACATTCAAAGGTACGGAAGCATGGGTTGTTCAAAGGGATGAAAGCTTTGAGCTTGAAGCTCGGAAAATGGCGGACAAACATGTAAGATATGAGGACAAGAAGTTTCATATGGGCCACTAACTAATTAATCAAATAGTAGGACACTTCTTGATTCTAATCACATATGAAGTTGTTTGCCTATTGATTGCTGAAATTGGTGGTAGTTGCTTGTGATGCTCGAATAACATTAATGGTATAATATGGCCGCCTTACCTTGCCATTAGATCTCTTTTTCCATGTGACTAGAAATGCTCAAGGATAACCTCTCAATTACCACTGCTGATCTCTCTTATTTTCGCAATCACCCAAATTCCTAATGCCTTAGTTTTCTATTATATCTAATAGCTAATCGACGTCAACCCCCTTTCTACACCAGCTAATGACAAACTCCAGTGGTATGATATGATGTGTTTTCAAGACCAGATTTCGAACTTCTAACATTATACCCAAGTAAAGCTCCATCATTTAGTTGAAAAGGTCACACCACAAGGATTAGCATACTTACACCATTCAAAGGTTCTACTTGACAAAGTAATGACGTTCACATGGACAACTACACTTTCAATAAATCAAAAAGGCATCATCTGCAAATATACCACAAACTGCTGGGACATCGCATCCAATGATACTAACCATCCAATGCAAACTCCAATGTGACAACAAAATTTTGTCCAATTATGAAGTGGAAGATTGGGGGGCAATTACCAAATAGTAGTTGAACTAACCATTAGATGCAAATTCAGAAACATTGTTTGACACCAGTAGTGTGACAACAAAACATCAAGGACAGGTTCAAACAAATACTATGTCTTTCGGCTACCCCAAACAGAACAACAATTACAGCACACCTCCATCCCACCTTACAAAATTAAGCATCAACATAGAACATCATCCCTACTATTAGATTTCATTACCAACTTTTTTAAGTCTTCACAAAAAAAAAAAAAATCTAAAACAGCAACAATTAAACTGCCACGGTTTGGTCAACTTAAGCACGCTCGCCCCTGATACGCCTAGCAAGCTGAATGTCCTTCGGCATTATGGTCACACGCTTAGCATGAATGGCACACAGATTGGTGTCCTCAAACAGACCAACCAAGTAGGCCTCAGCAGCCTCCTGAAGAGCCAACACAGCATGACTCTGGAAACGCAGATCAGTCTGAAACCAAAAGAGTGGCACAGGCCAATTAATCACCATGTAAACCATAAAAACCTATACCAAAGACCAATCGACACAATAGCCAAATAAAATAGCACCAAATCTACCTTGAAGTCCTGGGCAATTTCACGAACAAGCCTCTGGAAGGGAAGCTTCCTGATCAAGAGCTCAGTACTCTTCTGATACTTACGGATTTCACTGCATAGTATCAGAAATTGCAATAGTTAAATACACTATTGAGCAATTTACACAGTTCTCCAAAAATCAAGAGAGTGATAATTACATACAAAACAATTTGCCAACCAATACTTACCGAAGAGCAACAGTACCAGGTCGGTATCTGTGAGGCTTCTTCACTCCACCTGTGGTAGGAGCAGACTTACGAGCAGCCTAATTCAAATAACATACGATGTTAGATATCAAACAATATATGATTGTACAATTTCGTAAAGGACAGCAAAGTAAAACAAAAAGGAAAGAAACCTTGGTAGCAAGTTGCTTCCTAGGGGCCTTTCCTCCGGTGGACTTACGAGCAGTTTGCTTGGTACGAGCCATCTGAAAACCACAGCTAATACTTTCACAATTACAACACTGATAAAGAAAAGAATCAATTTCGCAGTAAATGACCTGAAACACAATACCTTTTCCAGAAACAAAAAAAAAAAGTCTTAAAAAATTCTTAAACTACAACATAAGTATCAACGAAAGATTCAATTTTGCTCTAATAACTTTATTGTACCCATTCCTTCAGACCCAAAAAAAAACTAAGGAAGACTGAAGTATCTCTAATTAAGAACCACATCTAAGAATATTACGGACACAATTTTACATTTATTATCTTCAAATTACAGGAAATTTCACTAAGGAAGAAATCTGACAAACCCCAAACTAAGACTCAGTTTCTGCAAAAACATACATTTTTAATAACCTAGAAATCCCAAAGCATACATACCCATGCTAGTCAAGGGAATTAACTACAAAAACCCAATTATGAAAAACGAAAAGTACAAAAAAGAAACACAATCTTAAATTGACACGCAAATTCGAACGAATTCAAGAACAAACATGAAAAAAAATTACTAAGATATTCAAGAGATGCAACATTTAATCAAATCCCATCTGTTATCCAAAAAAGAACAAAGCCCACAAAGAAAACCCCAAACTCAGCATCGAAAGATAATCAGAAACCCTAACCATAAAAATGCAGACAGATCAATAGTTCAACACGATAATCAAAGCTTTAGAAGCATATAAATAAATGAAATACAAAAAACAAACCGAATAAATAACGGCGCGGAGAAAAAAAAAAAGCGAATTAAAAAAAAATAAAAGAAGCGAATTACCTTCTTGTTCTTCTTCTTTCTTCTGTGTTTTGTGAAGCGAAAGCGAAAGATTTAAAGATTTTTAGGTTAACAGGTATATATATTTTTTGTTGCGGGGGGGCGTCGAACGATGGATAAGATCGGACGGTTGAAATTTGTAATCAGTTGTGTTTTCTTATTAGAAATCAACGGTTATTAAAGGTGCTAGTTGTGTTTTCTCCCAACTGATTGAACGGTTAAGATTATGAAAAGAAGAAAAGGTTGTACGGTTCAGATGCTAAATTAGTAGTTCGTGGCGGATTGAGAGGACTAAATACTTGATTCTTATTGGTTGAAATTTGTTGAGTGGGTGTTTTGATTGGAGGAATAATATCATATTTTATTTTGGACAAAAAATATATATATAGTAGTTATTATTTTTTCGTTTGGGCGGTTAACTTCATTAAACAGGAAAATAGGATACCATAAATTCATACTCCTTATCATACCTGGGAAGGAATATGACACGCTATGTGAATATTACGCGATTTTCATCGAAAGGAAGTTATCATCCTTAGTAACGAGAAAATCAATAATTTAAATATGAAATTCATAAAATTGTGGATGTATTTAGTACTCGTCATATAAAATAAAAAGACGATGAGATTTTAACTTCTTATTTTGAACTTATTATGAAGTCCTTTTGATGAGAAAAGGATATTTGAACATATACTTTTAGCAGCAGCATAATTTTAGGCCAGCAAAGCTCAAACTACCAAAGAATACCAATTAGACTTGTGATATTCAATTATTAACACAAATGTCATGCAAATTTTATGCACTGACAATATAAAAAGACATTCTGATACACTAAGCTCCCCAAGGATAGTGCTCAGTGCGCAGGCTCCGAACATAGGTTTATTAAATGATAACTGCATTAAATAAGTTATGATTGTTAACGTACAATAATGAGCTAGTCATCCGCTATAGCATGTCAAATTACACTGACTGTGTAAAAAGTATATTATATATATAACATAAATTAGTTTTTTGTTCATCATCAATGTAGGAGGAGAACTGAATTTGGAGCCTGCATCATTGTAGTGAAAGATAATGCATCTGTTTTTACAAGCATAAGCATGGCAAAAACTGTCAGCTTCTGTAATATAACAAGTAAATTCAAAACACAAATTGGAAGAGATTGCTAACCTAATGATTAAAGAATTCAACTGCCAGCTTCTATAATACAGGATACATATGAACAAATTAGCACTAATTCCTGTATAAACGAAAAAAAAAGAACACGAAAACTCGAAAACTCAGGTGACCCACCCTTCCTCTATCAGCAACGCACACTATCACCAACCAAATGCTCGCTATCAAAGACTAAATTAATGAAGAAAACCCCCAAATTTCTGCACAGGAAATGAGAAGATAATGCTGTAAACTAAGTAAAACCGATCACCTAAAAGAATGCGTTTGTACTTCCACAGCCAGCACTTTGGTAACCAGGGTGTCTTTCTTTTTCGAAATGCTGACTGTTAAGTTTCTGGATCTCTTTTACCAATTTTATGGTGAAATTTTTACATCATAAAGGGAGCACATATATCACGTCTCATGAATGTCAAAATCGAAAACAATCTGCAACTTTTAGAAGCTTTGCTAGTCGTCTGATAGCCAGTTGCACAGTTTCAGAGTCTGGGGAGAATGTATCAGGAAGCTTTGGGAGACAAACTGGCAAATACTCATCGCCACGTTCATGCAAGCAAAATAGACCGAGCACAGCACGACAGAATATGAATCTGCACAGGAGAAATGAAGCATGTTGTTAATATCCAAGTAGGCTCCTGCAGCAACTTGTAACTGAGAATTTACTAGAGATTGGTTGAAAAAGAAAGCACTTACCTGAGAATAAGCCGTCTCAGAAAAGGGTCAGACAGAACTTGAGCCCAAACCAAATCTAAGCTAGTTGATGTACAGAGTTTTACCTCCCACTCCGCAAATGTAGTTGAGATGATGCCATCAGCCTCATCATAACAATCCTGAAGAGCAACGCTGTGGAAGTTAGACCGACTTACAACTGCTTGGTAAAGCAATTCGCATCGCTGTCTACTTACCATATCCTTATCAGATGAGACAAGGCCAACCAACTGGCAGAAAGCCTGTAAAGGAGAAGCCAAGAACAAGGTGAACTGACTTCCAGTTTGTGTTACATCAGTGCCTGGGTTCTTGAATGATGGCCTCAGAGGAGAGAGAAATAAAGCACTTTTTTCTCCTCTTTCTGCCCCATGTAGAACCTGAAGAGCAAAGAGGTGACATATCAGCAAAGAAATAGTCCCCCTCAAAGATGACTTTTGGAATTGAACTTGCACGAAAATAAGTCATACGTGAAGTACAATATTTACAACAGTAATTTCCCAACCACCCAAATAGATGAGAAAAGAAACAGTCAATCCACCTGTATTGATGATTCATAGTAGAAGCAATTGATTTTGAGTAGCTTTTAAAACACAGTACTTAATAAGGTGGGAATAACCAGGTGTGGCAAAATCAAACCAAGCCCACTCAACCCATTCGGTGTTTTTATGGGTTGGGAACCCGTTTGTTGAATTAACCCAATGGGTTGAACCCAAAAAGACCTATCAAACAATCGGGTCAAAACAGGTCAAAGTAGTGTAACCTCGCCGGGTCAACATGTAACCCTTAACCAAACAAGCAAGCATATTAGAAATGAAACAGTTTATACTATATTTTGTTTTCAGAATATAAACGTTAAGTTTATACAATTGAAACGTTGAGGCTTTATCCACTTCTCTTATAAGTTTTCCTTTTAGCCACTGATGTCCACAAAAGTTCACAAGAAAGTAAATCTTCAATTCTTCATCACAAAACATAGTTCAGAATAATCACCACAAGTATCAATGCTTCATACTCTGAAATAGCAGGAAGTTCAATTATACTTTGATGATTGGGGCAACAGGTTGGAAATGCCAATCATTAAGCGGTAAAGGGCGTATACTTCCAAAAAAACCATAGCGCAGCTAAAATAGAGGTAGCTATAATTCACCCCCAACAAGCTAAAGCTTTGGTCACTTCACACACAAGTAGAAATTGGTGTCGTTGAATATGGTTGGGTTATGTTGCGCAGGTTGGGTTATGATCCATTGTTTGACCCATCTTCAACCCACCCATTTTGACCCAAGCAAATTTTGGGCAGGTTGAGTCTTGACCCAATAATAATTTGACCCGGACAAATTTGACCAAATCCACCCATTTGCTACCCCTAGGAATAACAGCAATTATAGATTTGGAAAAACTAAGCTGTCCCTTCTTCAACAACTTACCACTTCTATATGAGCCGCTTAACATAATTCAACAAACGTGATCAAGAACAAAAAACACACAATTTCTGACATCCAGAAGTTCAACATGTTATCAGGCATAGTAAGGACTCAAACAGAACAACGAAGACAGTACAATCATCTAAAGGTCTCAAGATATGTAGGCATTTGGAAATATTAGATGTATGTAGCTCAGGTAGGATTCTCTGGGTAAGCGGACAGGTTAGTGAATGGAAACTGAATCCTGCAGAAAAAGTGCAGGATTTTCTTTGGTTTTCATCCCTATGTTCCTGCACTTTCCACAATATAATTCTATCAATTGAATGTAATATATGAAAGCCAGATCAATACTGGGAAACAACTAAAGCACAGAAAATGATTATCTATAACAGATGTTACCACCAAACTAACCTAGACTTGTATTCCACTTATTCTCTTGGGAGAAAATGAGAGTAAGCTAGATGCTTTACTGGACAAATACTCCATAGTTTCATAAAATATAGAACTTTAGAAGGCCAGAAAATTGAATGATGGATCCTCTAATTTTACACTGTCTCATCATACGCTTACTGCATATTGTTTCAAACAATATGCCAGATTAATATACACTTTGGAGTCTGTGTCTTACTCAGGGATAGGTCATCATGATTCAACAAGTTAGACACAGTTTTGACAAACCTGCCTTGAATGCATCGCTGTTGTCACTATCAATTATTAGGAAGAGAGGTCTTCGTGTGAAAGGAATTAGATCGCCTGGATAGAGGTTATTTGAACCTGGAAAAACCCAAATAGTAAAAATCATGCAGTTAGATATAGAACAGTTTGAGATAATCATGAACCATTTTATGAACTACACAAAAATCAAGTTGTGATAGTGTACCTCCACTTCTGCTAGGACCTAAGCACAAACTATTCTCGAAATATTGACCCGTATCTCCATTGGTGTTAATATAACTTTCATGTAAAGCACTCTTTTGTTCATACGAAGTACGAGAAAGAGCACTGCTCTTTGAAGATTTTCTAGAACTTTTAGAGCTTTCTGCGTGTGAGGTGGTACTCTGAATTGAATTTCCTGGAAATACATCACAGAATTGAGATTTCAGCCACAATGAGCATATCTGCAGCTGAATTTCACCAATTAAGTAGCTAACCTGATGTTTAGGTTAGGAAAAAATATCTTTTAAATGTCGCTAACCTGATGCAGAAATATATATTAATACAACACTCTCTGGAGGAAGCTCCTCACACATTGTAGCGACGACCTGCGGGTGCCACAACAAAATGACTTAAGGATACACTCTAGGGGCATAAAAAATTGTAGAGGAGGAGTGCCAGAAGCAATCACTCAGATCAGGTATTATTCCATAATCGAAGTAGATATGGGCACTTGGGCAGTATACAAACTTTAAATAGACTATTCTAAATGGCTATTGCGTGGGTTAAGGTGCAAAGAAATCATTATTAACATCAAGCATTCAGGCAACATACAGTGGGGCAACATAAGCAACAAGAGTGAGATTACTAATTTCACTTCCCAAGTTTTGCATAGTATCAAGTGCTTCAGCAGTTAGTTGTCCAATCAGCTCCCAAGACAGGGAACCAAATAACTTAAACCAACAAAGCAACCAGCAAGATTAATTTCTACATTCCCCTTTCCATAATATGAAGCAGCACTTCAGTATCGGACTCCTTAGATATAAATTAATCGAATGGCAATAGAGAGTAAACATAACAAAACTCACAGATATCAATAATGGAACAGAAGGACGGTAAAGAACAGCCTTCTTTGGATTTGGAGGCAAAGCTGGATCCATCATCTCAGCAGCCAAGTTAATATCTATCAGTCCAGACGTTATAGATTGATCGGTCACTGCACCATTTTCTCGTGGTTCAACTGGACTTCTTTGATAGAAAGATCCACTGGGTTCCCATTCCAAGCATTGCAGCATTCTGAAAGTGTCCAGGGTTAATTCTGCAAATTTGGCCTGAAATAAAAAAGAGGGCAGGTTAATTGTGCAACAAAATTGAGCACAACTTAACACTGAGATAAGTGGATGTTGTCAATACCTCATTTTTGTGATAACTTGTCAACAGTGCATCTCGAAACTTTAGCACCTTCTTAGCATGGAAGCGAGCCACGTATGGACGAGATGATGGATGTGAATCAAAGAGAGCACAATATCGCAAAGGCCTGGCATCAGGAGATGGAGAATGAACTCTTGTGAATCTAACAATTTCTTGCACCACCAGTCTCCACTCTTTGAAGTTGGTACCCTGTGAAAGTATTACTATGGTTCATCTTATGGAAAGAAATACAGAACTTCTGTTGAAACATGGATAGTAAGTACAGGGCTAAAGTAGCTGAAGCATCACTTTATTGTTTAATGCAATTGGAAGATGCAAGGGTGCTCCAAGCAAAATCAAAGTAACTTCAACTTTAAAGCAACTAATCTACCAGATTTACATAAGATATGAAAAGATGAGAATTGATGGGTAGTTAGTTCAGTTCTCAACTTTGTACTTGCTCAGCTAGTTCCAGAAATTAAAGTCTGAGAATCATCTCCTATGTAGTACTCAGTGACCATTGCAAAACATAGTGCTCAGATGTCCATAAAGTTAATGGGCATAACAAAAACTGCATTCGCGCTCGGAGCCTTTTGAAGATAGTTTGCAAAATTTCTTGCATAACATGTGACACCTGTTTCATTTGAAGTATGCTAAATATTTCCTCAGACACACTTCCTTTTTTATTTTTGAGTGACAAGCACTACCATCAATAATATAGCATAAAAGTCAACCAAACTTCTTAATGTCTCTCTTCAAATGTATATTATAATAGATACGTCTATATGTATATATATACACATAATAGGTGTACATATCTGTATATAAAAGGCAAAAGAAAGAGACGGAACAAAACAAAGGAGAGTATTCCCCGACACCATAGAAAAGGCAAAAGAAAGAGATGGAACAAAGTCATGGAATGCTTGCGCAGGGTTCACCATCCCCAGTGCACCTCCCCCAAATTCATAGTGTTAACCTTATTCGCATGCATAGATGCAGAATGTAAGTTAAATATTCAAACAGGTTTGAACTTTGAAGTGTGTATGCATTTTGTTATACACCCTTATGTGTTCCTCCTAGAGTACAAAGTAAACGGGTAATTGCACTTTTGGCAATTAAGGTAAATTAAAACCATTTTTCAGACGTAGCCAACATAATATAGTGTGGAATGGTCAAAGTTTTAGGTCTGAACACCTGAAGTAAGACATCAAAGGCACCAACGACAAAATTTCCGCTATTTCTTCTTTTTTCCTTTCTTAGTTAAAGAAAGTCTTATCCAGCTCAACTCTGGAAGAAGTCATCATATATTAACCAGTAAAAGGTCATCTCAACTGAAACTTTTCTCCATTTTTTAAGAGAGTGACCGTTTTTTACGATGAACTAAAAAGACAAGTCTCCATCACTACAACCAAAAGTATACTACATGACAAAGCTGAGTCCAGAGAAGCCATACTACGTGACTTAATTGTCACAAGTTCTCAATCATTTCAACCAAAAATAATACATGACAGAGCTTAGCCGAGAAAAAACATATTACGTGTCCCAATAGCTCAAGCCACAGTAGAAAGTTTAAGTGCAGAAATTTGGCGTGTACTAAAAAGCACGATTCCTATACTAAGATAATATTACCTGCCTAATCAATTTTTTACCATAATAAGGAGCTGGAAGAGGCACCTAATTTGCTAGAAGTAAAGATGGATTCTCATTTTCCAAACACTCCGAACAAAGCTAACTTAAGTGATCTACTGAAAAATGCTAAAGAAAGTCGTGTTAATTCCTCAATCTGACAGCTAAATTTGTGTGTTTTACACTACATCTGACAAATTCCTTTTAATTGATGGACTTCTAGGTTTCCAAACAGTCTGACCAAAGCTGAGTTGAAAATCAACTGAAATATATTGAAATTTCATGTTAATTCCTCAATCTGACGCCTAAACTGCTGTATGTCTATCATACAAATGACAATTCTTCTTAATTTAAGCTTCATTGCCATAAAATTGGAGACAAAATTTAGAAATAGCAATGACAGAAACTTAACATTCTCAATATTTACTCAAAGTTCGTCCATCCGAGAACGAAAAATAGAAAGCACCAAAATAATTACTTCCATTTTAACAAAAAAAACTGCAAGTTGTTGTTACAGATGAGCTTCAGAGCCACAAAAATGGAAACAAAATTAACAAAGAAAAGGAACAAGTACCGGAAAAGCAGCTTTACTGTCATCAACGATAGCCTTAAACTGCTCAACCAGCAGCTTCACCATTTCCGACCGGTTCAAAATCAACGAAACCATCAAAAACCTGGCATAGAACCTCAGCTCCTTAAACCTCACCATCCGATCTTTTCCAGAACCTTCGAAATACTTCCTGTGCAAAATCGCTTCGTAGAAAATACACGACTCGAGCAAAAACCTCGCTTCGCTAGTCCTCATGTACTGACTAAAGTAAAGCTGACCGATCCGCGAAGCGATCTCTCCGATCTCCCACCGTTGTAATCCACACTCCAAAAGCCTCGCCCTGTTCTCCTGCTGGTACTTCCATAACCTCATGTACGCCTTGAACACCTTGTGAAAGTAGTGGTTACTCGTTCCCCACCGTCCGTACGCCGGCAAGTCCCGTACTCTTGCGTACTTCTTCTCCGCACTTTCTACTAACGCACGAAACGTCTTTGGAACGACGTCGTCCGCCATCACCTCTCACCGGATTTTTCGCACCTCACCTAAGAAGAAGAAGAAACATTACTCGCCGGAAAATTTGTATACACAAACCTGTAGATACATATATATGGGTTTTATGGGGGGGCTGGACTTTTTATAGGGGGGTGGGGAGACAGGTAAGCTGATGAAATTGAGGGAATTTTGTGAACTGTGATGATCAAAATATTCTGTTATTTTGTTTTTCTTTGTATATAATTTTTGGTTTTTTCTTTGGTTTTTTTTTCTAATTTTATTCTATTGGCTCCGGCGGATTACATAGGCGGCGTCTGAGATTCCGGTGGTGGGGCTTGGGTGGGGTGAGATTTTGTTTTGGAAGTATTTTAGAAATGTGAGCTGTGTAAAGTGGACGGCGATGAAAGAGTAAGGATTCCGGCAACTTGGTGGATTTGTTTATGAGTTGTTGAAGAGTAAGGTGTGGTTTGGTTGATTATAATATTAGGATTATTATTAATATCGATAAGGTGTAGTTTGGTTAATTATAATATTAGGATTAATATCGTGGTTGAGTTGATATATGAGGTAGTGTTAGAGATTTGGTTCTTTCGTTCAAAGCTTTTCTTAGTTGAGCTCGTTATACCGAATTTTCTTATCTGCTTTGTGAGCTAGGTATTGATTCTTTCAATCAAATTTTTTTTAGTTGAGCTTGTTGTATCGAATTTGTTTGGGTGCTTTGCGAGCTAGGTATTAATTTTTCCGATCAAAATTTTTTCAGTTGCGCTCATTGTATCGAATTTATTTGTCTGCTTTGTCAGTTAGGTATTGATTCTTTCAATCAAAGCCTTTCAATTGCGCTCATTGTACCAAATTTGTTTGTCTATTTTGCGAGCTATTATACATAAGCTAGTTTACTCAACGTGCGCCTAAAAAGTAGCAATTGCGATTTACTTAATATTTCTCTCCCACTTTATTTTATATCATGTTATTAGATTTGGTGTGAAATTTAAGAAAGAAACAGACATTTTTAGAGATACAATATTCTTTAAAAAATTAAGTGTATGTAGAGACTTATAATTTCAAACAAATAAATTGACAAATTTAATAAATATAATTTTATTAACGAAAAGAATAAATATGTATTCTTTACCACAAAATTAAAATATTTATTTATTCATTTATTCTCAAATAAATAACAATAACGCATTCAATATACAACAGCAACAACAATATCGCCCAGTGTAATCCCACAAAGTAAAGTTTGTGAAGTATAAAATGTACGCAGATCATACTCCCATCGAAATAGAGCGATTATTTTCGATAAACTCAAACGCACTCAATATATTCGTACAAATACAATCGAAATTGAAATCGTAACAATCAAATAAAAATGGACAAATTAGGATGTTGAAAGTAGGTGGAAAAAGAGCCCGCAAGAGCATGGTTAAGTGGTTGGGAGATGGATTTTTCATGTGGAAGACTCGGGATCGAATTCAGCCTTTGTCTATCACTCAGTCATGAGCTCGTTGCACGGGGCTTGTCTAGTGCGATTTACATCTCGTGTGTGATTTGTGAGCTATTGCACAATGAGTAGGTTACCACGGAATGTTCATCATAGAGTACTCACCCGAAGGATAGATGCTGTGAATTTCTCCGGGATTCCAAAAAAAAAAATAGGTGCAAAAAGTCCACTTAGAAGGGCAAAAAGGTCAATATTTTAACCATTAAAATAAGGAAAATGAAAAAGTAGCAGCGTTGATCTTGGCACGAAATCAACAAAATGAATTAATTAAAATCTGTCGTTGAATTTCTAACGTGCGTAAAGCCAAAATTTTGACTAGCTGTTTAAAAGGAATCTAATAATATATATATATACACACACATTGAAATATCAAATAGGTTTTTGTATTTTACTTTTAACTAGTACTGCTACTTTTAAAATATATATATATTTTTCTTTTGTTTAATTATTTTCATGGGAATGTCTTTAAAATCCACTTGCATTGGCAGTGGAATATTATTCGGGTGAATAAATAAATAAAATTTTAAAAAATATCTTAAAGCGAATGATAAATTTATCTCTGTGTGATTTGAATTTAAAAGCAGGTGAAAGGAGGTGACATTAGAGTATGTTTATGTCTATATCATACTCATGCGGTCTTTTAAAAATCCCGCTAATGTTGAAATGCATCGAACTATCCTTTTTTTAAAATTAATTTTAGAAAATTCCTTTGCAAAAAGTGCTAATAATTATTTCGTGTCATTTGATTTTGATTTTGAAAAATAATAGATACGAGTATTTGTATTCAGAGGAGGATTTGAAAGAATTAATTTTGGATAATAGTTTTTTTTTAATAAATATTACTAATCTTAAAATATTATAAACGTTTTATTATAGCTGATACAATAACAACATACCTAGTATAATTTCATAAGTGGAGCTTGGGAAAGATGGAGTGTACGTAATGCAGCTTTATTCTTATCTTGTGAAGGTTTTCTTATACGTAGCTAATAATTGATAAATATATTTTTTCATTCTTAGAAGCCGAAGGCTTTTTTTTTTTTCAATTCAAGATAACCTCAAGGGGTTGTGGGTTTCTTCTACCAATAAGAGCTCTATCTTCACCACCCCACGGGGATGATCTATAAGGTTCATAACTACTTTTCTTACTATAGGCCGCTTACCTAGTCAACGCTTAGATCCAACTCTATCGAAACTTTTTTGGTGCACCCCAACATTCCCCACTTGTCAAACAGACCTTCTGGGGATAATTTTAATGTGGCTTATGTTCACTTTTTTGCAATCAGTTTAGCTGCAGTACCTGTTGCTCTAACTAATTATCCACCATTTTCAAATGTGTTTTCTATGTTATATATGATCGTGCCTTAGGGCATATTGATTGAAGTAGTTTCTTCTTCTTTTTTTTATCAATCAGAACTCCTTCCCAAACTGTATAAGCTTCTTTCCAAGCATACAACGGCTTTCGAGGTAGCAAGCATAATTATAATAAATAGACTATATGATGTTTCATACGGACTTTCAAGGCATCGAACATAACCATAGTAAATAGACTATATGATATTTGCTCTCCCAAAAAGCATATGATTTTAAAACAGGATCGTTTTAATATATGACTTCTACTGAACATGTTTATTTTCTATCGACGATTTTTAAATTTTTGTGATTTTTGTTTAAGAATATTCGAGATTCTTTAACCAAATTATTCCATCTAATATTTCCATCTCCATTATACAAACACAAACATATCTTATACACATAATATATGCATGTATATACTACTACTTCACATAGGAATATGAATATACCTATGGAAGGTGAGAGTGGGGTGCTAATTGTTAAAAATATTATGAGAATTGCACCTAATCATATGAATATTATTTCCACATTTCCATAATAAGTGGTCCCTTCAAAAGAATAATTAATTTTTATATATATTGACTTAATCATTCACACCAAATTATTTTCACATTATTATGTAATTCTTTTCTTTTTTCCTTTTTTGTTTTTCTTTATTTCCATCACTAGCACACGAGAATATTTTTATAATAATATTTTTTTTCCATGTTGACATATTAAATAAAAGAATTATTTCAAAATTGCCAAATTAAACTGATCTACTAGTAATGTAAAATGAGTGATCAAGTAAACTATATTTGAACGGAATTAAAAGAGTCACATCAATAAATAAATTGAATCAAGACGAACGAATTAATTTTATTTTGTGTCTTACATGATTGATAATAATTGTGTGACGTTTTTTTTTAATCTCACAAATAAATGAGACCTAAAGTAAGTGGATTCAAAAATGTAATATGTGAGTATCACCTACCTGTGAGATAAAAAGTAATTTCATATAACAAATAATTATCGTATATTATGTGAGGCAAAATAAAATATTATTGGGTGAGATCCACTCATAAGAGGTGTTAAATATTCTTTCACGCTAAATCCTAGAGTTAACTTATATAAACACCAATTATGAGTATTTAAGAAAAGTTTATCCATCAAATAAAAACGGCTAGAGATTACACATATATAAGATCTATCTTTGCATTATATATTAGATTGCGGATAAAGAAAATATCCATTTGATGAAGAGTTTCATCAATAAATGATGATATGAGTCGTGATTATTACGGTAAATCTACTTTTCACTAAGGAGATATTCGTATGTCTTCTAACCAGTATTTACGAAGCAAAATATTATAATATTAAATGTCAATTAATTTTTTTTATTTTTTTTATTTTTTATTTTTACAAAAAGGAAATTAGTTTAGTCCTTGCAATTGTAACCCATTATTTTGTTACCTAGAAAAGAGTCATAGTGGTTGTTTTCCCAAAAAAAGAATGAGGAAGTTCCCATAGGGCAGAAATTTTGGTAGCAATATCTAGTATAATCTATATGGGGTCCAATGGTCATTGTCTAGTAGCTTTGGATTCCTAAGATTATGTGCTTGTGATAGTTACTCACAATTGGTTGTCAATATAGGCAACCAAACACACACACACACAACAAAAAAAAGAAAAAAGAAAAACCATCCCATATCTACTTAGGGTTCAAGATCACTATTTTTGTTGCGATTTTTTTAAGATTAAGTCTTGAACATAAGGTGATGTGAATTAGAAAATAAATTGGAGGGAAGTGAAAGTCGAAAAATTCCTTTTATAAATGAATTTTGTCCAACATTGATAGGGATTAAGAAAAAGAAATATATCTTCTAGCTAATAAAGAGTTGAGAAGAGAATCTTCCCTCGCGCTGTCGTCGTCGCTCGACTCGACTTCGAGGATTTGGATTTGGATTTGAATTTGGTCAAATGATCTGATTGATTGAATATATTTATTTTTAGACCAAAGTCATTTAAAATTTTCCGTTGTCTATTTTCCAAAACTTGGGAGATCATTTTTTCCGTTCTATCGTGGGAGGAAGCAACCAAAACCTTACAAAGAGTGAGGGGGTTATAAATTCATAAGGACACACAAAAAATTTGTGGGCTCGAAATAGTCTTTTCTATTTTTTCTACATTTCTATTTTAAATATTATTTTCCTTCTTCATTAGAAAAATATAAACTGATTCTCAAAAATACATTTCTATTTTAAATATTATTTCGTTTCTTTATTAGAAAAATATAAATTGATTGTCAAAAATCTGTTCAAAACACAGGTAATAACGATAATTTTATTATTACTCTAACTCTAATGCTTCCCTTTAGGCAACCAAACACCTAATTGTCCAATATTTGTTTAGTTGGGAAAGAGGATATGGTTAAAATAGAAGTTAAAGTAAAAGTGGGAAATTACTTGTATAAGCTTGCTCATATTATCGATTGTTAATTTGAGTAAATAAAGAATTTATAATAAAATTTTAAAATACAGATAGTTATACCATAATTTGTTTCGGATTAATAGGGACATATAAAGTATAATACATATGGGCTCATTCGAATAAGTTATTTTAGCATGAATTAATATAATTCATGCTAGGATTACTTATTCGAATATATGTGAATGTCCTTAGAAATTTTGATTGAACCTTTTGCCCTTCATTAAAAGACTCTACGATAGATAAAATTATTATTTATTATTATTTTTAAATTATTATTATTTAATTATTATCCCAATATTTACAACTTTTAAATTAATTAAAGTTAAGCTATTAAATTTTTATTTATTTGTAAAAGGTAACAACTTTTAAAATTGACTAAAATTTTGTTTCTTAAATCTTTTGTTATTTGAACTATATTAAAAGTCCTAATATTAAGACTTTAAAATCAATTACAATTCTGTTAACTTATATCAATCCTTTATTTATTAAACTAACTAATTATCCATCATAAATTTTCAACTCACGATATGAGAAAATAAATTAAAGATTATAATTTTATTATGCATTAATACATTGAATTTCTTCTTTTAAAAAAAATAAATAAAAACTTTATAATCGAATTTTTTTTATAGAAATACAACAAAGTTTAAGTTTTCTCAATTAATCGAGTGTTTTTGTTATTCACTCTCTTTAGTTAAATCTACAGTATTCAATTTATATAAAGGTATTTTACGAGATACATAGATTAAGGAGAGAAAAAATTGAGTTAAAATAATCTCATAAATGGAAAAATAAAATATTTAAAATTAAGTTATTATTAAATATTTAAAGTACAAACCCTCATAGCAAAATATCATTTACCTTTTTACCCTTTTAAAAATAGAGTTCATACTTGATAAAATAGTTATTTAATTATTTTTCTAATAATTAGAATTTTAAAATTAACTAAATTTTATATATGAAATTCTTTCTTATTTTTGAAAAATATTTAAAATATTAACATTTAGAAATTTAATCTATATTTATCTATCTATCTATACTATATTAAAAGCATGAAAACCATTATAAATATTGAATGAACTTTTTGCAATTTATTAAAAGACTCCTCAATAGAGAAAATTATCATTTATTATTTTTATTAATTAATTATTATTTAGTTATCATTCTAATATTTAAGACTTTAAAATTAATTCAAGTTGTAACTATTAAATCTTAACTTACTTGTAAAATGTAAGAACTCATAATATTTACTACTTTAAAATTGACTAAAATTTTGTTTCTTAAATCTTTCCTTGTTTGAACAAATCGTGTTTGTTCTAGATGTGAAGTTTTAATATTTAGGATTTAATTTTTTTTTTCTTTTTCTTTTATCTTACATAAACTTATAAATCACATTGACGAATACGGTTTATATTGCGGAATAAGATTACAAAACTTTGATAGAATACAATTTATGCTCATTGTCAAAAAATGATCTGTAAATCCCATCGTATGTGCTGAATCAATCGCCTTCAATATATTGAAATTTGTAAATCGCATTCATATTTATAAATCACATTCGTCAAATGCGATGTATAAATTGTATTTTTCAAATGCGATGTATAAATTATATTCATCAGAAGAAGGTTTATAAATTGCATTCCTCAAATGCGATTTATTAACGAATTCGCAATTTACAAATTCCTCCTCCTTCTTCTTCTTTTATTTTTTAAATATAATATAAAAGTTGTTTCAATTAATCGGGTGTTCTAACTATTCACTCTCTTTTGTTAAATCTACACTATTTCTTCTATTTCAATTTACATAAAGGTATTTGACTAAACATATAAATTAGGAGAAAAAAGTTGAGTTGAAATCATCTCACAGAGGGTAAAATGAAAAGTTTAAAATTAAGTTATTACTAAATATTTAAAGTACAAACCCTCATAGCAAAATATTATTCACTTTTTTATCCTTTTAAAAATAGAGTTCACACTTGACATAATAGTTTTTTAATTATTCTTTTTAATATTCATGATTTTAAAATTAACTAAATTTTATGCATTAAATCTTTTGTTATTTGAATTATATATAAAATTCTAATATTTACAAATTTAAAAATGATTAAGAACTTATATTTTAAAAAATAATTACACGTTGAATATAACTATATTTTTAATAATGCAAATCAATCTTATGTTTAGAACTTTTAAAAATATAAAATTTGAAAAAAGAGGCAGTCCATTGCACAAAGCATCTCCGGTTAATAGAGTCGAGAGAAGGATCGTGCCCCAAGGAATGTGATATAGACAGTTTACCCTAATACAAACATTATTGGCTGTTTTCACTAATTTTGAGGAGTCTCTCTTAATTAGTTTGAATGGTCAATTATAAATAAATAAATGTGTTAGTGATATGGTATCAATTTGTTATTGTCAAAATATGTCAGTAATATCTCATAATACGATTTTATAGTACTAATTGTTTGAACAAATAACTTATACTATACATTCTATTATACTATACAACTTTATATTACAATGTTTCTTCGTAATGCTAATATTTATATTAAATATTAATTTGTTAATAGTGAAGTAATACAAATTTTGTAATAATTAACATAAAATATATATATATATAAGACATGCATTTAAGTGCTTATGTTGAAACAAAGGATTTTTTACCTTTCAAACAAATGCTATTTTTACGATACTTTTGATCAGTGAAACAAGTATTAGAACAAACTGAAGAAAGAACTATCAGATTTGATCAAACTCTTAAACATAATCATTTATCAATTTGAAATTAATAATCTTCTTTCTAAATTCTTATATTATTCCACAGACATGCCTTTTAAATATTATTTATGCTATTTTCTAAAATTTATTTTATTAATATGAGGGACAAACACAAGACGCGTATGCTAAAACTAATATGTGTGTGTGTGTGTGTCATATTTTCTTTTTTAATAGTATTTCTCAAAAAGAATATTATATTTTTATATTTAAAAATAACTTAACTTTAAAATTATCTTAATAAGATGATTTATAGGACATAATTGTCTAAGATATATTTCAAATCACTCGATGTAAAAGGTTTCCATAAATTGTGACAATGGAAATGGAAATAAAAATATATTAAATTATACGAATAATACAATTCCAATCCAGTAAATTAAATAAATTATTATACTCTAAGTTTGAACGAGTTATTGACTCGTTTATTTAGCTCGGCTCACTCTAATTCATCAAAAATTGAGCTGACATAATTGTCTAAGATATGTTTCAAATCACTCCGATGTAAAAAGTTTCCATAAATTGTGACAATGGGAATAAAAATATATTAAATTATACGAATAATACAATTTCAATTCAATAGATTAAATAAATTATTATACTCTAAGTTGAAGGAGTTATTGACTCGTTTATTTGTTAGCTCAGCTCACACTAATTCATCAAAAATTGAGTTGATATGTAGCTTAAATTGAACCATAAGAAATCTTATCAAAATATTTTTCAAAAAAAAGAAGATATTTTTTATTTGATATGTACATAAGTTTTATAAGAGACTAAAGGATTATAAAGAACAATGCAGTAATTAAAACTTAGTAAGAATAGAGCCGACTGAGTTATGACATATATTTTATGTCATTTCAGTATAATTTATTTCAGTTCAAGTAACTTATAGATTTGTCATATAATCCGCTTATTTATTAACTTAGTTAATTTTAACCTACCTAAATTCAACACAACCGATCTATTTAATACTTTTAAACTAAATAAAGATAAATTAAACAATGAGCCATACCTTAGCGCTTAACCAAATTTAATAAATCTATTTTGTTGACCACAAAACTAATAGAACTTCTTTTCTTTATGATAACTATAATATAACAAAAAATATTTTTTAACAAAATTTCTTGTAAAGTAATTTGAGTTACTGCAGATTTACTCAAATTAGCTAGACTTTAGATGCGCTAAATTGAATAAATTAAAATAAATTGAGTTAACAAACCAAGTAATTATATTTTTATTGACTTGCTCAAATTTAAATAAATTAAAATAATTATATTTTCATAAACTAATTTTTTCATCTTATTGATTGGAGTTTAAGGGGGGGTGGGGGTGTTGGTTGGGGTGGGGGATCCATAAATATACACTAGAATAAAGGCTTTTGGTTTCTGACTTAGTAAGAACATAGCGGACTGTGTTATAACTATATTTTATCCGATTCATTTCAGCTCAAGTAATTTATAAGCTGATCAAATAATCCACTTATTTATTAATTTAGTTAATTTTAATCCGCTCAAATTCAACACAACCCGTTCACTTGACATCTTTAGACTAAATTAAGACAGAATAAACAATGAATCATAACTTTAATGCTTACCAAATTTTAATAAATCTATTTTGTTTACGGAATAAAACTAATAGAACTTCTTTTCTTTATTGTAATAAAATTAACATAACAAAAATATTTTTAAAAAATAATATCTTAATAAAATTTCTCATAAATCAATTTGAGTTATATATTTACTCAATCACATAAATTTTAGATGCGCAAAATCAAACAAATTAAAATAAATTAAGTAATTAATTTTTTATTGACTCGCTCAAATTTAAATAAATTAAATTATTATATTTTCATAAACTAATTTTTTCATCTTATCGATTGGTTTTTTTTTTCGAGGGGAAGGGGGGTTGGGTGGGGTGGGGTGGGGAGTGGGGGGGATTTCCATATATACACACTAGTATAGAGGCTTTTGGTCCCCAGCTCCTTGCATTTGTCATTTTCACATTTATGGATAGGGGGACCTTTCGTAAATTATGAGTATTTTCAAGTACTATTCCATTAAATTAAAATTTATTGATTTCTTGTTTGCAATTATTGTGCTCCGTAGATTTTCTTTTGGGTCAAAATAATAGTAAGTACCTTCGATTTATTCACAAGAACAATCAATTTAATCACGTGTTAAAATTTAATTTTAAATTATTTATCGTAATTTTTAAAAATAAAATTTATTTTATTTCACTTTATTCTTAAAAGTAGTTGTCACAAAAGATTACAAATATCTCAATAAAGTAAATATTTAATCAAGAGATACTCCTTCCTAACTAGTGTTTTTCAGAGGTGTTTTTGGATCGAGTCCCAGAACGCAACATACCAACAATGGTCCAAAATATAAATGAAAGGCATAAATTCATAAGGCGTATATTCTAGAATTTGGACGGAAGTGTGGGGTGTAAAAGCATACTTACGCTTCAAACATTAAATTTTATTTTTATTATTTTAAAAGTATTTTTGCTATAAATCATATTTTTTATTGTTCGTCTGATGATATTTATACTTTACACTATCATATTTTATTACACACACATAAAGAAAACAACTCTGATAGAAAATGACACTGCGCGCCATAAATAGTTTTTTAGATGATTATGTCTTAAATTCGCAGGATAGAGATTTCATAGTACTATGTTTCCAAGGTAACTTTATTCATTTTTTGTCATTGATCTTATAGTTTTTATAGTCTCCTTCTTTAAAATATATAAATAATAATCAGTGCATTGTTGTCATTATTGTGATTGTTATTGTAATAGTGTAGATATTAATTGAAGGTTGATGAAAGATTATCTCGATTATGATAATTTTTGTGTTGTTATCTTTTTCAATTAATAATTATAATATTTATTTCTATATTATTGGTGATTTATTTGAATTTATTGTAGAATTATTGATTATTCATTTTTACTAATTTTCTTAATAACAAAATTATAAAACTGAAGATACATAATATAAATGCTCCGTAGATTCATGGGGCTTACATCTCGTTCTGTATTATATAAAATGCCTCGCTTTATGCCCCGGCCTTTTAAAATATTAAATCATAGTAATATGATATATGTGTTCTCATTTTAATTTATAGTTATTATAGTTAAATTAATTGATTTAATATTTACACAAAATGTAAGAAAATATTATGTAAAAATAGTAATCTATATATATTATTTTAAAAATGAGAATATAAATTAGCAATATCTTGTAAAAATCTATAAGGTGAGATACACTTGGCACGTAGACTTATCTCATTTAAGTATGTTAATTAATATACATTATTATCTTATTAAATCATATCATCATAATAAGTTAATATTATTTAATATAAACAATCGATGAAAATAGGTATTTATTGCGATTAGAGTCCCCCTAAACAATCTCATCTCTTATGGGATATTCATGATGAAAAGCGGGTCACAGAGAAGGATTGTTGGTATTCTAGGCTGACAAATTTTTGAAAAAAAAATGCATACGATATCTTTGACGAATTTTACATTAAAATAAGTAATTAAAATGAAAATTTTACAGAATATTTGATAATAACATAATTTAAAAATAAATACGTGAGATCTGTTAAACAAAACTGAAAAATACATGCAATAAACTTAGAGAGTGTTTGGTTTAACTTATAAGCTGGTCAAACCAGCTTATAAGCATTTTTTAACTTTTTGTAGTGTTTGTTTTATCAAAAAATAGCTTTAAAAAAGTAGAAAAATATTTTAAAAAAGTCAAAAGTTGGTAGATACCAACTTTTTATTTTTTTAGCTTATAAGTCATTTAAGTTTGATCAAACTATTTACCTTTTTATCCCATAATATTTTCCTAATTTCAATAATACTATCACTCAAATCTTTGACAAAATTTTATTTTTTGTGCATATCAGGAAAAAATAATTAAAAATCTGAAGAAAAAAAATTGAGGTAGTATTAATTTATTTAAATTATTATATTCGATGTTACAAATAAAAAATAAAACTATACTACTAATAAAAAGTAAAGGGGAGATTTGCCTAATTTTATTTAAATTATATATTTTAAAAATTTAAAATAACTTAAATAATTAGTTTATATTAAAAATAAATAAAAATATAAATTGATTTAAATTTTAATTATTTTAGAAATATAAATATCATAGTAACTCGCTTTTTATAGTATTAACAGTTTTAAGGAAATTTCAATCATTTGACCCAAAATAAGTGCTTAACAGCACTTATGTACCAAACACATTAATATTTTTTTTTTCATTTCAACACTTTTATCCAAACACATAATTATTTATTTATAAAATAAATTTTGCAATTTTTTTTCGGCTAAACCAAACTACTTCTTAATATGACAACAGACATGATATGCCCCATCAGAATCTCAACTACCCTTTGTCTTGTTGTTATCATAATTTACTCTTCCATAATTATTGGTCTTCATAAATCATTGTTTGCATTATTAACCAATTTCATTCAATTTTATTAATTATGTTGTGTACTAAATTATTTTTGAAGATGGGGTCAAACATTCTATAATTTTGATGTTTATTTATTGACTATATTATTGTTGGAAATTTTAATAAATGTATATACCTAAGATATTTCAAGATTCAAATGTTATAAAGTTTTTGAAATAATATTTTGAAGATATTTTTTTTTATTTTTTAAATTTTTTCGGAGTGTTGCATTTGATATCATAAGATTTAAGTACCACATAAAGAATAATTTATTGCTCGTTCGACTTCTATATAGAAGTTTGGTTTAACTTAATGTTGAGCAGATAGATATGTGTTGCTGGTCGAGGAGTTCATAATCATTTTTGCCAATAATCTGTCGATTGGCTTGCTTCTCTGTAACAATGAATAATTTTAGCAAGAGAGTTATTCAGCATATATAACAAAAAGATTAATATTATGTTGTTTATTGGCAATTGAAGAGAGGAGAATGATCAGACATCGAACAATTAATTTTTAATTTTTTATTATTATTAAAGTTCGTTATCAAGGTGAATTGTCATCGATAAAGCTTGATTATTATTTTATATTGTGAATCAAGAAAGCCAAAGGAGAAAATGTTGGGACAATGAAAATTGAGCTCACACAACTTATTGTATCATGTAAGAGATTCTTATCGATATCACTAGAATGTAAGTTTTATTAGTTTTTTCATCTCCGTTAAATTTTTTCATGATTTATTCTCACAATATTGATCTATTGAAATAAATAAATAAATCATTCTTTACCATATTATATGTAGGAACCAAAAACATATATTTTTTAATTAATTTACAATTAAATATTACAAAGATAAAAATTAGATTTTACCAATAATTGAGGAACCAGAAATTCCATCATCCCTTTTCTATTTTTTTGTTGTGACAAAAAGTTGTGGAGTAGTTGAATGTCTTGTATGGCAATAACCAAATAAGTGACATTTTACCTCGAGGATTATAGTAGAGCAGTAAATAATCATTCATTCTTAATCGAAAGTTTCAGATTTGAGTTCTATCGAGCAATAAAATACTTTACTCCTAATACAAAACTTTTTGAGGTGAATTGAAATTTAATCGAGTTTCAATAAAAATATTGAATATCGGTGGAATCTTCAAAAAAGTGACATAATACTCTTCAATATTTCACTTGTTATCTCATATATATATATATATATATGTTGTCTCTGTTTATGACATGAAGTAAGATAGTGTTTGTGTCTTTAGTCATAAACCTGTCTTTTTGGTTTTTTGTTATTATCTTGTCCAATTTTCAATGGGAAGTCCTTTTCTTTTGCTTTATTAGGTGAAAAACTTGTCTATTATTTTCCCAAATGTGTATGTGTGTGTGTGTTTTGTTGTAAATTTTCTCATGTCCTATCATTTCTATGTCCTTTCATTTGGACAATTTTACTTATGCTAAGACAGGAACCTCTAATAATAGCAAATACTTTTAGTTTTTGATTGATCCATTCGGTGGATAAAATTTACTCTGTCAGATTCAAAATTTGAAGTTTATGAATTTAAATTATAAGAATTAAAACAACTTGTTGGGTTAAAAAAAAAATTTAAACATAAATATAGGTTTTGCCAAATTCATAAGTCGTAACTAATGATGTAGATTAGCCCTGCTCCATTTTAAGGTTTCTCGAAAAAATTCCTTTTTTTTTTTTATTTCTTAGAATTTTTGTTACGTGCTTAATAACTATGGCTTGCGATGCTTCAACTATGATATGAAAATAGTCTTTATAATAATAATTACGCGTAGGTTTCAAATAGTTGAGATCAACTGTACGAATTCTTATTTTATCATTATTGAGTGAGATTTTAATGATGACAAATAAAATATACTTGTCATAAGTGAAGGAGGAAATTAGCAATTAAAGAATTTTAGGCAAGAGATATTCATTGTTATTGTTAATTATTCTAGATGTATTTTGTTGTGCTATAAGTTCCAGGAAAATAAAAAGACATGATGTTGAAGTGAAAGACATGAAGTTGAAGTCAACAAGGAAACTACAAGATCCCAACTGAACAAGAAAAAAATATTTTTTGATGGGGTAACAAATATTTATTGATAAGAAAAGAAATATTCGGTGATATCTCGTAAGTTGCAGGAAATAAATTTGAAGTGTACAAGGAAACTATAGGATCCCAACTGAACAAGGAAAGAAATATTTGTTGATGAGGTAACAAATGTTATTATTGATAAGGAAAGAAATATTGGGTGATATCTTGTAGTTCTCCTTAGTCATGTGGGACTCTAAGCAAAAGGAGTAGATGAAGAATTCTATAAAAGAAGAGCACACACGCCGGGAAAAAGCATCATTCACAAAGTATTTTCAGCACCCACAAGTTCTGATCATCAAGAAAGCAAAGCCTGAAATACGAAAGCGAGTTGATTATGCGCAAATCTGCTCCACAAAGCTGTTACAGATCCTCTCAAGTGTGAATTCTAGTGAATATAATAGGATAAGGTTGTTATCTTTATTTTGTTTGACGTCGTTTATTAAGGTCGCAAACAGTGTTTTTGAGTGTGTTATTTTTACTTCTTAAGTTAAGGGTAGTTTGTAGGAATAACAACAAGTTGGGAATATTGTAAAGACTTAGGGGTAGGTCCCTTGAATTGCGAGGTAATCCATAAATTGGCTCGGTGTTGTTTTAGTGAAGTTGATGTGAAATCCTACTAGAGAGTAGATCGTGATTTTTACATCCATTCGAGCCTGAATGATTTTCCACCCCAGGAATTCTAAAATATAGCAAAAAAATTTCGAAGGCAAAAATAGGTTAAGCCTAATTCACCCCTCTCTTTTGTCTAAATTTAGAAGTTATTTCTATCTTTCATTTAAAGTCAAAAAAAAAAAATTGGTGAAATAGTCTTTGAATATTGCAAACACTACTCAATTGAAACTTACATGTAATTTTTTTAAAAATTTTATTTTATGTACAAATGATTTATGTTTGTAAGTCAATAGTCGACATTCATCAACTTTTAGCAACAATTTCGAGGCCTAAGACAAAAAATTAGCTTTAAAAGGAGAGTGGACTTAGAAAAAGGAAAAACAAATTCATATGAATATTTATCTTTCATTAATATCTCACTTAATAATCACCTTAACTATGACGTAATTTCACAAAATAAAAATTTAGAACATTTATTTTATTTGAATAAATTATATAATATCTAACTCATAAGGCATAAATTTTGTCGGAACTAAATTATATCTTGTGAATTTTATTTTCGATGTTAGGAGTATTTTTAATTTTTTTAATTAATTAAAGTGTTGAAGGACAAAAATTAAAGATCATAAATTTAAAAGTATCATCTGTCCAACTCATTTAAATTTGAACAGATTATTGACCTGCCTATTTATTAGTTTATTTTGACCCGCTTAATTTAGTCAATCTAAAGTTGGGATGATTCGAGGTAAATAAGTAGCTCAAATTAACACATAAAAAAAAATATTATCCCAATATTTTATTATTTGATATGTTATATATAGTCATAATAAAGAAAAATAATAATAGATTTTAATTTTTTTTTGTAAAAAACAAAACAATTGATCAGAATTAAACATGTTATGTTATGATCTCTTATTTAATTCATTTGAATTTAGTTCATCTCAACTCAAATAATCTTTGAACGAATTTTAACACATTATTTAATCCATATTAATTCAGTTATTTTACCCGTCCAAATTTAATCCGGCCATCAAACACTACTATTGTTGAGTGTTGACTTAGTGGAGTAGTAATTTAGGCAAAAATTGAATAAGATTATTAAATATGTCTTTTTTAAGAAGTATAGAAAGCCCTTTAAATAAACAAATACTAAGTGAACCTTTTACCCAAAAAATGGGTTAGAACACTCTAGTAAAACTAATGACTTAGCCAAAAAGTCATCCATTTTTTTTTAAAAAATATTTAATGTCTATATCAAAACAATTTTTGCACCACTAAGAAAAGTGAATTAATGCCACTTTAAGCTTGGCTTTGGAAAAGAGACTTAAAGTTAAGTTGAGAGACACAATCTTTATCATAAAAGAGCCTCTATTGAGAATCTTCCAAAGGATTAACCATTTAAGGTCAAAAGATTAAGAAGTTAGAAAAAAGAGTAAAAAGAGGTATCTATTGATGATACTAAATGAAAAGAAAAATGTGATGTTGACCTTTTGTTTTTGTGGAGGATAATGTTTTAAATTCCCATAAATATGGGTGGCCCTCAAAAGCTAAGTCCTTTTTGCCTTTGGATTTCATTTAAGGGAAACCTACCTTGTTACTTCTCCGGACCAAATTATTTATAGTTCGCTAGCTTTTTATTTTCATATTTTTTTAATTAATTATTAAAAAAATATTTCAATCTTATAATCTTTTATGATATCGTTATAGTATATTCATATATTGTTATGTTATCACTACGGATGAATAGTCCTTCGTGAATACACTCCTCAATCCTTCATAATATCATCGAAATATATCTATATATTGGCATGATATCTTTCATGATACTTCACAGTATATCCAAATATAAGCATACATCCTTCATGATACCATCACAGTGTATCCATATACAAGCATGATATTCTTCATGATACCATCATAGTATATCCATACACAAGCATGATATCTCTCATGATACCATCACAGTATATCCATATATAAGCATGATATCCTTCATGATACTATCACAGTATATTCATATATTGTCGTGGTATTACTGATAGCCACTTATGCGCAAAAGGCCTTCAAACTCATAGTGGGACATAAATTGTAATTACTTTGGGCCGGGGAGCATTTTGAGAATTAGCATGGGAAGGTACACTTTTGATTAATTAGTTTAGTTTTATGTTCCATTTTGTGTACTTTTTCCTTCATTTAATACTCCCTTATGTCCCGTATTATTTGTCCACTTTCTCCTTTACATACCCCTTAAAAAATCATAAGTAAAATGAATAGTTTACTTGGAGTGTAATTTGACTAATACATCCCTTATAATCCTTTAATCTTTATCTATTTATGTGCCTCTTAATTCTAGAATAATTAATGCTAAGGATAAAATTAAAGAAAAAAATTAATTTTCTCCAGATATTTTAAATTGACAAATATTTAAAAATAAATATTTTTAGTATACATGACACCTAATGCACTCTTTTGACTAAATATGTACATGAAAAAAAATTAACAATAGAGGATTTTTTTTAAAATTTTACAATATTTATGCAGGTCATCAATATCATTTATACTTTCAAAAGAAATTAATTCTAAGGATAAAATGAAAAAATTTAATTAATTCTATTTTGATTTTATTAATCGATAAGTAATTTAAAATGAATATTTTTAATAATATAGATAAATAATATGGGATGATGGAAGTACAAGACAAAGTGACTTATACCTTTTAATTTATGAGTGAATGAATGACCAAATGGTGGTGTTTGAGCTAGTATTCAACACTTTAATTATTTTACCTGGTACTTGCTATATTTCATCAGCATATGCATTTAGTAATTTTTTTCGAACTAGGTGCTCAATAATATTAAATCGAAATTACTATTCTTTTTCAAAGAAATATATAAATAGTAGTATTGGGCTCCGGGGTTAATTAATGCTTGAGCACCCGACACTTTTAACGCAGGTCTATCATTGACTCTGCTCACAAAGATTTAGATATACGTGGAAAGAAAACATAATATAACATCTTTTACCTGCATTGGAATTCAAATATTAATTTTTCGTGATTTTTACCCACTTTATTTACTACATGTGTGCATCTTTGTGTGCTATTCATATATATAATTTTCTTTATTCTCTAAAAAGCTTTTATAGAAAATGTACAACAGATTCTCAAGAGAGGATATAAAAAAAAGAAGAATAATTAACTTAAATAGTTGTTCATCCAATCAATTAAATTAAAAATAACCCATAGATATATAATATATGTATAATCAGTATAAGTCTACTAGAAAAAGTAAACAGTAAATCTGCTCGGCAATTCAGGTAAAGACACCCCCCCCCCCCCACTCCCCCGTCAAAAAAACAACAACAAGAAGGTTTTGGGCCTAAATGTGATGAAGAACCATGGGTCTTTGTGGGCTGGTTCTGGTCATTACCCCTAATCTCCCTAAATACCGCCTCCCTAAGTGGGCCACAAATTCCCCAACATGAGGCCCATATGTTTCCATTATCATACTAACTCGGGTCTTTGTCTTTTCAAAATTCCTAAAATTATTAGGTGCGGGAATTTTGCATCATTTATAAGTTGTTTATACCAAATAATTTTTGTTTCTCAATTCTACGAAGACATTTATTACTGTGAATTTATGACGCTTAAAATAAATTAAATTTTAAAAGGTAGCTTATAAGGAGAGAATTGTCAATATAATATAAGAAGTCGACAATCTATTCTAACAGCCGATGTGGGACTTAACGCTACCCCACATGCTTAGGATTCAATTGCAGCGTGGATAATGGGGCCCAACATTGAGAAACATAACAGTAAGGATCGATGATTTTGATACCACGTAAGGATATGACCTTTGGACCTAACTCGACTACAAAAACTAATTTCCGAGGGAGACTTAACATTTACTGAGAAAAATAGTTTTACCACAATTCTCCACACCTAAAAATAGCTAGTAACAAAAAATCCTATTTATAATATTACAAATCAACTTAGGCTAGAAATTAGAAAATCTATTCTCATATTATTTTGACTACAAATTTTAATTAGACATGAATTAGAGAAACTAACAAATATCATATTCGACAATTTAGTCTACAACTCTAAATTAATCTTCAACATGAAAAATATCAAAATACTTTTCCTTTTCAATAAACCATACGCAATACAAATATATATAAATCAGAATTCAATATGAATACTAAACATTAATAAAAAAAAATTAAAAATTTTCGTGTAGTATATAATGTGATGTAATCAACTTTAGTTCCATGCTTTTTAGGGTGTTTAAGAAGTCAAAATTAATAATTTATTGGTATATTCTAGGCAGTTGAGCCAGCAAAGACACTCATTCATGTGTTGTCCTCTTTTTTTTTTCATTATTTGTGTAATGTGTTGTCTTTTCTCACGAAATAAAATAAAATATCTTAAGATTATATTTAAAATTATATTTATATTTTATTTATTTAATAATATTTATTACTATTTATCTCACCTAATAAGCAGGCTAAATTAATTTCAGAATTATAATTTCGACAAAATTTTGTCTGCAAATCAAATTACCCTTTATTAGTTGTATTAATCAACAAATATATAGTAGTAGATAGCTTTGTTTGACCAAATATTGGAAGACTAGTACAACTAGGAAGACAATCCATACCTAAATATTTTATGTTCATCCATAATTTCCAAACACAACAAAGAGAATAATACAGCAAATTTTTTTCCTACTTTTTCTTTCATATAATTATAATAATAATAATAATAATAGTAAGTTTTTTCTATTTATTTCAATTTTTATAACTAGATTATTGATTTAGATCTTTATACTTCGATATTTTCTCGCTCTCTTTGAATTGGGATAGTGAGAAGACAATCATGATAAGAGGATGGGGTAGAAGGTGAGATGAATATGATATCTCCGCTCTTACTTGAATAACGTTCTCACTCGGAATCTCGCAAGCCCAATTAAATTAAGTTTTTTTTTGGTTTCTTATCTGGTGTTCAGTACTCGTATTGAAGCTCAATTAATTTGAATTCTCATTGTGTTGGATTTATTAAGGGAAAACTCTCTTTACCAAAGACTTTTCATATTAAGAAAGAACAATCTCATTCCTTACGTCACATTCTTTAATTGTTAATTATATTAAACTAAATTTGGCTTAAGTTATATTACTATTTTATGTGTTGAAATAAAGTTCACTAACTATTTTTTATATATTATCTTGAAAATGTAGTTACTATATATATAATTATATATGAGTACCTTATAATTGTAAAAGTCATATTTGTTTGAATGTGATAAAAGAAGACTTTGAACTCTAATTAATTGTATGATTGAAACTTGAAAGTGTCATATAGGTTGGCAATTTCGACCTAATTTTGAATTTTTAAGGGCCATCAGAGGCGCATCAAACATCATGCGATATGTGAAGATGTTTAATGCCTTTTTCGTTGTTGAATCTTACATTTGAGTCCTCCGTTTGATTAATGTCTTCAAAATTTTTAACCTCATTATCTATTACCATGTTTCGATTCATAATTTTCTAACTTAAAAAAGAAAAAAGAACAAAACAAATTAAAAGACAAAAAGAGAAGGTAGAGTGAACTTTCCTATATATCAAAATTCACATTTCTCTATCAAAATTCAAAATTAAAATTATATTCACAAATAATGGCAATAAAAAAAAAATACATCAAATCAAATGATTCTTTCTTACCTTTTTTGTACTATTACACGTGCAAATATCAACCCTAAATTACAAATAATTCACTAAATTACAAAGTATTCACCTAACTCATTGCCTAACAATTTTCTTTTTTCTTTTTTTGAATTTTCCACCTAAATAAAACAATTAAAATCCCAACTCATCAATGAACAATTACCCTTTTAGTCCTTTTCCCCGTTGACCGGATCAACTTTGACCAAAACCCTTCTTTCTTCTTCTTTCCATTAATTCCAACTCTACCCCCTCTAGCAACAAATGCTATTGACCTACTCTTCTTCAATCCCCCTCCCCCTGCGCCAGCGGCCGCGAGCGTAACAAACGAGTAGTGGCCGCCGGCTACGTCGGACGTGATCCGACGATGTCCACGTGGCGAGGCACAAGTGGACGAGGAAGCGGAGGAGGATAAGGAAGAGGTTATTGAAGAAATTGTAGCAATTGTAGTTGTACCATTAATCTTGGAAAGCTTTTCTCTTAGGCAACAAGAACATACTCCTGGTTGTTGTTTGTGTTGTGGGTGATTCTTGCATATAACTACTGGCTCTGAAAATCCCATTGATGATCAAGAAAATAGAGAATCTTCAAAATTTAATTTCTCTTAGTACTACTATTTTTTTTTGGTCACGTAGATGAGTTTTGAACTAATGCAAGAAAAATATGGAGAAAAGGGTTTATATATAGTGAGAGAGATGTGGGGGTGGGGGGTGTTAGGTAGGGTGGTTTTGTAGGGTGGGTGGGGGTGTTATAGAAGGAAAGTGTGTGGAGGATGGGTGAATTTTGGCCCGTGTGAAATTGGAAATTGTGTACAATTTTGGTTATAGAGGCGAATTATTAATTAAGAAACGTATAGGGACCGTGTGGGACACGAACCGACTTTTTTTTCCCTTAAATAATTTCTCCGATTTATTTTACTTGTCATATTTTTTTCTATACAGATTCATAAAAAAGAAATTAATTAAAAAACAATTTAATTTAATACTTTTATTTATCTTATTTATTCTTTAAATTATAATCTAATACTACTTCCTTGGTATCAAAATAAAAATTAGTGGTTTTCGTTTAATTTGGGCAAATCTTTTAAGAAAACGATATTAATAAGTAACTATTGTTTTCACATATATTTTAATTGAATAGGTAGAAAAGAAAAATAATTATATTTTTACATGAAAAGATTATGAAGTTGCCCACTATTTCAATGCGTCCCACTATATGTTTTTTCAGTGAGCTGGTTTAGTGAAAAATGGATAAGAAAATAATATTTTATAACATAAATTTCTAATTGATTTGCTGCGAAAAGAATATATGCTTCTAGTAGTGAAAGTACTAATTCATAGAAGTAACCCCCTAAATTATGGACGTATTTTCAGAGACACACTATTCCCCTTCTCTGAAAATATGTCCATAGTTTGACGATGCTCATATGGATATACCTTTAATAATTTAATTCTTAATAAGTACCTTGAAAAGATGTTGCTCTTTATATAAAAATTTGAGATATAAAACTCTCTTTATTTAAATAAATATAAAATAGAAAGAATATCATTAATCTCTTATTGATTTTGTGAAATACCACTTATTTAAAATAAACTGAAAGATAAAAACACTAATTATTTTAAAATAATAAGAGTACTTCTTTTCACCATATTAATCTCTTCACGTTTATTACGTGGGAATAAAAGTAAAAACAAATAGTTAATATATTTTAATTTTTTAAATAATAATTATTTTAAATTATTTATTTTTAATAAGCACGATAATTAAAATGGATGGAGGAGCAATATATTACTTTTACAGAAAGTTAATGTTTAATTAAACGCCATAAAAATATCAGTAAACATAATAATTACTCACTTTTACGCAGTCTAATTAGGCTACGATCAGTTCCAAATCACACGTGAAACTTGTACTTTTAGCCTACAAATAATAAGCACTATAATTACATATTGCTCTACTGCTAATAATGGTGGATGAGCAAATTAGTGACGCGACATGATGCACGAGGCGGAGGTCAAAGTGATGATTGATGCATCAGTCATATTTAAGAAAAAGAAAGTTTGAAGTATCTTGACTCTATAATCGAAGAAGGCGAGGAGATTAATAGTGATGTTGCATATCGTGTTAGAGCAGGGTGAATAAAATGGAGACTTACGTCTCTGGGATATTGTATTGTGTGATAAGAATGTGTCACCGAAGCTGAAAGGTGGGTTTTATAGAGTGGTGTTTAGGCTAACATTGTATGGAGCGGAATATTGGTCAGTCAAGAATGCACGCGTTCAGAAGATAAAGGTTGCAGATGAGGGTGCTCAGATGGATGTGTGGGCATACTAGGAGAAATCTGATTAAGAACAAAGTTATTGAAAGTGGCTCTTACAGTGAACAAGATAAGAAAAGAGAGACTGAGATGGTTCGGACAAGTGAAGAGGCTAGGAGATACTCGAATCTGCCAGTAAGGAGATGTGAGAGGTTGATCATTGCGGAAGTTGAGAAAAGTAGAGGTAGACCAAAGAAGAATCATGGGAAGGTGATTAGCAAACATGACATGGCTAAGCTCTAGCTTTCTGAGGACATGACCCTAAATATGAAGCTCAAGGGTTAGGGTAGAAGAATAGTAGGTAATTTATTGTTGTCGCACTTTATGTGGGAGAGGCTAGGGAGTTAGCATCCTCTCCTCCTCACCTTATTAGTAGTATTATTTCGCGACACATAGTTCCTTATTCTTCAATATATATATGTATTATTGTTTGTTGTTTCTTCTTCTTTATAACTTGCTATTTTATTATTATATTTTTTGCTATCTGTTTAATTTTTTTTTGAGTCGAGAAGTTATCAAAAATAACCTCTCTGTCCCTAAAAGTAGAAGTAAGGATTGCTTACACCCTACCTTTCTTAGACCCCATTTATAAAAACATATAAAATATGTTATTGTTATTGAGCAAATCAGGAGTATAGTTTGGAGGTATGTATTGATAAAAGTAAAATGTAGTAATTCTTTTAATTTCTTCAATTGTGTAAAATTTTATTTATTTAAATATATTTTTAATACACTCTTCATGTGTATATTTGATTCTTTTTTATAGACCAAATATATGAAATTTATTTTAATAACAGATGACGATAAAATTTAAATTCAAAACCTCTGTTTATTACGATATCATGTTAAATTGCATGATTACTTCATTAATTTGCAATTTGAATTTGTTAACAAACTAAAATGATTTTTTATTTACTCAATTACATTTATATCTTAAAACACAAGTGGATTTAATTAGTATTATCCAGGACCTCATGTATTGTTAATCCAAAAGTAATTACAATATTACTAGTTATTCCCATATGAAATGCGTGTGATTGTTACTTTTTAAGTGTTTTTTCTTTCCCACATAATTATTTTATTGGGAAAAGAAAATCATTATATCTAATTATTTTGTCGACAAATTGCTGAGATGAATTATATTATTTAATTTTGCAAATGACGTATAATTTGTCTCTAGGTAGTCAAGTATATGTAATTATTTAATTAAACACCTACCTAGAGCATGACTCTTTATTATAATAATAATAATTTATTATTTTTAATTTTTTTTTCTTTGGTCAAAAAAAGATTACCATATCAATGCGTGTGATGCAGTACACACGTAAGAAAATTATTTTTTTTTAAAAAAAATTCTTTAAACAAAAAGAAAAATTCTATATATTTAGTCAAAGTAAAGTCTTTTAACGTTACTTTTGCGGCACAGATTGAGAATATTAAGTCAAAATTTTCACGTTAAAGGAAAATTAAAATCCTGAAATCGCATGCACACGAGGGCGTCAAGACGCAATTAAGTCAAATTATGTTTTTTTTTTAAATACTGCGAATAAAACGAGAGCGGAGTAATATGAATCACAATATAAATAATTAAAGTAAAATAATTTATAAAGTAAAGAAAAAAAATTTTCTTATTGATTCTACTTGTTTAAAGGTGATGGAGAGTTTCTCAAGAATAATGATGATCAGTTGTGTTTATCGTGAATAATAATAGAATATTATATAATTTGGTGAAGATTAAATATTTAAGTTTTAAAAATCACAATTTTAAAGACTCAAATCTTTAAATTTCAAATTTTAATTTTAAAATTTATGATTAAATAAAAATTATGTCTTTTTTGATTTGATTACTATTGACCAATTCAAATTCCACAGTTGAATGTAGTCCTCTCTATGTTGATTAAGCATTCGATTAAATAGTCTTTACTTCTGATATATTTTTACTAATACAATAATGTTCAGTTAATTTACTCACACATCAACTATTGGATTATTTAATATTGTTATTATTTGATATTTTTTATTTGAGTCGTGAGTTTATTGAGAATAATCTCATTTATCTTTACAAGATAGAAATAAAACTGCATGCGCATACATTGCTCTTTCTAGATTCTACTTATAAAATTTTATTGAATATGTTGTTATTGTTATTGTTATTTATTATTACATATTCTTTTCTGAATCTTCTCATTCTCTAATAAATTAAATAAAAAATCTGAAGAGAGATTTAAAATAATTTTGAGAAAAATATAAAAGAGTAATTCAATTAAATTACTTTTATAATAAATTTTATCAAATAACGTTCTTAACGGATGATTTAGCTTGTTCTAGCGCTAAATAATAAAAATTCATCTCTAATTTTATTGAACTACAAATGAGCAATAGATTATCAAAAAATCATGTTAGTTATAGATCGACTATTCATAAATTTCATAACTATTTTATTTTGTAGTGTGATAAATAAATGAATTTTAACGAATTTTATTATTATTTTTATTTTGCAATGTGATAAAGAAATAGATTTTGAATCTAACTAAGGAGACCAAGGACCTTAATGTCCTAAACATTCCTCCAAATACCCAGAATTGAATATCCAAACATCATCGAATGAAATAACAAATTGGGAGTATAAACAATATAATATGGGGGCCATCAACCACTACTAAAAATCGTTATTTTCTCATTAAAAATTTCCACCTAAAAATATTAAGTGGTTATTTCCACTGATATCGGTGGGAAAAGAAAAAATAAAATAATGTTTTCATATAGAAAAATTATGAAGTTTTCCACTGCTTCAGTTAGAATTTTTTTTCACCATGCATTTTCCCAGTGAACTGGTTCGGCATGAAATTGGTGGGAAAATTATGTTTTATAACATAAATTCTTCAGATTTGCCGTGAAAAAAATCTCTATTTCTAATAGTGAACATTGAATGAAATAATAAAATTAGATTAGACCTAATTTTAATACCATAATAAATAAATAAAATTTAAATATAACTTAAAATTAAAAATTAATTTATAAAAATTAAATTATTCAAAACCATATAAAAAGATCGAAAAGACAACCTCAACGATTGAAAATGGGCCGTACGAGGAGGCTGTTGTGTGGTTGTCAATAGAGGACGTAACATCCTACTTATTACAAAGTTTACTATAATGTACTATCATTTTATTACATAATTCTTGTTTGTTTTTTTTCTAAATTCTATAAAATCGTGCACGTGAAATTGTCTGATGAACAAACGACCAAAGATTAATCAGATCTTGATCCCAAATCATGATATTCTTTTTTCTATGTTAACAATTTTATAATTAATGTATGTACAATATATATGTTATATGTTGTAATTAATTAGCTTTCGATACAATTTAATATATATTGTAACAGAGTTATCTATTTTATTTTTTAAATTATTAATTTTAATATAATTATTATGATGAGCTGTTATTTAATTCGTTTATAATTCGGATCATAGTCATGGTCGAATATGATATTTGCTTGATGAAATTGGTTTAGAAGTAAAGTTACGCCCCTCGTTATGCTATAACTTTTGACATCATGTTGGTAAACATCACTTGATTATAACTAATGATATTAGAGACAAGGTCATAAATTCAATTATCAAGATTGACATGTGTGTGGTAAATGTACCGGGAGGAGGATTGTTCATAACATGAAAATTCTGTCTATGTCGAGATTCAAGCGATGGATGAGGGAATATCTTACGCGTCATCATCGAACATAACACTTTTTTGATAAACTTACTATAAAAAATAAAATTACACTAATATTATCCGTTATAACTTTTAACGTGAAGCATTTTATCTTAATACTTCTATTAGCATTTTGTTTAAGGAAATACTAATATATGGTTCCCATGCGCATTTGCTCTTTCCTTGTTTCTTTTTGGGTAGACAATCTATAGATCACATCCTTTCCAAGAATTACAAAATTAATATCATCTCGAGAAATTAATTTATTACCCTTCTTACATAATTGTTATCATTGTTTTATTATTATTATTTTATTTTTTATTTTTGGTTTAAATATTTCTATAAATGTATCAAATATTTACCATGGTCAAGGGAGACATGGCATAATCTTAAAATGCATGAATGTGTTGTTTTTTTCTAGTACATTCATGCATGTAAGTTAATTAATTAAATCCATCAAATATTAAAGTTACTTATGAGTTTTCAGCTTTATTTTTTTTAATTTATCGAAACGCAGTAATCTCTTAAATTTATTAGTAATTTTTATTTTTAAATACTTGAACTACGACATATTCTGATTGAACATTTGATATATGATAAAGTATTTTTATTAGATTCTTTTAGTTTATAATTTTTGAAAAACTTTTGCATGCGTTCTCAAATGTATATTAAGTAAAGTTAACAATATAATATATATCATCTCATTTAAATATATGCACATCAATCTCAATTGTAACATACTTGAGGTTTTATGACTTATTATAATGCGTATAAATAAAGGAGGTCATGACATATTTTAAGTAGTTAACTCATCAATATAATTGCCAATTAAGAACAAGCTCAAAGTCTTTTAAAATTTTCAACAAAAAATATTTAATAGAAATATTTTATTATATTTTTAGATATTTAATTAAAACAAATCACAATTTAAATATTTAAATAAAATTTATTAATAAATTTAAGAGACTATCGATATATTAAACCTTTCTTAAATGGTTATGTACAAATATGTGATACGTGTGTGGAGAATATTGTTAATTTATTGTACGTATATCAAATTTGCCACCATCAGCGGCGAAAATGGGACTAATTAATCTTGATTAAATGATTTAATTAAAACCAATGTTTAAGACGCCACGTGTTCAATGTGGAAGATTTATTTCATTTAATTACAGGAATAATTTTTATAAAATATACTTAATGTGCTTCTTTTTTTTTCCCCCTTTTTTTCAAATTTAATTGATCTTTGAAAATAATAAAAAGTGTAACTCGTGTAACACAAAATTCCTACAATAATTCTAAAGTCACTCTTCAGAATTCTCGAAAATTCTAAAATTTATTAGTAAAATCAAAAGTTTTGCTGAAAATATTCAAAATTTAATATATTTATATAGATATATATACATTCAAAATAATTTATAACGATATTGTTTATTCAGATAATTTCAATAAAAATTTAATCATTATAGTGAAATATTATTATTAATTAGAACTAATTATTATAATTGAGGGGAATATGTCTCATGCGTTGAATTTGAACAAGGAAAAACGAAGAAATTAGTTGTGATTCTATGCATCAGATCTTAAAAGATATATTAATGTGGATCATATTTCTTATTTTGAATTAAAACTATACCAAAATAACTTCTGTCTTTATAAAAAATAATAATATAACTTTATTTTTGTCTTGGATTAAAATAATTTTATAAGCAATAGTAACCATATGGAGGCATATGGTGCCACATCTCATCGAGATATTGAGGATAAAGGCATGACGAGTCAACTAAAAGGAAAGTAAATGAGATCTCAGTGGACAAGTTCGGAACCATTCTTTAGGCGACGGGAAGAGGCAATTGAGGATAATAATGAAGAAATAACAAGAAGAGGACAGCGACTCCAGGTCTGATGTCAGCAGTAGGGTTGTGCAAATTAACGGTTAAACCAATAACCCAAATCGATAATTAACTTATTGAATTAATGATTCAAGTTATTGGTAACGGTTTGATTATCGGTTTACTATCCTAAGTTATTGGGTTATTGGTTCGGTTATCGGTTTGACCACTTTTTTAATGGGTGAACCAATAACCCGATAAAAATTTATTAAACTACAATTTTAGTCTTCAATATATAAAGTATCCTAGCAAGAAAATGAATCGGGTGCCGATGAAAAGTGAAGGGGATGTTATTCAAATCTAAATTAAAGTTGATTGCTTAGTTGGTGCTCTTTCTCTTTTCACCCACTTTTTTCTAGCTAAACATACTTGTGACTTATGAAAATTTTTCGTGTGAGATCTTAATGGTTAACCCGATAACTGAACTGATAACGATCAATAACCGATTAACTGATATCTTAATGGTTCTTTAACGATTTAACATGTCTACAAACGGATAATCGATGAGTAAAATCGATAACTTTCAAATCCAAACTGAACTGACCGATACGCAGCCCTAGTCAGTAGCTCAGACACAAAGGCATGATGAAAGTGATAACAACACGTAGGCGGGATCATACAAGAGATCTACTAATAACAAACTATAGATAGTTGATTACCACTATGTATTATATAGAGCCCAGTTAGAGCTATCTGATTGGTCATAGTACTATAGCAAAAAACTATAAATAGGTTCTCCCTTCACTTGTAAAAAAGACTGGATGAATAATTGAATACTACTCTACTATTTCTTGTGCTCGTGTGCTTTCTATTATTCTTTGTGCTACCGGTAGCTCATCAACAACATAGATTTCAGAGAGTTGAGGTACTAGAGACCACAAATACTTAATCAGGATATCATCGAATGGTCACTACTTTGTGCTATATATATCTAGCTTGTCATACATATATTTCGTATGCTTATTGTCTTAACTGCTATTATTTTATATTTGTTAAACTCGAATATGTGATTTAACTTATATCACGTGTCCTTGAGCTCGCTATATATTTAACGGTACCGATCTCATCAGTAAATAGACTTTTCTAGTGGAAGTAGAGAAAATAAGTTCCACCAACATCATTTCACATTGATCGTGTCCTGCTAACTCAATATGCCTTATCTTCGCCTCCACCCCATAGCTCCCATCCCACTATCTCACAACCCCTCTCATAATATTTATCTATATATATAAATACTTTTAGAATAATATTTTTTTTTGTGCTTACATATCAAACACAAAAAAATAAAAAAAAAATTTACTTATTTTTCTACAGAACATATTCCAAGAAATTAAGTAAAAGATTGCCATTGTTCAAGCTCCCAAAGGGTGAAAATCATAATAGAAATAACATTTGGCCACCTTTTAGTATTGTTTTGAAAAATATCATTATTTTGGAGTTTCACATTTTACAAATTTTAAACAATCAACTAAGTTATTAAAATTTCTTTAAACTTTGTGATAATATCTTCAAATTTTAAACTTTACGATAATTGTTATTTTCCATCTGTAAAGGCGGAAAATGATTATTTATGAATTTTACCAGAAAATAATTTGATGAATATACTTGGGCCAAATATAACTACAGCTTGTGGGCTTACAAATTTTGTCCAAGTTGGATAGCCTTTTATTCAATTCTACTTTGGGAAATTTCAAATTTAACAAGTTTTATCTTATGGCCAATATTTTTGACTTTTGAATTTTAAGATCTGCTCACTTGGTAAGCGGTATTAAAAGTTAAAAATTATCGGATGTAATTTCCTAATATAACGATGGTCGATGATAGGCCCACTTTTTTAATGAGAAAGGTGAGTAAATTATTTCATGTAAAAAATTAAAATTCAATTTTAGATATATGTATTTGAGATTAAGGGGTTATCTGTTAAAAACTACGGTAGAACTGTTTATGAATGTCTTCGCGGTGGACTTGATTTTACCAAAGATGATGAGAACGTGAACTCACAACCATTTATGCGTTGGAGAGATCGTTTCTCGGATCTGATGAAATAGGATGGATTGAGACGGTATTTTATAAATACGTAATTATCTTGAATATATTAACCATTTCTTTCTTTTTCGATCGCCTGGAAGGGATGCACAAAACATTAAAAATATAGGCTTTGAAAAACTTATCTTCCCCAATAGAATTTAATAAGTAAAATTTTGAGTAAGTATTTGTATAATTTCTTCTTTTTTTAAAAAATGATTCAGATCATAATTACAGGTACCTGAGAGCATATCAATGAAATAAATAAAATACGAACAGTTAATATAATATGGTCATCAAAATAATGAGTCATTATTGATATCAACACAACTAAAATCGTCAAACCCTTTAGACTTTCTCTATCTAATTTTTTTAATTAAAAAATAAATATATTTTCTTTTTATTCAAATTGGAAGCGGCCACTAACATTTTAATTAAGGCTGATAAGAAATAAATAGAAAGTTCAAAAATAGTGTAGCGGTACAAAAGTTTGGCGCCTCTTTCTCCTTCGGTCCATTTCCTACAAAACCAAAGCTCTATCGCCATGTCCATGTAGCATGAGACACAGTGACTTGAGCTTTCAGGCCAAAGTGGAAGATGATAAATGCCAAAATACCCAAATTCAAATCCTTGGTCCCCTTAAAAGAAACAGAAACTAATCACCTTTTATGGCCGCCAAAAGTTTCTTCACTCCCGGCAGCTTTACAACACTATATCAATTCGGACACTCCTATTCACGGCCAAAAGATCCATTCATACATTATGAAAACTGGGTACAAACCCAATACTAATATATGTATCAAACTGCTAATCGTTTATCTAAAAAGTTCTTGCCTTTTTTATGCGCACCAGCTGTTTGATGAAATGCGTCAACCGACTCTTTCTGCTTATAATTACATGATTTCTGGCTATGTAAAACATGGGTTTATCTTAAAATCTTTTGATATGGTTAGAAAGCTCTGTCTCTCTGGTGAAACTCCAGATGGGTTTACATTATCCATGATTTTGAAGGGCTCTACTTGTGGCAATGCTGAGTCATATTCTCTCTATATTGGAAAACAGGTTCATGCCCAGATATTTAAATGCATTGTTGAGGGCGATGATGTGCTTTATACTGCGTTAGTCGATTCGTATGTGAAGAGCGGGAGGGTGGATTATGCAAGGAGAGTGTTTGATTTGATGTTGGAAAGGAATGTAGTTTGTTCGACGTCATTGATAACAGGGTACATGAATCAGGGTTATATTGAGGACGCTAAAGATGTCTTTAGAAAAACAATGGAGAAAGATGTTGTGGTGTTCAATGCAATGATTGAAGGTTACAGCAAACAGATTGAAAATGCTAAGAAGGCGATAGAGGTTTATATTGACATGCAACGTTTGGGTTTTAGGCCAAATATTTCTACTTTTGCAAGCATTATAGGGGCTTGTTCTGCTCTAGCAGCATTTGAAATTGGTCAACAAGTTCAAGGACAGGTAATGAAGACTGAGTTAATTGAGCATGTAAAAATTGGAAGTGCTTTAATTGACATGTATTCGAAGTGTGGATTGGTTGAGGAGGCAAGAAGAATCTTTAACCACATGCCTGAGAAGAATGTCTTCTCATGGACTTCGATGATTGATGGATACGGGAAAAACGGGTATCCCAATGAGGCACTCGAACTATTTAGTATAATGCAAATAGATCATGTCATTGTTCCAAACTATGTTACATTTCTAAGTGCTCTCTCTGCTTGTGCGCATTCGGGGCTAGTTGCTAAAGGAAGAGAGATTTTTGAAAGCATGGAAAGAGATTACTATATGAAGCCAAGGATGGAGCATTATGCTTGCATGGTTGATCTTTTGGGCCGCTCAGGGAGCTTAAATCAGGCATTAGAGTTTGTAATTAATATGACTGAAAGGCCAGATTCTGATGTTTGGGCAGCTTTACTCAGTTCTAGTAAACTGCATGGAGATGTGGAATTGGCTAATTTAGCTGCCCATGAGCTTTTCAAGCTAAGTAGTGGTAGTCGTCCAGGGGCATATGTTGCACTTTCTAATGCTCTTGCAGATGCTGGTAGATGGGATGGTGTGAGTGAACTTAGGGAGATTATGAAGATTCGAGGAATATCAAAAGGCACAGGCTTCAGTTGGGTTGGCAGTGATGGCAGTTTGAAAGCTTTCTTTGCGGGACAACAGACCTAACTAAAGGTAATAGTAGCAATTTTTCACTCATTTTTTTGTGAGAAAGAGTTTTCACTCAGTTAATCTGATAACTTGTACTTCTTTTTTTTTAAATATACAGTTTAAGATCTCCAGAGCCTGGTAGTAAAGAAAGGCATCATTGCCAATCTGTACTCACGTAACATGCCTGATCAGGAAGATACAAAATTGACATGTGACTAGTTGAAGTTACACCTATTCAGCTGCATGGTTTGGATTTCTTCACCCTTGTACAAGGATTCAAGTCATATACTTGAGTTTGTTTCTGTCTCCTTCAAGGATTTAATCCTTTATTGTTCGATCTTTTAAATTCAAGTCTCCCGATATCGACACTCGTGTCAGGGGGTGAAGAGAAATAGTTTGTTCATAGTCAAATCATACTAGCAGAGTCTGATCGGGAGGAGAGTCCACTTTCCCGCATTTATCAATCAGGATCCTCTAGGCACCCAAGAAAGTGTGTTTCTTTGCATGGTTGGCAGCTAGGGACGAGATATTGACAACGGATGAACCAAGACAGCACGTTTGTAGTGGGTGGTCCTGAATTGGTTTGGGTGTAGAATGTGTAATGCCGTGTACCATGAAAGAAGCGTTGCATATCTGGGCCTTCAAATTGAGGAAGAGAAGAAAAAGGCCATGGATGTTGCTCTGCTAGCTTTATTGTGGGTAACATGGCGGGAGAGTAATAGGAGAGTGTTTAAATTCATATCTGTTCTTGTTTCCTTTTAGTGCAGCCACAAGGTCCCTGTGTGTATAGATGATGATGTCTTTTGTAGAGAATCATATTTTTGTGTAGGTTCTCTACATTTTACTATACAATTTCTACACAGGGTTTCTCCCACACATGAATAAACTTGTTTGCGTTATATAAAAAAAAAGTTTTGTTTGAGCTAATATTTGGTACAGGTTGGACATCCAGTATTGCCATGTGTGAGAAGTGGTTGTTAGATGAAACTGGGCAATAGTGAGACTACTGGAAACTCATTCAGTCAATCATTCCAAACCAGAGGGAGATACTCAAATGTTGGAGTGCTTGACCAAGTTGAATGTGCTTCCATTTGTCGAAGTCTTTTCCATTCTATTGAGCTTCACAATCAATAGCAGGTTAACATTTTTGTACAGTGTATGCAAGCAAAGCTGACCTTGTGGATCCATAATATTCAAAGCATGTAGTTTTTCGCATTGCAAGGAGCTCAAGTCCGTCTCCGTAGACTGCCAAATTCATTGTTGACTAAGGCTTAACAAGCAGACACTCTACTATTGATATCCAAAGTGATGCTTTTACAGGTGACTTGATTTCTTGGATATTGGAAATTTTACCATCAGTCTTAAACATAACCTAGAACAAAAAGGGGATTAAGTACCATCAGAAGAATTCTGCATATTAATACTTGCTGGATAAAATAAACAGTCTGCATTTCCTTCTGCATATGATACTATCTTGAGCTAGTAACAAGTTCTATTTTTAACTGCATGTTGTTGACTAACCATTGTTCTTATGCATGAATAGGATTCACAAAGGATAGTCCTATGGTGCTGTCATTAAAATACTGGTGTTTGGCCTTAAAGGTATTTATTTACAACAACAACATGAATTTTGTACAAAATTATTGTCCCTGTAGTTCTTTCTGCTGCAGTTTATTGCTTATGCCTTAATAGAAGAAGTATTTAAAGATAGTTCATCTTACTTGTTCATTGAAGAGGCTGAAGTCAATATTGACAACCTCAAGGCTATGAACTAATGAAGGTGCTGGAGGAAATAATGACGAAGATTTAAAATGCAGACACAGGTTTTAATTAGCTATTTCAATAAAGAAGAAAAATGATCTTTAGAAATACTAGCGAATTCTATGATTTGTTTGAAAAAGAAAAGCCAAAGTAAAGAGTCAGTAAATAATGAGAAAAACTTATTAATTGCACTAAGTTTATTTTATTGAAATTGAAGCTCTGGCAAGTAATTATTTGTCCTTTCCATAGCAATCAATGAGATGCCAAAGCTTGTTTTGGGGCTTAAAGAGATTACATCAATTTAACAGATTTATTCGCAATTCTTTGACCCATTACTCCTTCCTTCCCAGCTCCTCTTATTAAACTTCCTTGTGGATATTTTTAGTATGCTGCGTCTTTGGTTTAAGTAGCTTAAGCTGATTGAACATGCACAATTGACTTAGAAAGATGTCTACTTTTGTTCTCAATTTTGCTTTTGGTACCAATCATTCTGTCTATCCCTTTAAAGTCAATATATGTTGCCTTTAGGTAGTCCGTATTCGTCAGAAAAAAGGTAGTCTGTAATCCGATCCAACAGCTTCCTGCTGCTTGAATGTACAATTTTTTTGGACTTCCATATAGTCCCGTGATAGAATGCTAGAGAGCTTGAGGATCATGCAATTTTTTTTTGGATTTTCTTGCTAAATTGCTCTTTTTAGTTGCATTTGCTATTGAATTTCTGGGTCATGTCATCAGAATGTAACTCATACCATACAAAGAAGAAAGAGGAAATCAAATCTTTAACGAATGCATGGTACGGATAACGTATCGAATCAAATAATACACCACTAAGAAGGTGCTGTTGGGGGGGGGGGGGTGTTGCTAAGTTTGTTTGTGTGTAAACTTTTTCATTATCCCTCGACTCCGTCTCAGTCTGCTGGGATAAGATGTGGAGGTCCATGGGATTATTGTGATATGTGGAGCATTGGTCCATTAATTCATTAAGTGGTACTTCAAGCTGGTTTTCTAGTAAACCTTATAATTTGGGCCATAAAATTGAAGGCTTTTTAGATTTACACTTCCTTGAGTTAAAAAGTATTTTCTCTAGTACATTTTATATTACAAATTTATAGTGAAACCCCTTCTAAGTAGTTGTTGAAGGTTGGGAATTAGTAATGGTGACACTAAGCTTGTGATTTTTAAAATGAAAATTTCAGCATTTTCGTTGATCTAATACTTGGTGAATTCATTCTTTAAGCTTTTTCAAGAGATTAAACTTACCAAAAGCTGTAAAAAATGACTCTGACTTTCAAGAGGATTTTACTTCAAGTGGTGTCTTCATTACTATATTTCCTTTACATACTGATTTTGATATGCTTGACTTGAGTCGAAGCTCCAACGGAAGCAGCCTTGATACCTTCACAAGGTAGGTAAGACTGCATAAACATCACCCTCCCCAGACCCCACTTGTGGGACTATACCGGATGTGTTGGTGTTTTTGATAACCAAGGGCATTTTACTTTTGATTAAAACAAGAAGAAGAACAACAACATTCCCGAATTAATTCCATAGGTGGGGTCTGGGGAAGGGTAGAGTATATGCATATCTTAGCCCTACCTCATAAAGATTTTGATTAAAACAAGAAATATTATAAATATCAAGAGATGTTCGCGTGGTATAAAGGTGTTAGGTGGTGAAGATATAGTCTCAAGTTCTGCTTTATACGCAAGTGGATACGTCAGTTTTTAACACGAGTATTGAATTCCACTGCTATTATGTAGGTGCAATTACATTTTTCTACTGATTTCTTTCATTGAATTGATACATAATCCAGTGTGATTTTACGGGTGAACATTGTACCAGGAGCAGTTGTTCACAATTTTCAGTCTCCCTCAAGCCACCTCAGGAATGAGAGGCACTGATGCAAAGATTGCACCGCCAGTCGGTTCAAATTGCATGTTTGGTTTAATTTGCAGAATTCTTATTTGACCATTAAATATCACGAAATAAAAATCATGACTAATAAGAGTATAAAGGTGCTAAGTGGGAGGTGTCTGACTCTCAAATTTCTTCTTATTGAAATAACGAGAGATTGAAGGTGCTCATGCATCAATCTACGTCAAAGTCCAAGGCTATTGTGCAGATGAAGCTTTTACAGTTGCATTTAAGCATGAATTGTTTTAATTAAGTTGTTATTAGTCTCGTAATGGCTTTATGACTGAGTGTTATACTAGGAACAGTTCACTGGAAGAGTATAGTCATCTCCCACTAGCCACCTTGAGGAATGGTGGGACACAGACAAAAAGCAATCTTGCACATAACAGAGAAGAAAAAAACAAAATAATTTCTCAAGAGGATCAATGTGCTTTCCCACGGATAAAGGACAAAGTTACGTGGTCATCTGTGCCTTCCTGTTTTGTTTGTTCTGTTCTTATGATGAACTTGCTTTCCTTTACCTTTGGGGATGGAAAAAGGTCAGAACCATTCACCATTACTGCTCCCTTGATAAATACAATCGCTTTGGTAATCTTATAAAGCCAATACTAAAAGGCTGATTCTCCAACAACTGCTGGTGGGAGCCATCTCGGGTGGACGTGTGAGTTCTGACCTGAGCACTTCTTTTATGAGTGCTGCTCATATTTTCTAAAACTGGCTTTTGATACTGAGTAAAGGATATGCTGAGATAAGGTTGCTTTTCTTGCGTATGCTACTCTGTGGGACTTCGATTTTTTATGTGTTGCTTTAGTCAAACATTGATTCCTAGAAGATTAAAGAGTGTGATTATAAATTCTCTGTTCTATTTAATTAGAGTGACCTCTATTTAATTTCTCAACATTGATTTGTATTACTGCTGCTATCAAATTCAGTAACAGTATTTTTGCCTTTCAAAATTGGTGCTAAAATTGTGATTGAGACAAAACAACTTTTGTTGGTGGATGGCACCATTACCAAACTGTTCATTTATTTTGCTTTCTCGTAGTTTATCATTGGAGTTGTAATTTGTTTGCAGTGGAAAATGTTATCGAACAATTGGGTAGAAGACTAATCGTAGTTAATATTGTTGAGAGAAACTGAGAAATTTTGGTCGGAACACCCCATCCACATATAAAAGGGGCGTTGAATGCATGTCTGACACCATTCTCAGCTGCAAATCTGACAAAGCACATGCAGGTTGCATCTAAATGGTGACCGAGATTTTTTTTTTTCTCATTTTCAGCTCGTGTTTTTGGTAGTTAGATGTCTGATTTTAAATTTTTCGAGAACTTGATGCAGATAGTCAATGTCACTTAATGTCTGAGCTATAAGTATCTTGCATGGATTGATCCCCTTCACAAGATCTTATATACATGGAACACAATCATAGATGAGGTAGCTGGGAAGTCCTATCAAGAAAATCCATCAATCCCTGTTCTGCTACCCCACCGGTCACCCGGTCTCGCATGTCAGGTCTCTAGCAATGGAGCTTTCGTCTTCAATCCCAGTCATCAAGTCATGATGCCATCTCTTTTATGGAGAAAACTTCTCATTAGCCTCAAGGAATAGGTAACCATCTCCAGACCCATGATGTAAACCTTAGCCTTGGATAATATGATATATGCTGGTCCCTTTTTTCTTTATTTTAGTCCATAATAAGGAGTACTATATCCAACCCCGAAAAAAACCGGTATATGTAAAGTAGCTTTTAAAACCCTATTAATTGTTGATAGGACCATTGTCATTTATGCCTAGGAGAGAGGGTTAATCAATAAGCACCTTAAAAAATTTGCAAGTTGTCACTGAATGAATATACAGGAATTGGCTCTTCAGTCTTCTTTTTTGTGTATAGACCACAAGTCTACATCAATCTGATCTGATGGTCATGACTCATGAGTGAGTTCTTTTTCGGATACCTTGTGTTTGGAGTAAAATTGAGCAAAGTCTTTTCTAGTCCCTTTAGAGTAAGTTTTATTAAGACTAATTGGGTCCATCAAAGTTGACAGATTAATTGTTTGTTTTTTTTTCCCAACTTTTAGCCAAATTATAACAAAGATTGATGTCTTATGGTGAAGTCTTTTATACTTGAATATATTTGCATCAACAACCTAATGTGTTTACTATCTTGCATCAAGTCCCTTGAAGCTCATGAAATCCATAGTACAAATATTAGTAATATTATCTTGTAGCTATATAAGCTCTTTCTCTTATAAAAATAACGCAAGGAGAATGAGCTGTAGGACTACGGGGGATGTGATCAACTGGTATCCTAAACGAGCTGGTGCATTTAGAGACAGGTGAGTGATTATAAGCAGACTTAACTGTTGGTCTCTTTTAGGAAAACTTACATTTTTACACCTGTGCTTAGTGATCATGTAGCAGTGGCAGATACAAAGTTCCCAGACCTGTTGCCTTTGGCTTAAACGTCACATAAATATTTGAAAATTTCTTTAAAATACATGAATAGGTTAAGTTTAGCACCTGTACTCACTACAAAAGGGCCTATAGATGTAACCGACATTGATGTAAAATCTTGGATCTGCTTATGCATGTAATTAGGGGAAATTGATGATCGATCTCTTTGAGAAAGATTGTTTGTTTAGAAATCATGCTTGTAATTGTGGAAAATTGGTAGCTAGCTTTTACAAAAGCCTAGGTGTTTTTAGAACAGTGCAAGTGCAAGTGACCAGTAGCGGAGCCAAGATTCATCTGGGGTATAGAACCCAGTAAATTCTTAGTCGTGAATATCTGAACCAGTTGTTTGAGGGTGAAATGAAGGAAGATATCACTGGAATGTTTGTGATTTCAACAACAACCAAAGAATATCTTCTAGGAAGAAACCAGACAAGTTCAGTTTTGAGATAAGTTCAAATGGTCCAAGGAAGTGGGCATATGGGAAAAGGGGATTTCAACTTTTAGCCATAAGTGTTGTGTCTTGTGTCTTGTAGGGTGGGGATAGGTCAATGTGTGGGTGGGTGAGGGGGGGGGGGGGTAGTTGCTGTCAGTTTACTCACAAATAAAACCATTTACTCAGCTCCCTCTTCTATAGAATGGTCCCCTAGTTTCTGAAAACGAAATGCAACTAAAAATTACAGGGCACATTTATACTAGGAAACTGTTGTGCTAAGACTTGGATTTCTGAGACCATAAAGTTACTATGTTTTTTAACCTTGGTATTCTGGCTAGCCTGCACGCACCTCCACTAATTCCACCGGATATCAGCTATCTCCCACCAGCAATAGGTATCAGGTAACTCTGTCCACCAAGGCTAGAACATATGGAAGAAATCATCTGGTTACTATTTTTATTAACATGTTATTTATAATTCCATATTTAATTACTCCCTCCGTTCACTCTTACTTGTCATGTTTCGCTTTCGAGAGTCAATCTACATGGATTTTGAACAAGAATAAGCAGGTGATTATAAATGGTTAAGTAGGGCTGTCATTCTTTGGAAAATTATAATGTATACATAAGGAAGATTTTTTTTATTTATATAATTATAGATGGTGAATCTTCTTAACTTCTTTATATGATTAATTCTTTATATTTTGAATCAATTAGCGAAAATCTTGACTCTACCCCTAATAGAACATACGTAACTAAGAAGAGAAAAAAATAATAATCCTTGACGTTTAACGGATTTAAGTTATATATTTTGCTATTGCGAGTGATGTAGCTTTATTTTTCAAGGTGCTAATTTCACTTTTTATTGAAGATAACCATAGTTATCTTCACATTTACTTACAACAACATATGTCGTGTAATTTCACAAGTGAGATTTGGAGAGAATAATGTGTACGCAGAACTTACTGTTACTTGTACAGATAGAGAGGCTTTTTTCGATAGACATCTTCCACGTTTACTTAATCGTGTAAAATCTTGGATCATTCCCTGCTTATTTTGGTTCTTTTCATATCTTAGCCATATGAGTATTGAATTAATTATGCATTTAGGGTGAGTTCGGTATGAAGGAAAATATTTTATGATTTTCTCATATTTGGTTGATCAAATTTTTTGAAAAATATTTTCTCTAAAGAAATATGTCGCTTAAAAATGAGGAAAATGACTTCCTTAATGGAAGTAGGGAAAACAAATTTTACAAATGATATTTCATATTGTTTGTGTCCTCCTTACCCTCCAACATACTTCAATTTCAACCCGTCTCCACCACCTTATGCTCCAACTTCTCATAGTATTTGTTCAAATTATATATAAATAATTTTAGGATACATCGAGACACGAAAGAAAATATATATTTTTCTTTATACCGAACACATCCTTGATCCAAAATTGTCAGACATATTGTAGTTCCTTCCCCCCCCCCCCCCCCCCCCCCCAACCCAACAATGGAGACTCTAGATAGCACGGTTCATGACTCTAGTAGAGATAAAAGAATGTTAGGTGATATCTTCTCATTTGTCTAGATTTGACAACATAGGTATTGTAGGTGAAAAATAATAGATATTTATTGAACTAATTAAGTTTTGTTTAAGTTAATTCATATATTACAACTATTAAAAAAAATGAAATATGTATACTAGCATTCCGAGGTATGATCTATTGGTGAAGTGAGTAAAATATTATGAGGTTTCATGTTCAAATTCTAGCGAAGACAAAAAACTATTAGTAGGTGACTTGTTCGTATCTATCTAAACTTTGGCGAATAAAGTTTCTGATACATGTGCCGATGTGAAATAAGAGGTGACCGGTGAAATAATCAAGGTGCCTAAATGAGAAGTTGCATGACTAAACTTTGATCTCGATCTGGTTCAATTTATGAATGCTTTTGTAAATCTTATCTCGTGGGTTATACGGATGTTGTCATTCTTCACCCGATTATTAGTAACCTTTTTAAAGTCTATCTAACCGGCTGCCTTTTGGAAAGGTGCTATATAGGTCTTTGCCTTGCTCCTTTATATAAAATACTTGAAGAAAATTAGATAGTTATATACAAAAATATCAGACCGTTTGAAGCATGAACAAATTTGACTTTGTTTTGAAGACCTAGCAGAGTTTCTTTTTTATCAAGCATAGTGAAAGATAACAAATGATACTTCGTCTCAATTTATGTGACACTCTTTTTTTTAGTCTGTCAAATATTTCACATAAATTAAAACAGAAAAAGCACTAGCTTAAAAGAAAGAATCAAACAAATTTCTTCGAGTGCTGAAGAGAGGTAGCAAGTACCTCACGAAACAAGTTAAAATATACGCAAACTGATCCGAATATAATGGTCATGAAAAGAGATTATATACAGAGAGAGAATACATCATTACCTCCCTAAATTAAAATATTTATTTTAAGAATATATTTAAACTTTGTGGGGTCCTATTGCCCCCAAAACAACTTTGAACTGATATTTTTATATACTTTTTCGGCCACCTGGCATAGAGAGTGTACGCACTCTCTTAAAGAGCGTGAGGAACCGAAAAAAAATATTATAATTTTATTTCATAATTTTTTTATAAAATATATATTTTTTATTCTTCTTCTCATTTTTCCTCTTTTTATTTTACTCTTTTTCTTTTTCTTTTTTTCTTCTTTCTTCTGTTTTTCTCTTCTTCTTCTTCATTACAGCGTTGGTGGTTGATTTCATCAATATCGGTGCTTATTTTCTGATAAAGATGATGAGGAGATAATAAAAAGTGAAAAAAAATTGGAGAGGAAGATGTTCACCATCAGGTATGAGCCATCATTTTTTCCGGCGACAAAGAAATGACAAAATATAGATGGTTAACCATGATGGCTTCAGTTAATAGTGGAGTAACTAAAGGGTCAAATTCTTTCAATCAACTCGGAGATGTAAAAATAAATACCAATACATATAATTTCAAGAAGAGATATAATATAAAATGGAGAAGGAGATGTTCACTGGTAGCCACCATTTTTTCTGGTGAAAAAGTATTTTCTGGCGACAAAAAAATGACAAAATATTGATGGTTAGCCATGGTGGCTTTAATTACTGGTGGATTAATTAAAGGGTCAAATTCTTTTTATCAATTTTGAGATGAAAAAAATAAATATCCTACCTACAATTTCAAGAAAAGATATAACATAAAATGGGGGGAATGTGATTAAGAAGGTTAAGGTAAGGGAAGAAGACAGTGGGGGTGGGGTGGGGGTTGAAAAATTTTATTTCTTAATTTATTTATAAAAAATAGTATTTTTTTTAACTTTGTGGCGTTTGACACATGGTCATCAAGCATTAGTGCGTGAAAAACACTTCTTTTTTTAAACTGGAATTGACCAAAAAAAGAGGTAATACTATTAGTTCAGAATTATTCAAGAAGGAACTAGGACTCCCACAAAGTTAAAGTGTTTTCTTCAAAATAAGGTACAAGTTCCGAAAGGTAACTATGTAGGTAGAAATAGGATATCATATAAGCAAGAGCAATTATCGGCTCAAAAGCGTGGCTTATGAAGCCAAGCCAGCTAGAAAGATGAGTCACTATAGCACCCTCAATTTTATTAACATTTTTCTTTTTAAAAATAAAAAATAAAAAACCACAAGGGGGTGGAGGGTAGGAAATGGGGGGAGGGGGGGGTGTTTGCACAGAAAAACAGGGGGTGGCAGATAGATTAGATGAATATCATAATAATTCATTGGGATCTGAGCCCTATTAAAAAGACAAGATGTGTGTGTAGGGCCCAGGGACCCAATCCAATGGCCAGAGAGTCAAAAATGGCTGACGAACTCTACAGAACTTAGGGTGGGACCTATATATTCAATCACATCCAAAAAATTAGAGAGAGAGAGAGAAAGTAGAGAGAGATTGTTTTATTCTCCTACGTTTTCTTTATTTCATTTTATTTTTAATTATTTTTTTTACGGTAGACTTCTTTGATAACTGATTAGAGTTATGCAGATATTAGTAACATAAAGATTAGTTATGAGAAAGTATATATTATTTTATGTAAAATTAGTTAGGTAAATTTAGTTATTCCACCTTATATCCTGCGTGAAATAATTTATCGATTCTCATAACTTATATATATATATATATATATATATATATATATATATATATATATATATGTATTAGTCAATGAAGTGGGTGAGAACCATGGGATTTCGGGTTCAAACCTCAGCAGAGACAAAAAATAATATGTGATTTCTTTTCATTTGTTATAGCCTTGGTGGACAGAGTTACTTGGTACCAGTTGCTGGTGGGACGTGGCAGGTATTCCGTGGAATTAGTCGAGGTGCACGCAAGCTGGCCCGGACGTCACGGTTATTTAAAAATTAAAAAACTAAATACTATATTAATTTGATATATAAATAACTTACCTTGTTATCAACTGCCAAACATGATATTACTTATGTAAAATTTAATACATGCATAATTCACCTGCAAACCAGCCACCAAACGATCACTTAATGTGTATGAAGCTTAAACCTTTGATCTTGTACTTATGTTGCAAATCTGTATTTATACAAACTAATAGATGCTCAATTTTTCTTATTTTGCAATCAGTTTCGCTACAAGATTTTTATATTTTGCATGGTTGTTTGCTAGGACGTATCGGTTGAGCACCTTTAGTGATCAAATGAAGTGAAGAAAATCGTGAGGTATTTCAAGTTTAAATTTCAGCACGGATAAAAAACTTTTTTCATCTGCTTAAGCCTTGACAGATAGAGTTGGTATTTGATATTGATGGAAGACGATAAATATTCCATAAAATTAGTCTAAGTACGCGTAAACTAATTCAAACACCACAATTATTATTTTTTTAAAAATGTATTGTCTACATATCACTTTTTTCAAAATTTTATTTAAAAAATTACACAGAATATATTATTATTATTAAAAATTAAGGTAATTGATTTATTTTAATATATACTAGATTAGTTATATTATAGTTCTAAATAAGTTGAGACTCCCTATATGAATCTTTAATTTCTCACTATTTAAATAAAAATAATACAGTCAGACCTTTTATAATAATCATCATATTATTTATAATAATTTATTTTTTTTAAAAAAAATATTATATTATATATTTTTATAGTGGTAAGTTTATATAACAACTAAAAATATTCGAACAAATAATGTCGTTATAGCTCCTAAATGGAAGGTGTCGTACACGTGCTGAGGAGTAGGGTGAACACAGCTTTTCTCTTGGTGACGAGGCCCTATAAGATGTTCGTTTCAATAGGGCCCATTTTTGTCGGACTTAATAGGCCTTTGGGCGTGTGATGTGGCCCTACAGATCCCACAGAAGAAAGTGGCCTTTGTTCAGTGGGCCCAATTAAAAGTTTCTTTACAAGTGGATGGCCCAACCCAAAGGAATCCTGCTGTGGGGGTCCCTTCTTTTTCGAAATAGCAATCACTACATGGAGCCAAAGTTGTCAGCTTTAGTCTTTTTTTTCCTTCTCATGTCACACTTCAAGGAATTTCCCCTTTTTCTTATAAAAAAAAAAAAGAAAAAAGGGGCAGAGGAGGAAAATAGGAAGGAATTACCAAACGGAAAATCGAAGTCTCATTTATGAAATCAAAAATTTACGTAATCAACCAACTGAATTATTGAAATTTTTTGAGAAAATTTTTCTATTACTTTTCTTTAGAGTCCGTTAGAATTTGTGCTTCTCCCTATTCTGAATTTTCTTTATATGTATAATGTAAAATATTAAAAACACTTTGGGTGTTTGCAGTTAATTTAGTTGAAATCGTTTTTAAAAAAACTTAGCTTAATTATCGAAGCAGACAAAGTGAATTTGTTTCCCTTGCTTTAATTACATTATTATGCGTCGTACTATTGTTCTCTTCTTCATTACATTTAACGTGGTTATTTTTGTATTGTATTTTTCTTTTCATTCTTGATTCTATTATGTTTTACTTGAGTCGATAGTCTTATCAGAAATAATCTCTTTACCTTCATAATTTAAGAATAAAATCACATACACATCGTCCTTCTGATATTTATGAAACTACGTCGAATATATTATTATTGTTGTTATTGCGTGAATTAAAAAAATATAAAGATGCAAAACTCAAATGTGGGGTGATGTAATTCAATTGTCTCTTCTTCTCATCATAACAAACAAATGGATTAGTTAAAATTCATTAGAAACAATTGCTATTATTTAATTATAACTAATTAACCATTACAAATTGTACTAAAAGTTGTATTTCTATATTTGGGACTTAATATGGACTCTGTCTTTTGCTAAATTCGAAGTAATAAACCTAGTATGATTAGTTGTTAATGAAAGATGTTGAATTTTATGCTGTCTGAGAATATCAAAACAAAAATTTGTGCCCAAAATTTTAATGCAAGTGGCGAGCCATTATCAACTTGTAATTTTTTTTAAAAAAAAATAAAATAAAAATATAGCAAATTCATCATATCGCTTTGTCTCAAAATAAAAGACATACAATACTAGAATTGTTTAGTACTACTAGTAATTATCAAAATCAGATACAATTAACGTGCTACCAAAGATTATGGTACGATTAATAGAATTCTTTCATGATCATTCATAAACGATAATAGAAAAGATGAAATATATATACGGCTAATCATTCTCCTTGAATCGTTCCGGTATGATGGATCGAGGGGGGAGGAAGGGAGGGGGGGGAGGGTCCACGGGAGAATATATAACACGATAGAAGAGTTTGCTTTGCCGCATAAGATCCTCGAATTAAAATCAATCACAATTATCATCTGCGGTTCATTTTCGTTCTCTTTCTTGCTCCAGAAGGGGATCATAGAAGGATGATTTGCTTCTCTCCAAGAGCCTTGAATTGAAAAAAAAAATCCTGTTAGGAAATGTTTCCCTTTTGAGTCTTACGCATCATAAATCAGGATTAGTCCCGTTTTCAGTATAGATTTTAGACATTGAATAATAATAAAAAATATTAACAATAAGTATTATTAAAGGTAGAGTCAGAATCTCAACTTTATGAATTCTGAATTTTAAAATGATGATTTTAAATGCTAATATTTGACTTCTAAATTTTAATACATGTACACATTTAATAATTTCTTACACGAATGAGATTGACTATATGAATCCTCGTTATTCCAATTAACATGATCTTTAATAGCCAAAGAAGCTCAACATTCTCTCTATGATAGTATGCCATCGTTAATTATCTTCCTAATAATCATGAAAAAAGAAGGCCAAAAACCTGATTAAGAATCTTGAGTGGAGTTTATTAATTGTAAAATATTAACAAGTTGTTGATTAATTATTACATTGGATGATCTAAGACTAGGCCCCTCTAGCCCACTTAATTAAAACTTTTTTCCCATCTCTTACTAGGATAATTTCTTTACATGAATCTACTTAAAAATTAATAAAATTAGCTCATAAAATTCATTCAATTAATTTAAGTTTAATTAATTATTGATTTATTTATTTATTAGTTCAAATTGTTTCAGTCCAACTCATTGCAACTCATAAAAATATAAGCTAATTAGTAACTCAAATTGATCTATGATAAATTTTGTCAAAATTATATATATATATATATATATATATATATATATATATATATTAATTATTGATACGTTATATATAGTCATAATTAAGAAAAAAGATAATTTTATTAGGTACTAAAAGATTATAAATAAATAAATTAAAACTTATTAAGAATTGAAGAGGTTGGATTATGACATACTTTTTATAAATAAGTTCAAATAACTTTTGAGCAATCAATAACCTTCATATTTATTAACTCAATCTATTTTCTCACCCAAATTCAACTTAACTCGTCCGTTTGAGCCTTTAAATCTACTCATATATGTTTGTAAAAACAATTAAGGAAGTGATAAAAATGAAGAATGAAGTGTAAATGAGGTTTTACCGTTTATTTGAGGCTAAGATATATAATTAAAGAAAGTGGCATTATTTTATGTGATTTATTTATTCACATACGTAATAGATATTTGAGAACACACACAAAAAAAGTTTAAATTTAAAAGAAAAAATTATCTAATAAAAACACTTTATCACTATATATAGTTCGAATATCTAATGAAATTCAGTGACAAATTTAAAACACTATAAATATATTAAGCCTAAGAAAAATTCATATTTATTTTCATGATATTGCATCAATGTAGATTATATTATTTCTTTTTTTTTCTTAATCTTCATCGTCATCTCTTTAATTTCGTTGCAGATTAAATATAAACTAATTATTTAATTAATACAAAATATATTTTTAGATATTTCATATTTCAAATGCATATATTCTAGTACGTGTCAACATAAGAATCGATCAATGCATGTGGGAATAAAGACAATATTTCAACAAAAGAATATTTTTTGCAATATATAATTGTCATATAAAAACATTTAATTAATATATACAATAAAGTTTACAAACTTTTGCCAACTCATAATGTACTAATTCTGCAAGACATAAATAATATACCAACTTTAATAAAAAATAAAACCAAAGGACAATACTAACAGCAAAGAAATATCGAGTTAGTGGAATTGTCTTCCTTTAGAATGACCATATACCTAACTTTTATTTATTTTATTTTTTTATTTATTTACGATCTTATTTTTTACTTACTTATAATGCAAGAACTTTAAAAAGACAGATTGATGCAGATAATATTTTGCATTTATGTAGAGAGTGCTGGAGTTCCACATAGTTCATAGGATGGGAATTTGGTTTCTTTATACGATTTGAGCAATATTTCTTTTTCTCATGAGCTAATTTTTAAGCCCAATGTCTAATTTGACATAATATTAGAGTCGGGCTCGAGATGGATCCCGAGGAAACCAGACAGTTGGGACAGTGGCGTAGCCATATATAGCGAAGGGTGGTCAGCCGAACACCCTTCGTCAAAAAATTATATTATGTATATAGCAAAATATGTAAAGTATATAGACTAAAAATTATTTTTCATACATATATATTAAATTTTGAACACCCTTAATAAAATTTCTGGCTTCGCTGCTGAGTTGGGAAGGTGGAACCTGGTCCATGAATATGCATGCATCGGATCGGACAGTGAAACCCCAGATAAAGATCGAGGCATGAGGGGGGGAGGGGGTGATAAATGGAATGTTCCACATAGCTCCTTATAAAGCTTGGACAATAATGAGTTAGACCCAAGTATCATATCTTTATATGGTGTTAGAGTTAGGTCCATCCTTGTTTCGGCTCTTGATCCAAGCCCAGTTTGGATTTGAGCGTGAAAGGGGGTGTATGTTAGAGTGGGTTAGACTAGTGATCTGCTTATATAAATTTGAGCAATCCTTTCCTCTCGAGGTTATTTTTGGAGTGTGAGTTAAGCCAAATGCTTAGTTTGACAATGTGATACTGACAATGTCATTACTAAAACAAGTAATGACAAATTTTGCGATTTAACTACAAAATTTATCTATAGCTAATTATTTCTATTTTCTTAGTAGTCTTTGTTGCTCATTATGATATAACTCAGTTACTTTTATGATTAACTCGGCGAGTTATAAATAAATTTTAAAGCTCCTCGCGGCTGGCTTAATGAGCTGATTAGTCGATAATTAAGCCAATTTATTGATTACAACACTAGATAGTGACTTAAGTGTTATTTTCATCTTTATTAACCAAACATAATCACTTTCCTACTAGCTAATAAACAATAGTGATAATAACACTTTTCATCCCTAAGTTTTATGTAAATTCTCCTTTTGATCCTTTTGAGTTTTGATATATGATTTTATTCAATAAATTTAACCTTCAATTAGTTAAAAGAGTGAAATGCAAAAAATATATTTAAAATATAATGATTTTTAAATTTTTTTACCTGAACTATTAGGTGTTTACTTTTTCTACCCGAACTATCACCAAATATTTATCAGAACACACTTCAACTATTATTACTCACTTTGCTCAGTAAATTAAATATGTCTTTTGGTCCTTTTATGTAGTCCATGTAATATATTTGAGTATATATAAAATTATACTGCAGTCAAATATAGAATAATAATACAAATTTAACATAATACATGTATAGTTATGTGCTGAAAAAGTTAATATTATGATAAATTTATAAATCTTCGTAAACAAAAAGACCAAAAGTACACGCATTCAACTAATTAAAGATTTAATATGCTTAGTTGGATATTATAAGGATTGAAATAAAATTTTAGTAATAATTGAGGGACCAAAATTAGCACTATTAAACCAATATAATATCCTCTTCTATGTTCAAAATTGCAAATATTTTTTCTTTTTCTTCTTTTTTTTCAATGGTTATGTCCCTACATCGAATATAAAAACATATACTTAATTGGAATTTTAATAAAATTGAAAGTGATAGGTTCATTTTTTTAAATTTATTTACATTTAATTAAATCAAATATAAATCAAAGTGCTGACTAATTAGCTTTCTGAATCATCCTTCAAATTTTATTTTGATTAAAGAAAAAATAATCATTCTCCATCTATTTTTGGATAATTTTTCAGTCACCTATTTGAAACCAAATTTGGTCATGAGTCTGTGTCCTCTTACATATGCCTTTTTTTTTTTTTAATTTTATTTTAAATATATAGTATTACTAGTGGTGCTTATTTTTCAAAAAAAAATTTAATTATTTTATACTTATAACTAAATTGAGCTAGTGGTTTACTAATGATGGTTTAGAGTGGTTGGTATGGAAAATGTTTTCTAATATTTTTATGTTGGATTGATGAAAATATTTTAAAAAATTTTTTTCTTAAGAAAATACGTTCTTTAAAAATGAAAAAAATAATTTTCTTAATAGAAGTATAAAAAATAAATTTTAAATAAGTGATATTTCAAATTTATTGTTTTCTTCCAAGTAACTCATTCAACACCCCCAACCCCACTTCTATAATGTTTTGTTAGTTTATGTATAAATATTCTTAAATTAATAATTTTTTTACTTTTCATTAGAAAATAAATTAAAAAATCATCTTATATTTTAAGAAAATATTTTTTTCCGTACCAAACCACTCTTAATATTATTGTTTTCTTCCCTACATGGTAGTGACTTTAATTTATGCCATAGTTTGTTTAATCCATAGTATTACTAGTTGCTGTTTTCTTTTTTCCTTTCTATTTTTTTCTATTTTTATAATGATAACTATATTGAGCTAGTGCTATACTAATGATGGTTTAATATGTATATGAAAGTTACGTTGCCGTGGAGCAATAATAAATTTATTTTTATGTAATTTATAGATTACAAATTTAAATTATAAAAATAATCGTTAATATTTTTATTAGAATAATCTATCTACATCACATTTTTTGAAATACGATCATTTTTTAAATTATGCTAACGCGAAATATTTTACGCGTGAGACTATTTTTTTAGGCTATGTTGTACCCCTAGCTACATTGTAGTGACTTTATACATTTAATCTCACTTCTTTAATATTAGTGATTTCATCACTTAATTCCTACTTTAAATTTTGATAATTTGAATAGGGGAAAAAAAAAAAAAACAGAGAGACCCTATAATTCATCTTCTATATTTGATTTATCAATTATTATATTTTGTGTACATTGTACAAAAGGCTCAGACATAGTACTATTTTTTCGTCCTAAAATAATTATTATTTTTCACTTTTTAAAAATTAATTTAATTAGTATTCAGAGCTATATTACACTAGAATTATATATATATAATAACTGTATAAAAAATAGTATAGATATTTTTTTTTATTAACATAATAAAAAGTACATCTAATTAAAATATATATCAAACTTTATATAATTTAACTCTTAAAAAATAAAACATTGACACGTATTTCTGAAACAGAAAAAGTGAATGAATTGAGTATAGAAAGTGGATCATGTCCCCTTAGGTGCTATATATTTGCCAGAACTATATATTATAATAATTATAATAAAGTGTGAAAAGTTAAGTGAACAATTGATGATATTAATGAACTTAAACAATTCAAGAAATGCATACTAAAAAGTGATTAATTAAAGTGGGTGAATTATTAACTAATTACTCCTTTAACTAAGTAGGTGATTGGTCATGAATTTCTTTTCTTCCCAATAATTAGCCTTTAAGGTTTGGACATGTATCATCCGATGCATCTCTTTCTAATATATATTTTTTCACTAGATTATCAATATTCATTTTAAGATTTCAATTATTTGCGATTTACATTGTATACGACTTAATTAAAAAAAATAAACACTCGCTACCTATTCAATTTTCTTTTTTAATTTCTAATATTTAATTAAAAATTATAAATATTTTATTCATTTCATCGCAATCACCGATATATATATATATATATATATTCTTTAGTGCTTAAAAGGAACCACAATCATCCACATCAATGTCAGTCCATTGGATATGAGAAAAGAGAGAAGAAAAATTACTTATAAATTAATATGGTTTATTACCAAAACCAAAAAAAAGAAAGGACTCATACATAGTTTTTTCTGGTTATAATTAAAGTAATCACGTTATAATTTAAGGCAGAAAAAGAAAAAGTGAAGGAATAAATTAGAAATTTTAGGTTTTAACCTTAAAAACAAAATATTATTATTATTAATATGAAGTACTTTCTTATGTATTTTAATTTGTGCGATTTAGATTAAGCTGGTTAATAAATTTTAAACATCAAACTTTTACAAAAATTAATATTAATAATTTTTGAATCGTGAATCTATCAAAAATAATCACTCTATTTTCACTTGACAAGAATAAAATTGCTTATTTATCACTTTATGCATATCTCGCTCGTGAAATTATATTGAGTATATTACTAAAATATAAATAAATAAATCGCACATTTATGTGGGGCCCACCATGATAGACCACATAGTATTTTATACACTAGATACATAGGTGATTATAGGGGTGAAAGAAAAAACAAATACAATTGTGGGAATCTCCGAAAATAATGCAATGCACCAACATAAACGGCTAATGTTATTCTCATAAAATAAGGTCATACTAGGATTGTAGGGTGAGGTCTATCATCCTAGTTCAATAAAAGAATCAATATAGACATTAGGGTTTGTTTGTTGTCGCGATCAGTGACATACACAAAATTTTCAATAAACGAAATTAAAAATTTATAAATCACACACACAAAAAAGAATAGTTCTTTTTTTTAAAAATAACTTGAAATATTTTGATTTTTTTCTAATACGGCGCGGAAGAAGAAGTTTTTTCTCACATGTTTAATTGAATCTTTTTAAAGATTGAGGTCGAGAGTTCAAACTATTTATTAATTATGAATTCTATTTTCTTTTTTAGAAAAAGAAAAGGTTATTTAATATTATCTATCATAATTTTTATTTACTGTATTTTATTTTTATGTATATATAGTAAAACATTCGAACCAATTAGTGTCGGATGACAGCATTTTGATAAACTTGTGTCCGCCGTGGTCTTTATTAAGTAATGGGCAGTGACATATATATATATGTATGCATATATGTTTTTGAGATTAGAATTGAATAGGTAAATTTTAAATTTATACTTTTTAAATTTTTGATATTACGTAATTGAGCGTTTTCTCCTTCTTCATGGTAGATTACGACTTTAGTCTAGATTGTTGTGTATACTTTCTTAGTTTTGTTTATACTTAAAATTTTGTAGGTATGTGAAGAGCTTGAGCGGGATTACTGTGGCGTTCATGGCCGAGAGCGGTCCTGTGAGGGTAATTCAAAGACAAGAACTGACAGACTAGACTGACAAGTTTCTGAAGAAGAAGTGCATATGACACCTTAATTAGGTGAATCACACATCAAAATGGAAGGAGAAGAATAAAAAGGTTTATAAGGTGTATCATAAGTTCACATGATACACGCGCTTTTGAATTCTACAGATAACATACAATAGAGGATCCAGAATTTTCACTAAGGGGGTTCGAAAGATAAAAACATAGTGACTGAGATTTGAACTTAGATCTCAAGGTGAATTTTGAATCCCTAAATCACCGAGCCAACCTCGAAATCCTTAAATCACCTAAATTGCTAGCTCTTTTTACCCATGTAATGATTATACATTATACGCGTCATGAGCTCAGACCGTGATTAAGTAACATATACGGACTATATCTTTAAGATATGTTGGACCAAAACATACGACATGTGTCATGAGCTTAGACCGTTATAAGTATACCTAACTTGTGAGAGTGAGTATGTGAAGTTACAAGCTAAAGATGAAATCTGGTTTACCTAACATGTATGGTTCAATGTGTTAGCAAAGTCACACAATGTTTTACAGAAAAAACACACACACACACACTTCAGTATTATGTGTATTGCATGTGTCACAGTCTATGGCATGTGCGTTTGTGCCGAAACTCAGAAACAGAGAGAAAAGGGTGGGCGATACTTACGCTTGTAGCCAAAAATAACGTACTACCAAAAATGGAGGTTAAGAAAATGACCATTTTGCTTTTTTGGTTATTAATAGTGCCAATTTTGGACTATATGTCCAACCAAACAAGTTAGAAAGGGATTGGACATTCATCTCAATGAAATTGTGACATACAATTTTAAGTATTTTTTTTTTTCGCTTAACAAAGATTTTAATTTTAATCATTTAGATATATAATACTAGTCATCAAATTTGCTTGTTTTATAGGTCTGAATCGCTCACTTTTAATAAAATTCAAAGAATCAAAACCGCTTAAGAGTATCTACTCATTCTCTCCTTTCTTTCACCTAAACAATTTCACTGTCTCACTCCGCTTGCTTCCAAAAACATATTTCGTTGGCCTACAAAATCACCTTTCTAATCAATAAGAGGTCTACTCTAAACCGTACTCCAAATTAACACAAGGAACTATGGGTAATTTGCCCCTTTAGCCCTATTTTGTGCTGCTCTTTAATTTTTACTTTTTAGGGTAAATAATTTTCTGAGGAGGGGGGGAGGGAATAATTTCATATATAATGTTCTATGTCTTAAAGAACTTATGTTCTATTAGACATAAATTCAATTTCTAAAGGTATAAACTGAAAACCAGCCTATTTGAAGGGTAAAAATTAATCAATAATCTATTTAAAAGGCAAACCGTGTAATTACTTCAACAACTATTTTTAACATTTTCTCACATTTAACCCCATAATCACACTAAAAGATTTGCAACTTGTCTTGTAATATTGGGTATATTGGAATTGGCTTTTCAATGTGATATGATATGGTAAGCAAAAGTCTTTTTTTGAGTCCCTTATAAAGTAAGTTTTTATTGATTCAATCAAAGTTGCCAATTTAATCATTTGTTTTTGTCTAATTACCTAACTTTTAGCCTAATAATCGATAGGATTTGACATCTTTGATAAATATGTTTACATATTTTATCTATTTGCATGGGTCATCAAAACTCTTGAAAATCATGATGATTAATCAATTTAAGGGGATTTCAAATGGGTGGATTGAGCTACATTGTTTAGGTGTTTAACTTTGTACGGAGAAAAATATTTTTCAGAAAATATATTTAAATTTTTTCATATTTGGTTCAAAATATTTTTTTAAATATTTTTTATAGGATTAAAATAAGTTTTATAAGTGACATTTTAAGTTTGTTATCTCTGCCCAATGCCCCCAACGTCCCCTACTCCGTGATCATTCCACCCCCTGGCACCTTTCAACCCCCATCCCACCCCACGGTATTTTGCTAAATTACATATAAATTTTTTTTAGGATATTTTCATATCAAACAAAAAAAAATTAAAATTATTTTGACAAGGTTCTCATGGGTCAATTTGAACTATATATTGGCTCAGTTTTTAGATGGCTGAATTAGACGGATTAAAATAGATTTGGTTAATAATTAATTGAGCGGGTCATGATTTTATGAGCTAATTTTGTCACTCCTGAACTAATAAATAAATAGATTAGATTATTACTTGTTCAGTGTTTGATTGAGTCCAAATAGGCAGGGGCAGAACTACGAGGGTGTTTCGCCAAAAAATTACGCTGCATATATAGGGTCAATTTATTTATTTTTGTGCAAATATTAAGTTTTGAATTCTTTTAGCATAATATGAACTACAACTCAACGAGCAAAGGGCTTAATGTGTAGTCATTATTGTCGGTTCGAGTCTCTCTAGAGAGATTCTTTTTCTCTTTTTGAATCTCCTTGTCAGAAGTTTTGGCTCCGTTCCTGCAAATAGGTCAGTCCATTTAGCCTATTTTTAAGACTATTGATTCAAATTCGATACTTGTTGAGATTTTTATGGATTTTCACATAAAAACTATATGTTGCATTGAAATAATGAGTTCAGATGAATTCAATATCAAAACAAGTACTAAACTAGTATGGTCCAAGTTAGATGGAGGAATTAAGTACATTGGGCATGCTGGAGGAGGTGTTTCAACTTTTAACTATAAATACTAATAATAAATTCGGTGTAATTCCATAAACAAAATTTAACGAGAATAAAATTTACGTGAATGTTATTCCTATCTTTTAGCCTAAGTGTTGTCAAATGTTGATAGCTATTGAACCTAAACATATATATTGTCAGTTTGCTCTCATAGAAAAATTCAAAGCCCAATTCTCATTTCTTGAATGGTCCCCTAGATTATGAAAACAAAAATGTAACAACAACAAAAAAAACATATAAATATTATAGGATGTACATGCATGGTGATCAAATACCTAGCATATAGATAAGGCTAAAATATTTTTTAATCTTGTTGTTTTAAAGATTTCACGTAAAAAGTTATGATTAAAGAAGAATTAATTTTTTTAAAAAAAATTTAAACTGATTAAAAAAGAAAAGTAAGATAAATAAATTGAAACGAAGGGAGTATATATAGTAAAGTATTTTTGGGTACAGTAGACAAAAAATGTTTTTATAGCTTATTTTAGGAAGTTAAGGTGTTCGACAAAATCTTTATGAAAAAAATAAGTGTATCTTTGAATAGTAGTCACAAAAGTTAATTTTTTAGAAACTAAAAAAAATAGTTTTTTTCGATAAATACTTTTTGAGATCTTGGCCAAATTAACACAAATGCTACTCCGATATAGGCGAAAATATTTTTAAAAATAAGTAAATTTTGAAAGCTCGGTTAAATTATATGAGGATTTTAACATCTCAACATGATGAATATGAACGTAAAAAAATTGGCTTGCTTTGTGTATTTAATCCAAGTTATACCCCAAAAATAAAATAAATTTAAAATTTAAAATTTATAAATTCAACCGATACAATTTTAAATTAATACACAATAATAACCTGCCAAAAAATATACCTTACTTATTTAGAATTTTGATATGTAAAACCTAAATAATATCCTAAAATTAATAACTATAACTATAACTATATATATATATTTTTTATAATTTCATTCATTTTATTTAAAAGCTTCAAGATTTATTGTAGTCATGCAAAAGTTGACTTGGTCACTACGTACTTTTATTTTTAAATTTAAAATAAATGCAAGACTAGTCAAATATCGTATTTAATTTGCGTGTCTGCATGCCTAACCTTCACCCATAAATGAATTGTACGTACGTCTTCGGTCTTAAATTATCTGATTTTTAAAAATAGTTATCTCAAATTATTTATTATTTTAAAAATATAAAATAAAACAATCACATTTTATCCTTATTAGTTATTTAAAGAAATAAGATCTTTTATCTTTTTACCATTTGAACAGAAGGATCTCTTGTAAAAATAAGAATTTCTTGTAAAAAGGTCATAAAACTTAAAAAAATTAAAAAAGGCTAAAAAATTATTTCTTCTATAATTACCCCATATATCTCAATTATGGACAATGTTATGATTATTCAAATATTAAATATCGAAAAAAGATACTTTTTTGAGACTGACTAAAAAGAAAAATATTATATTTAAATTAAAATAGAAAAAATATTATTTTTAAAGATTATAAATACCTTAATTATGAGTAATGTTATAATTGTTCAAATATTAATAAAAAATAAAATATTTAAAAAAAAATTAATTAATACTTTCTAAAAAGCATGTAAAAAACAATTTAGTGTACTTTAAAGTTCGGTTTGAGAATCAGTTTTAAAAATGAGTACCTCAATTTCAATATATTTCCATTTTGAACCACAAAAGAAAATGAATTAAGGAAAACGAAAAAGGGTCAAAAATATTTTTCACATATTATAAATAATTTTAAATTGTCCTACTTTCACTTATTAAATTAAAAATATCCTCAATAATTTTTTAGGTTTAATAACTCCCTTTTATTAACAACAGAATGACATGACAATGGTGACATATAGATTTTTAACCTATTTCAAAAAATTCGACCCAACTGTCTATATATTTCTCCAAGAAAAAGAAAATGTTGAATCCGAACCAAAATTAAAAAAAATAATTGGATGAGTTTTAGGGTATTAGAATAGTTGGGTTGGATTCTTTGAAATGAATTAAAAATTCATATCACCATCGTCACGTCATTCTGCTGTTAATAAAAAAATAATTTTAAACTAAAAAACTATTTAAAATATTTTTAAATAAATAAAAAATAATACTTTTTACGCTACTTATAATACGTTAATGACATTTTTTAACCTTTCCCCGAAAAAAAGAGTTTCCGAAAATGATGAATACATTGGGATTTGAGCATTTTTGGTACAGTGAGATTCTGAGGCCAAATGGCCGAAGAGTGAAATATAGCTGACGATTTTGCAGAACTTAGACCCATTTGCTTATACCTTTGTGACCTTAAACAGTTTTTCCCTTTATTAAGAAGGTTGAAAATATTAAAAAAATAAATATATAAAAAGAAGGCGATTTAAATATTTATTATATATATATAAAAAATAATTTTAATTATATATAAATAATGTTATTTAAAAAAAAAAGAATTTAGATGAACCTTTGATCGTATGTGGCTCCGCTGTATTTGTTAGAGCTTCTGAATACTACTACTTCCATTTTAATTTGTTATCTTATTTCTTTTTTAGTTTATTTTAAAAAAATTATTATATTTTTATAACTCTTTAATTTTTACTATTCATATAATTATTCTCAAAGTAATCTGAAATTCCAACACATAACGAAAAATAATATATCCAGATATTAATTATTATGAAAGCAAAATTCACGCGAGGTATTATGCATAGGATTTAATTTTAAATATATTCATTTCCCTAAAATATGTTCATTACTACTTTTAATTATAAAATATGTTCCTATAAACATCAGTAAAAATATACATAAATAAATAATAAATTTTAAATTTAATAAATTAAATAAAATATGATAAAATTGTGAATACAAAAAAGAAGTAGTATTTAAAAAGCCATCGTATCGCAGTTTGTTTAACGTTTGTGTGATTCCTTGTGTCATTAGAGATGTGAAATTTTGGACATGAGTGCTCCATTTCCCACCAACCATGTGACTCGCCACTTTCCAACCAAGTGTCACTTACACTTACTTTTTTTTTTTTTTTTTTTTTGTTGTCATTTTTGGCTTTATTTGATTAAATTTCATACGGAAAGAGTAGTAAAAGTGAACGGAAAAAATAGTAAAATTCAGTTAGATACTTGATAATTCCTTAAACTTATCATTTCAATTAAGTATCAAAAACATGATAAAGTGTTTCTATTAGAAATTTCTAGCTCAAATTTTGAAATATGTGCTTATTTTGATTTATTTATTACGTAGATAAGTTAACCGTATAAAGTGTTCTACCTCTTTTAATTATATACATCAATCTCAAATAATTGAAACAAGCCAGAGTTTTTACGATTATTTAGACAAATGCTTATAACTGAAGAAGATGACATATTTTAAGCTATTAACTTATCTACGTAATAGACGTTTGGGAACAAGCATAAATTTTTTTCTAAAATTTGAATAGTGCTAATAGAAACAGTTTATTGTATATTTAATTATTTAATTAAAATATATCATAATTAAGGTATCTAAATAATCAACTAGGTTTACGAGGTTATCGATATTTTTCGTTAAAAAAAATAATATGAAATTTGAACTCCTAAAAGGAAAGTGGAGTACACTTGCAGAGGAGGCAAGTGAGTACAGGTTACTTAGCTACAAATAGGCCCTAATACTTGTCATTTTTTGTCCGGGCTTACCTGTTTAACAGTGTGATCTGGCCCACAAAGACCCCACAGAAGAAAAGAGGCTTTAGTTAGTGGGCCCATTTAACGCTTCTTTTCGTCTAGGCCCAGCCCATGGAATCCTGCGAGGGTCTTTGCCTTTCAAATAAGCAATCACCAAATGGAACCAAAGTAGTCAGCTTTTACCTCTTTTTTCTTTCCCATCTCACTCTTGATTTTCCCTCTTTGACGGGCGAGCAATTCGGCGCATAAAATACTTTGTGTTCATAAAATACTACTTTGTGTTCACAAAAAGTTTGAAAAAAAAACTATATTTTAAGGGGTGTAATATAAATAATTTATCCGAATATAAGTATTAGTGGCTGCGAATTCCACAGTTCAAACCCGTTACCTAATCACATAAAGATAATTTCATCGTTGCTCCAAGACTCCCCTTAAAAAAACTTAATTTTTCACACTTTTTGATTTTGTTTTTCTTTATTAGCTTCTCATCCGTTGTTCAATGTTCGCTTTGAGATACAACAAATTCGAATTCGTCCGAAAATTCCCACTTTATGGGAAGGAAGTAATTAAAACTCTCTATCAAAGGCGATTTCATATCTAGAAGCCGGGACTTAAATACAAAATCCTTAATTAATAATAAAGAAGTATTTACCGCTCCATCATAATCGAAAATTGTACTTATCTTTCTTTCATCAGAAAAACAAAAACTTTAAACAATTACAAATTGTAGTAGCTTATATTATAATATTTGGATTTCACATGGTGTTGTATTTATTAAATTCAAAATTATAAACCTAGATCAGTTGCTAATTATCAGACCCTAAAATCTGTATTGTCAGATAAATATGAAACAAAAATATGCACTTTAAATTTTAATGCAAGTAGGACACCATTATCAACTTGAATTTTTTTATTTTCCCATTCGCTCACTGCTAAAAAATTTCTATTTTTCTATCAAAATTTTTTACCAAAAAATATTAAGTGGCTATTTTCATTGATATCGGTGAAAAATAAAAAAATAATATTTTTTCACATGAAAATATCATGAAGTTTCCCACTACTTCAGTGAGAATCTGATTCCACCATGTGTTTTCTCAATGAACTGGTTCGGTAGGAAGTGGGTGGGAAAATCATGTTTTATAACCTAAATTTTTTCACTAATTTGCGATAGGAAAAATCTCTATTTCTAGTAGTGACTAATACTAGCCGAGGCAGATGTATTGTTGTAGTATTAGATTTATCTGAATATTATATTTTATGTAGAGTGTAAATTTATGTATATTTATTAAAATTGCAACATATAGTATATCTGAGTCTATAAGTTAAAATATATAATAAATTTAATATTAAAAATTTTAAATATTAAATTTATAGAATTAAAATTTTTAATTTGTCTCGGAACAGGAGGGTGTTACTATTGAAAGTTATTGTGATCATACGTATAAACAAAAAATGGAAACATTAGTTATGAAAGTTTCTTTAATCTTAAGTGAGATATTTGTTTAATGATTCTATGCCATGCGTATTCGAATTAGTCAAGTTAGCGGAGTGAAATTGGATGGATGAGATCCTTCGTCTTTAATTAAAGATCTCGTTTACGACTTTTATAAATGAAAAAAATTTCTGGCGTAGAACATTTTCTTATTTAGTGAGTCATATAATATCTGATATCAACTGGTCAGATTTATTCAAATTCACGTCATATCAAATTCATTTTATAAAAACGTTTTCTACTTTTTATTCTTACAGCTTTAAGTTGAAAGTTTTAATTAACAATGCACACCCATAAGTCTCCAATTGAAAATTTTGATTCGTAAAGAAGTGAAAAAAGATTTTTAAATGAAAAATAATAAAAAGTTTGTCTCCTATCTTGCAACACCATATTCTCAAATAATGCACATATTGCTATAATGTGTAAACATAATAGCCTATCAATGCATGTGGGGATTATACAATATTTTAGTTTTTATTTTTTCTCGTTTGATATTCAATATTCGTCTTAAAATCTCGATTAAATTTAAATTCACGTATTGCAAAACTCATTTATGTAGTCAACGCTTTCAACAAAATTATACATTATTTCAAAGAGATTAATCTAGCCACATTTTAGCCATATATATATATACACACACTTGACATAATTGTCAAAATAACCATTTAAATTTATTATAAAGTTTCCAATAAACTTTTGCCAACTCATAGTGTACCAAGTCTTTGAGACATAAATATTCTATTTTAGTATCAAATCAACAGCCAAATGACAGCTTAAAAACACCAAGAATATTGTGAACAATTTGGGGAAAAAATTAGTGGAGTGGTCCTTCTTTAAAATTGTGTTTGAAAATTATTTTAGGCCTACCATCAATGCAAATATTCCAATTGTGAAGATGGTTGATTTAGGCAAATATTTTTTAAAGGCCCCATTTAAAATTTGTTCCTATTTTTAAAAATTGTGCAAGTATAACTAAGCAAAATATTATTAATTGTCTAACGTTTTCAAAATTTTATGTAGCATATAGTCTAACATTTTTTCTATAAGATTTTCAGTTTACTTTAAAATAATATTTAAATCATTATCTAAAAGATCCATAAATTTCAAGAAAAAATTATAAAAAATATAATAATTATTTACTAAGTAATTATCCCAAAAAAGAATAACCGATGAAATTTTTTGTGTGAACTCATTGCATTTAAGCAAAATACTACTTCCTCTGTTTTAAAATAAGTGGTGTTTTTAGCTTGGACACACCCCTTAAGAAAACTGTTCATTTTTAGAAAGAAAAATATATATTTACCCACTTACCCTTAATAAATATCTTGAGAAAAATATAAATTTTTAGTATTTTTTTTATTATGTAAAACTCTTTCCATTTAAATAAGGGTAAAATTGAAACAGTATCATAAATGTCTTGTTAATTATGTAAACACCATTTATTTTAAAATAAAATAAAAAATTAAAAAAACCACTTATTTTAAAACAGAAATAGTACCAAGATTTTTCAAACTATAAGTGGGCATAGTAAATATTAGTCCATAGGTTGATAGAAACCTAACCGAGAATAGGTTTTAGACTCGTACGAAATTTTTATTTCTATATTATTAGTGTTATATATATGTGTATGTGCGCGTTTTTATGTATTTCTTACTTTTAGTTAATTTATTATGATGAAAATATATAATATAAGCTTAAACAATAAAATGAAAATTCATATAATCGAGTCTACTTATTAATTGAAATTGGGGTGTAGTTATTGATCGTTGTGTTATTGGTAACATGTTATTTTCTATGGGCAAATTTTTCTTAAGTGGATGGTTATGTCCCCATCTTTCATATAAAAAAGAAGTAACAAATTAAAAGTTGAATAAAGTTGAAAGTGAAAGCCTTATAATTAATTTTGTTTCCAAAAAATCAAATCAAAAGGATGACTTATCTCTTGTGATGATTTTAATTAATTTTGAATAATCATTTTCCTCCTATTTGGGAAATTTTATAGTCACCTAACTTAATCCCAAATTTGGTTATAGGTCTTTGTGCTCTTACATATGCCATAGTTTGTTTATTACATAATTAATTACTTAAATACAAGTTGGCTATTTTTTATTTAAAATTGTGTATGATATTGTTGTTGTTATTATTTACATAGTAAGAATTTTATGCATACACACTTTTATTAGTAATTTTTGCACGCGTCAATATTTTTTAAGAGAATTAATTAAATAATCAGAAAAACTAATCTTATTGAGAAATTAATTTGTTACTTCGTAACTTTAAGAATATCATATCCTGACAAAGGATTCGATTCAATTTGATATCCTCTTTAGTGTAATTTTAGTAATGAGACCTAATACAAGTGAAACTCATTCGAGGCTCCTTTTCAAGAAGAACAAAAAAAATTTTGTTTACATTAAACCAATAAATATTATCGATAAATATGAGGTGCGTGTAACTTTTGTTCAAATTATTTCTTCATTTTTATTATGCGTATTTAAAAAATAATAATAATAATAATAAAATGAATCGTTTAAGGACTACGATGTCATAGATATGTTGAGAATATTAAATAAAAGAATAACAAACTACCACCTTAATTTGCCAAGGAGAATAAAATACTTCCAAATTATTGGGATCACAAGAGTTGACTTTGAATATTGGAAGTGTGGAATTTTTTTATTTTTTAAATTTATTCTCAATTTTCTATCTTATTTAAATTATATTATAGTTATTTTTTTTTTAAAAAAAATATATAGTCTTTCATATTTGGATAGCCAGGGAGTAAAAAAATCTGTCTAGCTTCGGTGTGTTCTTTGCTTAATTAAAGGGCATCCCCCTTCTACTGTCTCTCCTACCTACCACGAGAAAAGAGGTTGAAGCAACGAATTCTTTCTTTTTATTTTAACCGCCAGGTGGGACAAGAAAATTCCCTTCCTTTCTGATCGAAATCCGATCAATCAATGAAATTTGTTACCACGCAGTGCAACAGGCAAGATCGCAGAATTTTATGCCCCCGCGCCCTCTCTTTCAATTGAGCTGATCACCTCCCTTCGCTAGTTAGAGTTGTGCTCTTCCTGAGCAGCTTGCGTGCGCTGTTGGCGGAGCTACTTCTTCTTACTGGATGCCCGGTGTCCACCAAAGCACAAACTCTACTCACCCACTACTGGACTAGTCTACGGGCTGGTGAGACTATTCCACTACAGATTGATGGACTTACAAATTTGCTGACTGATTCAAGGAGTTAAGACTGGCGGTTCGGTGATCGAGCGAAGGCTTGGTTCCTCCCTCGCTGTACCGAGTGTTAAACTTCTATAAATTGAGGATCCAAACACAGTAACATCCATGACTTAATTAGTCTTCTAGAGTTAAAAAGTCTTGTGTATGAAAAGATTATTCTTCTCGATAGTTTTTATGTTTTCTTTTATATTATTAATTTTTCTCAAATATAGATTTGTTGGTCAAATCATATTAAGTAGTATACTCTCTTTTAGTGCATTCTCTTTTGTTTCTGATTTTTCGTCGTTCAAGATTTTCAATAGTTAATTTCTGTATGATGTCTTTTTATTACGATCCCAACAAGTGGTATTAGTTTTCTCACTTGTTGGGATAGAAATAACATATGTCATGCAAAAATTAATAATTACAAATCTTGCATGACGATAAATCAGACAACAAAAATAATTGTAATAAAAAAAAGTATAACAATTTAATATTTTATAATACGGTCAATTGACCTGTATATGAAAAAAAAATTAACAAGAAATCATAAAAATTACTTGAACAAAATATAATTACGAGGGTAAATATAACTAAAAAGTATAACAACAATAATAAATGTGATAAAAAAAAGTATAACAAAGAGTAAATATGAACAATTTTTCAAAATAGAGAGACAAATATGACCCTTTACCGAGTAGAAACAAACTTAATATTTTGATTTCTATTTTTACCCTTAATGGAATTATTTATAGCCATACAAATATCTAATATTTATTTTATTAGACCACAAATTGTAGAATTTTTTTTTCGATAAACTTTATGTCTAGCCAAACAATAATAACATACCCCATGTAATATCACAAAATATCTATCAAACAGTACCACATAAATTGGCTCGAGCGCTACATACATATATAAATCTAAGTATTGCTGACATGTTCTTTAGTGATGGAGTCAGAATTTTCATTAAATGGTTCAAAATATGAGAACTTAAACATATAAAAGATCCACGTATACACTCTATTCTCTCTAAACCCCATATTATAAAATTATACTAAATATGTTATATTATTATAATTTTTACTAAAAAAGATTCGAATGAACTCCCTCGCGCTCCAACCCCGCATGTACTATCATTGTACAGATAAAAGGAGTACATGCAAGGTAACATAAAATAACGTTCTTACATGAATTTGAAAAGACATAAAGTTAAAAAGTGAAACCAAAAGCAAATTAAAGGACTATAACTTGCATTTTCTTCTATGCATATAATAATAATATTTAAATAAAATAAAAACATAATAATGATATTAAAATAAAATAAAAACATAATAATGATATTAAAATAAAATAAAAACATTGTGTAAGCAATTGAGTGAAGAAAGTGGAGCATGCCACCTTGGAACTATCCAATGAATTGTGAAAAAGTGAGTATATGAACCTAAACAATTCAAGATATTCATACTAAAAAGTGATTAACAATCAAAGTGAGTGATTTATTAACTAAATTGGTTATATCTCCTTTTAATATAATTAAGTGGAAGTAGAGACCACCATTAATTAAAATAAGATTATGAGAAGCACCTAAGCTAATTAAGATTTAGTAAGTAGGAGGGAGAACAATGAGGAGAAATAGATTCAAAGTTTATGAATTCTGAATTCTAAATTCTAATGCAGCAATCTCAATTTAAGTAATTAGATTTTGAATTTAATTTAACACGTATACAACGTTTAGATCAAAATATTAGATTCTACCGAGCTCATATCTTAAAGCATACACATATGCCCCTGATAATACGAGTAATAAGATTATTTCCTCCGATCATCAAGTAATTTTAGTAGAATGAATAAGATACGTCTGTCCTTAATAAGAGAATTTCGATTTTAAACTCTAAAAAATAAATTAATTTATTATAAGAAATTTTTTCTCCTTACATTAATTATACACAATATAAATCTGAATTAATCAAATTAATAAATTTCGAATTCCATTATTATTAAATAAAATAAAAAAACTTCTTCTCCTCCCATAGTCATGTATCTTCCATTTCATGATACCCTTTAGGACTTGAGAGGAACCACATCAATGCCAATCAATTGAATATTATGAAAAAAGAAAGAAAATTCATGCTTATTAGTTGAGAACTTGACATTAAATGGGATATAATTAGATGCAAAATAGAGTAATTATTATTTTTCTCCAATTGGGTATTAAGCTAGTGATTGGAAAATGTAGTCCAAATGCAAGAAGTTTAAATAAAAAAAAAAAAAGGAAAGTAACATGTGAACAGTCACAATTTGCGGTTGATTCGTTTTAATTTATTTATCTGATTTTAATTTAATATAAAATTTAAAAAAATAAAAAATATATTTTAATATTATATATATGTCACTTGAAAAATTAAAATTATCAAAAACAAAATATTTTTCTTTTTAAAATAAATTAAAAAAATAAAATAAGCAAATTAAAACGAAAAAAAAAATACCAATCATTCAGAAAAGAACAATTTCCAAGAAAAATGTTCTTATCCAATTGATACACAAACAAACATGAATATGTAACATGGAATATAGCATGCTAATTTCAGTGTTATTTCAGCAAAAGTGACAAGCCTAGATTTGGTTTTACCTAACTCCTAGGCACATTGTTTATCAAAAGAAGTCATAGATGCTTACAAGAAACACACACACACACACAAAAAGTCACAAGTGTGTTTCACAGTTGATGGGCATGTGCCTTTCTGCCTGCCAGGAAAAAAAATATATCATATTTTATGAGAAAAGGTAAAGAAAAAAAGACTATTTGCTATTATGGTGCAAGTACATTTTGGACCATGTCCAACAAACACACACACACACTCACTTTAATGGGGCCTTTTCTTTGGAAAAGATTTTTCATTTGTGGTTTGATTTTCTTTCGAGATTTGATTAATTTGAAAGAATAATTTCTGGTAAAAATATAAAATAAAATTGTGTGCGATAGATTTTTATAGCTTAATTCTTTCTTGAATTTTATACATAGTAAAAGTTTTATTGCATCGAACTGTTATTTTTTAATCGTTGAAGTCGTGTCGAATTTTTTTTTACCTTTGAAGGAAAAATCTTATTTCATTTTTAAATTTGATCTTGAAATTTAATTTCTTATTAGAGCTATAAATTGAGTATTTATCACAGACGGAATCACATTCTATCAATTAAAAATGAAAAAAAATTATACTCTCGTGATAATTAAGCATATTTTTTATTTTTCATTTGATATGATTTTATTTTAAGATTTAATTAATTTAAAGTTATACCCTTGGAGTCATATTGAAAAGTTTTATTTTTGAGTGAAATCATATTTTATTCTTAATAATAATTTTAATATAAAAATTTAAAAATTAAACTTATAAAACTTAAATTTACAATCGGCGCTTCATGACACTTAGAAGATTATTTATCCAGAATTAAAGTAAAAATACATTTATGCTCTATTTGACTACCATACATAATATAAATTTAATTATAATTTTAATTTTGAATCTCTCATCTTACTCATTTAATTTAATATTATTTTATTTCGCTTTCAAATATAATAATTAATTTTAAAATTATATTTTCAAAACTATAACCCTTATATAATTTAATTCGCGAATCAAACCATCCTGGAAATTGTCTTATGATGACGAATCTATCTTGTTTTTTTAGAATTCAAGTCATACAATTGCGTAAACTAAGAATTTGAGTTATTTAATTTTAATTATCACTTTACTCGTACACATTACTATATTTTTGTTCCAATATATATATATATATTTTATATATTTTATTTTCAACACTAATTACGTAAAATTTAAGATAAAATATTCATATTAATTATTATTTCTTAAGGAGCATGTAAAATTTAAAATGAATAAATAAGAATAAACGGAGGGAATAGTAGCTTCATCTTCCCTTTAAATAGTTTTTACATTATATGAATATGAAATAATTGGGCCTGTGAATTTTAAATATAAGAAGGTTTAATAATTGCGCCGTAATTCTTGAAGAAAAAATTATAGCTAGAGTTCCTAAAAACTATTGAGACGTAGTAACATTTTGGGTTTTGTAGCAAAGTAATATACACACGCGTTGTTATAGTATCCACTCTTACAACATCTTTTTCACGTTTTCAGCTAATATAATATGCATTGATGGAACTGAATTCTGTCGGTTGATATAACTCTTTGGCTGATACCCGTCTGATACTTCAATTGTAGTTACGTTTCATAAATATGCAAATCGTAGCTTGGTCTTGTAGATATACAAATTGTAGCTACTTATAAATACGCAAACTATAGCTTGTTTTATACTATCAATTCTTTATTACTTATTATTGCAGGTAATTCTATTTTTTTTCTTTTCAAGAAGCTTTCCTAAAACGTGAAATTTATAATTTAAAAAATAGTATTAATTATCTATTACAAAAATTAAAATAATCTAATAATATCAGACCTTCTTATTACAATAGTGTATATAACTTAAAATCTTATTCTTTTTAACATAGTCTTGAAGCATTAAAATTAAGGGCCTGTTTGGTCATGCGAGATGAAATCATGATTTAAAATTATGATATGAAATCATATGAGATGAAGTTTGAAGTTTTGTTTGGACATACAATTTGAGATTTTTAAGTTGTATTTTTTCCTCGTGAACATAAGAACCCCATAAGTTGTAAAAACTATTCAAATTGCCTAAATTCTTATATAATCTTATCAAATAAGTAAAAATTCATAATAAAATATAATACACTATCACAAGCCATTCTAAAAAAAATACAACTTAAGAATCGAACTTTAGTTTAATAAAAAGTAAAATTAAACATGAGTTGTAGTGCACTACTCTTTAATATAATCATCCCACATAGTACGGACAATCTCCTCACAGATAATATAATAGTTGGCAAAAGTTGTTTACATTTATTAAATAAATTGTTGGTAAATATAGTTGGTACATATGAAATGATGGACTTTTTTTTTTTACAAAATATAAACTTGTGGGTTAAATTTTGCATTTGAAAAATTCCATCTCATGATTTGAAATCCCAAATCAAGCTTTTTGGAGAATTTGAGATTTCATCTCACGATTTGAAATTATGAGATGAAAACGCATGTTTTATCTCAAAATTTCAAATCGCGGCATGAAATCGCATGTCCAAACGTCTACTAAATATGCTCCACCTAATCTGGTAAGATGGCGTGTCGTTTTTTTTTTAATTTAATTTTTTGGTATTTAAAACATATATCTTTTATTATTATTTTTAAGAGAAAAGATTTTGGTTTGGTTCAATAGGCGCTTAATATCTTTTTTCATTTAATTTTTTAATTTAAATGACGGGACCTTCATTCTCTTTCAAATCCTTTGAATTTCTTTTTTCACCTTTTTAATGAAATTACAACTACAAATTACGAATTAATGAGCTTGAGTACACAAAAAGGTAATGAAGAGCGATAATTTGATCAAGAGATAAAAAAAAAATTAATTAAAAAAGAGATGGAGATTGTAATAGTGAAAGGAGGATGAATGGTTTGAAAGAATCAAATTAAAAAAGATATTAAGACCCCCACCCCTTTTTTATAATATAAGTTTTGAATAAGGACATGTTTGTACATATTGTATTTTAGCTTTTTTTTCCAGTTAATTAGTGAAGACGGTAAATAATAGAAAAATAATAAGTTCATAGGGTCAAAGGACCCCACCCCCATAAGTTTAGGTGTATTTCTATGCTTTGTTCTAATAAAATTTAAAATTTCACGATAATGAATACATTTTCAATTACAAGAGTTAAAAGATGAGATGTTTGGAGGTTAAAGGTGTACCTGTAGCGTACATTAGGGTAATAAAGGACATGTATAATGGAGTCAAGATTCATTTAAACTCATCCAATAGTATTTAACATTTAAAAAACTGTTAAATAAAACACGTCCCATGTCGAAATATCACAAGTACCGCCTCGTCAGTGGGAAAGACTCGGAGCACTTCTTAGTCGTGATGGGATTACACCTGGGATAAACTCTTAGCCCGTTTCTATTTGTCATAGTGATATATGTACTGGCGCGATGTAACCAAGGGGAAGATGTACATATGATATAGTATTGGTTGAGAAGACATGCGACAAAGTTAATGATAGGCTGGAGGTCTAGCGGCATATGCCGGAGTCTGCAGGGATCAAGCTGAGCAGAACTAAGAAAAAGCAGTTCGACTGAAAGTTTAGCGATGCAACTCACGAGATGTGGAAGTAAGAATTGATACTCAGGTCATCTTCAAGAGAGGAGGTTTCAAGTATCTTGGGTCTATAATTCAAGGCACTTGGGAGATTGACGAGGATGTTACACATCATATTGGAATGGGTGGATGAAATGGAGGTTCGCATATCGTGTATTGTGTGATAAGATGGTGCCACAAAATCTTAAAGGTAAATTTTATAAAGTGGTTGTCAGACCAACTATGTTGTATGGGGCGGAACATTGGCTGGTCAAGAACTCACACGTCTAGAAGATGAAGTAGCAGAAATGAGGATGTTGAGATGGATGTGTGGATATATTAGGAGTGATAAAATTAAAAATGCAGATATTCTGGACAAAGTGGGCGTGACTCCTTTAGTAGACAAGATGAGAGAGGCGAGACTGAGATGATTTGGGCATGTGAAGGGAAAAGGTCCCGATGCCTTATGAGGAGGTGCGAGAGGTTGGCTATTTAGGCCTGGAGAGAGGTAGAATTAGGCCGAAGAAGTATTGGAGAGAGTTGATTAGACAGGACATGACACACCTGCAAATTACCAAGGACATGACCATATATATATATATAAGAGGATATGAAGGTCGAGGATAAGAGTAGAAGGTTAGTAGCTAAGTAGTTGAGCGTTGTCTAATTTCCTTTATTAATATTTTTAGTATTACTCTCCTACAATCTTATTATTTGATTTTTATTTTTTACTACCTGTTGTTTATATTACCTTTTGTTTCACTTATTATAGCATTTCTTTTATTATTATTATTTTTTTCTTCATTATTTTCAACATAACTTTTTCACTACTATATTTTTTTATATATTATTTTTTTGTATGGACTATATGAGAATCCATCAGAAATATATCTTTTACTATTTAACATGCGTGTGACTTGCAATTATGAAAAATAGAGAAGAAATTGGTCAAATGAATAAATGATTTAAGCGACCCTCTCTTTAATTTGTTTTAACTTTAATTTTTGCTGATCAATGGCAAAAGTAGATTAATTTAATCAGCTTTTGAAGCTAACAATCATTATTTTATCCTAGAATTAGTTATCACGAAATTACAGTGTTATTTTTATTTATAACACTGTAAATTCAAATAATTTATCTAGAGATAACTTGTTTCCCAACTTAACAACCCCTAAAATTTATACAAAAGCATACCCTTCCATTTTAACTAATGTTACCCGACTTAATTCGACATAAAACTTTAAAAAAGTAACTTTTAAAATATATGATCTTTTAATATATAAAAAAATGTGTATAATTATAAACATTTTTAAGTATAAAAATATGTTTATTCTTTTTTTAAATAGATCAATAAAAAGTTAATGTCACGTAAATTGAAATATTATGAGTACAAATCATAGTATTTTTCATAGAAAATGACCATATGATTTTAAACTATTTTACTTAATTCTTACAACATGAAGAATTTATTTATTTTTTTAAATATAGAAAAAGAGGTAAAATTGTGAAAGCTTATTAATGAATTATCATTTTCTATTTTACATTTCATGCATGGGAAAAGATATAAAATCATTCAAATATAGAATGCATTGGTTATTTATACTTTTAGCCATTTTTATTTGCCATTACAGGTAATCTTTTCCTCACCATCATCATTTTCTTGAATCCTTCTTCTTCTCCTCCCTTTTTTTAACTTAGTTTGCACAACCCCTCTTCTTCCTCACCACCCCAAGCCTCCTCCCCCCCCCCCCCAAACCCCAACTTGGGAAAAATCCAAAGACTTCAGCTTTTCTCTTGTCATCTCTGATATTTCTTAGTTCTTACCCATTAGGCCATTTTTTTAACCACTATACAAAATTTGGTTCCCAACAGACAATTTCCTTTTATTCTTCTTCTTCTTCTTCTTCTTCTTCTTCTTCTTTCTGATGATTCTGAAGTGATAAAAAAGATAGAATTAGGAGTCTTTAAAGTTCCAATCTTCTGGGCAGTACCATTGAAGTGTAGGAGCTTGTTCATCTGAGAAAAGAGTACTGCAAGATTCTTCACCATTGAAGAAATTGTGCTCCTCCATCTTCACATACTGTAGTGGCTGGTAATAACAATTAGCTTTCTGCGTGTCTCCAAGAAATGATTTTGAACTTGATTCAGTGAATTGGAAGCAGAAATTCAATGAAGTTGAAGATGAAGATCCACCCTCACCATTATTTGAAATCAAGAAAGCACCAGATGATGAAATTGCAGCATTTGGGCTGCTATCTTCATTCAAGATTGCACTTGAGTCACTATCTGAGGACCCATCTTTGTTAAAATCAGCAAAAATGGTGGATGCAACAGTAGCATTATTACTATTATTATTCACCATCCCACCATTAAAGTTGATCTCTGCCTCATCTTCTTCTTCTTCAAGAAGATTATTGCTGTTGATGTCATCGTTCGGCTTGTTTTGTTCAATCATTTTGTCATCACTTTCAGACTCCATAGCCTCCTCTTTCACTGCAACAGCAGCTCTGTTTTCTCCATTCTCACCACCATACACCTTTGATTTCAGCTCACGAATCTAAAAACACCCCCATGAGAGAAAAAAAGACACAATATCAGCACAGAACCCTTAAAAATTCAAACTTTAAACGTTATACAAACATCTAGTACTTTCTTTAAACTAATCATAGTTTAAACTCTGGCTATAGATTAATTTTACAGCTTAATACAGGTTTAATTATCTGTACCAAGGGGCGGAATAGTGGATCAAGTATCTATTTGACTCGAATCTTGTATATGTGTTAAAAAATTTACTAAACAAAGTACAAATAATTGATTTTGAACTCAATAAATCAAATGAGTTGGGTGGAATTTCAAACTAGAACTCAGAAAGTTATCATAAGCCACTTGATTGTGTAAATATTTTTAGGACTCATGCATCATGCATAGAACTTAAACTTACTCTACTACAAGTAATATTATGCCATCATTAAATCCTTTTGTATTACCTCTTTGATGAGAGATTCATTGTCATGTTTGAGAGATTCATAGTTGTGTTTGAGGGAATCAAAATTGGCTTTAAGAACATTGTAATCTCTCTCAAGTTGCTTTGTCTTCCAACGAGCACGTCTGTTTTGGAACCAAACAGCTACTTGTCTAGGTTGCAGGCCAAGTTCTTGAGCCAACTTCACTTTCCTCTCAGGTTCAAGTTTGTTCTCAACTTCAAAATTCTTCTCCAAGGCCTTCACTTGTTCTACACTTAGTCTCCTTTTCTTCTCAGAGACATGGCCAGATTCTTCCACACACCCTTCTTCATCTAAGCCTTCTAACATAGACTGAAAGTCCCTTGTTGAGTACACATGGTTGTTCCCATGGTTCTGGTCATCTAAAAGATATATAAATATGAAAAACAAGAATATGAGAGAAGACATAAAAAAAAAAGAGAGCACATAATTGCCTTGAAGAAAGCTAAAGATGGAAGGAGAAGAACAGACAATGGTATAAAGAGTGGAGCACAGAAACTTACTAAAACAGGAAAAAAGAACCTGTTCTTGATTCAATTAAAAAATTCAATATCAATATTCCCCACTTACTAGTTTCTTTATAGCTAAAACTGGGGATTGGAGCATGGGAAAGGGTTAAAGACAAGAAAACATGAAATGGGGATGTTATTATTTCTTTTTTTATGGATCTACGGGAAGGAAACAACTATAAGTGAGATTGAAAAAAACCATTAAAAAGGAAAGAAAAGAAAAAGTTCAAAACTTTAATCATATACTCTAGTCACTTAGACAATTTAACAAGTACCTGTAGTACTTGGACACATGGACATCAAAGCACCCAAAGAATCAGAGCTACCAAGTCTTTTCATAATTTGATTGATGATCCAAAAACTGTGACAAAGTCCAATATTTGTTTCCTTTTTTTGGGATCAAAGTTCACCCTTTTTAAAGGTTTTTCTTCAAATACTTCTTGAAATTCTTAAAGCTTATTTAGTGAGCAGAGAGTAACTGTACACAGAAACTGAGAAACAGAGCTGCAAAAAGGATGAGATTGGAGAAGCTTAGTTTAAGGTTCTTGTCCCTTTTTGTTCTTTCACTTATAAGAAGAAGACATGAGAACAGATACTTTCACTACTAAAACCAACCAAAATGGCAGAGTTTTGAGTGAAAGTATTGATTTTGTGCAAACCCTTTTCCTCTCTAGTGACCAAACCTTCATTTTCCTCCTTTTTATATACTTCCTCAACCTCACAACCCATAAAGAATGAAGGGGGGGAAAAACAAGTGAAAATCAAGAATCTAAAAGAGGGAAGAAATTGAAAAGCAAAAGAGGCTAAGTTTTACACTCTTTTACTAATTACATCATTAGTTCAAATCAATTCTTGTAACACCCCATTTAAGTTTTTTTTTTCTTTTTTTTTGAAGGAAATGAGTCTAAAGAGTGGTTCTATCTACAAAGGAAATTTTTTTTGGGGAGGAGAAAGAAGAAGAAGAAGAAATTTGGGAGAGTTGAAAAATTCAGATCAGAAAAGCCCAGCTGGCCCTTTGCTTAACACTTTCTCTCACTTTAAATAAAACCAAAGTTGAGTCAGATGTAGGGTTAGAATCTGACTGGGGTTAGGTGCACTTTGCAAATTCTTTATGGGAGCCAAATGAAATGAACTCCAAATTCAATCCAAATGCAAATTGCTTTCTGGTCTACTAGTAAATATTTTAGGGGATATTCTTTTGGATTTAGCTTTATGTATATAATACATAATTAGATTATGTTATACAGCTCCGTCCAAATTTATGTGATATTTTTTTAATTTATTTTTTAAAAAATAATATTATTTTTATATTTAGTAATAATTTTAAATTTAAATTTTTTATTTTATTTTTAATGAAATAATTTATAACCATAAAATTATTAAGACTTGTTTTAGATCATAAATTTTAAAAATCTCTCTTTTTCTCTTAAATTTTGTATCCAATTAGACATCTTTCATGTAAATTAGGATAGAGCAAGTAGTTGTTTATCTTTGAGTTTAAGTTATATACAGTAATAATGTTTTTAAACAAAAAAAGAAAATTTCTGTCCTAGTTTATGTGACACTCTTTCCTTTTTTATCAATTAAGAAAAACGACATCTTTCTATATTTAACAATCATTTAATTTAAAACTTCTTATTTACGAATAATTTTTAGTCACATAAATATTTATCACTTATTTTAAATCATAAAATTTTAAAAAATTCTTTTATGTTTGAACTCTACAATCAGTCAATAACCTCCGTATAATTAAGACAAATGAAATGCTATTGGTGAACTTTAATCTACATATTAAAGGTTAGTTACCATTTACACAATGCACTAACGTATACATAGTTTTATTTACATAATCGTGTCACTTATATGACAATTATATATAAATTTTCTGAAGGCATTAATTGATAATAGTAACAATTGTAAGTTTGTGATTAAATACCTTTTAAAAATAATAATTAGCTAAATTCACTATAAGAAAAGGACTTTACTCTTAATCAGATATCTTGAGTTTTAATTTTAAAATAAAAAAAATTTAATAAATAATAATTCTTTCATTATATACTTGATAAAATATAACTAGTTAATTAGAGTAGTGTGTTCTGAATATCAAAAAAAAAAATCCAAAAAGAAAAAGAATTAAAAAATTAAGGGTAAATTCTATTTAAATAAATATTGATATGGCAGTATACAAGCTATATATAGTGGTGATAAGCAGAACGAGGAAATGGACACGGCTTGGCTCGGCTGGAGCTGAGCTGGCTAAAGATATTTGACACGTCAGCATATCCCCACTTTATCTCCTCGGCGTCGTCTGTGAGTGCATCGCCGATTAATTGAAATGTAAATATTAGATAAGTACATGATGATAATTTACTATGCTAAATTCTTATTTATACTAAATATTACTAAATTTATTATAATTATACGATTTAAGGGTCGTTTGGTACGAAGACAAGTAATACAGAATTAATAATATAGGAATAGGTAATACAGAGATCGCTAAGACAATAATTAGTAATGCTGGAATTATTTTTTGTCAAGTGTTTGGTTCATATGTTAAAAACTAGATATATTATGTATTGTGTTGATTTAAAACTCTACAAAAATTTTCTTTACAATTATACTCTTGAATTTTTATATAAAGAAACTTAGGAAAAGAGATTGAGGGATAGTCTAGTCATTTATGGATTTTATCCAGAGATTAGTTATCCCTTTGTTTTCTTGGTATAAAATAATACAACCTATGACGTATAAGTAATCCGTGTATTAAATTGAATTGAGTAACTAAATAATGTATTAACTGAATTAAATTTTAATTCAAAGACTATTCTAATTAATACATTCTATCAACGACCCCTTAATGTGGTAAAAATATACCGTAGTTACTCTTGATGATTAAGTGTGCGCTCAGGAGCGGACATAGCCGATACAAAAGAATAGATATATATATATATATGTAAAAACCTAATAAATTAAACTCGCAAAAAATAGTAAATCTAAAATCATAATTTTAATATTAGAATGAGTTTAGCATTAAGAATTTTAAAAGTTTGAATCTATTAAACCTAAATTCTAATCCCTCTTTGTATGGGCTAACACATGTCCATGTAACAATTTGTTTGGTGTAAGTATAAAATACAAATTAATTTTTAATTTTATTCAGAGTTTGGTTAATTTTTTTTTAGTTTTGGATATTTGTACAAACATTGTGATATTATTTTTGCACTCACACTCAAATGAGTTAACAATATCGAAATACTAGTTCTGGATTAAAACAGTAAAATGACAAAAACTATCGATACTAAACTAGAATTTTTTATTTATGTATAAGTACTAGATGATAATTTTTTTTTATTGAATTCTGAAGAAATTATTTATATATATTAAAAATATATTTTTTAATATAAATATAAAATTTGAACAAAAGCTATTAAATTTTATTGAACCCTTAGCTAACATTTTGTCCCCGCTAACTACTACTCACCGAGATTTTTTTAAATTATTCATATTTAAATTTTAAACATTTAATTAAAAATGAAATAATTCTATTCATCTCGTTATAATTTCTTTTTTCTTTTTTATTTTGTGATAAAAGTTAAGTGTTATATAGGATAATGATAAATTCTTATTCCGATTCACAGACAGTTTCCAAGAGTTTATGACCAATAATCTCTTCTTGTTGATATGTGAAAAAAAGAGAGAATAATATAATTTATCTGCTTATCATAATTCATATCTAACCCATGTGGATTTAATATAACCCACTTGTTAACATGATTGAAAATCTAAGGAAAAAAAAATAACCAATCTAATTTGGTTGCACTGACAACTATAAAAATGTGAAAACTAATTATTATCCAATTAAATTAAATGCTTGCCAAGCATGTAGAGAGACTAGAAAATAAGTTACTCCCTCCGCCTCAAATTATCCGTAATTGTTAAAAAAAATTATTCTAAATTATTTTAAAATTTTAAAATATTTTTTTAATAATTATTTTTGAAGATTATAAACGATCGATAAATATTTAATGAAGAGATTATATCTAAGACATTAATGAGTATAAAATAGTCGAAAACACATCTTAATTAGGTCATTTGTACTTCTGTTCATATTTTGTGTTGATCTTTAATTTATGTTCCTCATAATATATAATTTTTTTTATGGGGTATTTATATTTTCGTATAATAATATTCCACAAGTTATGTCTGGACATGATTTTAGTCTTTAAAGAACTTGTGTCCCTCTAGGCACAAGTTCGATAGCTAAAGTACAAAAATTAAATATTATTAAATTAAAGATCAACTCATTTAAAAAATAGAACGTGCAATTTAAATTTTTTCATGATGGTTTATAAGAAGCGTGTAAAGGAGAAACACGAGACGATGGGAGTACATCCTACAGACTTATTGGGTCCATATCCTATATTTTCACAAAAACAAATTTATGTCTTGTTTGACTCTTGTCCTTCTATATGTTTTTCTTTTCTTTTCTTTTTTTCTCTTTTTCCTTGAGTAGTAATTTCACATCAGTATTTTTTTTTTCCAATCAAGAAATCAAACGTTTCTCAACAGTCTACATATAGTTTCTACTGTTAGGATTATAATTAGGTGGGACATTGTCCTAATGTTTACTTTGTTCTTAGCTAATTTAGTTCATGTTTTTTCATATATTGGAAACTATATTATATAATTACTCGATGTTATTATCACAGGCGAATATAATATTCTAATCATAAAATCAACTTATTACAATATTTTTTGACGTATCTATACGAAAAAAATACTAATTTTTTTATTTTAAACTGATAGTTCAAAAGGTGCAATAAGTTCAACGATAAAAAGCTCAAGATCAAACTTGTCAAGTTTAAATTTTGAATTTGTCTCAGATCGTAACGAGATCTAAAAAACTTTAGATGGATGGCAATGAGATCTCATTTTCAAAACGCTCATTCAAAAAAGTCTTGTTGATTAGTAGATTGGAGAAAAATTGGCATTTCTTTTGAGTTGTGACATCTAGGGGACATGCAAGTGGGAATTTAGCTGTAATATTCTACTAGCTTCTCATCATATTATAAAAAATAAAAACAAAAAAAAACTAGGAGCCCACCGGGCAACAAAAAATAAGTCCAAGATTATTGAAATATTAATCAATTTCTTCTCTCTCCATATGCATATAGATTTCTCATGCGATCGTTTGATATTTGTATTGAAATTTGATTAAATTTAGATTTATATCAGGAAGTCCCCGTATAAGGTGTAAAACGCTCCGTATAACAAACGCAACATCATATATATTCAGGGCTCGAAAGTTAGATTCGAAACTTTTGATTACAGCTGAAGGAATACTTACCAATCGGCCACATTTTTTGTGTTGGTACTTGCTTCTATATATATTGCAATATGGCTATAATATGGCCATGGGTGGGGATTGAAAGAAAAAAGGAAAAAATTTCACTTTTATAGTGTGGACAACATGTGTGTTAGTGTGAGTTAAGTTTTCTCCCATTGTCTCAAAGAGAAACCCCACAAGAAAAAAGGGGAATTGATGAGTTGTGTGCATGTGAGTTTACTTAGCATTTGTTCCAACCAAAAAAAAAAAAATTAAAAAAATTCAAGGAAAAAAACAAAATATTTGAATTGAGACATTTGCTTGGTTTCAAGGACATAAAATTGCAAAGCAAAAGCTGTCCATATGGCCACATCATTTTCATTGAAGAAAAAAAAAATTATATATATATGAAATATTCTTTAGGTATAAAATTATAGTCATTTAATTTGATGTTCTCACTTTGTATTACATGTATTAGTCGTTGTGTGTCATCACCTTTTATATATTCTACACGTTTGATGCACAAAGTCTTACCGTTTAGTCGTTGATATTTCATATCTCTACGGAAAATTTAATTTTATTCGATCTATGCAAAAGACAGTAAAACAATCGTTACGCTGTTCGTACATATCGTTATTTATGTAACAAGAAATTTCACTTACCTTAGAACATGATATTCAAAATCAATACTCAAATTTCTTTCCAATTCAATGAAAAAGGGGTATGGGAAGAGGAAGGATCTTCTTGTAGTTGATAAGAGATCAAAAAGTATGGGACATATTAATTAGTGTTTCTGACCCTGCTAAAAAGTATATATTATATAAAGTCCCCATGACATTTTTTTTTTGTTACATATTCTTTTTTTTATTATTAAATTAAATATTACGTACATCTTTCTATGATTTAATCATTATGTGCCATCAACAAGAACTTTGAAAAAGCACCTTAGCTTCTTGGTTTTGGAGATAAAATCTCCACTATAACAAAATCCATGCAAAGATACCTACAAGAAAATGATTGGTTCTCAAATACTAATAATAGTAATTTAATACTAGTTGCCATATTATTTTTGTAGTAAAAAAAAAATATAACATGATGCATTAAGCATTTTCATATTTACGCATGTATATTTATGACTGACTTCACGATTTGAATTTCTAATTTATAGATTATATGAAGAAAATTTTAGTGTTATTCAAAAATTCTTCTTCAACTTTAATCTATTTTTAATATCATATCTTGATAGCGCTTCGATAAATTCTCAAGTAACCTTAATAGCATGTATGTGTAAAATGAATTTATAAAATCAATGCAATTTTATAGTAACTTTGTATGATGGTAATGTCTTTTTAAAACTTACGTCCTAATTTAATTAATTTATACTCGAGATATTAATTAACCCAATATTAGCAATTGCTTTTATAACTTGCGTAATCTATAAATTAATTTTATCATTGTTTCGAGACACCCTTCGACTTTAGTTTTCCATTACCATATCTTGGTAACACTTTTGATGTGAAAAAATTGTTCTAATTTAATTAATTAATACTCGAGATATTAAATTAAGCAGGAAAATACCTTTTAATCACTCTATTTTCAAAAGTATGGAACAGTTCTAGAAGGCCTCCAAGCACAATCAGCCAAAATTTTAAACTTGTTATTAATCATAGTTTTCAACAAGTGTGAAAAGTGACAAAATTTAGAACACTTTTTTTTTTAAATTAAAAGTTTAACTTTTTCCCCCCTCTCTCACACCCATTATAATCATAACATTGAAATGAATGTCATCTAATGGTCCAATATCGGTGTAGTTTCATAAGTGAAATCTAAAAAAATTAAGATATATATAGACTTTACTTTTATTTTTATGAGATAGAGAGGTTTTTGATAAACTCTCGACTCAAAAGAAAAATATCTGGCGTATAATTTATAATATAGATATGAGTTTCATGTAATAGTCCAATATTTTTACTTACAGCAATAACATACCCAATATAATTTTATAAGTAGGATCTGCGAAAGGGCAGAATATACACAGATCTTATCCTTATTTTATGGGGTAGAGAAATTTTTGATTAATAGATAAACGATCAACTCAAAAAAAAAGTATGTGACGCGAAATTATAAGAAAAGAGACAGCAAAATATCAAGATACAAAATAAATAAATAGAAAAATTAGACCATTTCTCGATTTGTGCGTGTGATTCTTAAGTTAAAGTCATGCTAATCTCTTTTGTAGCGTTCCAATTTAAAGTTACTTTATCCAATAATCTTGCTTCCCCGTGTGAATTTGCTAATCTTGAAATTAATTAAGATAAGAAGTTATTAATAACCTATCCCATAATTAAATAAAAATGTGACTATATACATAATTAAATGTGGACTTTAATGCTTAATAATCAAATATTGTACCCCAAATGCTGGCATAAATCTTGTGGTTGTTGTTTGCTTGTGATTAATCATCATATTAAGACATGAGAAAGTACTGGATTAATTGATTTAAATGAAACAATAATCATTTATTAGTTGGTTTGAGAAAGTCTTAAGTTAATTATAGTATTATTCTAACATAATTAATATCAATACAAACCTCATGATTAATTAATGTTGCCTCCAAACACCTCATGTTATATTGACTAAAATTGGTCCCACTAATTTGGGATTTAATTAGTATTTAATATTTAATAGTTAATATTTAATACCATACATCTTGTGATTTATGTAATTGTCATATATCATTTTAGGCATCAATTTAGGGTAGTTCAATAGATTTTCCTCAATTCTTTTTCCCCTTTTAATGCGAATTATGATGCGTGAATTCAGATTAGTCGGCGCTCAAACCAATCGGATACTGAAATATCAAATGTGAAAAAACAAAAAAATAAAATTAAAAGAAAAAAAAAGAACCAATATAAAATCAAAGTTTAGTCTAAGAATTCATCTAACACTTTAATTTGCTCAATAATAATTCTTTGGTTTTCTCTTGGCTATGGTTAACCATTTATATCTTCTAGCGTGCGAAATTCGTCGTTTTACGATCGATTTTTTAGAATTATCTTTTGTTCAACACGATCACGAACAAAGACGGAGCCTTACATAAGTAGAGACACGAAAAGAACCAACCCACTTGTCCTAATCGAAATGATTGAAAAAAAAAAAAAGTGTCTGATCAGGTCCAAACAACTTAATTTTCTCCAATGAACTTTTTGTTAATGGATTAGTATTAGAAGCAGTTTAATACTATATGAAAACTGACCAAAATAACCTTGATATCCTATGGATGTTGCATGAATCACATGGATAGTATTGGAATGTTTATACATACAAATACAGTACTTGTTTTCCAGAAGAAAGTGATAGATTGCTAAGTTTTGAGTTTAATTTTCAAAAGTGAAAGTGACTGTTACATGAAAAGAAAATAAAAAGTAGCAATAAAAATAAATAACATATTTTTTCCATATACTTTTAGAAAGTAGGAAAAGAGACTTATCTTTTTGTTTCTGGGGTAGCTGATATGGCCTATGAGGAATTATAATTTATCCGGTTTATTTTATTTATCATATTTTTTTTATATTTCTTAAAAAATATTAATTAAAAAGATAATTTGATTAAATTATTATTTTTTATTTTTTAAGTTGTGAAAACAATCTCTTACATAAATACAGGATAAAATTGCATGTAATAGACTCTTATGGTGCATTTCTTCTCCGAGTTTCACACATTGCGGAATTAATGCACCAATCTGCCTTTTGCTAATCTTTAATCTCAATTCAATATTACTTACTTTTTCATCATATTAATTTTTTTCATATTTATTATGAATAAAAGCGGAAACTAATAGTTAATTGTATCTTAATTTTGAAACAATAATTATTTTGCACTATTTATTTTTAATAAAAAGGACAAGTAAAGTGAATGGAAGGAGTATCAAAAACTAGGAAAAAAGAAAATTAGAAATAAATATATAATGGAAAAGTAACAACTGGGGGAAAAAAGATTTTGATAATTAAAAAAGAAAGGTGGGCTTTTTAGAGTGTAGACCCCTTAATGGTAGGCAACTTTGCTTTCAATGCTTTATTTTAAATTTTTTTCTTTCTATTTTGTGAGTGCTATCTAAAGGGGAAAATAAATTTGGAAAAGTGAAAGGAAAAAGTAGAAAATTAATGAAGACTTTGGATTTCACTCCATTCACTTTACGAACATCAACAACTCAGTGTAATCTCATGAGGTATTTTATCTCCATTTGAGAGGCAAAGAGGCTGTTTCTGATAGATTTTCGACTTATTAAAAAAAAATAATATCTAAATTCTAAGAGTAGTTATAGGATAAATATTTTTCACTGTTGAACATTGTGCTTTAAAAGTAATACCACCACACTTTCAGTGCTGTAAGATCAAGTTTGCCACAAAGATACTCCTTAAAGTTAATGTCTGAAAAAAAAAAATTTACTTGTAGCTTCATCAGTACTTGAAAGACTCGAAAGACCTAATACTAAATGAGTTTTCTTATGAGTGATTACTAAATGAGTTTTCTTATGAGTGATTTTATAAGTGTCTTTTGAGTCGAGTCGTAGCAAAGAGATTCACTAAGACTGGGCTTGACAACAAAGCCGGAGAAAAGGTGTATGACCCATATTATATAACCTATCTTGACCCAATAGATCTTGGTCTCGACAAATGATTCATCCATTTTGACTCATTCAAATTCAGTCCAACTTGCTGATACAAAAAGAAAATTGTCATGCATAGGTAAAGCTAGAAAATCAAATCTTCTGTCTATTAATTTCCTAAACTGTCTCCTCTTATATTCTATGAAATCAAATCTTTTGCTGATTGGATTAATGGATCATCTGGTTGGAATTATTATTTAAAGAAAATGAATAACTTCCTAGACTATGTACAAAATTTTCACTAAGGTTTACAAAGACACTATACTGATTACATGAATTTTATGTACAGATAAATCATCTAATACAAATCTAATGTTTCACCTTCTTTGAAGTTTTAATCAAAATATTCTGTGGAGTCTCCAAAAATTTTGTTGCATCCGTCTAATATCCTTCAAACTTACACTTACTTTTGGAAGATCCGACATGCACCTGACGGCATTTTGCAAGAGTCCGGGAGCAACATAGGTTTTAATAGAGAATACGCCAATTGAATGAACGTGGTCGATCTTCTATTAAATCCATCAGCAGTGTACACATCAGTTTGAAGTTCTAAGTTCCCTCCCTGTCATGGATCAAAGAGAGCAGATTTAAAGACTTGATGATCAACAACAAAAGAAGTACATGAAAGTATTAACAATGTAAGTGTGTTTTGTGATAATCTAAATGCTTACTACTTATTTGAGCTAAAATGATAGATTTGTGCAACATATGGTTCATTCTTTGGCTAATGATTGAGTTTAATGCAGAATCTAATGTAAGTGAAGCGCTTGGGCTCTATGTATGATGTAGACTCCATTAGATACATATCAATTTTTTTTCTAATGGATCAAGAATAGGTAGTTGTCTCATCTTATTATTTTACTACAGGTCATATTTCCTTTTTGTAGAATATAGAGAGTAAATCGAGGTAAATGCAAGTTTAGTTTAATCTTCACATATACTGAACATAAAGAGTAAACAGAGGTAAAACATTTTCTTTAGCCTATGTTGCTCTGACCCTTCAAAAATGTGTTGCGGCACTCGTGTCGGATCCTCAAAATAGGCATAGCTTTTGGAGGATCTGACATACACGATGATATTTTTGAAGAGTCCGAGCAATATAGGATTTAATCACACTCTTTTATGTTTTTACATATGGTATCCAAGAATGCCTACTTGGGAAAATATTAGAAAAGGGAACAATCAAAATTCACTTACATATTTCAGTCTTAATAAAGGCCAAGAATCTTCCACCAACCAGCTCCTACTAATCCCCAAATGACAATATTAATAAGAGCCATGATAATGCCCAATTTGAAGAAATCGCGTAGTTCCACATAACCAGCTGCAAAAGAAGAGCATTGAAAATGAGATCAAGTCGACTTCCTCAAAATAAATGAAAAGGGAATAGTTATCAAAATACTGAATACAGATAAGCCAGATAGAAATTAAAATACTAATACCACTCTAACTGCATTTTCCCCTTAGTGAAATGAAAAAAAGACTTGAAAAGTTGCAGACATACATACACATTAAGAAAACAGAAACAAGTTCTTTCTGAGATTCTTATGTTTTCACATAAGTCCGAATAAAAGCACCAACTCTTTATTCAATCCTTCTCCAATTCCAATGTTTGCATTCTGTATACTGCCACCAACTTTGGCAATATCTTGTGATGAAGACAAAACCACTGGTTCAATCGTTCTTTTTTGTTTATGCCAAAGTATTTACGATTGGATTAAACTTTTCTAGTGCATCTAACATTATGTCTTTTCCCTCCCCCATTCTTCGATGAATAATACATTTCTTCCCCCCTCTGTAAAGTTATAGTGTTACCTAATATTACTTAAAAGGGTTCAGGAAAACGACTGATCCAATGTATTTTCTCTTTTACTCTTGCAGTGATACATATCTCCTGGAGCTTTTGAACTCCAGGTCTTTTACCAACTTTCATGAATATATACGCCAACTAAATCATCCAGCAAATACTTAATAAATAAATTCTATTGCAATACTTTCCTCTCCTAGCAATATGCTTCAATAAAATTACCTCCATAGTATACTGCAGATTGACCACTGCTGTAATGAGTCAACGCGCCAAAAAGACCTGTGTTGTATCCCAAAGCCAATGCAGCAATGAGACCAGGAACTTTTGATGCTAAGCACATTCCGAGAAATGCTGAGAACAATGATGCAACATGAGCAGTTTGACTAGCAAACAAGTAATGAATGAAGAAATATGCCGCTTGAAGGACACAAAACGCCCCGAACCAATTTAGTGAAAGAGATTTGAGGAGGTCGGCCACAACATCTGACATCCAGGCAACAACTCCCAGAGTAGTTAATTGTGTTGCCATGCCTATTAAAACCCCGAACCAAGCTAAGGTATCCCATGCGGATTTTTCACTCAAGCAATCATCCCATTCAAGTATTCCGAAAGCCAAAAGTAGCGATAATCCCAGCATTGCCGTGACAACACTTGCTAGCCCAAGAGCCTCTCTGTACAAAATAAAAGTTACAATCATTATCAAGCATCAACTATATAACCATTATCAAGCATCAGCTATAATTAAAAAAGGCGCAAAGGGAGAAAAATTACAAATATATATGTAAAGTCCAGGACTAATAATTATAAGCATAAATGACAAATATATATGCACAAAGAAGTTGAAAAAAAATTACAATAAAGTGAAATATCAATCGTTTTGTGTCGCCTCTTCAGAAGAGGATCATTGACAAGGAAAAGTATGACTTAGAATCTTGATGACGATACTGAAGCGCACATTAAGCGAGGTGAAGCGCTTAACACGTTTTGAGTCTCGCTTCAGGGCTTAAGCGCACCTTTGACAACACTGATAGCACATTCAGCAGTTTATTTAACTTGATTCTACAACTTCATGCTTCATTAGGGATAAGAATTGCATTTCATGTGTCAGCAAAATTCACAATATAAAGAAAATAGACATTGAGTCTAACTCAACCAAAAAGCTAGTTCATAAGATGAGGGATGTCTAACCATAAAAAGAGACTAGTCCATTTTATCAACCAATGTGGAAACTTAACACTTGCTCGCATGTCCAAGACTGACCATCTTGTGCATAGGGGCAGAGGTAGAATCCGAGCTACGGGTTGGCCAAAATCCAATAGCTTTTGCTTAATCTATATATTTGTATTTAGAAATTCATTAAATATGTAAACATATTGAATTTAGATCCTAGTTATTGTTACTTGAAGTTGTCGTTCTAAAATTCAGAACCCGGCTCTGCCTCTACAGTGGTATGGACAGTATAGCTCAACATGACATCATGTGATGAAAATGGATCTTGATTAAAACTTAACCTCAAAAGTTAGTACACGAAATAAGGGTCATCCAAGATTATATAAGGAGACGACAATCCATTATTTCAACCAGAATGGCACACTTAACACAGTTTTTTGATATAGGGAAAGAGAAATAATTAATCACAACCAAAAGAAATAGACTAAACACATCCAAAGAAAAAACACAAATATTTGAACATACCCAGAAATCCATAATGCTATAGTTACAAGCATTACCATCATCAACCCCCACTGATCACTTTTGATTGGACCCATCTGCTCCAACCTCCTTCTAGCCATTAATGGAGCATCTGGTGTGTCCTTCATTTCTGGAGGGAAAATCTTGTATAGTATAACCGGAGTTACTAGAAGAGATATTAGTGATGGTATACAAGAAACCTTGAACCAAGTGAGCCATTCACTTGATACATTTACACCTAATTCCTCAGCTAATTGCACGCACAACAGGTTTTGTGCAGCAGCTGTTAGGAAGAGGTTACTTGAGCTATTAGAAGACTGTAAATGCATCACAAAATAAATTGCATTAGTGATAAGATTGATTAGAAATTGAACTAGAATGTAACTTTGTGTCCAAGTGTCCAAAATCTGCTTATTTTGAACAGCTTTTTGTTGGAAGTATTTTTTGACAAAGTACTTATGGGGAATAGCAGTTTATGTTTTGGTTAATCAATTTGATTTACATATATGGTCACATATGTTTAGGTGATCAAACAGTTTAAATATTTTTATACAGTCAACAAATATCTCAGTAAGTGAATAATTTAAACAAGAGTTTGACAAATATCCACCGGCATAAGGAATTTGACCCTGTCGGATCACCTTACCCTGTTGTATCAGCTAACCTACCTCATGTTTAAGATTAAAATCCTATTTTAATGGATGATTACATGTAGATATTATCTGGATAATCTAATCGCGTTAAAATTTCTTTACACGGTCTAAAAGTTAAACTCGCTAAATAACGAGTTTAAGTTCTATAATCTATATTAGAATTTTTCACACTATTAGGTCATCCACATAATACTACAAGTAAGCCTCCTTAAACCATGAAATTTTTAATCATGAAAATAAAACAAACTACCCGCCACAGTACATAAAGATGACATGATGGTGTTAAAGTAGCCTTTCATACCTATTGCGTGGTAAACAGAAGAAGTACGAAAAAATAGTAAATAGAGCATACCGTAGAAAGATCCTAAATATGAGAAGTTCACAAAAGGTTCTTCAACTATGCCCGGTTCAACATTACTGACAATGTCTATAACTTAAAACTATTAAAAAATTAATGCTAACCTGCAACTGAGATTGAACAAGATAAGCCCCAAGCTTCTTGGCAGAATCATCGTTTGGGTGACTATCAGCAGTTACTGCCAATGACTTAATTATTGGCAAAAAAATCCCACCAGCCCTTGCAGTTGTACTTGGAATAGCTGGAGAAATTGCTGCCTCACTCAAAGCCAGCCCATAAGACAAGCCCAAAGTATTTTTCCCAAACCAACTCACAAAACACAAGGCAATTCTATCACCAAGCCCGGTCTTAATAAACCCTCTCGAGAAGAAAAATGATGCAACAATTAACCAAATGACTTCATTAGTGAAAGCAGCGAATGCCTCGGCGAATGTTAAAGTTTTTGTGACTATGGTGAGCGTGAGGCAGAAGAAAGCCCATGCTCCCACTGGTAACGGGCTGAGGATGAGGCCCGAGAAAGTTGTGAGGAAAATGGCTAGGAGTTGCCACGCGTTTGTGGAGAGTTGGTGGGGTTTTGGAACCGCGAAGCGGAAAATTAGGCCTACTGATATGGATATGGCTAGTGGGATTGGTTTTGCACCTTTCCATGGTGGAAGTGAGAAGTGATGATGATGAGGGCAATTGGCGGAGGTTGGAGAAGTGTGGATAAGAAGGGGAGAGCTCGGAGTTGACATGATCATCTACCTGCAATCACCGAGAGAAATTCAGAATTTTAACTTAATGAGTGAAAAGTATGCGAATTCAAGGTGATGGTACCTTGTCATTTCAAAATATCCAATCAAGCAATATATAGCTCGAGATGAAAGTAATGAATAATACACTTGCTTATGATTGTGTAATATGCCTCTGCCACCAAATTTAGAAAGAAAAAAAAAGAAGAAGAACTAATTACTATCATGTATGAAAGCAAAGAAGAAAATGACTAAGGAACCAAGAAAATAAGTCTATAATCTCCCTATGACACCAAACTTAGAAAAACAATAAAGTGAAGAATTTAGCATGTAAAGAAGCAAATAAGTTCAATTCAAGCATTGATACAAAAACAATTCCAACACAAAGCTTCTTACCTTAACTGGAATTATTGAAGTCGCGTAACAAAACTTGTCACTCTTGAAGCAAAAACAAAAAACTTTTATTTTGTGAAAACCTCACTATTGAATATTTACTTTCAAGTTCTCAGCTTTGACCCGGGAGAACATATTATCAAGACAAGTGCAATGGCTATTGGCAAATGGTGGGAGGAAGAAATTTTGAGAGATAAAATGGAAAAGGAGAAGTGGAGGGAAAAGAAAGTGGGGACAATAATAGCTTTTTGAATTACACAAAATCCTTTTAAGTTATGCTTTTTCATAATTTAAGTCACTTTAATCAAGGAAAAAGGAAACTGGATTTTTGTTTGTTTGAAAAGGACAATAGAAGGATCACATATACATGCCCATGATGGACTTTTTATTCTCCGCCTCTTTACCTGTCTTGTCTTTTTGGGGTCGTTGATTTTCTTACAACCCTGCTTCGATTACTTTTTCAAGGATCTATCGAAAATAGTCTCTCTACTCTGCTAAGATAGGAATAAGATCTGTGTACATCCTACCCTCCCCAAACCTCCATTTGTGGAACTATACTGAGTATGTTATTGTTGTTGTCTTTTTGGGATCTTGATTTTCTCTTACTATAATTTTTTTTAATAATTTTTTATATTTTATAGTTTGATTGAACACGAAATTTGATAAAACAAAAATAAAGATTTTTAAAATTTATGATTTAAATAAATTATAAATAGTTGTGGTAGCTATAGATCATCTTACTAAAGCATCTTTTAGTTACCAAATTAGGATACTAATTCCGCTATTAAATTTGAGATTGCATTTATCCTGTATTTGATATTGGTATTAGTGATGGTATTAATTTTTATAATTCTGGAAGAACCTTGTTTTGAACTAGACAACTATTAAGGGTAAAATGAAAATTTTAAAGTGAAACTATATTTAGATACAACAACGAATAACAACAAATACAGTGTAATCCCATAAGTGGCGTCTGAAGATGGTGAGATGTACAGAGACCTTACTCCTACCTTTGTAGAGTAGAGAGGTTGTTTCTAATAGACTTTCGACTAAAAAGATAAGTTTTACGAAGAAGGGTTGCAAGGAAATACGACAACAAATAGCAAAATATTCGACAAATGAAGTAACAAATAGTAATAAACATCGAAGAATAAGAAACTAAGCGACTACGAAATACAACAACAAACCTAGTGTAATCGTGAGAGGAGCTAGTCCCTTGCGTTTCCCTTACAAAGTGTGAAATCGCTCGACTATCATTCTACCCTTCTATCTTAATTCTCGATCTTCATGCCATCCTATCTAGGGTCATATCCTCAATAAACTGAAGTTGTGTCATGTCCTGTCTAATCACCTTCCCCCAATTTTTCTTCGGCCTATCTCTATCTCTCTTAATTTTTGCTACAGCCAACTTTTTACACCTTTTGATTGCTACATCCACGCATCTCCTTTTCACATGCCTGAACCATCTCAGCCTAGTTTCCTTCATCTTGTCCGCCATGACGACCACTCCCACCTTGCCACATATAACTTTGCTCCTAATTCTATCTTTCCAAATATACTCACCTAAGCATCCTCATCTCGCAATATTTATCTTCTAAATGTGGACTTTCTTGACTAGCCAACACTCTAGCCCATACAATAATGTTGGTCTAACTACCACTTTGTAGAACTCGTCTTTAAGCCTTTGGTCACACATTCATATCGCACAATACCCCGAATGTGAGCCTTTATTTCACCCACCCCGCCCTAATACGATGTACAACATCAGCATCAATTTCCCCGTCTCCTTGAATTACGGACCCAATGTACCTAAAGCTTCCTTTCTTGGGTATGACTTGTGCTTCAATCTTCACTTCCACCACCGCCTCCTGCGACACAACACTGAACTTCTACTCCAGGTACTCTGTTTTAGTCCTGCTTAACTTCAAATCTTTAGACTCTAAGATCTTTCTCCAAATTCCAGTCTATTGTTAACTTCACCACATATCTCGTCAATCAATACTATGTCTTTTGCGAATAACAAACACCACAACCTCCCCTAAACATGTGTTAATTCATCCATCATTAAGGCAAATAGGAAACGGCTAAGGGTTGATCCCTGGTGCAACCTCATCATAACCGCAAATGTTTTGAGACACCTCCTACTCTTTTAACCCGAGTTTTAGCTCTATCATACATATCCTTAATTGCCTTAATATAAGCCACAGGTACACCTCTAAATTCCAAACATCTTCAAAAGACCTCCCTAGGGACTTTATCGTACACCTTTTCTAGATCAATAAGCACTATATGCAAGTCCCTCTTCCTATCCTTATACTAATCCAACAATCTCATTACAAGATGAATAGTTTCTATAGTTGAACGCCCCAGCATAAATCCGAATTGGTTTTCGAAGATAGACACATCCCTTCTCATCCTCATCTCGACCATCCTCTCCCAGACTTTCATAGTATAACTTAGTAGCTTGATACCCCAATAGTTGTTGCAATTCTGAATGTCTCCCTTGTTCTTATACAACGGAACCATTAAACTCCACATCCATTCTTCTGCATTTTAGCCATCCTAAAAATGACATTGAACAATCTAGTCAGCTACTCCATACCTGCCTCGCCAACATTCTTTCAAAAACCATCGGAATCTCGTCTAGTCTGACTGCTCTTCCCCTTCTTATCTTTTGAATTGCCCTTGAACCTCCCCAGCTTCCATGTATCTACAATATCCAACATCTCTATGACTCTCGGAACTCTCCAACTCCCCCAACAAGATATTCCTTTCCCTTCTTAATTCAAGAGCTTATGAAATACATTTTCCATCTTTGTCTAATGTGTGCCTTTTCTACCAACACTTTGTCATTCTTGTCCTTGATGTACTTCACTTAGTCCAGATCAAGGGCCCTCCTTTCTCTCGCCTTCACAAGCCGATACAACTTCCTGTCCCTACCTTTGCACTCGAGCTCTTCATACAAGTGCTCGAAAGCAATTGATTTAGTCGTTGTGGCCGCTAGCTTCGCTTCCTTCTTTATCGTCTTACACCTCTCCCTGTTCCTCCTCATCTACTCTTTCTATTAGTGTTGTGTAAGCATCCTTATAGGCCTTCACGTTGTCGTGGACCTCACCATTCCATCACAAATCTCTTTTATATCTACTTGAGTTACCCCTCGAGACCCCTAACACCTGTCTAGCTGCTTCCCTAATGCAATCAACGGTCCTAACCCACATGCTATCTACGTTCCCACTACTCCCCCAAGTCCCTATACGCACCAACTTCTCGCCAATATCCTGAGCTTTGGCCTCAGTCAAGCCTCCCCGTCTAATCCTCGGCTGGTAACATGCAACCCTCCTCTTCGTGATATCTAAATTCATAACCACGAGCTTTTGTTGGACTATAAGATTCTCGCTCACGATAACCTTGTAGTACTTGCATACACACTTTTGAAAGAGCAGATAATCTTTCTGAGTCTTAGTCACCGCACTCCAATAGGTCACCAAGTGCCCCTCTCTCTTATGGAAGCTCGAGTTAGCGATGACCAACTCGCGAGCTTTTGTGAAGTCTAAAAGCAAAACTCGTCCTTCATTTCTATCCTCAAAGATGAAACCTCCATGCCCATCTTCATAACCTCTTGAAGTAGTCCCTATATAACCATTAAAATCTCCTCCTAATATTAGTTTCTCATTACGCGGATACCTCTCACAACTTCGTCCAACTCCTCCTAGAAGCACTTTTGGATCTCCTAATCTAAACCAACTTGTGCAACATATGCACTAACTATGTTTAAAGTTAGCGCTCCCAAAACCAGCTTAATGGTTATCATCCTATCATTCACCCATCTAACCTCTACCATTTGCTCCCTGAATTCCTCCTCTAACTAAAATACCTACTTTATTCCTACTCATTGAACATCCTGAGTACCATTATTTAAAACCATCCACATCCCTAGCGTTGGTTCCTATCCATTTGATTTCCTGGATACAAGTTATACTAATTCTCCTCTTCCTTAAGAATCTTCACTAATTCTATCGACTTTCCCATCAATGACCATATGTTTCAGGATCCAACTCTCAACCTACAAGCTCCCTTAGTACCCTTACCACAAACCAAGAAACAAATCTAGTAGGATGCTCTTCAATCTAAACAGATACTAGTTCACAACCAATAATACACTAACAGGCAGAAATAGACAAGTCCAATGAACCAATAAGAAAACACAGAATCAGGCAATAAACTGAAGAAATAAAATGCAACAATAACTGAAGGGGAGAATTCAGTTCAAAGGAAAGGGAACAAAAACTTATGGGGATGAACAATCTGTTATGAAAAGGGATTAGAAAATGAAAAGAAAATAAAATTAAAAAAAAGTGGTGTCATACTTGGAATGGCCGAAAAAAGCAACTACTATGTGCAGACTTTTCGAATTCAGGCGAAATCTGGTGTACCTTGGCTCGCCGGTCGTCAGATTTGGGGGTTCGACGGTCGCCGGTCGTCTTCAGATTCTGATCGATTGGCGGCGGCAGTTGCAACGAAAATAGAGAACAGAGCGGGAGAAGGAGGGAGAGAGAGAGTGCGAGAAAGAAATCACACCTCGTCGCCGGTGGTACTTAAAGTTCACCTTACATATTGTTACCTATGTAACTTTCACCTTACATTAGTGCAAAAGTTTTGTTTTTATAATTTAGAAACGTACATAAGATGTAACTTATATATAAATAACTTATAAATGAATAATTAAATTTTGTGAAAATACTACATGAGGTATTTATAATTAATTCATATATTATTAATATTTGAATAATTTTAATTAGCTACCAAATAATCCTTAAATTCTTGCTATGCGTGAGATTAGAGAAAATATTGAATTGCATTCGGGGGTCGTTTGGTAGAGTATAAAAGAATAATGCTAATAGAGTTTATTAGTAATATTTGTATTAATTAGTTATGCTTGTATTAGTTATGCTGTGATTATTTTTTATGCATTATTTGGTTGGATGTGTTAAAAATAACATTTATTGTATAATTTTTAAAAGAAAACAGATATTTGCTTATAAAAATATCCTCATCAAATAAGATAGAAAGGATGTGAAAAAAGTTTTGATGAGTAATTGTGTCTTTGACTAAGCTAATGCATGCATTAAAACTCATTGTATTACTAATACTGTAGTTTTTTATGTATTAGTTATACATAGCCTAGGTGTCAAAATCAGTCCATGAGATCATATGTTGCCCAACTTGCTCAAGTTTGGGCTGATAACTGACCCCCTTGTTTATTAGCTCAGCCCATTTCAGCCCTACTTATTTTAGTTCATCAAAGTTTGGCTAATATCTGACCCAAATTGATTCATGAGAAATTTTGTCAAAATATTTTCAAAAAGACATTTTATTTTATTTAATTTGTTATATTTACTCATAATAAAGAAAAATATTAATTTTTTAAGTTAACAAAAGATTGTAAAAAACTAAACAAAATAATTAGAACTTAACTAGAGTTAGGCGGGTTGGGTTATGACCCGCATTTTAGCCCATTTCAGCCCAACCCGCTTCAACCCAAGTAACTTTTGGGCGGGTTAATAACCCATCCATTTATTAACTCAGTCAATTTTGACCCGCTCAAATTCAGCTCAATCCGTCTATTTGCCCCTATAACATAGCCTAATACCAAATAGAGTATATATTAGTTATATATAGATTGAAAAAATGTACCAACCAGATAGAGTGTATATTAGTTATACATAGATTGAAAAAGTGTACCAAACATGGTATTAGTAATACATAAAACTAATGCATGCATTGTTTTTTTTAATGCATCTTATCAAACGATCACTAAATATATATAATACATACTTATATTGTGCAATCCGTAAGTTCTTGCTATGCGCGATACTAGAAAAAGTATTAGATTACATTAAATATATATAATACACTCTTATTGTGCATTTTTGAGCAAGTGTATTTTTACGACTTGAACTTGTGACTTTGCTTCTAGCCACACAAATAAAGATAATTCTTAACATTACACCAATACTACCTTCCACCAATTTCACTAGTTATTAGTGCAAATAAAATTAATCAAACTAGTAGATAGAACTTAAACGTAAGTTAATAAAATTTTTAATTTGGATCCAATTGCCACGTGTCATTATTTCGTTGGTCCATCTGATATAGTATTACCATGTGAGTTACACCCACCTTTGTTTTTCAAACAGTGTCATTTTAATGTCAAATAGGTAGAATTTTAGTTAAGATTGAAGGTACAAGTATTTTAAATTAATCAAATTAAGTTAGCATTGAATTAATTAATTTAACTTTAAAATATTAAATTAATTTAATTTAATTTAATTTAGCAGTTAATCAAAATAACCTTCAAAGAGCAAAAATATATCAAAGTATTTTAATACGAAAAAAATATTACATGTGCACTAAATTTTAGTTATGTCTAGGATATCATGTATTACTGGTATTACGGGCAGGCAAATGATAGTATTTAATATTTTCAAAAGACTAAGATGACACATACAAATTGAATAATGGTCCAAATTTATCGATGGGTTGTGGTGGGAGTAAGTTTTCATTTCCTTAATCAAATGTTTCAGTTTTGAACTCTGAAAAATAAAGTGGAATCGATTAAAAAAAAATTATTTTTCAAAGTGAAATTTTCTAAAACAAATCTAAATTAATCATGTTTCAAAATAGGTGTCAGACATTGAATAAAAAAAATGCAGATGCCAAATTGTCACAACACATAAACTCCTATGCGGAATTTAGAAAAGTAACTTTTCATATAATATACACAACTCTTTGATAAAGAATGTTTTACTCCTTAAGTGACTATATTCAATATGAATTTATATTAATCAAATTAGCGAATTCGAGTATTGAATAATTAAAATTTTAAAAATAAGAAAATTTAAAAAGAGATTTAAAAAAAAAGGAAATCTTTGGACAAACTTCCATACCAAAACTTTTTTTTTTTTTAATTCTATTTTCCTTTTACTTTCAATTGATAATGATTTGAAATTTCATTTCAAAGAGGCAATCATTTTCAACTAAAGATAAGGTCAAGAGCATTTTACTAGGGAAAACGACACCACTTATATCCCCACTTATATTCTATGTAATTAAAATTTTTGTTGGTTGATAGGGCGGTTCAATAATATTAGTGGCCTTTAAATCTTTTGTAAATATTATGAAATTTATTATAACTTAATCTATTTAATATTATCGAGATAAATACTTTAAATGTGTCAAACTTCTTCTAATAATTCCTTCCTCTTATTTGAAAGTTTACACTTTTTACAAATAAAACTCAATATTTTTTTTTTAAAAATATCTATAACCTGTTATTGCTTGAAAAAAAAAGGCTCCCCTCAAATTTGGGGCCTAAGACGCCTGCCTTTTTTAAGCCTATAGAGCCGGAGAAGTAACAACTCTCTACCATATGTAAGACGAAATCAAACAAACTATGGCTACCGATTTATTGTACTGCACAAAATTAAAATTGAACTTACAGATACTGAACCATATCGAATTAATTCAATATGATAATAACAGAGCATTTTCAAAAAAAACGAAATTACAAAACTGAAGTTTTCAAAATCGTAACATGAACAACTCTTGTGCAACAGCGTTTAATGCAGAATCAGATGTAAGAGATTGTACTATAGTCCTATTTCCTTTTTATAGAACAGAAGAGTAACAGAGGTTAAATGCATATTTAGTTCAATCATTTTCACATATATTAAGCTAGTCATAGATTTATGACCTAGCTGGTGATCTCAGTTCGCAATAGAGAACAAGACAACAAACAAGCATACTTTTGTTCGCTTCTTCTCCACCAAACATGGAAGTTTGTCTTAAAATAGACTAAGCTCTACTATAAGAAGATTTATACTTAGTATCTTAACAACCTACTATTTTTAGGAAGTAAAGAGAAGATTGAAGCTAATAATGAATGATCTTCGCTTCATGTGAACAACAAAAACCACCATCTCGCTCTTTCTTTTCTTCGGTGCTACCTTTTTTTTTTCCTCAAAGGGATGAGATTGAGATGCTGTAAGAGGCCAAATTCAACACTGACAATAAACTGCATCAAAAGATCCTAATATAATGGTGCAATAAAGCTCAAACTCTGTATTTGTGTTTAAAAAATTTATTTAGTAGGTAAAAATAATCTATCCAGGACAAAGTAAGCAAAAAGAACTGCGAGTCAATACCCATGGACTAAAAATTCTTGCTTCACCACTGACAAAGTTTAACATGATATAGTTGATGACAAATCAGCTGATATAAAAAGACTCGGCTGGCTAGTTGTACCTTTAAGTTGAAAAATTAGAGCCTCTTGGCCAAATGCAGCCTGTCCTGAAGTTCTTATGTACACCAGAAAATTCCTGCTACATATTGCAAGATCAATAGTATATTCTTATGTAACGATTAACAAATCAAAATTGACAGCAATCTTTCGCGAAAGTTAGTTGAGTTTGAACACTTTGATAATAGTTTCAGTTATGTAATGCTATGATTTTAGCTACATTCTTTTGATGTTTGAAGATACGGTATCAAAGAATGCATACTTACAAGAATATTAGATAAGAAACAAACGACGGAATTCACTTACCTATTTCAGTCTTAGTAAAGGCCAAGAATCTTCCACCAACCAGCTCCTACTAATCCCCATATGACAATATTAATAAGAGCTATGATGATGCCCATTTTGAAGACGTCGCGTAGTTCCACATAACCAGCTGCCAAAAGAAGAGCATCGAAAATGACATCAATTCGACTTCCTCAAAATAAATGAAAACAGAATAGTTATCGAAATACTGAATACCACTCTTACTGCATTTTCCCTTTAGTGGGATCAAACAAAGACTTAAGAGTTCCACTTATTTTATGTCATTTTAAGTCTTAGGTAGTTGTTCCTTCCGCAGTTCTGTTCTTGGTCTGATGTCTGTCATAGTCGATAAATAAACCATTCAAGATGCACCTTTCCCAAATTTGTAAGTTTACATCAGAATCATTTTGCGCCAAAATTCTCATACATACTGAAAGCAGGGTCAGAAAACTCTTAAAACTCAAACTATTACTTTCATTGAATGAAAGAACCAACTCTTTTTTCCATTTTTCTTTAAATTTCTCCCTGTTCTAGAGTGCCACCAACTTTTACAACTTCTTATTACAAAGACAAAACCACTGGTTCAACCATTCCTTTATGTTCAAAACTTTATGACTAGATAAAGCTTTTCTAATGAATCTAAATTTACGTCTCTAAATTACCTCCATAGTATACTGCAGCTTGACCACTGCTGTAATGAGTCAACGCGCCAAAAAGATTTGTGTTGTATCCCAATGCCAATGCAGCAAAGAGACCGGGAACTTTTGATGCCAAGCACATACCGAGAAATGCAGAGTACAATGCTGCAACATGAGCAGTTTGACTAGCAAACAAGTAGTGAATGAAGAAATATGATGCTTGAAGGACACAAAATGCCCCGAACCAATGTAGTGAAAGAGATTTGAGGAAGTCAGCCACAAGATTCGACATCCAGGCAACAACTCCCAGAGTAGTTAATTGTGTTGCCATGCCTATTAAAACCCCGAACCAAGCTAAGGTATCCCATGCGGATTTTTCACTCAAGCAATCATCCCATTCAAGTATTCCGAAAGCCAAAAGTAGTGACAAACCTAACATTGCTGTGATAACACTTGCTAGCCCAAGAGACTCTCTGTACAAATATAGAAGTTGTAGCCAGTATCAAGAATCAGCTATATAATGAAACAGTTAAATAGAAAGAGAATAGAAAATTACGCCTCAATCCCAAACAATTTAGGTTCCACCAGATCATGAGTGAATAGAAAATTTTCAACACGTGACAACTATAATCCAAGGAAATGTTATTTGATCAAAAGGTAGATAATATCAACAATAACAATTACGCCTCAATCCCAAGCAAGTTGGGATTCACTAAATAAATTCTCACTAATCATGTAGCTCCACAACTCCATTTAGAACACAATTAGAACTAGAAAATCTAAAGAAGAAGAGATCAGAGTGAGAACCCGAAACTAGAAATTTTGCTTTTTTGAGTGTTATAAGTGGTTTGGTGCACCTTCTAATTTAGACATATCACATTCAGTAGTTTGTTTAACTTGATTTTGTACCTTTATACGTCATTAGGGATAGGAATTACATTTCATGCATCAGAGAAATTCATAGTGTAAAGAAAATGGACAATGAGTCTGACCCAATTACAATAAAAGCTAGTTCATAAGATGAGGGGTGTCCGACCATTAAAAAAAGACAATAGTTGATTTTCTCAACCAATCTGAAAACTTAACACTCCCTTCCCCCCCCCCCCCCCCCCCCTCCTGCACGCCCCAGACTGAAAATCTAGTGCGTGGACAATATAGCATAGGGATCCAACATTAGATAAACCATGAATTAAGTAGCTTGTTGTAAACAAAAAGGATTTTGCGCTTCACTCAACTCTGTCTTCATTCACCTCCTACCTGATCGAAAAGAGAAGCTTGTTTCCAACCCCAAAGGCTATTACCATGATATTACTTCCCCCTATTCAACGATTCACTCTTCTTGGACTTGCTTGACTTGTCCCAATCTAAAACTTAGCTCATAAAAATTGTTCAAACGAAATAAGAAGAATAATACATTCTCTCAACCAACTGGGACACTTAACACAAAGATCTTTGAGATAGGTTAAGCAGAAACAGTACACAACCAAGAGGATATTGAACATATCCAGAAAAGGAACATAAATGTTTGAACGTAACGTACCCAGAAATCCATAATGCTACAGTTACAAGCATTACTACCATCATCACCCACTGATCACTTTTGATTGAACCCATCTGCTCCAGCCTCCTTCTAGCCATCAATGGAGCATCTGGTGTGTCTTTCATTTCTGGAGGAAAAATCTTGTAAAGAATAACTGGAGTTGCTAGAAGAGATATAAGTGCCGGTATACAAGAAGCCTTGAACCAAGTGAGCCATTTGCTTGATATATTTACATCTAATCCCTCGGCTAATTTCACACACAAAAGGTTTTGTGCAGCAGCGGTCAGAAACAGGGCACTTGAGCTACTAGAAGACTATAAATGCATCACAAAATAAATTGCATTAGTCATAAGAATGATCAAAAATTGAACTCGAATGTAACAAGCATAATATCAAACATATGATATACACTTGGAAATAATAGTGGTCAACCGTCCAAAATCTTTTGAAGAGTAGCAGTTTGTATTAGGCTAATCAATTTGAAAAATATTTTTGATGATGTTAGAGCAGCAACTTGTTTTTGAATAAAGTTCAAAAATTACTTTTGGAGCTATTTTTTTCAGCTTCTAAAAAACAGTTTCTGTTACTAAATTTTCTAATATAAACATTTTTTACTTTCCAGAAGTTCGGCCAAACAGGCTATATAACACCTAAAGTAAGTCCTTTGTAAAATAACAACTCGAACTTTATTATTTCCAGAAGCTTGGCCAAACAGGCTATAACATTTTGCTATTCAAAACTTTGAAATCTTCACTCTTCAGAAGACTTAAGTATATAGAAGTTAACCTCTTTAATAAAACGTACTTTAGTAAGTGAATAACTTAAACAAGAGTATATAATTACAATTTACAAGTGAAACTGTTTAAAATGTGATATTTATAATCTTAAAAATAAAATATTTTTCTATTATAACGAGTAAAAGTGACCTGATGATATTTTAAATAAAATACATTAACTTCTATATAACTTTAAAATATTAAAAAATTAATGCCAACCTGCAATTGAGATTGAACAAGATAAGCCCCAAGCTTCTTAGCAGAATCATCTTTTGGGTGACTATCAGCAGTGACTGCCAATGACTTAATTATTGGCAAAAAAATCCCACCAGCCCTTGCAGTTGTACTTGGAATAGCTGGAGAAATTGCTGCCTCACTCAAAATCAGCCCATAAGACAGGCCCAATGTATTTTTCCCGAGCCAACTCACAAAACACAAAGCGATTCTATCACCAAGCCCAGTCTTAATAAACCCTCTTGAGAAGAAAAATGATGCAACAATTAACCAAATGACTTCATTAGTGAAAGCAGCGAATGCCGCGGCGAATGTCAAAGTTTTTGTGACTACGGTGAGCGTGAGGCAGAGGAAAGCCCACGCTCCCACCGGTAACGGGCCTAGGATGAGGCCCGAGATAGTTGTGAGGAAAATGGCTAGGAGTTGCCACGCCTTTGTGGAGAGATGGTGGGGTTTTGGAACCGCGAAGCGGAAAATTAGGCCTATTGATATGGATATAGCTAGTGGGATTGGTTTTGCACCTTTCCAACGTGGAAGTGAGAAGCGGCGACGACGATGATGAGGACGATTAGCAGTGGAGGTCGGAGAAATGTGGATAGGAAGGGGAGAACTCAAAGTTGGCATGATCAATAACTATTCAGAATTTTAAGTTAACGAGTAGAATGTATAGTAAATTATTTTAAATCTCTCTATGACACCAAGTTTAGAACATACGTACGTACTATACTCACTATTAAATATTTACTTTCAAGTTCTCATCTTCGATCCGAGAGAACACATTACCAAGTATAATGGCTATGGGCAAATGGTGGGAGGAAGAAGAAATTTTGGAGAGAAAAAATGGAAAGGAAAAGGAAAGTGGGGGGGGACAATAATAGTTTTTCTTTAAGTGGATTTTGTGTAAAGAATTCCTTTTAAAGTTTATGCATTTTTAATAATTTAAAGCCACTTTAATCAAGAAAAAAGAAAAAATTTCTTTTTGGTTGATTGAAAAGGACAGTAGAAGGCTGACATTTAGACATATGTGATATGTTGGTATTATATACCCGTGATGGGACTTTTTATTCTCTGCCCTTTTTACTTGTCTCATCTTCTTGGGGTCATTGATTTCTTTTACAATAATATTTCTTATAATTTAATTTTAAAAAATAAAAATGTATGGTCTAAAATTACTTTAATAAAAATAAGTATCTGCAACAAAATTATTTTCTTTTTAGTTATACATCCTGCTTCATTATGTTGTTTTGTGATTTCATCTGATAGGTATTTGGTAGTTAGTTATAAATATATATATTAATTTGAAATTTTAAATTATGTCAATTTGATTTACAGAGTTTGTATCCTTTAGGAGTTTTTTAGGTATAGAATTTGTGTTTTTATGGGAGTAAACCATAATAGTTGTATTTTATATTTATAAAAGAGCATCTTGCTCTTTTAATTAAATAATATATATTACTCTGTTTACCAAATTCAACATAATCGGAAAAAAATAATATTATTATAGGAGGTAATATACATGTACACTAAATTTTAGTCATGTCTAGACAACAATAGTATTCAATATATATATTTGGAAGATTAGGTTGACACATGCAAAAATTTCTTGATCGATTGTGGTAGGAGTAAGTTTCCATCCCATTAACCAAATATTTTGGCTTCGAAAATGGAGTCAGATCAGTAAGAACGATTTATTTCTCAAAGTAGACTTCCTAAAATAAATTTGAACTAATCGGGTTCCAAAGCAGGCGTTGGACATCATTCATAGCAAAATGTTTTACTCCTTAATGGCTCTATTCAATATGAATTTATTTTAATCAAATTAGTGAATTTCATATATTGAATAATTAAATTTTAAAATAAGAAAACTTAAAAAGAGATTAAGAAAAAATGAAATATTTGGACAAACTTCCATACCAAAACTTTTTTTTCCCTATTTTCTATTTACCTGCAATTGATAATGATTTGAAATTTATTTCAAAGAGGCAATGATTTTCAAGTCATTTTCAACTAAGGATAAGGTTAGTTAAAGCTAGAAAATCAAATCTTCTTTCTTTTAATTTTCTAGATTCCTCTCTTTGTGTTCGGTTCTTCTTTGAACCCCGCGTAAAGCGAGAATTTTAGTATACCGAGCTGCCTTTTCTTTTTCCTTCCTAAATGCCTCACTTTATATTCTATGAAATCAAATCTTCTGCTGGTTAGATTAATGGATCATCTTATTGGAAGTTAATAACAAAAAATGCACAATTTGCTAGAATATATAAGTAACATTTTCACTAAGATTTACAAATACACTATTTTATATTATTTGCTTACTTTATTGACTACCAGATTATACCCTTTTCTTCTCTTCAAGTTATTGAACAACTTGCGAGTAGATATAGGTGAATGTTGGTCGATGAATAAAACTTAGTCTCCTCTGGTTGGAGATACATAAACAGATGGACATGCTTATATTGTCACATTATATGCTTATATTGGACCTACGCCCTCGTGACTTTAAAACGTGTCACTAGAATTTAGGGCATGATTTTGTTTCTAACCGATATCTCTTCCGCGTTTTGTCAACGTGGCTTGCATGTAGGACCTATTCCTTTTGCATTTTGAGTACCCTCTATCCCTCACATTTGAAACTCTACAGTATAATCCTATTAGTGGATTTGTTGAGGCTGGAAAGTATGCAGCCTTAACCCTGTATAGTGAAGATAGAGAAATTATTTCTGAATAATATATTACTCTGTTTACCAAATTTAACATGATTAAAAAAAGAGGTACTATTGTAGGAGGTAAAATAATTGTTGCTTCTTTTTACATGTATACTAAATTTTAGTCCTGTCTAGGTAGCGATAGTATTCAGTATGTATTTTTGAAAGATTAGGATGACACATACAAATTGAATAATGCTCATAATTTTTTGATGGGTTGTGGTGGGAGTAAGTTTTCAACCCTTTAACCAAATATTTTGGGTTCGAATATGAAATTGAAGTAAGATCATAAAAAAACGCTTTATCTTTCAAAGTAAAACTTTCTAAGATAAATCTGAACTAATTGTGTTTCAAAACAGGTGTTAGACATCGGATATACCAAATTGTAACAAGACAAACTCCAAGGCAAAATGTTTTACTCCTTAATGACTCTATTCAATATGAATTTATTTTAATCAAATTAGTGAATTTCATATATTGAATAATTAAAATTTAAAAATAAGAAAACTTAAAAAGAGATTAAGAAAAAATGAAAGATTTGGACAAACTTCCATACCAAAACTTTTTTTTTCCCTATTTTCTATTTACCTGCAATTGATAATGATTTGAAATTTATTTCAAAGAGGCAATGATTTTCAAGTCATTTTCAACTAAGGATAAGGTTAGTTAAAGCTAGAAAATCAAATCTTCTTTCTTTTAATTTTCTAGATTCCTCTCTTTGTGTTCGGTTCTTCTTTGAACCCCGCGTAAAGCGAGAATTTTAGTATACCGAGCTGCCTTTTCTTTTTCCTTCCTAAATGCCTCACTTTATATTCTATGAAATCAAATCTTCTGCTGGTTAGATTAATGGATCATCTTATTGGAAGTTAATAACAAAAAATGCACAATTTGCTAGAATATATAAGTAACATTTTCACTAAGATTTACAAATACACTATTTTATATTATTTGCTTACTTTATTGACTACCAGATTATACCCTTTTCTTCTCTTCAAGTTATTGAACAACTTGCGAGTAGATATAGGTGAATGTTGGTCGATGAATAAAACTTAGTCTCCTCTGGTTGGAGATACATAAACAGATGGACATGCTTATATTGTCACATTATATGCTTATATTGGACCTACGCCCTCGTGACTTTAAAACGTGTCACTAGAATTTAGGGCATGATTTTGTTTCTAACCGATATCTCTCCCGCGTTTTGTCAACGTGGCTTGCATGTAGGACCTATTCCTTTTGCATTTTGAGTACCCTCTATCCCTCACATTTGAAACTCTACAGTATAATCCTATTAGTGGATTTGTTGAGGCTGGAAAGTATGCAGCCTTAACCCTGTATAGTGAAGATAGAGAAATTATTTCTGAATAATATATTACTCTGTTTACCAAATTTAACATGATTAAAAAAAGAGGTACTATTGTAGGAGGTAAAATAATTGTTGCTTCTTTTTACATGTATACTAAATTTTAGTCCTGTCTAGGTAGCGATAGTATTCAGTATGTATTTTTGAAAGATTAGGATGACACATACAAATTGAATAATGCTCATAATTTTTTGATGGGTTGTGGTGGGAGTAAGTTTTCAACCCTTTAACCAAATATTTTGGGTTCGAATATGAAATTGAAGTAAGATCATAAAAAAACGCTTTATCTTTCAAAGTAAAACTTTCTAAGATAAATCTGAACTAATTGTGTTTCAAAACAGGTGTTAGACATCGGATATACCAAATTGTAACAAGACAAACTCCAAGGCAAAATGTTTTACTCCTTAATGACTCTATTCAATATGAATTTATTTTAATCAAATTAGTGAATTTCATATATTGAATAATTAAAATTTAAAAATAAGAAAACTTAAAAAGAGATTAAGAAAAAATGAAAGATTTGGACAAACTTCCATACCAAAACTTTTTTTTTCCCTATTTTCTATTTACCTGCAATTGATAATGATTTGAAATTTTATTTCAAAGAGGCAATGATTTTCAAGTCATTTTCAACTAAGGATAAGGTTAGTTAAAGCTAGAAAATCAAATCTTCTTTCTTTTAATTTCCTAGATTCCTCTCTTTGTGTCCGGTTCTTCTTCGGACCCCGTGTAAAGCGAGAATTTTAGTGTACCGAGCTGTCTTTTTTTTTTTCCTTCCTAAATGCCTCACTTTATATTCTATGAAATCAAATCTTCTGCTGGTTAGATTAATGGATCATCTTATTGGAAATTAATAACAAAAAATGCATAATTTTCTAGAATATATAAGTAACATTTTCACTAAGATTTACAAAGACACTATTTTATATTGTTTGCTCACTTTATTGACCACCCGATGATACCCTTTTCTTCTCTTCAAGTTATTGAACCACTTGCGAGTAGCTATAGGTGAATGTTGGTCGACGAATAGAACTTTGTCTCCTCTGGTTGGAGATACATAAACAGATGGACATGCTTATATTGTCACATTGTATGCTTATATTGGACGTACGCCCTCGTGACTTTAAAACATGTCACTTGAATTTAGGGCATGATTTTGTTTCTACCCGATATCTCTCCCGCGTTTTGTCAACGTGGCTTGCATGTAGGACCTATTCCTTTTGCATTTTGAGTACCCTCTATCCCTCACATTTGAAACTCTATAGTATAATCCTATTAGTGGATTTGTTGAGGGTGGAAAGTATGCAGCCTTAACCCTGTATAGTGAAGATAGAGAAATTGTTTCTGAATAATATATTACTCTGTTTATCAGATTTAACATGATTAAAAAAAAAGGTACTATTGTAGGAGGTAAAATAATTGTTCCTTCATTTTATACATGTATACTAAATTTTAGTCCTGTCTAGGTAGCGATAGTATTCAGTATGTATTTTTGAAAGATTAGGATGACACATATAAATTGAATAATGCTCCTAATTTCTTGATGGGTTGTGGTGGGAGTAGATTTTCATCCCTTTAACCAAATATTTTGGATTCGAATATGAAATTGGAGCAAGATCATAAGAAAGCGCTTTATCTTTCAAAAGTGAAACTTTCTAAGATAAATCTGAACTAATTGTGTTTCAAAGCAAGTCTCAGACATCGGATATACCAAATTGTCACAACATATAAACTCAAAGGCATAATGTTTCACTAAGTGACTCTAGTCAATATGAATTTATATTAATCAAATTAGTGAATAATTAAATTAAAGAAACAAAAAAACTTAAAAGGAGATTCAAAAAGGGAAATCTTTGGACAAACTTCCATATACCAAAACCTTTTTTTCTATTTTCCTTTCACTTGCAATTGATGATGATTTGAAATTTCATTTCAAAGAGGTAATGATTTTCAAGTCATTTTCAACTAAGGATAAGGTCAAGAGCATTTTAGTAGGGGAAACGACACCACCATGTATTACGCCCCTCATTTTCGCGTTAAAGTTTGATTCATTCAACATATTTGGGTAATACCGATCCAGAAATATTTTGAAGATTCTTAAGTGTTTGAAAGAGTTATATATGAGTTATAAAGTGTTAAGAGTATGTCATAATAGCTGATTTATTCGGACAAATTAAGGCATTGAGTGTCGATCTCTCCTAGACACATAATTCAGGCATAACATTCTTAGCCCGATAGTCTAGGCCGTCTCACCACAATGCCGTGTGGATTGTATGTGCACACAAAAAGAAAATTGTCATACATATGTAAAGCTAGAAAATCAAATCTTCAGTCTTTCTAATTTCCTAAATGCCCCCTCTTATATTCTATGATAATCAAATCTTTTGTTGGTTGACAGCGGCGGTTTAAGAACATCAGTGACCTTAAACTTTTATAAAAAAATTATGAAGTGTTTTAAAACCCAATCCATTTAATTTTATTGAGACAAAGTACTCCAAATATGTCAAAAAATTTCAAATAATTCTTTCCTCTTATATGAAAGTTTACAGTTTTTACAAATGAAACACAATAATTTCTTCTTTTTTAAAAAAAATATATTTATAACCTATTATTTCAAAAAGATTTTAAAAAGGATGGGCCCGCCAAATTTGGGGGCCTAAGGCACCTATCTTTTTAAGCCTATAGAGCCGATAAAAGTAATAATTCTCCACTTATCTGAGTCGAAATCAAATAAACTATGGCTATCAACTTATCATACTGCACAAAATCAAAGCCAAACTTATAAAGTTTTTAAAACTGTATGACGAACAACTGTACTAGATTCCTATTACGCGTGAGATACGACAAAGTACCTAACTATATTAAGTATATAATACATAGTCTTACCGTGCATGCCTGAATAAGTATAGTCTGTAATCTTACTCCTAACTATGTAGATAGCAACAACTAGACCCCTTCCACCAATTTCACTTGTTATTAGTACAAATAAGATTAATCAAACTAGTAGATAGAATTTAGAAGTTAATAAAATTGTGTGTCGCAACAAAAAAATTTTCCTTGAGTTATACATCATGTTATGTTTATCAAAACTGTATTGATTGTATTTTGTATCTATAATCAATTAGATAATATCGGTTATTCTGTTTATCAGATTTAACATCATCAAACAAATGCGACCATTATAGGAGGTAAAATAATTATTCTACAGTAGTTTTTTTGTGCATCAATTTGTTTTAACCATAGTTTTTCTCGATGGGTTGTGAGAATAGTAAGTTTCCCCTTCTTAGCCAAATATTCCTGGTTTGGACCTGAAATTAGAGTGAGATCACGTACAAAATGAATGTTTAAGTCAGCTAACATGAAAACACTCAGATACTAATAATACTAGCTTATTAGTAGCCCGTCCTGAAATTTTTCATATTTGTTGTTTATTTTAATTAGTATACTTAAAAACAAGTTTTTAACTTCACACGATAATATTTTTTCTATTATATATAATAGTAACTATTAATTTAAATTAATAAAATATCATCCATGTGTTTATAATACTATTTGTTGGATGTTGTTATATAAAATTTTATTTACTAATATGAAGATACGTAGTTAAATTAAATAGTGTAATTTCAATTTTTTATGCTTATATACAGAAACACTTCTCCCTTCACACCGTTGTCCGACATTGCTCTTCATGAATATGTACTTTCACACCTCAACTTTTACGCATCTCAACTTTTCACTAGCGAAAATCAGCAAATATCTTTCCTTTCTTCTGCAGTCTCTGCATCATTTTTCAAAAGCAAAATATAAGTGTTCAATGTGATTTTGCTCCGCTATTTGATTTTGTCAGAGTTTGATAATTTGCATTGTCTTTTATCGTTCTATCCTGAGAGAAAGCACCCCAATTCCTTGATGATAGTGAAGAGTTATAATTCCTTTAGGACACATAAGCAACTAGTGGGCTTGAAATAATTTTTTTACTTCGTCTACATTTCTTAGGACACCTAAGAAACTTGTGGGCTCGGAATAGTTTTTTTTTTTTACTTTGTCTACATTTCTGTTTAATTGTGTTCCATGTTTTTTCTGATTCTAAAAACAGAAACCGATTTATTCAATTTACTGGTTTGAAGTTTGAACACAGATTAATAGCAGAAGTCATGCCATTGTTCATAGAGAAACAAACTTGTAATACATGTTTGAAGGCAAACATAAAGGCAGTTATTGAGCATTTAGTAATGACAATTCAAAAATCTGCTGAAACAAGAACGTTTCTTCTTCAAGATGCATTTAGAGGCCAACTTCAAGTTGCACCAAATGATCACTAATCTAACGATGCAACAAGGTTTAACACGATAAAATGAATGTTTAAGTCAGCTAACACGAAAACGCTCCGACACTAGTATTAATTACTAGCACCTTTAAGTCGAAAAATTACATCTTCTCTTGCCAAATGCAGCCCGTCTTGAAGTCCTCCTTACACCAGAGAATTCCTGTTACATATTGCAAGATCGATAATTGATTCTCATCTGACGATTAACAAATCAAAATCGACAACAATCTTTCACGATACTTAGGTGAGCTTGAACCTTTTGAAAAAAGGTTAAGTCGGTCATAAGTGACTTTAGCCTAGGTTGCTCTCACCCTCTAAAAATGTTGACCACACTCCTGTTCGATCCTCAGGAAATACATAGATTTGGGAGCATCCAACATATTCAGGGTGATATTTTTGAAAGTGCCGAGCAATATATATTTAGTTGCATTTTTTTATGTTTTTACATATGATATTCAAAAATGCCTACTTAGGAAAAATATTACTAGATAAGAAGGGAACAATCAAAATTCACTTACATATTTCAGTCTTAATAAAGGCCAATAATCTTCCACCAACCAGCTCCTGCTAATCCCCATATGACAATATTAATAATAGCTATGATGATGCCCAATTTGAAGACGTCGCGGAGCTCCACATAACCAGCTGCCAAAGAAGAGCATCGAAAATGAGATCAATTCGACTTCCTCAAAAGAAATGAAAAGGGATTAGCTATCGAAATATTGAATACAGATGAACCAGAAAGAAATAAAAATGCTGATACCACTCTTGCTGCATTTTCCCTTTAGTGGGATGAAAAAAAGACTTAAGAATTTGCAGATATACATACACATTGATCAGAAAACATAAATAAATTCCTTCCCCCTCAGTAGAGTCATAGTGTTAACTAATATTGCTTAAAAGGTTCAGTAAAATGACGGATACAAAGTATTTTCTGTTTTACTCTTGCAGAAAGTCCACGACTTTTACGAACTTTCATGACAAATACTTGATAAATAAATTCAATTGCAATACTTTCCTCTCCTGGCAATATGCTTCAAAAGAAATTACCTCCATAGTACACTGCAGCTTGACCACTACCATAATGAGTCAATCCGCCAAAAAGATTCGTGCTGTATCCGAGAGCCAATGCAGCAAAGAGACCGGGAACTTTTGCTGCTAAGCACATACCGAGAAATGCAGAGAACAATGCTGCAACATGAGCAGTTTGACTAGCAAACAAGTAGTGAATGAAGAAATATGATGCTTGAAGGACACAAAACGCCCCGAACCAATGTAGTGAAAGAGATTTGAGGAAGTTGGCTACACCATTCGACATCCATTCAACAACTCCCAGAGTAGTTAATTGTGATGCCATGCCTATTAAAACCGCGAACCAAGCTAAGGTATCCCATGCTGATTTTTCACTCAAGCAGTCATTCCAATCAAGTATTCCGAAAGCCAAAAGTAGCGACAATCCCAACATTGCTGTGATAACACTTGCTAGTCCAAGAGCCTCTCTGTAACGAAATATATAGATCAATGTAATTCACTTTTTGAGTTGATGTTGTATGATCATAATCGAGAAAGGATGCACTTTTTTCATCTAAACTAAAAGTTATTCATCCTTCGAAAACAAAAGTTAGTTCACAAAATAAGGGTCGTCCAAGATTATATAAGGAGACCAGTGCATTTCTTTTAACCAAATTGGCACACTTAACACACAGTTTATTGCTATAGGAATAAGAAGGAACAGTTAATCACAACTAGAAAGGAATATCAAACACATCCACACAACGAAACATAAATGTTTGAACATACCCCGCAATCCATAATGCTACAGTTACAAGCATCACTATCAACATCACCCACTGATCACTTTTGATTGGACCCATCTGCTCCAACCTCCTTCTAGCCATTAATGGAGCATCTGGTGTATCCTTCATTTCTGGAGGGAAAATCTTGTAAAGAATAACTGGAGTTGCTAGAAGAGATATAAGTGCTGGTACACAAGAAGCCTTTAACCAAGTGACCCATTTACTTGGTACTTTTACACCTAATCCCTCAGCTAATTTCACACACAACAAGTTTTGTGCAGCAGCTGTTAGGAACAGGGCGCTTGAGCTACTAGAAGACTGCAAATGCATCACAATATAAATTGCATTAGCTATAGGAATGATCATAAATGTAACAAGCATAATATCAAACATCTGGTATACACTTGGAGATAATACTGTCAAGTGCTTATAATATGCTTATGTTGAAACGAGTTTTTTCTTTCTATGAATTGGTTTTGCCCGAAGCATCGGATCAATGATCTCCCATGACTTCTCTAGCATACTAGTGCCACAAAGTTCTTTGGTGATCTTATTAGCGCAGACCAAGGCAGCGACATCTTTGGCTAGGGTAAAGTCGTAACAAGGTACGTATGGAAATAATATTCGGCTAAAAGTATACATTTATATTATATTATTGTCTCATATCCTATGCATAATTGTGTTGTTACATTGTTTCTTGTGTGTTTTGAACTCATTATAAGGTTTATAACTGTAGGAAATGCATAGGATGAACAAGATCAAATGAAGGAGATTATGGCTTGATTTGAAGTGAAAGAATGAAGATTGAAGGATTGTAAGGCTTAGCCTTGTGAGACTGACATATGAGTCAAGAAACAAGAGAAATTTTGAAGTTGCCTAGGCACGTCTGTGGTCCACGTGAAGCGAGAGTTTAGACGAGCCAAGCAAAATTGTTCCAGTGAGTTTCAATTAGCTTCTTTGATTTCCTACACATCTGAGGTCATATAAATACCCTAGAAATCAAATTGTGAAGGAGTCACATTATTTTGGAGGCAAGAACATGCAAGGGGTGGAAGCGACGGAAATTCGACTTTGAGTTTCAACTTTTTCCCTTCTTTTACTAGTTCGTGATAGAATTTTATGCTATGGTTTTAAATAATGTTATGAGTAGCTAGATTTTTTATTTGGGGTTTTGATGGAACCTTTTGTAGGATGAGTTGTTACATGTAAATATATTTAACACTTTGAAATTTCTCTACTTTTTCAACTATCTATTTATTTCAGTTGATTGAATTGATTGTGCTTATATATTATGTATTGCTCAAGAAAGAATGCGTATTTGGGTTATTGTTGAACGACGTCACTCCATAGGTATATGAGAGATCAATACTGCGAGTTTAGAGATAATAAAGTTTTGATGTGGTCACAGTGAGAAGTGAGAAATTGCTAGCTAAAGTAGTTCAAGAGAACATGTCTGGTAAATTATCGTGATTACTATCCGTGGAGAATAAATTGGCGAGCTTATAGCTAACGTAGCAAGAAGGAATCATGCAATGTGAAAATCATAACTCTAGGCCTCCTTAATATTGAAGTCCGCTCATTCTCATTAATTGATAATGTTATTGCTTTAATATTTGTTAGTTAATTATCTAGAAATAAAAATCTTAATTTTTAAAATTAAATAATTGTTCGAACTTATTTTCTTAGTGATATTGAATAACTATAGCTAATATTAATTCTATATTGGATTCAACTCCGTACTTTTTAACTAATTATATTAGCGATCCTTTATCCTTTTTAGAACTAGTTTTGGGCATGATCATGGAACGTGTGGTTGGATTCAATCTTTCACGATAGAAATGCACTCTTCCCCAACTTTTCAACACAGAGGCTAGCTTGCTTCCATTGGTAGCGGATGGGCGAAGGGTCCAAAGGACAATGTAGCGGAGGGCGAGTCCAAAATAAAATTATTCCATTTTCCTTCTCGTTCATCAATCAAAAATCAAGACAAACCAAACAGGCTAATCCAATTTGGATTATGTATATGGTCACATACTTTTAGGTGATCAAATAGTTTAATTTTTTTTTATACTGTCATTACATAGAAGTTAAGCCCTATAATAAAACATACCTTAGTAAGTGAATAATTTAAACAAGAGTTCAACAAAGACGTAAAGAATTCTTACATTGTCGAATCATTTTAACCTGTTGTATCAGCTAACTTGCCTTATCTTTATCCTATGATTACATGTAAATATTTTCCGAACATTTTGATCTTGTAAAAGAAAATTTTACACCATCTCTAAGTTAAACTCATTAAATAATGAGTTTAATTTATATACATCCTGATTTTTTTACACTATCAAGTCATCCAAATATGAAATTTTTAATCTTGAAAATAAAACAGATTACAGACTAAACTACATAGAGCTGACCAATGATGTATATAATTTAAAACTCATAAAAAATTTTGATACTAACCTGCAATTGAGATTGAACAAGATAGGCCCCAAGCTTCTTAGAAGAATTATCTTTTGGGTGACTATCAGCAGTGGCAGCCAATGACTTAATTATGGGCAAAAATATTCCACCAGCCCTTGCAGTTGTACTGGGAATAGCTGGAGAAATTGCTGCTTCACTCAAAACCAGCCCATAAGACAGGCCCAATGTATTTTTCCCAAGCCAACGCACAAAACACAAAGCAATTCTATCACCAAGCCCAGTCTTAATAAACCCTCTTGAGAAGAAAAATGATGCAACGATCAACCAAATGATTTCATTGGTGAAAGCAGCGAATGCCGCAGCGAATGTTAGAGTTTTTGTGATTACGGTGAGCGTGAGGCAGAGGAAAGCCCACGCTCCCACTGGTAACGGGCCTAAAATCAGGCCCGCGATCGTTGTGAGGAAAATGGCTAGGAGTTGCCACGCCTTTGTGGAGAGCTGGTCGGGTTTTGGAACCGCGAACCGGAAAATTAGGCCTACTAATATGGATGCGGCTAGTGGGATTGGTTTTGCACCTTTCCATGGTGGAAGTGAAAAGCCACAACGACGACGGCGATTGGCTGTGGAGGTTGGAGATGTGTGGGTAGGAAGGGAAGGACTTTCAGTTGACATGACCAATTCTCCGGAATTTTAAGTTAATCAGTGAAACGTACCTTACTTTGAATCGCAAGACAATGGTACGTTACTTTTGATTTCAAAATGTCCAATTTAAGCAATATATAGCTCGAGATGAAAGTAATGAATAATGCACTTGCTCATGATTGTGTGATACGCCTGTGACACCAAAATTAGAAAGAACAAGAAAAGGAAAACTAGTTACTATCATGTATGAAATCAAAGAAGAAAATAATTAATATACTTGCAGCAAATATATGGAAGTAATTAATTATTCTAACTATGACTACAATTTTGTTTTAGTTAATCAAATCTCTGCCATTAATTTTAAACTATAAAATATGCCTCCAATTCAAACAAGAACTTAAAAAAAATGGAGAGAAGAGAAATGGAGAGGAACCGAACTTCCATTTACTCTTATTAGTCTTTATTTAGTATTTTCTTAAAGGAAATTGGAAACTCCTCTCCTTTACTTATCACTTTCTTTTTTGGTTTTAATGAATGAGTTATATTCTAAAATTGGAGCGTCACCTCCCCATCAACCGATAAGTTGAGGAGTAAATAAGAACGCTATTGATCCTCCTGATGATATCATTAGGTCGAAAAGATATTTCTACTACTAATTTTGGTAGTCCTCCCTCAGAAAGTTTCTTCTCCGTCTTCATCTTTTTCATCTTCTCCTATTTCAATTCTTTCTCAAATTCCTACCTTCCAAATTTTTTGCTATTCAGTTTCCTACATTACAAAAAATTGTTACTAATTACTTCCACATATATTAAGTTTTTTTTTTAGCTTCTGATAAACCGTTTCGTTACTCCCTAAAATCACTTATTTTCTCTCAAAAGCTTGGTTAAACACATTACTTTTAGAAAAAATAAGTTTTTTTATCTCTCAAAAGCTTGACCAACCAGACATAAAACGGCACACAAGCATGACAAAAATATTAGAAGAAAATAGAGTGTATGAGAACTTACAGTAAAAAAACAGCAGATGAAATCAGGAATTAGTGTTTGTTTTTCTTTCATGTTGTCTAGATCTTACAAAAACACAAGCTTTGAATTCAATGGTCACGCACCAAATGTGTTCGAGGTTTTAGGATCAAAGAAAAGAACAAATAGTTCCAGATTTTAAGGAAGAAAGTTGAAGATTTGAGAAAAATAATAGGAATGAATATACGTGACTTCTGTTTTTTCAAAATGAGAAAATAAGGGGAAAATATGAATTCTCATCCGCAAGAAGTGTCACATCACTGGGCTCATGTCGTGGTTCGCGTGGTTACAGAAGACATTAATAATTTACTAAATAATAGGAATGAATATACTTGACTTTTGTTCTTTCAAAATGAGAATAAAAAGGAAGAATATGAATTCGCATCCACAAGAAATGTTTGTCTCTTATCCTTGTTTCGTGACATTAATAATTTACTAAATAATAGGAATGAATATACTCGACTTTTGTTTTTTCAAAATAAGAAAAAGTAAAAAAAAAAAAGAAAAAATATGAATTCTCATTCACAAGAGATGTCATATCATCGGGCTTATGTCCTCCTATATGTGTTTCGCATAGTTATAAAAGACATTAATAGTTTACTAAATAATAGGAATGAATATATTTGACTTTTGGTTTTTCAAAATGAGACAAAAGGAAGAAATATGAATTCTCATCCACAAAAGATGTCACATCATCGGATGGTTTTTTTTTGACTATTTTCTCATTTTAAAAATTATTTTATTAACTCATTTATTTAATTATTGTTGTTATTTAATGTTATCTAATTAAATGATTTAATCTAATAAGAATCTATATCATCTTATTATATAAGTGAGAAGTGAAAAAGTGTAAAGTTAGATTACCATTTTGCCCCTTCACTAAATTAAAATATAATTAAGTACATAATTAAATATTAATATTTTACCATATCATATTATATTTATATATTTATTACTATATAACTGAGAAGCCAAAAAAGTGAAAAGTTAAAATAAATAAATAAATAATAATAATAATAAATAAATATAAACAATAAATAACAATAAATAAATAATATTTATTGGGTTATATTGCTTAACTCATTCATAATATAATAATTATGATACTTGAAAATTTTCGACTTTTAGATAATATTTAGTTAAAATTATAAGTATATATATATATATATATATATATATATATATATATATATATATATATATTCACAAAACCTAATTAGTTTTTGAATAGTTGGTGTTTTGGTACTTAAAAATCTTTGGTGTATCGATAATACTAGGTGACTTATCTGCGCTTAAATAATATACATTAGTATTTTTTTATAATAATCAAATATTATATATATTTTTTAATATTAAATATTTAAATATTTTTAAATTATTAAATTTTAATAAAATAATAACTGCAAAACTTTTTTTAGTTTTCTTAAAAGACCATTAAGGAAGCAAACAATGATAAAATTGATCTCTAAATATATAAATTTAAACATAAAATTTTTAATTTTTACATTTAAGATGTGTATATAAATATCAATTTTTTCATATCCTTGGAGAATTAAATGTTAGTTCTCTCATAATTTTTTACTTATTTAACATTTAAAAAGGAAATATAAAACAGAGAAGAATGAAATAGCAAAAACGCACAAATTAAATATATTAATTCAAAATTCACAAAATGAAATTGTACGTATGTTCTTTTTATATTTTGAGCATTTATGTCATTCTTTAACATAACTTGATTAGTTTGAAAATATTTTAAATTTTTTCTTAGTAGTTTAAACAAGGCAAAGAATATCAATAAATGAGTAATGAGAAATTAGTCAAGAAAGAAAGTAATTCTTTTTTATATAAAATTAATAAGAAGTAAAAGAAGATCAGTATGATCTTGGGGATATCATTCCTGATCAAGGATACCAGTTTCTAAAAGGTATGAATATGAGAAAGAAAAAGAAAGAGAAAAAGTATGTATTATGATTTATAATTTATGATATATTTTATTAAATATCTAAATTATATTTTGAAGAAAAATTAATATACATATAAGATAAAGGTTAGATCGTAGATATTTTAAAAATAGAAAAAGACCATGATAATTAGATGAAAAACGTAATTAAATCTAGAATTACTGTTGATGCTACTCGAATGGCAACAAGTATTTCAGTTTTTTTTTTTTTTTTATGAATAAGAAGGATGATATAAAATATCAATATTTTGACTTTCTAAAATAATAAGGCTTCTTTATGTAAATATATATATATATATATATATATATATATATATATATATATATATATATATATATGATATCATATGAAATTATACGATCAAGGTCATTCATAAAAGAAATTATAAAGAATAATTCTCGAGAAACATTGAAGTACATTCGTGAATGCATTTTATTGGCATGTGATCTTTAAAACTTTTGGGAAAAATTATGAAAAATAATCGATTATAATCAAAATTAATTATGAAGTTATTTTTAAAAAATTTAATATAGCAATAAATCATGAAAAATATTTAAAAAATTAATTTTTGAAATTTTTCATAAAATTAGTAGAAAAGGAAAGGTGAACTACCTTGATTGTTTTAAGAAATGTAAATAATTGTTATTAATCAGAGAAATTGAAGAAAAAAAATTAATAAATGAAAAAAAGAATAAATAAAAAAGAGAATCGAGAAATAATGTTCGAGTGAATACAAAAAAATGCAAGATTATATAATAAAAGGTATTATTAAAATAAAATTAATAGAAAAAATAATTATCAAGAAAATAACAAAAGAAAAAAAAAAGGTGATCTAAAAAATATCAAAAGGCAATAAGAATTTTTTTTTTCTTATTTAAATTCTTAAATTTGTGAAACTATTTTAATTTAAAATATTTACTAGCAATATTAAGAAAATAATTAAGACTAATAGGTTAAAATTACATGATTCTTAATTTGACATATGCAATTGAAAGATCAAAATTAAAGATGATAATTTGTTCAATAATTGTTAAGTTAAATTTCTTTTATTGTTTGATATCAATCTTATACATGAAAAATAAATAAAAAATAAAATCAATCGATGTGTAAAGATCAATATTTTTTTATTAAAGTTTTTAACAATAATTATTTTATTATAATTTATTTATTTTTTAAATAATCGTGCGAAGCACGAACAAATTTCTTAGTTTACTAAATAACAGGAATGAATATACTTGACTTTTGGTTTTTCAAAATGAGAAAAAAAAAGGAAAAAATATGAATTCTAATCCACAAGAGATGCCACATCATTGGGCTTATGTCTTCCTATCCGTATTTTGCGCAGTTATAAAACACGTTAATAATTTACTGAATACAATATAGATTAAAAAAAAGTATTTTATTATTTTATCACCGAGCTCATGTCCTAATATCCGTGCTTCTCACAGTTATAAATGACACCAAAAATTTACTAAATATACTATAAAACTTAAAAAAGAAAGATATTTTACTATCTTATCACCATGTTTATGTCCTAATATCCGTGCTTCTCATAGTTATAAAAGACATCAATAAATAAAAAAAGGTGTTTCATTATCTTTCTCTCTTTATTTATAATCTTTTCATCTTCCATTTCTCGTCATAAATAGTTATGAATTATGATGAATTCGAAAAAGAATTGATTAATTCAAAGATTTTAATTACCTGTAATTGATATTTAAAAAATAATTTCTTTTTCATTAATATTATTCTTAATATTAGCTTGTTTAAAATTGAAAATATCTAACTGTAATTATGATTTTTTTTTCAGTTAAAATTTATTTTCACAAAGGATAAAATACCTTGATTATTTTAATTTTGAATTTTGGTGTTTGCTGAATATATTCTTAGTGTTGTTGAGTTTTGCCAATAGCTTTTATTTCTCTTTATGTTCTGAAATATTTTCTTAATTATTAGTTGTTAAGTGTAATTAAGAAATATTTTTTCAAAATGTTATTCAAAAAAATTCATGAAGAAAAATATCCCCAGTAGGATATTTAAAATAGTAAAAATTATTTCCTGATAAATAATTCCTTTACTCAGACATTTCTTAATTGAATTATATTAGGAAGTTTACAATTTAAAAATTCAAAATCCACTAAAATTTCACTTATATAAATTATTTCCTTATAATTTATGTTTTTAAAAATAACCATAAGAATATAAAAACTTGCCAGATTTACAAGAACTTCGTTATTTAGCTAATTAAAGAGACCAACAGACACTAAACTCTACTTTTATTATATCGTACTATATTATTTCAATGAATATAACGTTTAAATAAGTCTTATCATTTTTCATGATTACATAATATCATATATTAATAATTTGAAAGATAAATCTATAAGAAAGTAAGGTACACGGTATAGACCTATTATAAAAAGATAGGGTAAACAATAAAATATGATTATTAAATAATAAATAAAAATAAAGTGAGAAAAGAAAAATAATTAAATAACAATTAAAAATTCGAAATAAATATTATATTTAAAACTAAAAACAATCCAAACGAAGCCTTTGCTTTAGTAGTGAAGCTTTTGATTTTATTCACTTATTAGACAATATTGAAATTTGAAGGGGAAAAAGTAAAAAATATTTATAAAGAAAAATTGTCTACTTTCTACGGTAGAATTATTTTAAAATATTAAATTAAACTACTCACAACCTCGTATTAGTAAGTAAAATTTTATATAACAATATCCAATCAATAATGTTATAAATACATGAATAACATCTCATTAACTTGTATTAATAGTTATTAATATATATAATAGCAACAATATTATCATGTTAAAAGATTTGTTTTTAAGTATACTACACAATAACAACAAATATGAAAAAAAAAATAACAACATAGTCCTTTTATTAAAATTTACTTGTCCCATTTATGCAGCTAAAAGAAAGGCTAAATATTTGGACACCAACTCTGAATTTTTTTTTTAAAAGCACTTGTGCTTGATTAGTAAGAATAGGAGCTATAATTACATTACTTGCTTTTACGTCTACTACTTAAAACGATAATAATCAAAATCACAATTAAACGGGATTTTTTTCATAATTACGATATCCAAAATAACTTGTGTATGTATAAACAAACATTATACAGATAGACAAGAGGGATTAGGTGTTAACACAAAATTTGTTATGTGTGATAACGTGAAATTAATTGAGGAATTAGGTGTTAATAACCTGTTATGTGTGAAATTAGTTGAGGGATTAGATGCTAACATATCAAGTAAATGACTCCCATTCAAATTTTGTAATATATTATTTAGTGGGTGACATTTTTCCCAGGTGACGGTGATAGTAAAGCTTGTAACGGTAGCTTTATGAATTTCCAATTGTGTAACTGAGGTCCACTTTTATTATATGATGTAATGTTGGGCTTGTTATATTGTCCAAATCATCGCAAAGGCGGAGTCGGATTTTGAATTTTAAAATAACGACTTCAAAAAACAATAATTGAGTTTTAAATTTATTATGTTTATATATTTAATATACTATTGTACTCCAGCGCATGCGCAAGCATACGTTGTCGTACAAGTAATGCAGTGACTCTTAAGAGCTGAATGTCGAACTCACAGGGACTGGAGTTTAAGTGAATTACAAGTTCAAGTATTAGTTTAAAATTCAACAGTGTTAAAGTTTCAAGATTTGACATTTGTTTCTAAATCTAAGTGTGATCACAAATTTAGTTGAAAAACAATAATGAGAAATATCTAGAGTTAAGGCCAAACAATCACGTTAAGTTAGAACTCCCATTGGTTCAAGTATGCGTCTTCATTTGTTGTCTCACAAGATAAATGAAATGTTCATGGTCTTTCGAGCCTCTAAACATAATTGAATTAGTCTCACAACTACATCGTTGAGCAGGAATGTAACGACCTAATTTATAAATAATTATCTATGTGGAGTGGTTTACGAGGTTAGAGCCCTTGATTATGGACTTTCAAACCTCTAATCATTTAACCTAGACTTAACTTCACAACTACGTCTGTGAGTGGTGATGTGATAATTCAAATCCAAGTGTCTAGCTATCTTCCCGTTTAATAACCAAGCGAGGTGAATTAGGTATATTTCTATCCTAAACGCGAATCAAGACTTGAAGACTTGAACTCACTTCTTGTATTCCTCATTCTAGCCTAGGGTTCACTCTTTCAAGTTAGCCTAAGGTTAATGGTGATCAAACAACAAAATGATAAAGCAAGAATACAAGACAAACAACAATGAAGAAACTTGAACCAAATAATAATCAAACTAATACGTTCATGTCATGTGGCCTTAACCCTAGAATTAGGGTCTTAGCCACTCATACTTTTACAAGAAATTGTAGTATACTTACAATTCATGTAGAAACAAAAGTGAAAAAGATAAGAAAAGTTAACCTAGGTAGAGTCTTCTTCGTTCCCCTCTGCTCTCCCACGTTTTTTAGAAAATATTATCTGATATCCAATTAAACTGCTAAGTGTTTCTTTTATAATTGTCAAAATTTAGCCTGTGGTGGACTGCCTCTGTGTCACACTGGCTATCACGGAGATTTGCCTCCATGACAAGTCAGCTATTCCGGAGATTTGCCTCCATGACACTCCAGCTATCGCGGAGATTTTCCTCCGTGACACGCTAGCTATCACGGAGATTTGCCTCTCTAACACTCTGCCGTCGCGAATGCTCACTGTTTTGCAGTCCCTACTCATATAAATTAATTCTTTATTCCGTGGCATGTTGTTGAATGCCCCAATGCTTCTTGGTGGCACGGAGTTGACTCTAGATGTCCTTTTTAGCTTGTCTCATCATCCATAATCCATCCCTTAGCATTTATCTTCAAGATTAGGACCATTATCTTCACATTGAGCTCCATCCCTTGGCAATATCAACCTTCAAAGAGAGCTAATCATATTTGTTAGTCAATGACCACAAATTACACAAAATACATAAGATTATTCTTAAATTAAGATACAAACATAACTAAAATATGGGTACAAAATATCATTTGGGAATGTACATATGCCCAAAATCATATACTTCTTAATACAAATATATTGTTTTATCGGATTCGACCGACTCATAGCTCGGATTCTACCTCCAACCCTATGCACGAGATGGTTCCTAAAATGGAATGTTGTCTCCTTTTATGATCAAACATTCTTTTATCTTATGAATTAATTTTTGGATTTGAATTAAACTCAATATCTATTTTTTTTTTACAGTGTGAAGTTCGCATGTGCTGTGCCAAAATTAGAATAAGGTGCACCAAACCACTTATAACACTCAAAAAAGCAAATTTTCTAGTTTCATGTTCTCACTATGAATCACTACTTTTTCTTTTCTTTTCTTTTCTTTTTTAATTTTTTTTCTAGTTCTCTCGTGTCCTAACTCCAAGTCGATAATCAGGACATATGTAGACTGATTATTAAGAGGTTTTGGTCTGTCTGTATTTGATTAAAATAGTATTCGTTAATTATGATCGTAATCTTTTATTTGGTCAAGCTTTTCGGAGGTTAAAAATATTTATTTTTAAAAAAACGAGGTGCTTGATCAAGCTGTTGGGAGAAAATAAGTGTTTTTAGATGGTAACATAAGCTATTTTTCATAAGCTAAAAAAAGTAGCTTCTCCCCAAAAGTACTTATTTGAAAAATACTTTTGTGAAAAATATAACACTTTGCAAAAGCTTGGCCAAATATTAATTGCTGCTCAGAAGTGTTTTTTAAATTTATTGGTCCAACACAAAACTATTTCTAACCAAAAATATTTTTTTGATAAACACTTTTAAAAAAGCACTTCTTAAAATAAGTTGATTTGAGAAGCTTGGCCAAACAAGTTAGAAGAAAGACTACTTGTGTTACCTTTTCTACATTTATACTCTTTCTATTGTTTTGGTTAAATTGGTTAACAAATATATTTCTTCTTCTTGGTACACAAAATTATTAAATTAAATTTTTGCATACTTTTATTTATAATAAGTAATAAGATCTAAGAGGTTGTTTGGTAGAGAAATAAGTTATTTCAGGATAATAAATCTCAGATTGAAATAACTCGAGTTGTCATCCCACCCTCAATGAGCAATAAGGAATAAATAGTTCTGAGATTAATTTTTGAATGGTTTATTTCACATTTGGTTGGGATAAAATCTCTGCATAAGCTATCCCGGAATTATATTGTTATTTTTTATCTCACCCTCTACTAATCGCGGGATAAGTTATCTCGAGATTATATTCCAACCAAGATCCATTCAAAACTTAATCCTGGGGCTATTTATTCTTTATTCCTTATAAAATGAAATAACAATCCTGAATTATCTCAATTTCGGATAAGTTATTTGGGATAACTTATTTCCCTACCAAATGATCCTTAAAATATCAAATGTAAATGTAAGTATATTATTATATAATAAAAACTCACTATAACAGTCATAAAATTTTAAGACAAATATTGTTTGTATGATAAGGTTTGATGTACCTTCCTTTTAATTCATTTATTTAGTTTTAATTTGACATGAAATTTAAAATTTTAAAATTTATAATTTTAAGTTAAAAAGAAAAGATTTTTTTAAAAAGAATAAAATAAAAAGTAAGCCAAAAAAATTAAAAGGGGCGCACTATTTTGTGAATGTTTTATCCAAAGAACATCCTAATCCGAAGGTACATATTCAAAGTCCTCATGATCCCCAAACAGTGGCAGTGGTGGCCTTTAACAGCTCCGTGAGCAGCTTCTCGTAACTGCTTTATTTATCCACAACTCTTTTCAAGCCTTCTTCAATTCTATCAAAAAATTAAAGCTTTGAACTCAATTGGGTCAGCACAATAATGGCTTCAATTCAAAATTCAATGGTCTTTTCCCATTTGGTGTGAGTTCTCCTGAACACCCTTTTCTTCTTATTGCTTGAAAAGTTGCAAGATCACTGGAAATTTTGTTTTTTTGGCTATTTTCTTTGACCCCATTTCTTTTCTGCTGTAATTAGTTCCAAGAATCTTCTAAAGTCTGCTCCTTTTTAGGCTGTGTGTGGTGGATTCTAGGAATATCTTAAACCTAGTTATTGTAAGTTTTTTTTTTGTGAGTGAATTCGCTTTGCTTTGGATAATGCGCTTATGTAGAAAATTATGATTAAAAAAGTTGGAATCTTTTGGGCTGTGATTACAAGATTAGCAAAATACTTCTTTAATGTTACGGGTATAGTTGGAAATAGTTGCCAACTTTAGTCTTGTATTCTTAACGTGATACTTATTTTGGGAGTTGGGATAATTCTTTTGAGCTAAAGCAACAGTTAGAATGGAAAGAAAGGAGTACATTTTTTATGGTACTAATATATTCAGTTAATGAAACCAACACAGACAAATTCTGTATGCTATTGAATAAAATAAGAGGATAATGTTTATTTCTTTATTGAAGGAGACAGGGCATGAATGTAGTAAAGCAGCAAAACCACATTACAGAGAATTTACAGCTATAGTGCTGTACTTATTCTCTGAGTTGTCATTGATGCACATTGTAAATGAAAAGCTTACTTTTATATATATTTTTTTGTCAATGTTATCAGAGGCAAGATATGTAGAAAAGCTTCTAAGGTCTCCTGGGATTTGAGTGTGAAGTGCAATTAAGCTGTAGATTGTGTAGAATACACACATATAAACTGCACTGAGCTTCAGGGTCCATAATATGCTGAAATTATCACCTTGGAGCCTACACTAAAGTGCTGATTAATTAAGCAAAACGCCAATCTGCACTAAGCTTCACCACTTAAGAGCACTTCAAGCACACCTTTGACAATGGTGGTTTTTATATGTTGAGCTTTCTTAATATTTTTGGGTTAGATGATGTTCTTTGTCTAACGATTAGTGTTTTTTTCCTTAGAGGTAACAAATACTTAAATTACCAAAATTCCATTAACTTTTATATACTCCCTCTGTCCCAATTTATGTGATAGTTTGACTGGGCACGAAATTTAAGAAATATGGGAAGACTTTGTAATGTTCCAAAGCTATCCTTAAAGTAAATGAATTTTTAAATAGAAGACTACAACTTTTTGTCAAATAAGTGGGACCCAACATGGGTAAAATGTTGATAGTGTCACTAAATATTTGCCTAATAAGGAAATGTGTCATTGTTTTTGAACTGACTAAAAAGGAAAGTTTGTCACATAAATTGGGACAGAGGGAGTGTTAAATAAAATATTACTACTGCAGCTGTGGCATTTGTCGTTCAACTAGTCGATGTTGTGATTAGACACTTTCAGAGTTTGGGAAACAGTGGTATGGTGGTTCGTTGATCTCATGCTAACTACCTAGTAGTGCTTCACATTATAAATGCTCTGCTGAAGAATGAGCTTACGACATACTATTTCATCAACAATCAGCATCTAAGATACAACCACACGTGCTCAAAAGGATACAATGAGTGTATATTCTCATTTATTTTCCTCTATTGGATTTACTTGTCACACGCAAATTGAGTTTTTGAGATTCTGAAGACTTCTGAATAATTGGGCGTAAACTATGTCACTGCCTCCGAAAATTTCTATCTCCAAGTGGCTCCTGAAGCGATCCGAGTGATTTTTTCTTCCAGTTTTTTTTTTTTTTTTTTTTTGATGAAGTGAAGAAGTGATTTTTTCTGCCAATGAATAGGAATTCCCTAAAGATTTGAAGATTGGTGGAACTTTAAGACTAGCTGCAATAATGAAGTTGAGGATGCATTAGAAAAATACACTTGAGTTGTGTGATGACAGCACAGTATTGCAGTCCATGATTTGACTCTGGTAGAAAGAGATTCATTTTTTTTTGGTAGAAGGAGATTCATTGACTTGCATTTTGTATTCCAAAGGTCAAGGTCTTGATGAATCCATTGGGATTTGTCTTGTTTTATATACTTTCAGTGTCACCCTCCAATTTTCAAGATAAAGAAGCCAGAAACTACTCATTGATGGAGCTTCATTTCCATAGTGATTAGAGTTGTAAACAACCTAGAGTAGAAAACACACACATCTAGAGTAGTTTGAGATCATTTTTATGCTCACTTCGATCATTAGGTCCCTGTGATATATATCTCTTTGTGAAGCTACCATAAAATTTACTCAGTTAGACATGCCAATTTAAAAAATCTTGACCTTTTTTTTGCAGTGTAAAAAAGTCTCGACATTTTTGCGTTAAGCTATTAAGGACGAATGTGCAAATTCATATAAGATCAGACAGAATTTGAAATGATCACACTAGACTGAAGTTGCACTCACGTGGAGTAAAAATGAGACGCCACCTTATATGGTTTGGTCATGTTCTTTCTAGAGCTTCAATATGCCAGTTTATAGTTGTGATTCCATGATGCTTGAATGTGTCGAGATGAGACCTGAAGTTCCACGGACAGAAGTTGTCTCAAAAAGACCTACAATCTCGTGGAGTCTATGATGACTTTGCAAGAACAGAATACCATGGAAACAGTATATCTAAATCAGCTAGTTGGTTGGTTTAGACTTTTTTGGTACACATACATTAGGTTTCTGTTTGACAGGTCTTTTTAGTTTTCTTAGAAGTTGTATGCCGTGTTTCCAATAAGTTTGAGATTTAGAGAGAGGCTGATTTATCCTAAAAGACAAATTACTGAATATTGGAATGGAACAGGTCCAAATGGAGTGAAATGGATATGAAGATTCATATAGGTAAGGGAAACTAGCTAGGGGTTGATGTGTAGTTGTCAATTAAATATGGTCTGGAATTAGGGATCAAAATATTACGCCTCTGCCCATATTGGCTGTCCAACCTCTAGAGTTTAGACTAAACATTTCAAATTGTGTAGATTTGCAAACTTTGAGTGCGGATTCCAAGCTATGTCATCAAGCTGACAGCTTCAATTTGCTCCGGCACACATGTAAAGTTCCCGAGATGACTAGGTATTGCCAAACTTTTGGTTGGAGGATTGTTGAAGCAGACTTGCTAATACTTGTAATAATCATTTAGAGAATGCAAGTGTTAGATTTCTGATGAGGTAATTTTGTCTTCAACAACATACCCAGTGTAATCCCACAAGTGATCTATGGTGGGTAGGATGTACGCAGATCTTACCTCTACCTTTGTGGGGTAGAGAGGCTATATCCGATAGACTCAATAAATTTGTCTTCAGTGATATAAATATGTTCCTTCAGGGTTTTTAAAAAGTTTTAGCTTCAATGATTTTTCAGTTACATTGTTTTGTGTAGTTCTTATATGGAAATGATCCTGCTTAAAAAATGAAGAAAAGTAATAATTTCATAAGATGCTCTGGAATGTGGGGACCTGACTAGTTGATTATGAGCATATTGGTATGGGATGAAGTTGTGCGAAAGGGTGTTACTTCCTAGAAGTTGAAAATTTCAAGCTCGTATTACAAGTCAAGCATTTTACTTCTTTTGCTTGTCATCTTGTCTTCTAATACAAGGCTTCACGTATAATTGTTTTCATGTTCTCTTTCTTATTAGATCCGACCATGGTCTGTACTTTGTCAATCCAACAACAGCAAACTGTAAATCAGATTTGTCCTCGCTAAGTTTTTCAAGAAAGTTTCCCTTCAGCTTCAAAAGTGGTAGCGGAATACTACGGGCTAGATTAATATCAGGAGAAGATGATGTCTGGTCTTGTTTTAACAACCAAGGTGCAGAAAAAGGTTCTTTTGTTAATCATGGAGCCGAACAAACTGCTATTCAGCAACAACCTGATAAAACAGCTTTTGGAACACCTGCTGCTGTAATAACTCCAAACAGAAGTGGGTTTCTCTCTGGTGTTGATGAATTTGACTTGGATCATGCCGTTGAAGGATTCTCTTCTATTCCAGAGGCTATTGAGGACATTCGTCAGGGCAAGGTTTGTTTGCTCAGATGAGGACTTCTTTTGTTTTATACATTTTCTAAATTCTGCCATTGAGGTATAGAACTCTGTAGAAACTCCACCCCCTCCTATTTCTCGGGATACGTCGAAACTTGTACTTTTATCTCTTAGTAATTTGGAAAAAGACTTGCAGATGGTAATTGTTGTAGATGATGAAGACAGAGAAAATGAGGGTGATCTGATAATGGCAGCACAACTGGTGACACCTGAAGCAATGGCCTTCATTGTAAAATATGGAACTGGAATTGTGTGCGTAAGTATGAAAGGTGAAGATCTAGACAGGCTTCAACTTCCACTAATGGTGCCACCGAAGGAAAATGAGGAGAAACTCTGTACTGCTTTCACTGTTTCTGTGGTATGTCCTCTACTTTTTCTTTATAGTTCTAGAAGCTACTAACCGGCCTGGAGAAGAAAAAAAGATTACTTTATGTCTGTGATTAGATTTCCCAAGACAGATCTTTTATTAAGAAAAAAATGTGGATTGTGTGAGGGTGATGATCATTAGGATCTATGATTGCCCTTGGGCTTGTCCAAAAATAATGCTTGTCATATCCATATTGGATACATGATGGAAAAATTATCCTATAGTTGATGTCTTGTTGAATATATTTGTGATCAGAACTGGCTTTTCTATGCAAAAGGATTGATTGATATCAAAAGTGAAGAACTATTGGAAGGGGATTACTTTGAGACACATACATTGTGTCCATTTTATTGGCTTGCAGGGGCAAAACCCAGGGATGCCATTCCACCCCCCACCCGTCCCCCCACGCCAAATGCCGCCAAATTTACATTCAGTGCATAGGGTTAGTGGAAAATTTCGAAGAGAATTTTTTCAGTTTCGTATTCAGCCATGTGTCACCACTTGGATCCGTTGGCAAATTATCCTGCATCTGTTCTGCTGATGTAATGAAAATGGATATCATTTTTAAAGTATCACTGATAGGAAGCTTCCCCTATTACCTTAATCCATATTAGTCTGACCTAACTCTCTTTTAATGCCTGCTTAGGTGCCCAACACTCATCTGAGCTAAGCCAGCCTTGTTCACTAAAATTTTCTTTGACACTTCAAATAGGTATGGAACTTGATCCGCGGCAGACAGTTCGTGCACAAGAGTTTTAAGAGACTTTCTCGAGCTATTAATATAGTCCTTGAAGTAATGGAGATCAGTTGTTTCCAATCATATTACTTTGCTTTTAAGGCTTGAAAAATCTTTTGTTTACTTGTCATGCCAGCAGTTCATAATTTGGTTTGAGTTGCAATGTGTTCAGAAGTCATAAGCATATACTATAACGGCATGTTCCTCTGATATTTGTTTAGTGTCCATGACTCATTTTTGTCTCAGCCATTGACACCAATTAGTTGGATCTGATAGGATGCAAAATATGGTACCACGACAGGTGTATCCGCTCATGATAGGGCAAAAACAGTTTTGGCTCTAGCATCTGCTGATTCAAAACCTGAGGATTTCAACCGACCTGGACACATTTTCCCACTCAAGTATAGAGAAGGAGGGGTGCTAAAAAGAGCTGGCCATACTGAAGCTTCTGTTGATCTTGCTGTATTGGCTGGGCTGGACCCTGTTGCTGTTCTTTGTGAAATTGTGGATGATGATGGTTCCATGGCCAGGTTGCCGAGGCTTCGTCAATTTGCTGAGGCTGAGAACTTAAAGATTGTATCCATTGCCGATTTGATCAGGTAAAGACTTGATAAGTGTAACATAACATTTTGCAATTCTAGCACTAACAATCCCGCGCTTATCCAAAAAAAAAAAAACACTAATAGTCCTGGTAAGATCCTTTTGACATGACAAAGAAGAAAATGAAGAATTTTCCTGAGATGCTACTGATACTTCCTATATCAATCAACTCTAAAGAAAATGGGGACTGAGAGCTTGATAATGAACACCTGCTACTTGAACTAACAAAATTTGAATGCAGGTCAAGTTAGAGATATAGATGCATTTCGAAAAAGTTAATTCAACTGAGGTTGTACTCGTGAAGGTCGAAAATGTTTTTCCTTGGAATATTGAGGGAATTGTACAACCTAAAACTGTACTTGCAATTAATATTCTGGTTATTAACATAGCAACTCGGCCAAGAAAAAAAGTGGAAAAAAACCCTCAGTCGAGAAAGAATGACACAATTCAAAGTACAAGGGTCAACCAGTCCAATTTTCAAAGTTAATTCTGTACATCAATTCATTGGTTTTGTTTCCCTGAAAATAATTTCATACACTGAGAAACTGCATAAGGAGAACTAATTTTTGGGTATTTGCAAAAAAATTAGAATTATTTAGAAACTTTTTAAGAAAATCGTACTTTAGGAAAAAGTGGTACCTATCCAAGTAGTGATTGTCTTATAGGATAGATTTGGCTGAGGGTACTATCTTATAAAATGGAACTGAGGGAAATACATATTATTGCAAGTTGGAAACCCTTTAGCAAGAGATATAAAACGGATAACTCTCACTTGCTCCGTTAGAGCGAAAGACACTGTTTACCTTATTGCTTGGTGTTTGGTTATGCCAATTCTACTTGGAAGATTCTGAGTGGATGAGAATTGATCTAATTGTCATTTCCCTCAGAATCAAATAAAATGTGTCCATCAAATGTCAGGATTGTCTTATCCTCGATTGCATGATTCTGAATCTTTTAACTAATATTATGAGTTGACAATATTCATTCTGCATAGACGTCAACATGAGCAACGGGAAACACGGTAGAAAGGACAATATGATGATCTATGAGTTGGGCTAATCGAATTGGCTTATAGGTCATGCATAAAGTGGAAAAATCTAAACCTTTCCAGTTCTTGAAGTATACTAACAACCGTATTCTTAAGATAGCAACACTAACCACTGATTCATGAATATCTAGTTTCAGAGAGTACTTTGTAAAACCCAACTGTTATTTATTTCTTTCCCAATTAATATTGCGTCAAATGAGAAGAAGTGAGTTCCATATCCAGATATCCTATGGCAGGTATAGAAGGAAAAGAGAGAAACTGGTGGAGCTCGCAGCTGCTGCGCCAATACCAACAACGTGGGGACCTTTTAAAGCCTACTGTTTTAAGTCCGTCTTGGATGGAATTGAGCATATTGCCATGGTCAAAGTAAGCAAAGTACTGATTAGAGGGCTGACTAAACTTGCTTCTTACGTATTCTACGTGGCTTTATCTCTCTTTAGATAATCTTGTAATTCTACCAGCCCAACACTGGCATCATGACCTGACCATAATCACTTAAATTTTCTGTAATGGTGCCTGCTCCTTTTCTTTGACTAATCTGGAAAAAAAATTGTAATACTGTGAATACATGATTTATTTAAATAGGGAGTATCCTTCTGATTATTCTTGAAAATCATGACAAGGTTCAATTTCAATAGGGTGATATCGGAGATGGGAAAGATGTCCTTGTCAGAGTGCACTCGGAATGTCTCACCGGTGACATATTCGGGTCAGCCCGATGTGACTGTGGTAAGCAGTTGGCGCTTGCAATGGAGCAAATTGAACAAGCTGGAAGGGGTGTGTTAGTATATCTCCGCGGACATGAAGGAAGGGGAATAGGTTTGGGACATAAACTTCGTGCTTACATCCTTCAAGATGGTGGGCACGACACGGTTGAAGCTAATGAAGAGCTGGGATTACCTGTTGATTCACGGGAGTATGGTATTGGTGCACAGGTATTGACTACAAAGAAAATTATATATATTTACAGAATGTGTGATAGGGAGATATGCAATTGCCACTATATTCCTATATATTTCTATAGTAAATTGTCAATTTGATCCCGGAGCTATTAGTTCGTAGACAAGAAGGGGTTGCTCATATGGTAAACACCCTAGAGGTTGTGGGTTCGAGTCACCAAGGGAGCAAAAAAAGTGAGAGCTCCTAGGGAGGGGTGAAAAAAAGAAAAGCCATTAGTTTGTACATATATTGTTCCTTCAACTTCAAATCATTTCTCATGGCATTCCCAAATCTGCAAAAGTTGTCGGCTAGTAATGAAACAATTGCGATTTTCTTGAGGTGTTGTTAATAGCAGCTTCTTTTTTCTGTCAACTTTAACGATTGAACATTAACCTGTTTGATTTCAGATACTACGAGATTTGGGGGTTCGTACAATGAAACTGATGACAAACAACCCCGCGAAGTATGTCGGGCTCAAAGGATATGGCCTGGCAATTGCAGGTAGAGTTCCACTGTTGGCTCCTATAACTACAGAAAATAAGAGATACTTAGAGACCAAACGCGTGAAACTGGGGCACGTCTATGGCTCCAACGATGCCAATGGCCACGTTAATGGTTCTGAAGTTGGCAGAGCGAGCCACGATGACTTACATGACAATGCTGACTGAAAATCGTCTAAACATCCGCAGCAAAAAAACTGGTTCAGAAATTCAATTCTACGACTTGCATTTTCTGGTAATCTGTTCCAAACATTTGTAGCCCTGTTGGTGAATGTACCTTTGTTTTCCTTTTTCTCTCGTGATTACAAAAGATTTTGAAGTAACATTTGTGTTGTGGGTAAAGTTGTCAACTAGTTTGGGACTAAGACGTAGTTAATTGAATAAAAATCTTCTTACCTGATTAACATATATTTAAATATTTCTTGTTTTTACTGTGTCTCTTGAATAACCGTCGTTAACGTGGCACATGAAAAAATGTGTCATGTTAATTACAAATTTTTAATTTTGAGTTATCTGTCGAATCCGTCACTTAAGATTTTTTATCCTTATTCAGACTAAAAAAAGAAGGGATCGCTTTCTTCAATTGCAATATGGTATTCGATATTTATCATGCTATAACCACCCCGTACTCATCCCTAATAATTGGCTAAGCTGGACAAAAGTATATTTTTTCTTACCCGTGAATTTAAATTAGTTGAATTTTAATATAAATATTAAATATTAAATAGAAAAAAATCCAAAAATAATAATAATTTTATTTTAATATATTAAAAGAGTGGCAAAACTAATTAATCAATTTAAAAAGTACTTTATTTATTTAAATACTCAAGTTTAACATATTTAAAGACTTACAGATGTTTGAAAAATTGACAAATCTGATTCAACGTTTTTTTACACAACTTATAGTGTAAGTAACAGCATGTTTGATTTCAATTTATGTGTCATTATTTAATTGAGCATAGATTAGTTTTAAAAAAAATTAAAAAATTAAGATTTAAAATGTATCTTAGATATTATAGCTATAAATTATTTTATTAAAAATAGGCTAAACACATACATAATCTCTTGAATTTGTCTTCATCTTTTACTTTGGCCCTCCAACTCAGTTTTATTTCATTTTAACATTCCAACTCTATTTTTCATGTTCCATTTAAACATAAAGTACTAATTTTTATGTTTTTATTATTTTTATGTATACTCTTGAACTGTAATTTTACATTTTAAAACTCAATAAATGTCCGCTAGTTTCATAAAATAAAATAAACCGATTTTTATATAGTTTCTGTGTATTTTCGGAAAAGAATAATTGACGAACGTACCTCAATTTTCTTAATGTCCGCCTTATTTTTTTTTTAAATCATTGACAACCCGATGGGCCATCGAATTTTAGTATTTTTTTGTAGTGTTACTACAATGAATGGGAGTCTTTTCTGTATACTCATATTGAAGATGAGTTTTTTTTACTCGTATTGGAGCAAGTTAAAAATTAGAAAACAGGTTATTTGGTGTAAAGCCAGATGACATTGATGATATAAGAAAATGTGGCATTATTTAATTGAAATTTTATATATTTTTAAAATATTTATCAACATACACTGAATAATTTACACTGAATAATATTCAGTATTTGCACTCAATTTTTTATAAAAACTAACAAATGTACGTTGATATTAAAGTGTAAAATTATAATTGAAAAGTATAAAAAAATATTAAAAACATAAAAATATTTTATATTTAAATAAGATATAAAAAATAGAATTAAAGAATTAAAATAAAAAAATAAAAAATAAAAATAAATTTAAGACATTATATATGTATTTCGCCTTAAATATATAGCATCTTGTTGGATCCTTACCTTGAGTAATAGGACCAAAAAATTCTATTTTTAGCATGAAGTCACGTTTATCACGAACATTTTTGTCTACTTTATGACGGGATAAAAAAAAGTAACCAGAAAAGCAATATTATAAGGACAGATATTTATATATATATTTTTTGTATCTTTCTTGAAAAATAATTTAAAATGTTTAAGAAAAAGGTCCTTCACGAGTAACATACTTTCTACCCACTGCCAAATGCTTAACAACTGAAAACTTCATGGCACCGAGTGCACGTTACGTTTTAGGTGGATTTTATATTAAAATAAAAAAAAAATTAAGATTTTTATAAAAATAAATTTAAAATTATTTTATATATAGGTATAAAAATAAATGAGTCCGATATTAAAATGGATAAAAATTTGACTTTCAAGTAATTCCTAGAATTTTTAATAAACTTTTGAATAGTTAAATTTTTTCAGTTCGATCAGACTATTAATTACCTAATTAATTTATAATCAGATATGTAATGTGATTAACACTTATTTTATTTATTTCATAATGATTTTAAAATAATTATTTATGCATATTAATAGATTTTAACATGCTAATTCATAATAATAATGATTTTTAGATATTTTTGTTAATTCATTGATATTTTTATTTAAGATAAAGTATTGTTTCGTTAAATTTTTTCAGTTTAAATTCCGACCGTCAATTACCAATTATTCTTAACCGTACACATATGAATTAACTAAAACTTATTTTTTTTTACAATGACTATAAAAATGATTATTTCATATAAATTAATGAATTTCGAGATGTTAATCCAAAATAATAATTTTAAAATATTTTCACCAATTTATCAAATTTCTATATTTATTTGAAATTTGACTGTTAATTACTCACTTGCTTTATTCACAGATATGAGATAAAGCTAACACATGTTTATTGTTCTTTTTAGTATGACTAAATTTATTTCTTTTTTTTTTAAATGTTGGATAATTCTTTTAATACGTTAATCATTTATTTATTTTCCTTTTTAAAATGTTGAATAATTCTTTTAATACATTAATCATTTATTTATTTTCCTTTTAGAAATGTGAAATTATTCTTTTAATAAGTTAATCCCCCCTCAAATTTACTATTTTAAGAAATTGATTAAATTACCTCTATATTGCCTTTTATTTTCATGTGAATCCTATAAAAATTACTATTTAGAAATTTTATTCAATTAATTTTCAATTGTTCTATCCAATTAATCTTACATAAATGTCATAAATCTTTTATTGCTTGTTTTTGGACTTTTAAAAAATATTAATATTGAACATAGATATGACAATACGATTTTTAAAAATACCTATAAAAAGCTTTTGAAATTGTAAAATAATTCTTAAGTAATTCATTTAATTACTTATAAAAAGCTTTAAAATTGTACAATAGATATTCAATCTTTTTTCTTTTGAAATTGTAAAATAATTCTTTTTAATTTTCCTACGTGTCACTTTTGATTCATGCATATCCACCTCAAAACTCTTTAAGTAATTCAATTAATTATTTATATTCCTTGCCATTTCATGTGAATCCTAAAAAAAATTATTATTTAGGAAATATATTCAATTAGTTTCCAACTGTTCTATCTAATTAATTTTACATAAATCTTTGTTTTCTTAATGCTTAAACTTTCAAGAAAACATAATTATTAAATATAGATACGATTCTTAAAAATATCTAATAAAGAAATAGAGAAATAATATCAAATTTGTCTTCTAGGATTTTTTTTTTATAAGTGTTTTATTTCTTAATTTTCTACATTACAAAAATATCTTCATCGATAAATCGTTAAGTCTTTTTAAGTACAATTTTACCCCGTTAATTACCTAGTTGATTTATTAGCAGACATGTAACATTGCTAACACTTGTTCTATTCATTCTATCTAAGATAAAGCATTAATTCGTTAAATATTCTCATTTCAAATCTCGATTGTGAATTATCCATAGACATATAAGCTTAGGTAATATATATTTATTTTGTGTCTGTCGATGAATTTCATGATGCTATAATCGGTAATAAACGACTCTAAATATCTTCACCGATTTATTGACATTTCTATATGAGACAAAATAGAAGTTCATTTTCAGTTCGAAATTCGACCGTCAATTACCGACTTGCATTATCAGCGGACATGCGAAGTAGCTAACACTTGTTCTACTATGTTTATAACGACTATAAAACCAATCACTTAATGTTTGTCGACGAATCTCGCGATGCTATAATTCATAATAACGACTCTAAATATCTTCACCGATTTATAGATATTTCAATATGAGACAAAATAGCAGTTCGTTTAATCTTTTTCGTGCGAAATTCGATCGTTAGTTATCGATTTGCATTATCAACAAACATGCAAAGGAGCTAACACTTGTTCTACTATGTTTATAACGACATATGTCTGTCGATGAATCTCGTGATGCTATAATTCGTTGTAACGACTCTAAATATCTTCAGCGATTTATAGATATTTCTATATGTGACAAAATAGCAGTTCGTTAAATTTTTTCAGTTCAAAGTTCGACCGTTAATTAACGATTTCCATTATCAACAAACATGTGAAGGAGCTAACACGTGTTCTACTATGTTTATAACGGCTTTAAAATCGATCATTTTCTGTCAGCAAATCTCATGATGTTATAATCCATTATAACGACTTTTAAGTATCTTCGCCGATTTATAGAAGTTTTTATATGAGACAAAATAATAGTTCGTTAAAATTTTTCAGTTCAAAATTCGACCGTTAATTAACCACTTGCATTATAAATAGACGCGCGACGAAGCTAACACTTGTTATACTATGTTTATAACGACTTTAACATTGATCATTGTCCATCAACGAATCTCGTGATGCTATAATCCGTAATAGTGACTCCAATACCTTCACCGAATGCAAGACAAAATAATAGTTCGTTAAATCTTTTCAATTTGAAATTCAACTATTAATTACCGACTTGCATTATCAACAAACATACGATGAATCTAACACTTATACTACTATTTTTATAAAGACTATAAAATCAATCAGTCTATATCTATCGATCTCGAGATGCTAATTCATAATATGACTCCCAAATTAAAAAAATGCATCAATTTTTTCCAATTTATTTTTCATAAAAAAGAAGAACAAAGAAAGAAAGACTAATTCCAAATCTATAAAAAAAGAAGAAAAAGGGGAAAAAAGAAGAAAAAGGGAAGCCATTCACTTTACCTGACCTTATTCTCTTTCCCTTCCAACTATAAAAACCCAATCTTTTCCTCCTTCACACTCACTATTTACCTGTTGTTGCTATCTATTGGCTCTGTTCTCTCTCTCTCTATATATATATATACATATACACATAGAGATTATATAAATACACAGACAGCCTTTCTCGTACTTAGCCCTTTTTCCCCGCCCACCCCCAACACACAGACACAGACACAGACACAGACACAGACACAGACACAGAGTTTCTCAGTCTTTATCAATTGTTGGGTCCCTCAGTTCTTCTTGCACACCTTTTTTTTCTACAAGAGTTCTTTCTCTTTTTCTGTCGCGAACCCCTTCTTCTTTTTCTAATGCAAGCACGGGGTTCGCGGCCAGTGATCCAATCCGGATATGGGGTTCGCCGGAATCAGCTACCGGAAGGGGTCCTAAGATCATCCAAATTCTTGATACAACTCTGTGCAACTCCACTGAACAGGAATTTGAGCAGGGTCGAACTAAACAGTTTGATCGAGAAGTTACCATTCGCCCCAGAAAAATCCTTCGCTATGGACGCCGTTTTAGTCATCGGAGCCTTGACGTACGTTGAATGGAATCAAGCATTAGAGGTGATGGTGAAGTTGTGGGAGATGAGGTTAAGACGTGAGCATTATTACAATCCATTGGTTAAAAGAAAAGTTGAGGTGCCTTCTGAGAAAGAGGAGTTGAATGAGAGGTTAAAGGTTGTTTTCTTGAAGAAGTTGAATTGGTTACATGATGGGGCTTTAGTGCAAAAGTGGCAGAACAGGTTGGGTTCTGTGATGGGTGTGATTGATCAAATTTCCAGTTCATTGAGGAAACATAACAGGGTCGGAGTTTTTGAGGAGCTGTTGAAGAAAAAAAGGGGTATTGAAGTAGAGAGGGATTTGATATCATTGAGGATTTCTGAATTCAAGAATGGGATTAAGTGTATCATTGATTATTTGAAGGAGGAGAAAGATTTGGAGAATGAGGATTCTAGGATTTTTAGTTTGGGTGACGAGATTGATTGGAACAGAATTGATTATTTGATGATGAGAGAATGTGGAAGACTTGATAATGGCTTACCAATTTATGCTTTCAGGCAGCAGATTCTGGAACAAATTCGTCGCCAACAGGTAACTTTTAGTTACATTTGTTTAATCTTTTACTGATAAAAAATAGTCTTTTTTCACCCTTGAAACAAACTCGTTGCCAACAGGTAACTGCCAGTTACATTTGTTTAATCTTTTTATTGATAAAAAGTACTGTCTTTTTTTCACCCTTGAGTTAAGGTTTTTACCCTCTTCTTGGTAAAAGGATAACAAGCTTAAATATTACTCACTCAAATCTTGTGATGGATTAGTGAGCTTAAATATTTTTTCTGCAAGTTGTGGCGATACATTTTGCTAGTACTCATGTACACTTTATTAGTTGTACTGGTATAGTAACAAGTATGCTGTTTATTTCTTCTTCTATATACACACCAATTGAAATCACAGCTTTTTTTCAGTTATCCCAAAAAAAGGTTTGCAGCTTCTGTTGATTTTTGTAAAAATTTTACTTGAACATTTTGGTGAAGGAGTTTTAAATTGCTTTTACTGACTAAGAGGAGCTATAACTTGTGCTTAGATGAATTTATCTTGTTGTTTGCAGGGGTGCTAAAAGGATTCCCCCCCTTAATTTAGTCATTTGATTAAACAAATATGTAATTCATCACTGACTTTTCAACAGTGGATGGTTTCAAGTAATTTGCTTTTGTGTCTGTTTGTATGCATCATTAGTGATTTGAATGGGATCATTTTCTCGTTTTTTTGCGGCTGATGTGTTCTAATTTTTTGATGATTGTGTTTTAGGTGACGGTTTTGGTTGGAGAGACTGGATCAGGAAAGAGTACACAATTAGTGCAATTTCTTGCTGATTCAGGAATAGCTGGCAGTGGTTGTATGATTTGCACTCAGCCTCGGAAACTTGCTGCCAAGTCTGTAGCAAGTAGGGTTAGAGAGGAAAGCAAGGGGTGCTATAATGATAGTTCAATCTCCTGTAATCCATCATATTCATCCTGTCAACAGCTTGATTCAAAGGTGACTTTTATGACAGATCACTGCCTATTACAGCACTTCATGGGTGACAGGACTTTGTCCAAGATTTCATGCATCATAGTCGACGAGGCACATGAAAGAAGCCTAAACACCGATCTTCTCTTAGCATTGATTAAGAATCTACTTCATCAGAGGTTTGATCTGAGGCTTATTATTATGTCAGCGACAGTTGATGCAGACCAACTTGCAGATTACTTCTTTGGTTGTGGAACTTTCCATGTGGCGGGTAGAACTTTTCCGGTTGATATTAAGTATGTTCCCTGCGAATCTGATGTCTATCCTGCTGTAGGTGCAGTTGCCTCTTATGTCCAGAATGTTATCAAGATGGTGACTGAGATCCATAGAACTGAGGGAGAGGGAGCTATCCTAGCCTTCTTGACATCTCAGAGTGAAGTTGAGTGGGCTTGTGAGAAGTTTCAAGAACCTCGGGCCGTTTCTTTACCTTTACATGGCAAATTATCCTATGATGACCAAAACCGAGTGTTTCTTCCCTATCTGGGGAAGAGAAAAGTTATATTCACCACAAATCTTGCTGAGACATCACTGACAATCCCCGGTGTCAAATATGTTGTGGATTCTGGCATGGTTAAAGAAAGCAGGTTTGAACCTGGCACTGGCATGAATATTCTCAGGATATGCAGAGTAAGCCAAAGTTCTGCTAACCAAAGAGCTGGTCGTGCAGGGAGAACTGCGCCTGGAAAGTGTTACAGGCTGTACTCTCAAAGTGATTTTGAGGGTATGCCTTGCCATCAGGAACCTGAAATTCGCAAAGTTCATCTTGGTGTTGCACTGTTGAGGATCCTTGCTTTAGGTATCAAGAATGTGCAGGATTTTAATTTTGTTGATGCACCTAGCCCCAAAGCTATTGAGATGGCCACCCGAAATCTGGTTCAACTAGGAGCTGTTACACAAAGGGATGATTCATATGAATTAACTGCAGAAGGAATAACACTGGTCAAGTTGGGTATTGAACCTCGGTTGGGAAAAATGATCCTCAGTTGCTTTTATCAACATTTGGGTAAAGAAGGTGTTGTGCTTGCTGCCATTATGGCAAATTTCAGCAGCATTTTCTGTAGGGTTGGTTCTGAAGAAGACAAGCTAAAATCTGATTGCCGTAAGGTGCAATTTTGCCATCCAAATGGTGACCTCTTTACTTTGCTATCTGTTTACAGGGCATGGGAGATGGTGCCAACAGAAAAGAAGAATAGCTGGTGTTGGGATAATAGTATCAATGCCAAATCCATGAGGAGATGCCAGGAGACGGTGCTGGAAATGGAAGCCTGTATTAAGAGCGAGCTAAATATGATCATAGTCAATTGCTGGAGCTGGCATCCTAAAGGGGATAACAAGTATGACGAAGTATTGAAAAGTATAATTCTTTCTTCACTTGCGGAAAATGTTGCTATGCACTCAGGTTATGATCAGCTTGGTTATGAGGTTGCGCTAACTGGGAAGTGTGTCCAACTACATCCTTCCTGTTCGCTTTTGAATTTTGACCAACGACCACGTTGGGTAGTCTTCGGGGAAGTCCTTGCAGCCGCTAATGAGTATCTGGCCTGTGTTACTGCATTTGAGTTTAGTTCTCTTGTTAGCCTCAATCCTGCTCCTTTGTTTGATTTTCTGAAGATGGATGCGCAAAAGATAGAAAAGAAGGTTTTGACAGGCTTTGGAGTCGTTCTACTCAAAAAATTTTGTGGAAAATCTGGCAGTAGCATTAATAATCTTATCTCGTGCATCAGAACTTCTTGTATGGATAAAAGGATAGGCATTCAAGTTCATGTTGATGAGTGTGAGGTTCTTTTATATGCTTCTTCAAGAGACATGGAGCGTGTTACCTTCCAGGTAAATGATGCTCTAGAGTATGAAAGTAAGCTGTTGCAGAACGAATGCTTAGAAAAATGTCTATTCAAGGGAGGATCAGCAGCTTCGGCCTCTGTTGCCCTCTTTGGAGCTGGTGCTGTGATAAAGCATTTGGAGCTTGAGAAGAGATGTTTGACTGTGGACATATTTTGTTCAAATGGAAATGCCATTGATGATAAGGAACTGCTGATGTTTTTGGAGAGAACCACATCTGGTAATATTTGTATGGTGCACAAGTACTCTGGAATGGGCCAGGACAGAGAGGAGAACAAGTGGGGTACAGTAAAATTTCTTTCCCCTGATGCTGCAGAACAGGCTACATTCTTAAATGAAGTGGAATTTAATGGTGGCTTTGTGAAAATGGTTCCATCCAGGAGCATACACGGTAGTGATCAAAAGATGTTTCACTCAGTTCTCAGAGCTAGAGTTTCTTGGCCTCGTAGATACAGTAAAGGAGTAGGCTTTCTGAAATGTGACCCAGGAGATGTTGCTTTTATGATAGATGACTTCTCTAATCTTATGATTGGTAAAAAAATTATCCGTTCTGAGGCAAGCAATAAGTACCATGATAACATAGTCATTACTGGACTTGATAAGGACATTGCTGAGATAGAGATACTTGAGGTGTTGAGAACAGCGACAAATAGGAGAATTCTGGATTTCTTCTTGGTGAGAGGAGATTCTGTAGAAATTCCTTCCATAGCTACTTGTGAAGAAGCACTTCGGAAAGAAATATCTACCTTCATGCCTAAAAGGGTTCCATATGTTAACTCTGTTTGTGTCCAGGTCTTCCAGCCGGAACTAAAGGATTGTTTCACAAGAGCAGCTTTAACATTTGATGCATCTCTTCATCTTGAAGCAGCCAAGGCCTTGGAGCAAATTGATGGCATGGTTTTGCCCGGATGCCTTCCCTGGCAGAAAATAAGATGTCAGCAACTGTTTCACAGCTCTGTTTCCTGTCCTGCACCAGTTTATCATGTCATCAGGAACCAGCTGGATTCTTTACTTGCTCGCCTCCGCCAAAGAAAAGGTATCTTGTGCTACTTATTTTTATATATCTTCCTCACAAACTAGACGCTTATTTATTCCTCATTTACTGGATTCTACTGGTTATGTCTGTGTCAAACTAGGTTGCTTATGTGAAGTACCGGATTTTGTTTTAAACTGAACCTGAAATGTTCTGTTTTATATGTTCAATTTGTTGGCTGCTTTATATATTGTTGTTCACATTCCTTTAGCACAATTCTAAATCTTGTTTGTGGTGCTCAAATTGTTGGTTGATGTGATACTCTATTTGCTTTTTATCTCGAAAATTTTCCAGAGAGAAAAGGGGGGCTTGCAGAAGTTGAATTATGCTCTCTCTTGTTGTGTTGGTTGATTGGGGGGAGGAGAGAATTAGAGAATCCAAAGGGTGGGTGAGGGGATTCTTCTGCAACCTTTTATGTTTCTTCAATGTTATTTATAGTTTAAGAAGTGACCCTTATTTCAAAACAAAAGAATTGCAGAATACGGACGTGGATTTGTTTAATTGGTAACTGAGTGAAACTTGTGATTGTTTTGCAGGTGCGGAGTGCAAGCTAGAAAGAAATGTTAATGGTTCCTATATAGTTAAGATATCTGCCACTGCCACCAAAGTTGTGGCAGAGTTGAGAAGGCCATTGGAGCAACTTATGAAAGGCAAGATTATAGATCACGTGGACATTACTCCGACGGTTATTCGACTTCTGTTCTCTCGAGAAGGAACTTACATTATGAGGAATGTTCAACGGGAGACAGGAACCTATATTCTTTTTGACAAGCATAACTTGCTTGTTAGAATCTTTGGTTCTGCAGAGAGTGTTGAGAAGGCTCAGCAGCAATTTATTGATTCCCTTCTGGCACTACATGAAAGCAAACAACTTGAGGTGCATCTTCGTGGAGGACTTTTGCCTCCTGACCTGATGAAAAGAGTTGTTCAGACATTTGGACCAGATCTTAGTGGGCTTAAAGAAAAGGTGCCTGGGGCAGAGTTCTCTCTGAACACAAAGCGCCATTGCATCTATATCAATGGTACTAAAGATTTGAAGCAAAGGGTTGAGGACGTTATCTCTGAAATTGCTCAAACAAGTTTACCAACTCAAACGACGGAAGATGACACTGGCTGTCCTGTTTGCTTGTGTGAACTGGAGGATCCTTATAGACTTGAAGCTTGTGGCCATCTATTCTGTCGGTCATGCTTGCTAGAGCAGTGCGAGTCTGCAATCAAGAGCCAGGAAGGTTTCCCCATGTGCTGTATGCATCAAGGTTGTGGGGAACCCATTTTTCTTGTTGATTTGAAGTCTCTATTGTCAAGTGAGAAGTTGGAAGATCTTTTCAGGGCTTCCTTGGGGGCTTTTGTGGCAGCCAATGGGGGCACCTACCGCTTTTGCCCCTCCCCAGACTGCCCTTCAGTTTATCGCATTGCAGATTCCTCTATGGCACCACCTTTTGTCTGTGGTGCATGTTATGCAGAGACATGTACAAGATGCCACCTGGAGTATCATCCATACCTCTCATGTGAGACGTACCATAAGATTAAAAATAACCCAGATTACTCTCTAGAGGAATGGTCCAAGGGGAAAGACAATGTAAAGAAATGTCCGGTTTGCAGCTTTACAATTGAGAAGGTGGATGGCTGCAATCATATCGAGTGTAGGTGCGGGAAACATATTTGCTGGGCTTGTTTGCTTTTCTTCGACAGCAGTGATGATTGCTATGGCCATTTGAGATCTGTTCACCGGTCCATTACATGAGAAATAGGGAACCATAGTTTATGCAAGCGCTTTCATGTAAAATATTTGCTTGTTTATGTGAACCAGAGCTTTTTATGTCTGTATATACCTATGTTTATGTAGTAGACCCCCTCTTATGTGTCAGTACTAGTACTATTTGCTCCTGTATGTATACATACATAGAGACAGCAATATATCTGTGTCTTCAGAACTCTTTTCTCATCTATAGTTAAATGGCTCTGTTACAGTAGTACAAAGTTTCTGTCTAATTTTGTGGCATTTGATTAATTCTGTGTTTCCAACATCATAGTACTACATAGCATGACTGATAAAGCTAACCTTCTCAACTGCAAAACAAAGTGTTACTATGTACACCTGGTTCTTAAATATTGGATGTGAGAAAGAAAGGCAATTCAGAAAAGAAGAAAAAAAAAAGAAAAAAAAAAATTAACCAATCTGTCATAGAGCAAGCCAATGACACCTTGGTCCAAAATACCGCACATATTGGTTCATTCACTTTCTTTCTCCTACGTGAGATTTACCAAGGTATCATGTGGTTCTTTTTGACCCGTCCTCATCAGTCTGCCCTCTGTCAGGAGCGTCCCACAATCAAAGGAGGTACCTGCAGCCAATTGCAGCTATTCCTAAACAGAAAGCAACTGCCATGAACCAAGTAAAACCATTTGCAGCATTTTTATCTTCATCTTCTTTTGTCCTGTTCCATCTACTATCAACATGTTCATATTGCTGCTGTTTCTGTGTTTTTAACTGCAGGATTTGTAGCTCAAGAACTTTGATCCAGTTCCTATAAGCAAGCGATCGCGCTGATTCTTCCAACATCAAATTCAAAAGAGCTTCCTTCTCCTTATCCAATGCCAGATACTTCCTCTCTGCCTCTCTTGCTCGTGTTTGTGATCGTCTCAACGCCTTTAGAACCTCGTCGAATCTATCACTTCCCAGTAGTTCTTGTTTAGGCTCGATATTCGCCTCCTTATGTACATCATCCTCCATCACCCTCCACACATCATCATTCAACGGCGACAGCTCAGGGCCAGAAAACACCTTGAGAGGTGGAGGCAAGTCACAATTCTGCATAAGATCAAGACTGGATTTTTGTTTTTGGCCAAATACACAACTCATATTCATCTCATCTTTGTTCATCATCAACAAACCCCTAGGACTTAACTTCTGGTTATTCATCAACCACCCTTCCATCATCTCAACTTCTTGATTTTGATGAAATATGTCAAACAATTCAAGAAAGGGGAAGTTGGTTTGATGGTAGTTGTTGGATAAAGGGGAGTTTTGTCAAAATGATCAAGAAAGTGTGAAAATGAGAGGCCATACAGAAGATCAGAGGGTTTTGATTGGTTGATGAGATTAGTGGGACCCAAGTTTCTGGTGAAGAGGCACAATCTGGTTGGTTGGATAACGTTTCAGTTTTCTAACATATATTTTATACAAGATGCGTGTAAGTGTAAAGTGGGGGTGGGTGGGGGTAGGGGGTGAGAAATTCTTTGCCTATGAGTATAAGCAAAGATAATATACAAAAATAATTAAAAGAGTCAATATATTCTATTTGCTTTTGGAAAAAAAAAAAAGGGGGGGGGGGGGGGGGATTCCATTTGTTCCTCCATTTGTTGTCCTTTAGGCTAAATAAAGGAGGGAAGAAAATGGATATTTTAACATTAAGAAATATGAAAAGTTGTGGGATTATGAAAAAATGGAGAAGAGAAAATGATAATGTTTCTTTCTTTAATTTGGGGTTAGGGGGAAGGATGGATGTTGCTATGAAAAATTGGGCATATCTGGAGAGATAGAATTAAAAATAAGAATAGTCGAGACAAAGTGAGAGTGATTTCGGTGAAGGACAAATGCGGGAAGCGAGATTGAGATGGTTCAGACATGTGAAAAGGAGATGTCCTAACACCCTAGTTCGGAGGTGTGAACGGTTGGCGATGAATGATTTCAGAAAAGATAGAGATAGACCGAATAAATACAGGGGAGAGTCAATATATTCTATTTGCTTCCGAGGAAAAAAAAGATTCCATTTGTTCCTCCATTTGTTGTCGTTTAGATTAAATAAAGGAGGGAAGAAAATGGATATTTTAATATAAAAAACTATGAAAAGTTGTGGGATTATGCAAAAATGGAGAAAAGAAAATAGTGTTTTTTCTTAAAGAAAAGAATTGGGGTAGGGGTAAGGGAGGATGTTGCGATGGAGTGTGGGCATACTAGGAAAGATAGGATTAGAAATGAAGATAGTCGAGACAAGGTGGGAAGGGCTTCGGTAGAGGACAAAATGCGGGAAGCGAAATTAAGATGATTCGGACATGTGAAGAGGATGCCCCGATGCCCCAGTCCGGAGGTGTGAAACGTATGCGATGAATGATTTCATAAGAGATAAAGGTAAGCCGAAGAAGTGTAAAGTGGAAATGATCAAGTGTTATGTACGATATTATTTATGTTAAGCTGAATTTTATTAGACTCTGACTTTCATGTGTCATCTTCTAATACCTCCGGGCGTCGACTCATATTTTGACCCTCATGTATACATATATACATAATTAGCCGACATTTATTGAAAATAATACAAAACAAAATATCAAGTTGAAACAAAAGATAAAGCTTTTTAGAGCCACTACAATCCCAAATCTAAGTTAAAAAGAATAACAAATCCCAAATATGATTAATCTACCTATAAGTCAAGCTATGATAATAAGTCACATGCCCACTTGCTTAAAATTTTGAATTAGTGTAGTTGGTGATATATTTATTTATTTATTTAGTTATCTATAATTATCTTATAAATAACCTATTAATATATATTTTCTTGCACTATTAATATATAGAATAGAAGTTAAACTCAATTTTACTTTACTAACTTCCTAATTCATATTATCTCATTCCATGAAGTAACACTTGCTTCTTTTTTTTTGTTAATGAAAAATACTAGAAATTCTAAATTCGTTCATAAGCTATATAATTTAAATTTTTCACAGTATAAACTTTATTTTCTCGATTGCCTTTTTTGGTATCAGCCAAATTTTTTGTATGTCCGACTTTCATTTGTTAAAATATATGCACACTTATTTGCCTCTCTCCATGTGTAAATAGTATTTGCGATCTTTAATAATTGTCTTTAAAGAATAAAACAAACTCGAATACCACTATGTTGAATATGCGATTGAGACTACACTACGTAGGCACCTGTGCAGGTGAAGTGTCGGTCAGTCTTAGAAATGGCGGCAACAGTGCGAGGAGTTAACGACCGGACATGTTGTAGATCACTAGACAGCTCTTTCACTCTAATAGGGATTGGGGGAGGGGGGCATAGCACAATTCTTCTTGGAGGAAGGTTGTTTGTCCGGGTGACTGATCCTGCCATAATGTACTTCTACCTATTATAGCACCGATAATCCAAGTCGAACATATATACTATGATCTTCATATGTGAATAGCGGGAAGGAAAGAAAGGGCGATAAATAATAATAAGAAGGAGCGTCTGTATATCTTCTTATTCAATAAACTTAATAGAAAATAAATAATTCGTATTCACTTTAAAATTTTTATATTCATTAATTTATTAATTATAATTTTTATTTAATACTTTATAATTATGTGACTAAGGCTTGAGATAAATCTCACGAAAGTAACACTTACCTTGTTTAAGAAGATCTACACAAAAAAGCTCAATCAATTTTGTTGTTGTTTCTTTTAAATTTAGTCATCACTTGGACTTTTATGTGATGAAAGGGCCCACAATTTTTATTTAACGCGTAGAACACGTAAAAGTCCTCATTGACTTACGCACAAGACTCCAAAAAACAGAAATTTCTAGTAAATTTCCCTTTAATTCCTTCAATCCTCAGCACAAAAGGGCAAAAAAAAAAAACAAGTGAAAATCTTAGCAAATTTCAGTGTACATGAGATGTAGCAGTGTGGGGGTGAAGAAAATCCAAGAAAAGGGTTCCAATTTTCTTGTTTTTCCAGTAAGATACTCTATTCATCTTCCCCTGAAAATAAAAATAAAAAAAGGGACCATTTTTCATAGTTTCTTGAAAATCTTAAGGTATTGTTGCATCCTAGAAAAGGGGCATAAGATTCATGGTTTTTTACTTTGCCCCAATAGTTTCTTGAAAGTTTTAAGGTATTGTGGAATCCAAGAGAAAGGACATCATATTCTTGGTTTCTTGTTACCTTAAAAAGGTACTGTTTTTCTGTCCTTCCTTTGTTTCTTGGTTCTGTTATTATTTGATGGCTTTTTTCCATAGGAAGATGCTAGGGATTCTAATAAAACCCAATCAACTAGAAAAACCTCCACTTTTTTCAGGAAAAAGTGTTAGTTGTCTGAGTTGTACAACAGATGATTGTCATGATGATTGTGTTGTATATGTTCCAAGTGATGGTCCTCTTTTCCCCCCTCCTCCTCCCCCTATACCTAATGTCACAAGTGACAAATATCATATGCCCTTTTATTTTATCATAATGCTTTGTGTTCTTGGGGCTGTTTTTGTGTTCATATGTTACATGATTATACAGAAAAGGTACAGGTCCAATTCAAGAATTAGGAGAAATGTTTCACAATTTGATGAAAATAGAGAGGATTTTGTTATGGATGAGAATCTTGGGCCAGTTTTGGATCATCCAATTTGGTATATACGTACTATTGGACTTTCACAAGATGTAATTGATTCAATTTCAGTGTTCAAGTACAAAAAGAATGAATCTTTGATTGAAGGGACTGATTGTTCTGTTTGCTTGACTGAGTTTGAGGAAGATGAGAGTTTAAGGTTGTTGCCTAAATGTAGCCATGCTTTTCATGTTCCTTGTATTGATACTTGGCTAAGGTCACACAAGAATTGCCCGTTGTGTCGCGCTCCTATAGTCTCCGATATGGATAGTATCCCTCAGATGGACCATGTTGTGGAAGTTGTATCGATCACTAGTGTAGGGGATGGCTCTAGTACGAATGAAGTCAATCAAGATGGTGATGATCAGTTGGAAAATCTTGAATTGGATGAAGAGGGAAATGATGAAACGAGGCGTGGAGTTGAAGATCTTGATGATGGGGAGGAGGGGAGAACAATGGACCTATCGATGAAAACTCCCCGCCTTCTTGATGGAAGGAGGAAAGGGGCTCGTGTTTTTAGCGATTTGGCTGATCAGCATAGAGTGAAAGTGATCAGCAATGAAGAAATGCAGCCAGCACGAAGGTCCGTGTCAATGGATTCTTCTGCTGCTGCTCAAGTGATCATTCACCTCGCGATGAACGAGATGAATTCAGGGAAGATTGAAGGGTGTTCGAGTTCGAGTTCAAAGAGAGGAGATAGAAATTCAATCTTGTATAAAGCAATGAAGAGTTCTTCCTTTGGACGTTCACTGCAAAAAGTTCCTATTAGTATGAAGAGGTCTTTTTCTACTAGTGGAAAGTGTTCATTGCCCAACAACTAGCAAGATTCAAGATCTAAGACAAACAATGTAAGAATATTTTCACTTTGGTTCTTGAATTCTTCAAGTGGGGTTCAAGATTTTCATATATATATATATATATATATGAACCATATAAGTGTAAAAGTAATGTTCCACATAAAGGACTTGGAATTGAGCTATAATTATTCAATGGTTGCACAAGCTACTATGTATTACATATTCCCTCTTCTAATTAAAGAGATGTTTGAGTTTTATTAAGTCAATATTGTGATGAATTCAATGTGAGTTTATCACACTAGCTCAATGTTTACACTAATCCAATGAATACATGACACATGTGTCTTACAACGAGATTGTCAATTCGATGCGTGAATTTTACTATGTGTTTGATTTAGCGCGTAATAATTTTGATTTTGAGAATTTTTGTTTTCTAATCATAACGGTGTAACAAAAAAGTTGTACGCGGATTAAGAAAATGTTACATGATGTTTAAAATGCTATATCCCAAGTCTGAAGTTGATTTTCAAGTAATTAAACTTACAAAAATTTATAAATTGGCTGTCTTATTTAGGATTGTTGAAAGTAGCCCAAGTTGTGAGCCCAAATGCTATCACAGCCCATGGACCAATGAGCTAAACTGTTCCAATGGAGTAAATGAGGCTTTCCAAAATAATTCTAAACATGAAGTACACATTTGACTTGCAACTTGCCTCAAATTAAATAAAACTATGCTTTCTTTAATAAGGCTAAGCTTTTACATGTGATAATCATATATTTTATGGAATGACTCATTTGGGTGACACAAAGTTAGTGGGCGGAGGGGTGACGATAGATTTTTCCGAAATAGGCGTGAAAACTGCTTCAGATTGATCAGTCGTAGAAGGAATGGATCCTCGAGGTGACACAGAGTTAGTGGGTGGAGTGGTTATGGCAAGTGGGGGAGCATTAAACATGCAAGGTTCTAGGCCGAATTTGCTTGGCCTTCCTCTCTTCTTGTTCTGTGACAACTCGACACTAGCGTTGGTAGAACTCTCTGTTGGTGGAGAATCGAATAATGGTTTACGGACACCAGCTTCATCTCCAATGAAGGCAAAGAATGAATTGTCAATCAATACTGGTGAAAGAGTCGTTGGAGAGACAACAACCTTGGTTGAATCCTTCTTTGGTGGAGAATCGAATACTGACTTATGCAAATTTCCAAATGTGGACATTTGTATATGTTACCTGAGAAAAGAACCACATGAAAATTGTCATTTTTTCAAATTCTTAATAACAAAAAATCCTAAAGAAAATCTTATAAAAAATCAAATTAATTAATTCTTCTACTGAAATCTACATTTAGCAAACTCATAAAGAAAAAGAATCTCTCGATTCAATTGCAGATAATTTATAAGAGTTAAAATTTTTAATTTGAATCGCCCATAACTAACGCAAAATTTTCAAAAACATCAAGCAAAATAAAAACTAAAAACTGCAAAAATATCAGCACAAGACAGGAAAATCAACATTCAAAAATTATATTTTTTTTATATAGAAAAATATAAAAAGATCTACAGAAAAATCATAAGAAAATAGAAGGAGAAAATAAGAAAAAAATTTATTTCTCTTACTGAAAATAGGAAAGAACAGCAAGATAATAAAAAAGGACAGCGAAAAAATTCGAATTGAAAATTTGTTTAACTGATATAGAATGAACAAATAAAATGACTATTTATAACAAAAAAAATATATCAAAGCTTTGAAAAAATTGTTGTAATTTATTTATTTATTAGGTAAAAATACAATTACTTAATATAATTTAGTAATAAGAATGCATGTCTTTATTAGTTTGGCATAAAAGAATAAAACTTTTCATATTACATATCAAAAAACAAATAAAAGAGTAAGTAAAAACTGGTAATGCTATAAAAAAATTTCTATAAAATCTTGTGACCCTAAAATCTTTAGTAATAAAATAACAGTAAAGGTAAAACTATAATTATTCTTCTATAAAATTTTTAGTATTCAAATTTTCAAAATGCACAAATTACACTTACTTTTAACATTGCGAAATTATTTTCTTAGTAAAACTATTTTCTTAACCAAGATCCTGTTATTTAAATAGCTTAATTATTTTTTTACTATAATTGTTCACTTACTTTCTAAAATATTTTTATTTTATCATATAAAGAATTTTGATGTAATTTCTAAATGTGTTAGTTTTCTTTGTAAAACAATTAAGGAAATAAATTCAAATCAAAATTTATGTAATGTATTGAAATTTGAAGTCTTCTTTAAAAAAAAATATTTTATTTACGGGAAGTAACAAAATATTACTACTTAATTGATAAATGAAATTGGTTTTGTAGCCATTCAGTTAATAGTAATATTTTTTAATTATTGCGGTCAAATGCACATACAAAGGTATGTGATTGTCAAGTTATAAAATGACAAAAAGTAGGATGTCAAATTAGAGTTGTGTATTGATCGGTTTGGTTTTAAAAGTTATCAGTTATCGATTTGTAGATATGCAAAACTATTATAAAATCGTTAAAATATTAGTTAATTGGCTACTGATCTTTATCGATTTGGTTACCGGGTTAACCGTTAAGATCTCACACAGAAAATCTCATAAGTCATTAGTATGTTTAGCTAGAAAAAAGTAGGTGAAAAAAAAAGAGCATATAAAACTATCTCAGCTAAATCAATCAACTCTAGTTCAGATTTTAATAACATCTCCTTCATTTTTCATTGATACCCGATTCATTTTCTTGCTAAGATATTTTATATATTGAAGGCTAAAATTATAATTCAATAAATTGTTGTTGAGTTATCGGTTCATCCATTAAAAAAGTGGTCAAACTGATAACCGAATCAATAACCCAATAACTTAGGATAGTAAACCGATAATCAAATCGTTAAATCAATAATTCGAATCATTAATGCAATAACTCAATTATTGATTCAGGTTATTGGTTTAACCATTAATTTGCACAGCTCTATGTCCAACCTACAAGGACTTGTGATTAGCTGTCAACTATATTAAACTAATGTAAATTATCTAAATAAGAAATAAAATCTAAATTTATAATTGTGAACTAACTGAAATAGAAAGAAAACAAATAATGAACGTTAACCAAGAAAGAGCAAACTCTTATGTTATTGATGAGATGAAATCGATCTAGGGCTATGAGCTATCTAACAATCACGTTGTATTCTTCAATTGATTTATCTAGCTAGTTTATTGATTAACTTGGTTAACTTTACTCATAATTTTTTGTTAAACAATTGCGCGCCTATTCAATCTAATCTTTTTTTTTTAAAAATAAAATATGAACTTTTATTATTAATAGAATTGTACAAAAGGAAAACTATCCAATAAGAACAATCCTCGTCAGAGGGGTTTCCTCTATCCAGATAAGCTCTCCAAAAAAGAATGAACAATAGTTGAAACTGCTTTATTAAACAGATTCAACCTTTATTCATTACCAGAAATCAGCCTATACCGGTCTTGAGCTCCCTAATCCAGAAACTGGTCATGCCACATTTATTCAATCTGTAAGCGCCAATGAGCACTCTTAGGGAGGTTCCAATGATCATTTAGGACACAAGTTTGTCCATGAATGGATCCTAGTTTGGCTAGGGTGTCAACCACTGAGTTTGCTTCTCTATAGCAGTGTTCTACACTGCCTCCAATTTCTTGAGCCTTTCTTGAATCTCTTCTATCAATTCTTGAAGCTTCTATGATGGTTTAGTATTGACTTTGATCATATCCACTATGATTTTTGAGTCCATCTCCAAGACGATATCTCTCTAGCCCATGTTATGGCTGTAGCGGAGGCCAATAAGAGCAGCCTTTGTCTCTGCTTCATTATTAGGACTATATTCCAGTGCTTCCATGAATGCAAGTATCATGTATCCTTCTTTGTTCCTTATGATTCCTCCTGCTCCTGTTTTCTTCAAGTTTTTGATAGAACTATCATCGGTGTTGATCTTGATTTGATGCTTTAGGCTTTTCCCACTGCACTAAAAAGCTAGTAATAGGAGTCCTGTAGTTATCTGCTATCTCACAAATATCTTTCCAACTCGAATGTAGGGTAATGTTAGAAAAATGCTTATACAAAAGAATTTTTAGTAAGAGGTTCACCTGACTTATCACCTTGTACGTAGTGTATGTTTTCTGTCCATACCTGCTTGCCCCTCTTCTCTTCCATAATTCCCAATTAATGATCATAGGAAGGACTGTACAAAGCTTTTTATAAAGAGGGTTATTGCTATTCGTAGCCCACCAATTCCACATTTGATGTCTAACTGAAGTGGCTTGGGTCTTGATGCTCATTGGATCTCCAAAGTATCTCCATACCTTCTTAGCCAGTTCTCTCTCCATGAACACGTGATTGATAGTTTCAGACTTTGGATTTGCACAACAATTGCATTTTGAAACAACATTCTGGCCGAACTTACATATCCTATCATCCAGAGGCACTTTGTTCTTCAATATCCTCCAATTTAGGAAAGCGATTTTGCAAGGAGACCTTTTTGCCACAGGTTGCTATATGTATCATTTTCGTCTCTTCTCTGTCTAAGAATATTCCTTGCAGATGCACAAGTGAATATCCCTTCACTATTGTCCATCCATAAACATTGGTCCATAATGTTTTGGTCCTTGATGTGAATCTTCTGAATGAATTGATATATATTTTATGGTACCACTTCATGAAGTTTGTCATTGTTCCATCCTTCTTCATTCATGAACTCTTTAACCATATTATTTTCGGGTCTATGCCCAGCTTGTAAAAATTGTGCTAGTGGGCCTATTCCTGTCCAATTGTCCCACCAAAATAAAGAATTGCCATTGTTAATTTTCCAAAGCATGTAAGGTTCAACAATTTCTCTTCCTATCAACATCTCTTTCCAGCTTTGTGATTGATCTGAGCTCCATTTCCTAGCAATATCATTGACTCTTATGCAGTATTTTGAATTAAGGAAATCTGCCCACAGACTGTACTGAGTTCTAAATCTCCATCATCTCTTCAAAATAAATGAGCTTGTATATCCTTGAGAGATTTGAAACCTACCCCTCCTTCTTCCTTAGGGTAGCAAAGATTATTCGAAGAACTCCAATGGTATTTGTTCTTCCCTTCAGCCTGTCCCCAATAGAAGTTTGATAAGTATTTTTCGATATGTTTTATCACTTATTTGGGGGGTGACATGACTGCTAACAGATGAAAAGTTTGTGATTGAAGGATTTGTTGAACTATCACTACTTTGTCTCCATGTGAAAGTAGATTGCCTTGCCATCCTCCAATTTTCTTTACAATCTTGGAAGTCATATCTGTAAAGTAGCTTATTATCTTCCTGGCTATGTAAATGGGGCATTCTAATTATGCAAAGAGAAAACTGCCTGCTTTGAAACTAGTCATCCTCATTATTCTTCTATGAGTACCTGCATAAGTATGTGTCGCAGTTAGATACATGCTCTTTTCATTGTTGATTTTCTGCCCAGATACCTCTTCATATTTCTTGAGTTGCCTCAGAATTGTCTTGAGAGAATAATTATCCCATGAGGTGAATAGGATAACATCATCAGCATACGCTAGGTGGTTGATTCTTGATCCTTCAAGATAATCTAATTCTCTATGTTTAGCAAAATCCAAAATTAACGAGAATGCATTTAGATCTCCTACATAGCAATCAAGCGAGATGATTAGATATGTCTATCCTAATAACGAATCCACTCCCCCTATTTATATTCTATATATAATTAAAACATAAAAGGGTCAGATATCACAAATAAGTTTTATTCACCCGTCATTGTACTTTTTTAATATATTTGCTCTTTTCATCCAACTTTAGGTCATATTTGTCTATGTGCTCTAAATAAAAGTTAAATTTACCCCTACGATGTTAAATCCCCATGTCTTCAACATGTTTGCCTCTTTTCATTTAACTCTAGGGCCATATTTGCTCTTGTGCTCTAAAAGGTCATATTTATCCATATTGCGTTAAATCTTCATCTTTCACCTTAATTTTTGTATGTGGCCCCAACATGATACTTTTTTTTCAATTTAAATGTATTAGCCCATTTAAACTTTTTTAACCCACCCGCCCGCTCCACTAAAAAGTTAAACTCAAAAATTTTATTGCCCATCCGTGACGTATACGATTTCACCACTCATATCTCATCCAAATTAAAACCCTACTTTCATGTGCCGGCCCATGAAAAAAATCAGATTTGCACGTGAGGAGCATATGTTAAAAACATAATTAAGTAAAAACATGAAAAAATAAATACACACACAAACAAAAGGGTGTGTGTGTTCATTGCCCTACAACTAGCAAGATTCAAGATCTAAGACAAACAATGTAAGAACATTTTCACTTTGGTTCTTGAATTCTTCAAGTGGGGTTCAAGATTTTCCTATATTACATATTCCCTCTTCTAATTAAAGAGATGTTTGAGTTTTATTAAGTCAATATTGTGATGAATAATACAGCAAGAGATGGAGCAAGTTTATCACACTAGCTCGATGTTTACACTAATCCAATGAAATACATGAAACGTTGTCTTGCAACGAGATTGCCAATTCGATGCGTGAATTTTACTATGTGTTTGATGAAGCGTGTAATGATTTTGATTTTAAGAATGTTTGTTTTTTTACCATTACGGTGTAAAAAGAGTTGTACACCGATTAAGAAAATGTTACATGATGTTTAAAATATTATATCGTGAGTTGCAGTTGATTTTCAAGTAGTTAAACTTACAAAAATATATGAATTTTGGCTATGTATTAATTAGGATTGTTGAAAGTAGCCCAAGTTGTGAGCCCAAATACTATCACAGCCCATGGCCCAATTATAAACTGTTCCAGTGGAGTAAATGGGGCTTTCCAAAATAATTCTAAACATGAAGTACACAATATTTGGTTTGCAACTTGCCTCAAATTAAATAAAACTATGCTTTCTTTAATAAGGCTAAACTTTTACATAAGATAATCATATATTTTATGGAATGACTCATTTGGGTGACACAAAGTCAGTGGGCGGAGGGGTGACGGCAGATCTTTTCGAAGTAGGTGTGGAAACTGCTTCAGATTGGTCAGTTGTATAAGGAATAGATCCTTGAGGTGACACAGAGTTAGTGGGTGAAGTGGTGACAGCAGGTAGGGGAGCATTAAACATGCAAGGTTCTAAGCCAAATTTGCTTGGTCTTGCTCTCTTCTTGTTCTTCTGTGACAACTCGACACTAGCGTTGGTTGATTCCTCTGTTGGTGGAAAACCGAATAATGGTTTACGGACGCCAGCTTCATCTCCAATGAAGGCAAAAAATGAATTGTCAATCAATACTGGTGAAAGAGTCTTTGGAGAGACAACAGGCTCGGTTGAACCCTTTGCCGGTGGAGAATCGAATACTGACTTGCGCGAATTTTCAGATGTGGACATTTGTATGTATTACCTGAGAAAAGGACCACATGAAAATTGTTATTTTTTCAGAAAGAAATCTAAGAAGAATCAAATTAACTAATTCATCTACTAAAAATCTACATTTAGCAAACTCATAAAAAAAAAAAGGAATCTCTCAATTCAATTGGAGATAATTTACAAAAGTTAAAATTTTTAATTTAAATCGCCCATAACTAATGCAAAATTTTCAAAAACATCAATAAATCAAGCAAAATAAAAACTAAAAATTGCAAAAATATTAGCACAAGACAGAAAAATCAACATTCAAAAATTATATTTTCTTTTTTATAGAAAAACATAAGAAGATCTACAGAAAAATCATAAGAAAATAGAAGGAAAAAATAAGAAAAAAGTTTATTTCTCTTACTGAAAATAGGAAAGAACTGCAAGATAATAAAAAAGGATAACGAAAAAATTCGAAAAGAAAATTTATTTTACTGATATAGAATGAACAAATGAAATGACTATTTATAACAAAAAAGTTATATCAGAGCTTTGAAACATTTATTGTAATTTATTTATTTATTAGGTAAAAATATGATTACTTAATTATAATTTAGTAACAAAAATGCATATCTTTATTAGTTTGGCATAAAAGAATAAAACTTTTCACATTACATACCAAAGAACAAATAAAAGAGTAAGTAAAAATTGGTAAGGCTATTAAAATTCTATAAAATCTTCTAACCCTAAAATCTTTAGTAATAAAATAAATACAGTCAAACCTTGTTATAACAATCATTCATTATAAGATAAAAGTGTAAATATACTTCTCAAATTTGTGACTTAGAGCGGATATACTCATTGTTAAAAAAGTGGTGCATATATACCCTCATCGTTTAATAAATGGTGCATATATACCTCCGTCCTCTAACAAGTAATGCATATATACCATTTTTCATCAACATACTGAATTTTTTTTAAAAAATTAAAACTGATTTTTTAATTTTAAAAACGTGACATGACTTTAAAAAATTACTTCACTTGTTTTTTTACCCCTCTAGACCCGACCCAACTAAAAATAATTCAATTATTCTTTTATTCAAATTCGTTTATGACTTAGTAGAAGAGGGATTGATGCATTTTTTTCATTTGGATCGGGTCTAGAGGGGTAAAAAAATAGGTGAAGTAATTTTTTATAGCGACATGGTATTTGTAAAATTTAAAAATAAATTTTAAAATTTTTTAAATTTAGTAAATATTGTTCAGTTAATGAAAAGGATACATATGCATCATTCGTTAGACGACGAGGGTATATATGCATCACTTTTTTAATGAGGGATGTATCCGCTCGAAATCACAAAGTGGAGGGGGGTATCTTTGCCCTTTTCCCTTCATTATAATAGCATTTCATTATAAAGGTCTGATTTTCTCCAAAACCAATTTTTCATGTTATATTTTACTTCTCTGTAACACCATTCTACCTATAATAGTAGTGACGTTCAGTATAACGATACACTCTTTGTAAAAGTACCCCTCTATAACAGCAATACTCAAATATTATACAATAATATTTTGTAAGAAATATTTATATATAACAAATATTAAAATATTATGGTAATCATTATTAATGTCTATATTGCAAGTATGAATATCTAAAAGGAAAAAAAAATATTAAAATAGTGCTAACCAGTTATGGTCGTAACTTCACGAGAAAAGACTAATGGTATTTATTTTATTTTTACATTCATATTCTTTTTATATTTTTTTATTAAATTTGTTAACAATTATATTCATTCATCGGTACACAAAATTATTAAACTAGATATTTGCATATTTTTATTTATAACAACTAAATTAAATTTAGATATCAAATGTCAATATATATATATATATATAACAGTAGCTCACTATTAACAACAATAAAATTTTTAGACAAACATTGTCACTATAAAAAATTTAACTGTAGTAAAGGTTAAACTATGATTATTCTACTATAAAATCTTTAATATTGGAATTTTCAAAATGCTGAAATGTGACTTGTTTGCTTTCTCACAAATTCATCACTGTTTAATATACCACAAAAAAAGTATTACTTTTTAATATTTGAAAATTATTTTCTTTCTAAAACTATTTTCTTAACCAAGATCCTATTACTTAAATGGATTAATTATTTTTTTACTATAATTGTTCGCTTACTTTCTAAAATATTCTTACTCTATCATACAATTTTTTTTTATGTAATTTTCAAATATGTTAATTTTCTTTGCAAAACAATTAGGGAAACAAAATCAAATCAAAATTTATGTAATGTATTATATTTTGAAGTCTTCTTTTTAAAGAAATTATTTTATTTACGGCGAGTAACAAAACTGTTGGGCTTGTGGAGGCTGATTAATTAGGCCCGTTAGAAACCCTAATAACCTTAATCTATTTCTATAAATAGATAGCTTGTACTTGTAATCTATACACCACAAGAGAGAGAGTAATAAAATTCTTCCTAGTTGCAGTTGTGGACTAGGTCGTGAGACCGAACCACGTAAATTCTTGTGTGTCGTTTGTGTTTCGTTTTTCTCTATTTTCTCGCAGTTAATTTGTGTGTGTGTGTTTATTGTTGTTATTCCGTTGTCCCAACAAGTGGTATCAGAGCGAGGTTATACACACGAAAAAAAAATTAGCGAGAGTCACCAAAAAAAAAAATTTTCGGAGAAAGAAAAAAAAAGGGCAGCAGATCTACTACCGGAAGAAGAATAGTCGCCGTCGCGAGCAGCAGATCGAGCAGCAGATCGAGTCGCCGGAGAAATTTTTTTTCCACCGGCAGGTACTGTTTCGCCGGAAAATTTTTTTTTCAGGCAGAAAAGTTTTTCAATTGGTCTCTTGTTGGTGGTGGTCCGAGTTAACTTTGTTGGTGCGTATTGGCTTTGTCAATTTTTCTTTTGAAATTATCAAGACCTGAGATCAGTTGTACCGGGTACCTCATCTAGTCGTTTGAGATGGCAGAAGATGGGAAATATCGAATTGAAAAGTTTGATGGTGCAGATTTCAGTTGGTGGAAAATGCAAATTGAGGATTTGCTGGTTCAGAAGGAGTTAGACATGGTATTGGGTGACAAGCCAGAAAAGATGTCTGATGCAGAGTGGGCAGGTTTGGATCGGAAAGCCATGGCGGTTATCCGACTTTCGTTGACCAAGAATGTTGCGTTTAACATTCTGAAGGAGAAGACAGCGAAAGGTGTCATGGAAGCGCTGTCTAACATGTACGAGAAGCCATCTGCAGCAAACAAGGTCTTTCTGATTAGAGAATTGGTGAACACAAAAATGAAGGAAGGCAGTTTAGTTACCGAGCACATAAATACAATGAATTCAATCTTAGCCAGACTTACGTCAGTGGGCATTAAGTTCGATGATGAAGTTCAAGCCTTACTACTGCTATCGTCATTACCTGACAGTTGGTCCGAAACGGTTACAGCAGTTACCAGTTCAGCGGGACCCGATGGATTCACTTTTGAGAAGATTCGTGATCTCATTCTAGGCGAGGATGTCAGAAGAAGGAGTTCTGGGGAATCATCGAGTGAATTGCTAAATGTCAGCAGAGGAAGGAGAAATAGCAGAGGTAGTGGGAGCAGGAACAGAAGAAGGAGTCAGTCGAAGACTCAGGATCGCTCAGGTGTAACGTGTTGGACGTGCAAGGAGGTGGGGCATTTCAGGAATCAATGCCCGAATAATAAACAAGTTAACATTGCAGGAGACGACGCTCATAATGATCTCTTGATATGTAGCGTGGAGAGCAGTGTGGATTCCTGGGTCATGGATTCTGGTGCTTCATTTCATGCTACCCACAGCAGTGAAGCATTGCAGAATCTGAAAGAAGGAGATTTTGGAAAGGTAAGACTAGCAAACAATAAAGTTCTTGATGTAACGGGCATGGGTGACATGATTCTGAAAACTTCAGTCGGTTCGTGGACTTTAAAGGATGTCCGAGTGATTCCAAGCTTGAAGAAATGGTTGATTTCTGTTGGGCAGTTGGATGATGAGGGACACGATGTTAAGTTCGGAAACGGGCAGTGGAAGGTGATGAAGGGGAACTTGGTCATAGCTCGAGGAAAGAAACGGGGTTCGTTGTATATGGTCTATTTACCATCTGAGGGAGTGACTGTCCCAGATCAGAAGAGAAACAAAATCCGGTTCACAGAGTCTCGTGGGCATAAGAAGGTTCGTTTTGCAGGAGATAAACCCAGAGCCACAGGTCAGATTCAGGTTGAACGTGCTTGAAAGGTTCAGGTAAACCAGTCAGGGGTTCTCGTGGCAGTGGGAGCATCGGCAGTCAGCCAATTAAAACTTCAGCCAGAGTTACCAGACAGTGGGTTAAGAGAACCAGTGTTCCAGCTGTCAAAGTCTCTCCGGATGATTACCTGCTAACTATGGAGAGTGTTGTTTGTTCTCAGAGTATCCCAGGATTCGGCAGTTCGTGCAAGTGGGAGTCGGTAGGGATAGAGGACGAGTCAGGGGCAGTTTTAGCCGTGACTGATGTTGGAGCTTGGGGAAGCTTCAACGGGCCTTGAGGTTAACTGATGAAAAGGTCGCTGCAACCAGGAAGATGAGGAGGAGATTACTAGACGTACAAGTGCTCACAGTGGATGGCAGTTGAAGATTATCATGCCTCCAAGTGGGAGATTGTTGGGCTTGTGGAGGCCTGATTAATTAGGCCCGTTAGAAACCCTAATAACCCTAATCTATTTCTATAAATAGATTGCTTGTACTTGTAATCTATACACCACAAGAGAGAGAGTAATAAAATTCCTCCTAGTTGCAGTTGTGGACTAGGTCGTGAGACCGAACCACGTAAATTCTTGTGTGTCGTTTGTGTTCCGTTTTTCTCTATTTTCTCGCAGTTAATTTGTGTGTGTGTGTTTATTGTTGTTATTCCGTTGTCCCAACAAAAACATTACTACTTAATTGATAAGTAGTCATTAAGTTAATAATGATATTTTTTTTAATTATTGCGGTCAAATGCACATGCAAAGGTACGTGATTGTCAAGTTATAAAGTGACAAAAAAGTCTGATGTCAAATTAGAGTTGTGTTTTGATCGGTTCGGTTTTAAAAGTTATCAGTTATCGGTGTAGATATGCTAAAATGTTATAGAATCGTTAAAATATTGGTAAATTGGATATTGATCTTTATCAATTCGGTTACCGGGTTAACTGTTAAGATATAACACGAAAAATCTCATAAGTCATAAGTATGTTTAGCTAGAAAAAAGTAGATGAAAAAAAAAAGAGTATATAAAACTATCACAACTAAAGCAATCAACTTTAGTTTAGATTTTAATAACATCCCCTTCACTTTTCATTTGACACCCGATTCATTTTTTGCTAAGATACTTTATATATTGAAGGCTAAAATTATAATTCAATTAATTGTTATTGAGTTATCGGTTCATCCATTAAAAAAGTGATCAAAGTGATAACCGAATCAATAACCCAATAACTTAGAACAGTAAACCAATAATCAAATCGTTAAATCAATAACTTGAATCATTAATGCAATAACTCAATTATTGGTTCAGATTATTGGTTTAACCATTAATTTGCACAACCCTATGTCGAACCCACAAGGACTTGTGATTAACTGTTAAATAAATTAAACTAATGTGAACTATCTAAATAAGAAATAAGATATAAATTTATAATTGTGAACTAACTGAAATAAAAAGAAAACAAATAATGAACGTTAACCAAGAAAGAGCAAACGCTTATGTTATTGATGAGATGAAATCGATCTAGGTTTATAAGCTATCAAACAATCATGTTGTATTGATTTATCTAGTTTATTGATTGACCTGGTTAAGTTTACTCGCAATTTTCTGTAGAACAATTGCGTATCTATTCAAGCTAATCTAATTCTCTATGTTTAGCAAAATCAGAATTATCGAGAATGCATTTAGATCTCCTACATAGCAATCAAGCGAGATGATTAGATATGTCTATCCTGATAACGAATCCACTCCCCCTATTTATATTCTATATATAATTAAAACGGAAAAGGGTCATATATCACAAATAAGTTTTCTTTACTCTTCGTTGTACTTTTTCAATATATTTGCTTTTTTTCATCTAACTTTAGGTCATATTTGTCTGTGTGCTCTAAAAAGTCATACTTATCCCTATTGCGTTAAATCTTCATTTTTCACCTTAATTTTTATATGTGGCGCCAATATAACACTTTTTTTTCAATGAAATATATTAGCCTATTTAAACTCTTTTAACCCACCGCCTCACTAAAAAATTAAAACTCAAAAATTTCATTGTCCATCTATGATGTATATGATTTCTGCCACACATCTCATCCAAATTAAAACCCTACTTTCACGTGCTAGCCCATGGAAAAAATCAGATTTGCATGTGAGCAGCATAAGTTAATAACATAATTAGCAACTTGCAAGATTCAAGATCTAAGATAAACAATGCAAAAAGTATTTTCACTTTGATTCTTCCTATATATACATATATGAACCATATAAGTGTAAAAGTAATGTTCCACATAAAGGAATTGGAAATTGAGCTATAATTATTCAATGGTTGCACAAGCTACTATGTATTACATATTCCCTCTACTAATTAAAGAGATGTTTGAGTTTTATTAAGTCAATATTGTGATGAATTCAATGTGAGCAAGTTTATCACACTAGCTCGATGTTTACATTAATTCAATGAAATAATTGACACGTGTTTTACAACGAGACAGTCAATTTGATGCGTGAATTGTACTATGTGTTTGATGAAGCGCATAATGATTTTGATTTTGAGAATGTTTATTTTCTTACCTACCAATACGGTGTAAAAAAAAAAGTTGTACGCGGATTAAGAAAATGTTACATCGCGAGTGTGAAGTTGATTTTCAAGTAATTAAATTTACAAAAATTTATAAATTTACTATGTCTTATTTAGGATGGTTGAAAGTAGCGCAAGTTGTGAGCCCAAATGCTATCACAGCCCATGGCCCAATTAGTTAAACAGTTCCAGTGGAGTAAATGGGGCTTTCCAAAATAACTCTAAACATGAAGTACACATTTGACTTGCAACTTGCCTCAAATTAAATAAACTATGCTTTCTTTAATAAGGCTAAACTTTTACATAAGATAATCATATAGTTTATGGAATGACTCATTTGGGTGACACAAAGTTAATGGGCGGAGGGGTGATGGCTGATCTTTTCGAAGCAGGCTCAGAAACTGCTTCAGATTGATCGGTCGTAGAAGAAATGGATCCTTGAGGTGACACAGAGTTAGTGGGTGGAGTGGTGACAGCAGGTAGGGGAGCATTAAACATGCAAGGTTCTAGGCCAAATTTGCTTGGCCTTTCTCTCTTCTTGTTCTTCTGTGACAACTTGACACTAACGTTGGTAGATTCCTCTGTTGGCGGAGAACCGAATAATGGTCTACGAACGCCAGCTTCATCTCCAATGAAGGCAAAGAACGAATTGTCAATCAATACTGGTGAAAGAGTCCTTGGAGAGACAATAGGCTCGGTTGAACCCTTCGCCGGTGGAGAATCAAGTACTGACTTGCGCGAATTTCCAAATGTGGACATTTGTATGTGTTACCTGAGAAAAGAACCACATGAAAATTGTAATTTTTTCAGATTCTTCGTGAAAAAATTCTAAAGAAATCTTAGAAGAATCAAATTAACTAATTCATCTACTAAAAATCTACATTTAGCAAACTCATAAAGAAAAGGAATCTCTCAATTCAATTACACATAATTTAAAAAGTTAAAAATTTTAATTTAAATCGCCCATACCTAATGCAAAATTTTCAAAAAAATCAACAGATCAAGCAAAATAAAAAATAAAAATTGCAAAAATATTTTTTTTTCATATAGAAAAACATAAAAAGATCTACAGAAAAATCATAAGAAATAAGAAGGAAAAAATAAGAAAAAAAATAATTCCTCTTACTGAAAATAGGAGAGAACTGCAAGATAATAAAAAAGGACAATGAAGAAAATTTGTACTACTGATATAGAATAAACAAATAAAATGACTATTTATAACAGAAAAATATATCAGAGCTTTGAAACATTTATTGTAATTTATTTATTTATTTATTTATTAGGTAAACATATAATTACTTAATTATAATTTAGTAACAAAATACATGTCTTTATTAGTTTGGCATAAAAGAATAAAACTATTCATATTACCTACCAAAAAACAAATAAAAGAGCAAGTAAAAATTGGTAAGGTTATAAAAATTCTTTTATAAAATCTTCTGACCCTAAAATCTTTAGAATAAAATAAATACAGTCAAACCTTGTTATAAAAATCATTTATTATAATAATATTTTATTATAGCGGTCGGATTTTCTCCAAAATCAATTTTTCATGTTATATTTTACTTCTCTATAACAACATTCTACCTATAATAGTAGTGGCGTTCAGTATAGTTGTACGCTCTTCGTAACATTACCTCTTTATAATAGTCATACTCAAATATTGTATAATAATATTTTGTAAGAAATATATTATGTATAATAAATATTAAAAATTTATGGTAATCATCATTAATGTCTATATTGCAAGTATGAATTTCTAAAAATAAAAAAATATATTAAAATAGTTTTAAGCATTTATAGTCGTAACTTCACCAAGAAAGACTAATAGTATTTTATTTTATTTTATTTTTACATTCATATTCTTTCTATGTTTTTTTATTAAATTTGTTAACAATTATATTCATTCATCTTGCTACACAAGATTATTAAGCTAGATATTTGCATATTTTTATTTATAACAACTAAATGAGATTTAAATGTCAAATGTCAGTATATATATATATAACAACAACTCACTATAACTGCAATAAAATTTTTAGACAAACATTGTCACTATAAAAAAATTAATTTATAGTGGTCAAACTAAAGCAATTAACTTTAGTTTAGATTTTAATAACTTTCCCTCCACTTTTTATCGATACCCGATTTATTTTTTACTAAGATACTTTATATATTAAAGGTTAAAATTATTATCTAATAAATTGTTATTGAGTTATTGATTCATTCATTAAAAAAGTGGTCAAACTAATAACCGGATGAATAATCCAATAACTTAGGATAGTAAACTGATAATCAAATCGTTAAATCAATAACTCAATTATTAGTTCTAGTTATTTGTTGAGCTGTTAATTTGCACAACCCTATGTCGAACCCAGGTCACAAAGACTTGTGATTAACCGTCAACTAAATTAAACTAATGTGAATTATATAAATAAGAATTAAAATCTAAATTTATAATTGTAAACTAACTAAAATAAAAAGAAAACAAATAATGAACGTTAACCAAGAAAGAGCAAACTCTTATGTCATCGATGAGATGAAATCGATCTAGGGCTATAAGCTATCTAATAATCATGTTGTATTCTTCAATTGATTTCTCTAGTTTATTGATTAACCTAGTTAATTTTGCTCGCAACTTTTTGTCGAACAATTGTGCGCCTATTCAAGTTAATCTAATTCTCTATGTTTAGCAAAATCAAAATTAATGAGAACTCATTTAGATCACCTATATAGCAATCAAGCGAGACGATTAGATATATCTATCCTAATAATGAATCCACTCCTCCCTCCCCCCCCCCCCCCCCCATTTATATTCTATATATAACTAAAACAAAAAAGGGTCATATCTGCCCGTGTACTCTCACAAATAAGCTTTATTCACCATTTGTTGTACTTTTTAAATATATTTGCTCTTTCATCCAACTTTAGGGTCATATTTGTCTCTTGGCCTTCAATAAAAGTCATATTTATCCCTATAACGTTAAATCCCCATGTCTTCAACATATTTGTCATTTTCATCTAACTTTATGGTCATATTTGCCCTTGTACTTTAAAAAAATCATAGTTATCCCTATTGCCTTAAATCTTCATTCACTCCTAAATACTTACTATTTCTCCATTGAAATTTCCCACCGAAAATCTTCAAGTGGCTATTTCTATTGATATCGGTTGGAAAAGAAAAAATAATAGTGTTTTCACATAGAAAAATCATGAACTTTTCCACTATTTCAGTGAGAATCTATTTTTCACCATGTGTTTTCCCAGTGAACTGCTTCGGTGGGAAATGGATGGAAAAATCATGTTTTATAACACAAATTTCCCATTGATTTGCGGTGGAAAAAATCTCTATATCTAATAGTGATTTCTCACCTTAATTTTTGTATGTGGCGCCGACATGACACATTTTTTTAAATTAAATATATTAACTCATTTAAACTCTTTTAACCTGTCTGTACACCTCACTAATATGTTCTTGCTATGAAAAAACCCTACTTCCATGTGCTTGCCATGAAAAAATAAAATCAGATTTGCACGTGAGGAGCCTATGTTAAAAACACAATTAAGTCAAAACATAAAAAACATAAATACACATACACACAATAAAAAAAAAGACAAAAAATTCAACATATAGTACATATACATAAATTTTTAAACTTTTTTACACAATGTAATTTTTCAATAAAGATATGTCAATTAACTCCCTTTCGCTCCGCCCTTAACCTTGAGGCTCACTCAACCCTCTTGTATTTAACTAGGCCCAACTCAGTTCATTACACAAAGACTCCGAGCTCGACTCTGCTTGATCTCGATCAAAGCTAGCTTGGGACATGTCAAGATGACTGATCAACTCTATACTCTTAATAATTTGGTTAGATTCAGCTCAAGCTCGACTCAGCTCAATAAGAGAGAAAGACTCGATGAAGTTCGACTCGATGGCTTAACCTAGTTGGCAACAAGCTAAAAATGATGAATATATATATCCATTCTTAAATTTGTTTGCATTTATGATAGCTTAGAAAATAAGTTGTTAGTCAAAGAAAAAGCAAGATTTTCATATCATATATAGAAGGTACATATAGGAAGCTTGTGAGAACATATCTTCTCAATGTTCAGTCCTTATTTCAGCTTTTCTTGTCATATCCTTTCTAAACTTTAGGATACACAGTGAATAATTGAGATACAAAAATGTGACTGTTTTTCATATTTTTTCGGTTAATTATTGTGACTTATAGTTATTCTTTTAAAAATAATTTATAAGTATATGTATATATTTTTAAAATTTAAAATTTTATGTCCGATGGTTTCACAGTGAAAATTGGATAGTTTGATCCTCGCAGAGCGTTGTGATCTTGATTATTCTTTCGTACTAGTAGTCATAATATTTCTCTTGTTCTTCGATTTCTGTTACTATCTATTGTACCTTATACTTCAATTATCGTATTATTTTAGTTGTAATTAATGTTCTTCATGCTTTTTATAACATCTTGCCATGATTTCTTCACTTTCATTATTTCTTTTTCAATCTTTTTTGATATGTTTTTCCTTGAGTCGATGTTCCATCAGAAACAATTTCTCTACCTTTCAATTATTTTAAATTTATATGACTGAATAAGCAACTATTCCAATAAATTCTTCATAATTTTTTAGTGTCCTATTTTAGTTTGCTTTTGATAGCCAAATTACTCTTATCTTTTGATGTGAAAAAAAGCTGACAAAATATCATATTTTGGATATTCAATTTTTTTTAGTGAACTTTCTCATGAACCAATAATTACATTGTCCAGAGAGATTTCACCTCAAGGCTCTTTTTTTGAACATGTCTTTTAGCAAATGTCATTGCTCAAAGACTCAACATATAGAAAAAAAGCAAAGAGAAAAAGTACACCTGATCTTTTTCTCTTTTTTGGTGTTTTTTGTGTTATTCGATATCTGTATTGAGATTTAATTAAATTTAAATTCAGAAATTGTAAAGTCTGTCTTTGGAGGCGCTTCAAATAATTAAGTTTTTTTATTTCCAGATGTTCAAATTCGAAAGCCTCTCTAAATAAGAATCAAAAGATGTTAATCATCTCACCATAGCTCATGTTGATAGTCTATTTCATTCAGTTACACATATCTAGTTTGTTTCCAATTATATTGCTGGATCATATAACAATTTTATTTATTTATTTTTTTACCTTTTCTTTCAAGTACATTGAGGTACATTAATATCAATGGTTACTTTTACCAATTTTATTATTGGATGTCCAGTTAATTTAATTTCAAACTCTTACAATAGTTATTTTGTCACTTTTCACCATAAGTAAAAGTTATTTACATATAAATATAATATATATATATATATATATATATATACATACATAATATATATATATATGTGTGTGTGTGTGTTTGCATTATCTGTGTAATTTAACATATGATAACATGTTCCTATCATAATACATAGAGTTTTTTTTAGTGTAATTTACTTTTCATAAATATCTTTCGCACTATTAAATCGTAGAATTTAAACTCTTAGGAATAACATGGACATATATAGATATGGTAAATGATTGGTTTCGATCAAATGTTGAACAGGTTAAATTAATATGTAACCCAATTTAGCCTGAGTCGAAATAAATTAAATCATATTTAAATTAAATTTAAATAATGGATCATAATCTCACTCGTTTAATGAGCTGAAGAGTAGAAAAAAGAAGATAAACACTTTTTTGATCCAAAAAGAAAAAAAAGAATTAGAAAGAAAATGATTTGGTGATCTCTTTATTTTTCCAGCATCTGTTTATTACAAAACTGACTACTTTTTTCTCCCTAAATTTTGTAGGGCCTATAAAAAATTGTTCTTGAGCATATAAAATGTAGCCTTTGAGAAATAATTCATCCACGATAACAATAATAATAATATATTCAGTATAATTTTATAAAATAAAATTTAAAAAGGATAAAATGTACGTAGACTTTACTTGATCCATCTCAGAAGCAGAGAGGTTGTTTTAGATAGAACCCAACTCAAGGATAAACAAATCAAAGCAATCCAAGAAAGAAAATAACGGATGCAAAAGCATCTCAACATCATCTGAAGTAAAAATACTATGATACACAAAGTTCAAGAAGCAATAGATGATATCAGAAATCTATGTGCAAGCTACTATAGGAATAATACTACGACTACTAGTATGAATGGATTTGCTAAACAACGCCTCAACTCCCTGCTAATCTACTATCCTGATACGTGTCCTCCACAACCTCCTATCTAGGGCCATGTTCTAAGTAAGTTGCAACTGCATCATGTCCTGTTTAATCATCTCTTCCCAATGCCTCTTCGACCTACTTCTACCTCTCTTGAAATGTTCCATCGACAACCTCTCACACCTCTACACTAGGGGCCTCCGGACATCTCCTTTGCACATGTCCAAATCATCTCAACTTTGCTTCGAGCATTTTGTCCTCCACATAACGTTAAATTTAAGTTTAATATTTGTTCAGATATTGCTCAATTTTATAAATAAAATATTATTGACTTTTGTTGAAATCTTTACAATAACGTATAAAATTTTAAATCGCCCGTCTAACATTTTTTCTTATAATATTTTTAATTTTGTCAATTTCTTTTCTTTTACTAAATGAACTATTTGAGAAAGGGACAACCTTGTCATCTCTTCGAACTTTCCTCGAAATTGGCAAAGAACTTCTTTTCTTTTTGGGACAAAAATTGAAACGAATAACAAATGATTTGATGAGAAGGTGCATAATTAATAATTGATCATCAAAGTTTTGTATCTTCATTAATTTAGATAAGGGAAAGGGGAACATTATTTTTAGGACCACTATATAAATTAAAATTAATTGAGTCAATAAACATAATGATGAATAAATTTGCTTGGCCAAGTATAGAAACATTATTGAGTTGGGATACCTTACCTGTCTCTATTAGATTTATTATCTTTTTAGAAGCAAGACACAATTCATTATTTTTTCTCATTTTATTCTTAATAATAATTATTTTTGAAGATTACAAATATCTTAATAAAGTAACTAATATTTAATTAAATAAATTATAACTTAAAATATAAATAAAAATAATTATTGGAGCTAAGAAAAACATCATGATGTATGTGAAAGAAGTGAAGTTTTGTGCCAAAAAGTAAAATAACTTTTGACTAACAATATCTAAAGAACTATCCATAAGCTGTTGATAAAGCTTTTGGAACATTTCCATAACAGAAATTTAATTATTATTACTGTTTTCGATTTTGACTAATTTAAATTTATATTAAAAATAATTTTATATTCGATACTTGAATACGAGACATCTAAATCATGATCATCATTTCATGCTTGTTGCATGGTTATTAATGTAAAAGATTTTATAACAATTGAACAAAAGAATCTAAGGAAAGTTCTCACTAATATATAAAAACACATCATGGGACAGGTATAATATAATAATGTTCCCTATAGATAATTAAAAATAAAAATTATAAGAAAACAAATATTCTCAAAAACTAATTATTAATATTCGAGTACCAAAGCCCATTTTATGTAACATAATTAATAGTAGTATATACTATTTTTTCTGTCCCATTTTATGTAACATAATTATGATTTTGAAGAATTTTTAAAAAAATTATTCAATCACAATATATATTAAATTGTTAATTATCAAAATTTATAATATTTTTTATAATTTTTAAATATATAAATTTTATTTACGGAATCGATCGGATTAGATAGATATTCGTGAAACAAAGGTCATCAAAAAGATCTCGAAGATTTAGTAAAGTACGAAAGTCGGGATTTTTGAGAAAATAAATTCCTATTTAAAAAGCGCATAACCGCATGGATAAGCTCACATTAATCCCGTCAGTTTGAGATCCAAATTCAAAAATTTTCTTATAAGATTTAGGAATGAATTTGAAATTGAATACTATCAATCCATACGTAGAAAAAAAGAGATACGATTCATCATTGATTCAAACACTATATCTATAAGATACATATCAAGGAGGAAAAAAAAATCAAAATTTAATAACTTGAAGATTTATATCTTAATTCAACATGGAAAAAAATAATTTTGATATTTATAATTCAAACTGTGTCACATAGAGTGAAGTCGATAAAGTAAATAATGTCATGAATAATTAATCTAAAGAAAGCAATGATTTGATAATGACAATAAAATTATAATACAATCTTGAGAACAACTTTTTTTTTTCAATTTCTTGAATTTTTTTTTTTGGGGGGGGGGATTGTGGGGGTGGGTGGGGGGCAAAGAAGAGAAGAGACAGGTCATCTCAACAAGACATAGCCTCCTCCTTAATCATGGCAACCATTTCATGAACAGCAGTTGCTATCTCACTCACTGTATTTAGCTGACAATTTTCTTCCACCTGTCCTCATGTAAATACAAAATACTTAATTAGAAGCCTTTATTAACACTCAATCTTTTTTTTTTAAACCAAATATAATAAAAATATTTTCACATATATAGTTCGTTCCGGTTAAACAAAAAAATATATTTCTATCTTTTAAGTTTTGAATTTCATTTTTATATATCCGTAATTACACTCTTATAATAATTACAACATCATATTCAATAAAATCTTACAAAATGAAGTTTTGGGAGGATAGAGGGTACGTAAAGTCGCAGACTTTACTTTTACTTCTTGAAGATACAAAGGTTATTTCCAAAAAAAACATAATTACACGCTCTTATAGTCATAAAAATGACTTAGACAACCCGTTATGATCATATATAAGGGTATTTTTGTACGCAAAAGTTCACTTTTTAATTAAAAAAATCGAATACAATCAAATATCGAGATATAAAATAAAAAATTTAAATAATATAATAATAACATAATTTTAGAAAATTATGCATGTACTAACCTTGACGCTAAATGAGTAAAGTACCGTGTCATCAGCTGTTGTAACACTTAGGTGAAGTATAGTAAGGCACATAGCTTGTAACCAATTAACAATTTTCAACAATTGTTTTGGTCTTCTCCTTGACAACACCTTAACATTAGCATGACTTTCCACCATGGTCACCTCGATGTCGGCGACCGCCGACCGCCTCTCCTCCGTCATCCTCGACCCCTCATCGCTGGCGGCAGCCGCCAACGGGTGGTTGTTTCCGGTGGAATATTGGGGAAAAGTGAAGAATTTAGAGAATGGATTATTATTATGAGAAAAATTTGGTGGTTGGTTTTTTCTTGTAACTTGTTTATGTGCTTCCAAAAATTGAAGGAGTTGTTCAAGTTCTTTCACAAAATTAATTGCGCCTCCAACAATTGATGCTTGGTCTCCCTATTCACATAATTATGGACAAAAAAATAAATAAATGTCAAATTATTGTATCAATTATTTAAAAATAATGTTTTACTATATACTTTAGTTAACTACCAAGCTGGATGTTTCCTAGTCTTTAGGGCAATTTAACGTTGTTTTTTTAATTAGTAAACACGACCAACCAATAATTGTCCACCCAAATAATACATTTAAAATCTAATCTAAGAAATTATACACAAAGTAGGGTATAAAGATTTACTCACAAATCTACGAATATATATATATATATATATATATATATATATATATATATATATATATATATATATATATATATTCTTAATTAATTATGTTAAAAATGTTCAATAACAATAATAACTACATATCAATCTCAATTTAGTTACCGTTGCTTGAAAATGCTAAAAATAATAGAAATAATAAAAATAACAACACCACCAAAATGAGTTTACAATTATGTACATTAACCATGCATGAGGTTTTTTTTGTCTTTAACACTATCGGTTAAAATTGACATGCGACGATCCAAGTAATTTTTGGTAACAAGTCTAATATTATAACTTAAAATATAACATAATAACCTATTATAATAGGTTTAATTGCACTAGTTGTATGAAAACTCTTTATGGTACCTATATCAATAATAATAATAAAACATACGAATTTAAGTTATATGCATTTTAAAAAAAAAGTTATATTATTAGTGAATTTTAATTCATGATAACACGTTATATATTATTTTTATCAGGTTATGCATTAATATTTATTTTAAAATAATTTATAATTATTTTTCTTAATGAATTGATTGTGTAAATAATTTTCTACACCGTTGTTAGTGTATAAAATTTTAACTCAGAAGAAAAAAAATCCACTATGACAAAAATAAAAAATTGCCAACTTGTCTATTAATGCATGTCCTTACGTGCGTGTGAGAAAGTAAAAATAAATTAATTAATTAAAGTACCCGTTGAGCATAAGACGGCGGCATCAATGACCGGAGAACGGCGAGGTAATCGTTCATTTGCCGGCGGCGATTTCTCTCGACGGCAATGTGAGTCATCCTTTGGTTCTCTATTTCTTCCTTGTTCTTCGCGCATTTTGTTCGCCGCCTTTTTCTCCGCCCCGAAACCACCGTACTCTCCGCCGGAAAACATTCCGCCGGCGAGAATCCGGTGCAAACTTCCGATGAAGAATTATTATTATTGCTGTTGCTGTTGTTGTTATAGCTTTGTGCTATTGAAGAATTGAAAGAATCCCAATTATTATACCCCTCATAGCCAAAATCATAATCATGAAAATTTTCAAGATTGTAAAAATTATGGCTATAATTGAAAGGATCTTGTTGGAAAACAACAGTTTCAAGAGCCATTGTTTTTCTTTCTTGAAAAAAGGGCTACTAGTGATTTTTTTTTCTTTTTTTTTTCTTTTTGGCTCTCTCTTGAAGATTTTGGCTAATTTGTGTAAAGGGTTCATGGGGTTTGGTTCACTTATAAAGGCTTGAAAAGATGAAAGGAAAATGAAGTAAGAAAATGCCAAAGTTGTACCAATCAAATTTGTAGTACTATAATTTTTTTTGGTGAACTAGAGAAACTCCTACACGTGAGAAAAACTAATGTTTTTTTTTTTTTTTTGGTTTGTGTGTGAGAGAGAGAAACATTCTATTATTTTGTTCATTAATAATTAATTAATTGATGATTATCCTCTTGTTAATGAGGGGTCATGAGGTGGGGTGGTGGGGGGTATGCTTGTCTAAAACAAGAAAAAGTAGGTTGTGTACATCATAGTACTTTTTAGAATATTTTCCTTTTGCCTGAATGCGAAATGCTTTTAACATCTAAATTAGAAGTGCTGGTTAGTAGACTTTGGATACTAGTAAATGGTTAAACAAATAAAAAAGTTAATGGTCAAAAAATATGTCTAAAACATCTTAGTTTTTCGAATTTTATATCTGAAATATTAGGCGTGCGAGCATTTTGTTTAATCTATCGTCAGTTATCTATCAAAATACATCTCAACTATTAATTATCCTTTTTTTCTTCCTAAAATATCACCATCATTTAGGTATATATGAAAAAAGAACTAATCAATAGTTAAGGTGTGCTTCGATAAATAGTTGGTGATAGTTCAGATAAAAAACTCACACACACCTAATAGTTCAAATATGAAATTTAAAAAATCGAGATACTTTAGATGTGTTTTTGACTCTTCATGCACAAATAAAATAATACTATAAGATTTAATGATAGCTACTCCCTCAGTTCACTTTTACTTGTCACATTCCGTTTTACGAAAATAAATTTAACTAATTCTTATTTCAAATTCAACTCCTCGCTTTATGTTAATAGACTTATAAACCTGTCCAAAACTATACAAATTATACCATCACGATATATATAACTTAAATTCTTATTATAAAGTTCTCACCTCTCTCCTCTCCTCTACACATCCAACAAGCCAATTACACCTACTTTCTTCTCTTATAAGAGAAAAGATGCTGGAGAATATTTTCCTTTTTTTTTTAATTATTATTTTACTTATTTTGATATGGAATTGTCTGTGTCTTCATTTGGTTGATAACAATTCTTTCTCTTACATGCATGGTGAATCTTTTTATTAGCTTTGACTAGAAAAAAGTGAACAGATTTGAGTCAGTGGAAGCAATTGAATAAATTCATGTGACTGCCCGTACAAAAAAAAAAAAGTCTCCAAGAAACTCATAATATATATAATGTAATTTTTTAAATATTATTATGTTACTATAAGATAATTACAGGTGACTTACCAATTACAAGGGTTGTCACAGCGTAATAAATATTTTTTTATTCTTAATTAGAGATTTCGAGTTTGAACTCTGATATTGAACACTACTAAAATTATATTATTTTTTCACTGATTTCGCACTGAAAATTATTAAAGTGACTATTCCCACAAATTATCGGTGGGAAAAAAAAATAGTGTTTTCACATAGAAAAATCATGGAATTTCTCACTGTTTTCAGTATGAAATCGTATCCCACTAGGGGTGGGCAAAAAAACCGAAAATCGAAAAATCGAACCAAACCGAATTAATTCGGTTTTTCGGTTTCGGTTTTTTTTTTTAAATTTCGATTTTTCGGTTCGGTTTTCGGTTTTCATTTTTCGGTTTTTCGGTTTTTCGGTTTAACCGAAATTTTACATATATTTTTTTTAAAAAAAATTGTAACTTAATTTCAAAAAAATAAAAATACTACACCCAACCCAAATCTCAAAGCACATTTACATTTAGAGAATTATTTATATAATTGATACAATTGCTTAAGTTTTTTTTACAAATAACAAGTTTTATAATAGTTTTAGCATGTTAAGAAAATTCTTACTATTATTAATATGCTTTGAAAGAAAAATGAAATAATATAATATCTATTTAACAAGAAATTAGGGACCATAGATTATTAAAATCTTAAAAGACCCTTAACTTTTTATTGGTTTTGTTATAAGGATATTAAGCATATGAGAAAATTTATTATCAAAAACTCAATGTTATGTATGTACTACTAAATGTAAATCAATTGATCCCACTATTTTCTTTATTTAAAAAGTTAAAATTAAGCTTAGTTAAATTAAACTTTAGAATTCAAACTTAAAATAATTTATTTTGAATTTAAAAAGATAAAACAACTCATTTTTAATTTAAAAAGTAGCTCATTTTGTAAGTTAAACAATAGCCCATTAATTAGGCCCATAACCGAACAAAACGAATTAGAAAAATCGAAAAAATCGAACCGAATTTGAAAAAAATCGAACCGAACCGAAAAACCGAATGGCCACTCCTATATCCCACCATGCATTTTTGCAATGAACAAATTCGATGGAGAATAAGTGCGAAAATCATGTCTTATAACACAAATTTTTTATTAATTTATGATAAAAAAATATGTATTTCTAATAGTGAAATATGAAATTTCCTTTATTAGGAACATTTTAGGGGTAATATGAGACTTCTTGGTGTGATTTTGAATTTAATCGAACTTCATCATCAATATCAAATATTGGAGGGACAACAAAAAAAAGGTGAAATATAAAATAGGTTAATTATAGTAGACCAATAATGCAGATCGATAGTATAGCGCAGGGGATTTATTAATTAAATCTTCTTAGTTAAAAAAATATATTGTATATATAATATTAAAAATATCATGTGTGTGTATATATATATCTAGTACTATAAGTTTAATTTCATTGGCTTATTTTTGTATTTTTTTTAAAAAAATTAATTATTTTAATGAAAATTTTGATTCCGCGCTATTTCCAAAGACACTTGGTTTGTGCTTGAAAGGCCAACATCTGCTTTTTATGTTGTAGCTTTTTAACTATCAACCTTCCTGTGTTAAAACTCCAATTTCAATGAAACTTTTCACCTACTTATAATATAATGGAGTACTATTACAAGTAAAGACTAAGCTTCAAGGGATAGTACATGTTGTGTATTTTCTTAATTTTTTGTGGATAACTATTATAGTATAATGCATATATAGTCATTAATTAGTGAATGGAAGGCTTATAACTCTTGTATTCATATATGTCAGATAACTGTATGCGAACAAAGTTTCATATTTATATATAATTGAAAAGAGAGTTACATATAATGTATAGTGATATATATTGTTGATGGTACGAGATCTTGTGGGAAAACAGTGAGAGTTTGGCCCAAAATAGAATATAGCATATCAGACCATGTTAAGACTTAAGAATATTTTTACACGATTTTAAACTTAATAACTGGTATTAAAATTAATAGTATGATGAGGCGAGTATGATGATGACAGATTGATGGTGTGAGGTCTGGCTTAGTGCTTTTGCCTGTTTGCAGGCTGGTTTACTATCTTTAAAGTTTTATCTGTAACTTTAAAGACGAATGTACAAAGGAAAAATAAAAAGAATACCAATGGAGTTGGTGGACTTTGAGAACGGACGATAAGAAAGAATTTTTGAGATTATTGAGTTAACCTTTAATCTTGTATTTAGAGGATTTAAAATTTATATGTGTAAATTAAAAAATTATTTTATATGTATAATTTTTTATCGAGGGGGTTCAGATGAGCACCCTCCTGATCCTAAATATCACATCATATTATAAGTATTTTGTGATATCCGCCCCCTAAATCCGCCCTTAAATATCACATCATATTACGAGTATTTTGTGATATCTGCTCCCTAGATCCGTCTTTAAATATCACATCATATTAAGAGTATTTTGTGACGTAAGTTAGTTCTTAAGTAGTAAACCTCCACTTCCTTCCCACTAATCTAATTCTTTTCCAATGTCTTAATTTAAAAACCAGACAACTATATGTTTTTAATTTATTTATTTACCTAACAAACTAATTGAATCTCAAAGTAAACTAAAATGATTAACTGTGTACATGTGGACCAAATTAAAGCACCATTCCTGTTAATTTGGAGAAGGATTAATTGAAGGACCACACATTAATTACTAAATTAATTAAAAATTTAATTTGGTGCATATATATATTATTTTTAAATTATATATTTAGAGGAATATTAGGAGTTTTAAAGCTGCTTTCAAAGATTTTGTTATCTCTATATCTTAGTCAGAAATTAGACCGTGGACTGTGGACTAATTAATTAATCATAATTTTTGGTTTGGATTATACTACCAAATTAATAGATTTGCAACTTAAATTATGAGATGAAGAATCTTTTCACAAGTAATAATTAGGAAGATAATTGCTTACTTATTTTTTTTAATTTTTCTTTTTTATAAAAAAGATGAATAAACCAAAACAATAGTCAATCTTTTAATAATTATGATTATTGAACATTGATTGTTCAATATCAAAGTTTAAGAGTCATTTCATATAGCTGCTAACTTGTTTCGCGCACACAGTTCTAATTATCAAGGTATTATCTTTTGTAGTAATAATTTATGAGTCTTACGCGATTTATCTTTTTTTGAATTTGATCTTCTTATGTTTTAATACATAAAAGGTATCACAATAGTTGAATTTGAAACTAAACTTTTATGACCCCTAGCTTTTTCGTCTCATTCCAATATTGTGGGATTTGCAAGATAATTTTCACAGTCAAGGTATGAACTTTTATTATACTAACAGCCCAGTTGGGACTGTCAAGGTATTATTTGTATTAGTTAATTTTTTGGGACTTATAATTTTGTCCACTTGAGGTTTAATCTGAAATTTAAAAATGGTGTCTCAATAGTTGAATTCTGAATTCGCCTTTTATGCCTCTAATTTTACAAGTATTTTTGTGATATAATGTGATTCACTTTAAATGAAATTTGACGCATATATAGGTATAATAGTTGAATTCTGAACTCGCTCTTTATGCCTACTTTTCTTTCCATTTTGTAAAGCAAGCTTCACAATGACCCCCTTTCTAATTAGGTGATAAAATAAGCTTATGAACTTCGTAATTTGCTAATCTTATTTAAGTTTGGGTTGATTATTAATTCATTTATTTGCTAGATCATATCAGTCCATCAATGTTTGTGATGATATCTAGTCTAAATTGATCCATGAGAAATTTTATTAAAATATTTTTTTAATATTTGATATATTATATATAGTTATAATAAAAAAAAATCCTATATTTAATGTATCGATATTACGAAAGTGTCTAGGAGATCCGTCACATATTATGCCTGTTGAGAATGTCCAGATCTCTGAGGAAATGACTTATACATAGGGTTATGTTGTTTATTGTGATGCTTCTAAGATTGATTTAATTTTTGTTGTGTTTTGCTGTAACATGGCAAAGTTATTGCCTAGCTTCGAGACAGCTGATGAAGCACGGGAAGAACTACCCTAGGCATGATCTGGAACTAGTAGTAGTAGAGTTTGCATTGCAGAACTGGCATCACAACTTGTATGGAGTTCATGTTGACATATTTACAGATTATAAGAGCTTTCAGTACCTATATAGTCGAATATGAGGCGGAGCAGATGGTTAAAAATGCTAAAATACTACGATGTAAGTTAGGTATTAAAAAAATTATAAAAGAACGAATAAAACAATTAAAACTTAAGAAGAACTGGACGACTGGTTAAGTTTTGACCCACTTTAAGCTTATTTCAGTTCAAGTAACTTTAGAACAAATCAATAACCTGCTTAGTAATTAATTCAGTCAATTTTAATATGCTCAAATTCAATTCAATCCACTTTTTTACCACCTTAAATTAATACATCCATTATCTTCTTCTTAAAACGCGCAATAGCTTTATAGATTTAGGGTGGAAGTTAAATTAATGATACGCGAGAATTTATGTCCACAAGCAACTTATTGTGTTTTATTATTATTATTATTTATTATTGTCTAAGATTCGATACTTTATTCGTTGACTTAAAATTCTGAAATCGCCCTAGGAGGAAGGGAAAACACCTCTCTTTTGTCTCTCGTGTACCATATACCTAGCTGTTTCCAGAACAAGGTTGATTAACTAGTTAATTATAGGGGTTTAACAAATTAAAATTGACTAACCAAACTAGTTAATTAAACAAAACCAAACAACGTATTAGATGTGCCCCCAAGGGCCCACACCATAGTATTATTGAAGGTTAAAAAAAATTAAAACAAGCTTAATTAACTGGCAACACTTTGAATATATCAAAATTAATTATAGTTTAAGAGATTCGATGCCAATTAAATCTTTATAATTAAAAGGGTGATTATTCCCCCAAGACTTTCTTACGTTAGCGACTGTTAATTACGTACAATCATTAAATCATTTTGACTATTATTATTCCTTCAAGAAACTTCCAAAATGTCTTGTACTCATCAAATGACAAAAGTAGTACTCTTCCGTCTTAAATTATTCATCGTAATTTTTTTTATATATATATATATTTTTTAAAAAGTTAAATGATCACAAGAATTTTTGCCAAAATGACTACAATTCTCTGTTCACATTATGAACTGGTTTGGTTTTTTTAAAAACCCTTTTTTAAAAGTTAAATTTTTTTAAAAATTTATTTATTAATTGTTATTAATAAATACCTAATTTTATTTTAGAAGAAAAAGAGTAATATGATCTTTTTACATTTGTGGCCAAATTGTGGACACAAAATTGTAGCCATTTAGCATCAATATTAATTAGAAAGAGGTTTTAGTTATTTTACCTTTTATTGTGGATTTGAATAATCATAACATCACCTATAATTGAGACGTTTATAGTCTTCAAGAACAATAACTACTAACTAATACTCCTTAAGTGTCATTATCTATCGTGATTCTCTTTTACACGTTTTTAAAAAAAATACTTCCTCCGTTCCAAAATATATAGTTGTCACGTTTCGCTTTTCTAGAGTCGTGAATTTGACTATATTTCAAAGCTAAATTAGATTAAATTAATTCGATATTTTAAAATTAAAATTTAGATATTCAAAACTATACGTAAAGTGTTATAATTGCAACTTTTCTCATATCAATATGATGAAAAATTACATCTTAAAATATTGGTCAATTTTTATATCATTTAACTCTTAAAAAAAATTGTAACAAATATTTTGAAACGAATGAAATATTAATTAGAAGAGTTTTTAGCTATTTTACCCTTCATTGTGTATATTTGAATAATTATAGCATCACTTATAATTGGGGTATTTGTTAACTACTAAGTAGTACTCCCTCCGTCTCAAATTAGTTGACTTGCCGTAATTCTCTTCTACACTCTCTTAAAAAAATTATTAAAAGATTTTTTTAAAGCTATTTTACCTTTCATTGTGTTTTTAAACAATCATAACATCACGTATAATTGAGATATTGGTAGTCTTTAAGAACAATAACTACCAAGTAATACTCTTTCCATCTCAAATTATCTGTGGTGATTCTCTTTGACACGCCCCTTAAAAAATATTAATTAGAAGGAGTTTTATCTATTTTTTACCCTTCATTGTGTATTTGAACAATCATAACATCACCCATAAATATAATTGAGGTGTTTGTAGTCGTCAAGAACAATAACTACGCACTAAGTAGTACTCCCTCCGTTTCAAATTATCGATCTGTCATGATTCTCTTTTACACACCACGTAAAAAATATTAATTAAAAAGATGATTTTAACTATGCTATCCTTCATTGTGTAAGTTGAACAATCATAACATCACCTACAATTGAGATATTTGTAGTGTTCAAGAACAATAATTACTAAGGGTAAAATGAAAAAATAACAAATTTTGTTTTAAACTTCTAAAACGATAAATAATTTAGAAAACTATTTTTAAAAATTACAACTGATAATTTGAGACAGAAAATAATAATTAATAAAATATCAATTCATATCATATGTAAATTCTGAAATCAATTTAATTAGTTCCAAATTCTGCGTTATGAATATGAAGAAACTCATCTTTGAATTTGTTAGAAAAAAGAAAAAAAAACTTTCGAATTTGTAAATATTATCTGACTTTTGTATTACAATAATATCATAAAGTAAAATTATGGCGCTCATGACAGAAAATGAATCGACGAGGACGGATTGTAGAGAAGGACTGCAAATTTTTAGATTGATAAATTTCTAAATAAAAAATATACGTGAGTTACATGATATCTTATGAAAATTTCGTATTAAAATAAGAGAGAAAGGTGAAGATATTAATATATACTTTCAGTATAAAAAAATATATACATCAAATATATACATAACTTAAACTCTTTTAATTTTTCTATTTGTCTAAATTGTTGTGCCATTGCAAGATCCTAGTTATTTAATTAGTTCAATAATAAATCAAATGGTTAAAGAGAATGAAATTGTCACTTCAAGTCACTATTTTAAGTACTTGGATGTTTATATATGTCTTTTTGCTTCTAAAAGCATAATAACATTGTGACATAAATTCATTATCAATTAACAATGTAATTAAACACTTTAATTATATTCTAATAATCTCATAAAACCAAATAAAAGTTTAATTTAAAAATTGATTGTCTCATTAGAATTGAAAGAAAATGAGTAAATGCATGCATGCATGATTTGATGAAATATCAATTAAAAGTGATTGATCATTTATGTATAGCTTTATGTACAAGTGTGTCTCCCCACTTGTCTCCAATTTGGAGTTTAAGAATTTTAATTAACTTTAGCATTGTAAATAGAATTTAGAATGGAGCTTTCAAGTAATTTTCTCAACATTAAATAAGCTATAATTATACGAGGACATAATCTTAGATCGAAATTATAAAGGATATAAATTATGATAGAGGATTAGTTAGGTAATTAAAAGTTGTCTCGTTTTTTTCTTTATATTAGTAGTCGTAGTATTACTCTGAGAGTTTCTTGTTGTTCATCTATGTTAATATTTAGTGTCTCTTACATTTTGACTATCGAATTTACTTTGTTGTAGAGACTGACCGAGTATTTTTCTTTAGTATGTTTTGTTATGCTTTTTTTAGCATCTTGTCTTGACTTTTTCACTTTTCTTGCTTTCTTTCTTTCTCTTTCTCTTTTTCTTTTTGAACTGTTTTTAGTTGAGCTGAAATTTTATCGGAAATAATTTAGATTTTATTTGTGAAATTATATTATATAATATTATATTATTGTTATTAAATAAGCTATTAGATCACTCTGTTTTTTTTTTCTTTTTAAACACTTGCTATTTGATGATCACAATGCATTTGTCTTCTTACTAGAATTTATTTGTTAAGTAGGACACATAATCATCATAATAAAGTTGAACATGAGTTTGAAATATTAATTTGACTTGTATAGTACATATACAATATCAGGAGCAAAGGTTGAAATTTGGTTACAAATTTAAATGAATTCAGTAGATTTACTCAAATTATATATTTTTGTTTAAAAAAAATTAATATATATATAAAGTTAAAAATTAAGTTATTATTTGAGATCAATCGTCCTAAAATATAGAATTCATAAAGTTGAAGGGTGTGTTTGGCATGAAAAAAAAATGTTTTTTAGAAAAATATATGATCTTTTTAGTTAATTAATTTTTTTGTGTTCGCAAGCAAAGAGTATTATTCTAAAAATATTTGTATACAATCTTGACAAATATTATAGGAGGTGGGGTAGGGTTGGGGTGAAGATAAGGTGTGTCAAAGATTAAGAAGGATACAATCAATATAGAATGTCACTTATAGAACTTGTTTTCCTACTTTCACATGAACGTTGTTTTTCTTTTAAAATTTTTTTGACCATCGAACATGAGAAAATCAGAAACAATTCCAACATTTTTCACTAAAATCTAAAATGTTGTGTAAAACAATATTTTTTTTTTGAAATTAAAATTGATCCTAATGTTTTGTCTAGATAATCTGAAAAAGAAAGGAGAGAGGAGGTGAAATGTATCTTCATTTTTAAATGTTAAAAAAATTGATAAATTATTGTCTAGTTAATTTTTTTTAATTGTCTAATTAATTATTTTTCAAACAAGTTGTCTAGTTGAAGAATATTTTTCAACTAGCTCACTAATGGAGATTTATTGAATCAGTTTATATAGAAAAAAAATAAAGCATATGATTATTATAATAAATATGCAGTTTTTATTCTCCTCATCTCATGACTCTACAAGATTTATCACCAAAAATTGCGGTGAAATGATAAATATTTTTTATTCTCAATTAAAGATTTTGAGTTTAAATTTTAAGTGTGAAATCGTCTTTAATAAAGAGCATTTCACTATTCAAAGTGGGACTTCTCGATATAAATTCGAAATAATCGAGCCTCAAAATAAGAGTGTTTTAAATTTAATATGTGTAAACAAATTAAAACTTAATCAGAATTAAATGAAATTGGACTATAATCAATATTTAACTCATTTTGACACAATTTATTTCAGCTTAATTAATATTATTTATTAAGTCATTTAATTTTAACTCAACCATCCATTTAACACCACCTAATCGAAAATGGTATGATTGAAATTTTGAACAGTGACTTTTAATTTTTTTTTAATGTATATATAGGTGATTTTCTCTTTCTAAAATGAACTTTGATCATGGTGTGTATAATCAATATTGGGCCGACTTTGCGACTGGACTAGCATGACTTGGTGGTACTCGAGAGTCGAGCCCATATGTTTGGTTTACTGGACTTGGGCCCCCAACAAGTAGCTGCCTGATTTATATCACTTCTATTCTGGTCCAATTTTTTTCAGGCCCAAATAGAATAGCAAAACTTGTACCAATACCTTTTACCGGCCCAAAAGACAGAAATCGGTGAAAACACTAGAAGGAAAAACTCTCAACTCTTCCACAGAATCAAGTCTTCACTTAATCTTATATAGTATAGTTTTATTGTCCTAAGTTTTGATGTTCCATTTTGGAACAAATGAAGAATATTTTTAAATACCAGTATATTTTACCCTATAATATGACGGAGGGTAAATTAGCTATTAAACTAAAGTAGAAGGGTAAATTTGACCTTTTCCCCCTTAAATATCTAATTTTAATTTTGAAAAAAGAAAGAAAATTTCATAAATAATTATACTTTTAAAGAGTAATAATGAAACATAATTATAATTTGTATATATATGAAATATAACTATAATTGTTATTAGACGGGACGGATATGAGTTGTATTGGCGTATTCAGGCTGTGAATTTAGCTGTATCAGGAGGGTATCAGTCAAACATATTATATCAATTGAAAAAAACACAAAAAAAATTATAACTTTTTGAGCCGATTGTAGCCGAGAAGATATATAGTTAAATTTCATAATTTTTAAAACTGTAGCTAGATATTATAAATACAATCTAAATATTTATCATGTCCCTTAATTTTTTCTAAAAAAGATTGTCTTTTGCTTACGTTTCTCTCTTTGATGCAAACTTTACCTTTTACATCACCAATCAAGAACTAAGAACCTCTAATCACCAAATCTCCAAGCAAAGTCACACTTTTCACTGCCCTTTTGGCCTTGTCTAATTTAAATCAGACAAGAAACGTTAGTTCTTTTCTTTTGCTGTACATTTATTTCAGTGCTTTTTTAAAAGAAAGAACTTTTGTGTTTGTCCTTATCTGAATACAGATTTTTCTGATCCAATTAATAATGTAATTAAATATTGTCTAGCAAAGGGTCCTTTTTTTGGAATTGATTGAGTGAAAAGGAAGGTATTACTCAGATTCTTCTCTTTCACTTTCTGTCTTTCAAGCTGGGATTTTCAAAGGGGTTTGAGTATATTTTACTCCATTTTTTTTTCTCTTCTTTCTGTGCAAGAAGGTTCTTTTACTTTCTGGGGTTCAATGATTTTGCCTCTATGATGTGATTTTGCTTCATGGAACTCCTTTTCTCCGAATGGGTCTGTGCTTTTCTACTCTGCTGTTGGCTTATCTTCTCTGTTGGGCATTCAGGTTTGGTCCATCACTCCCTCTTTTCTTGTTTTGTCTTTATCAAGATTCTGAACAATGTATTTTGCTACACTAGATAATGTGGTTTCTACTTTCCTTTTTTTTTTTCCGGTAATTTTAGTGGAGGGGTTACATGGAAATTCAAGAGTAAAAGCAGTGAACTTGGGTGGATGGTTAGTTGTAGAGGGGTGGATAAAGCCTTCTCTTTTTGATGGTATACCCAATGGAGACATGCTTGTATGTTCTCTTTATGCTTCATATTCTTGTTAAATTCCTATTTAGATTGAAAAGTTTTGAACTTTGGGAGATGATTGTAGTTTGGCAATGCAGGATGGAACACAGGTGCAATTAAAATCTGTGACACTGCAAAAGTACATTTCTGCACAGAATGGTGGAGGAATGAATGTGTCTGTGGATAGAGATAATCCATTAGAATGGGAAACATTCAAGGTGAAAATGCATTATCAAATTGCTCATTGCTATCTTTTAGTCTTTTATGGATGATTGTATCACTTATTGTTAATACTATCCCTTGAAATTACATAATTCAGAAGCTATAAAATCTCCCAAGTAGGTTTCGAACCTATGACCAATCAGTTAATAGTCGACCACTCTGTCACTGAGGAACTGTGGAACAATAGGAGATTCGATCTCATAGACTTCAATTCCCGTTTGCAGCACATGACCAATATAAGTTTGAAGCTTCCTTCGTAACTCCCCGAACTTCTCCATTTGGCTCCCTTATGTCAGCTCTGTGTTTCATATATTTGACCTCCTAAATGTTTTGTTCCTCTTCCAGTTAGATTCCCAATTGGTTTCAACATTGTAATGAAGGGAATGTATTTGCAGCAAACAACAACATTCCTGGGACTAGGGAATGTATTTGCAACAAGTGAAATTTTAGTTGATTTCAATTGAAACTCCATATTTCAATTTTATTGATTGAATTGATACTTCTTATTTACCTCTTTCAGGAGTTGTCTTATGCTTTCTCTCCATGCATTATCTTTCGTACAAAAATATAATCTTTAGTGTTTTGAAAATCCATTTACTTTTTGTTCAGTTATATTTTGGAATATTAAACCGATTCCTTTTACATCCATAAAGATGCTTACCAAGTTTATCTGATATCAAATTTTCTAATTCGGCTGATGCAATTAGCGCTTATCAGCAGAAACAAATCTATTTCGATAGTCCTTTGTGGCTCTGGTGATAACTAGATGAACCCATTATTGCTTCACGAGAAACTCCCATCAAAGTTCACTAAAATCAAATATGAAACTTAATTCACCGTAAAGTATATATGACGAAAAGAGATTTTTTGAGGTCTTTATACTAACATGCCTACAATTGAATAGACTTTAAGCTAGAAATTGTTGATTCTGAGAATAGAACCTGATTAATCTGCTTATTGTTAGCAGTTGTGGCGGGTTTCTGAGTCAGTATTTCAGTTTAGAACTGCTCAAGGGCAATTTCTGACATGCAGTGGAGATGGAGATAGTGTGACTGCAACAGCAGAGTCTCCATCTGAATCAGAAACATTCTATCTTGAAAGGAACTTCAATAGAGTTCACATCAAACTGAAAAGTGGAACTTATATACAGGTAATTTCTGATTTCTTTTACTTTCTGATTTGGCAAAAGAGCTTCTTGCGATTACATATTCCAGCTGATAATGCCTCTTCATTTTCCTTTATTTCGTTATCTGTCTCTGTTGTTGAACGTATCAGCATATTTGATTTAATACAGTTCTATCCCTTTTTGGTGGTTTACATGATATGTACAGAGAAGGATTGCAATTTGGAAACTCTTGTTTACGGCACTAGGTTTAAGGAGGTTTTTAAAAAAAAAAAAGATTTAAGGAGTTCATCATCATTTTTGTTTCAATCATTTTGGAGGTTTTGATTACTTTCATCCTGGGCAAGCTTGTATTGTATATGAGTCATCAGTACTAATTACAAACCAAATATTTGCCTAATAACATTGAGTTTATGCTTTTGTGGAATAATATACTAGGCTTTCCTTAGAAATTTCCTAGCCTTTGGAGGTGTAATTCAATGGATGGTCAAAAAGTAGTGTTCTTGGTCTTTTAAGTTGTTTCTCTTTAAGCTAGTATACATTCGTGTGCACTAGCTTTAGCATTATGCTTCATAGCTGACATTCACGTCTATCAAAAATTCTACTAGAAATGCTGTATAATCTCGCAGGAACAATGTAATAGTGTTCTACCTTATTCATTTTAGGCCTCAAATGACAATGTTCTCACAGCAGACTTTCGGGGAAAGCCAGGTTGGGATGATAATCCAGCCACATTTGAGATGACGATTGTGGGAAAGTTGCAAGGAGACTACCAGCTTGCTAATGGATATGGGCATGACAAGGCAAAAGACGTTCTTAAGGTAAATAGATCATGTTGTTGCTTTGAATTGACTTATTTGTCTAATGTAAGTGAGACATCGGGATTCTTCTGAATTAACATACCAGGGTAGATTTCAATATCAGCAATAATATTTCTACGGCTTCTGATAAGATTCAACTAACCAGTTGGCATAATCTGCTCAGTTCATCATGTAGCGATGCCTTCACTTGTTTGCTGATAATATGATTAGTGGATATTTAACCTAAATGCAAGCTCATTGTATTTCTCTCCTTTTTTGTATGTTGCAGAAGCATAGGAATAGTTTTATCACCGTAGATGACTTCAATTTCTTGTACAGACACGGAATAAATACTGTCAGGATTCCTGTTGGCTGGTGGATAGCTTCTGATTCAAATCCTCCGGCTCCTTTTATTGGTGGAAGTTTAGAAGCTCTTGATAATGCATTCTTGTGGGCGCAGTAGGTCTTGATTTCTACTATTGCTTTCTATTCTTTGACATTTTCATCTTCCCTTCTTTCAGTCATCTAATTTCTTTTTATTCGCAGAGCTTATAACATAAAATGCATAATCGACCTTCACGCTGCGCCAGGTTCCCAAAATGGAATGGAACATAGCGCCAGTAAAGATGGCACAGTAAACTGGCATACATCTCCCGAATACATCTCACAAACATTGGATGCTATAGAATTTTTAGCTTCCAGGTAGAGCTTTAATGAATTCTTTACAAATCTATCAACCGTGCTTTGCAATGAGCTTTAGTCATTTCCAAGATGTTGCGTATTTGCTTGAATTTTCAGATTGAACATGGTGTTTTGACCATGATAATAAGTGATGTCCTAACTTATTGTTCTTATTTCTATACCATTGGTAACCACTCTTGAATTGTACTTCACAACATGCAAGACTCTGATATAACATCTTCAATGTTATGAAGAAACTCCCAAACACAACACACAATGTAGAGAACTACTGATAATGTTGCAGCAATCAAATTTCAACAACATACCCAGTGAGATCCCACAAGTAGGGTTTGGGGAGGATAGAGTGTACGCATAAGTTACCCTTACTTTTTGTGAGGTATAGAGGTTGTTTCTGATAGACTCCCGACTCAAGAAAAATATTATCAAAAACAGGTTTTTGACAAATACAAGAGTAAAAGTTATGGTGAAAATACTGTAGAAAAGAACTTGTATTGACACAAAAAATAGTAAAGATAACCCAAGTAAAAGAAACAACAGTAGTAATACAATTCTAACTGATGTTTTAATTAGCTGGAATAGAGAAGGCAGACTAACCAATCAGAAAGAGAGATGGCGAATTGTCCCTGCATGTATCTGGTGGACTCTATGGAAGGAAAGAAATCAAAGATTCTTTGAAGACAAAGAAAACTCTATCCAGAAGACTAAGATGAACTGTATAGGGCTTTACAATTTTTGGTGTAAACAACAATGTCTAGATAACATAGAATCTTTTTGATTTTCTAGATTACATTTAGAAAGCCTTTTGGTCTTCCTTATGTAATCCCTTTTGTGATCTGGATACAAACACAGCTTGTGGAAGTATCCTGTTATAGAAATATACTGTTTACCATTGTCAAAATAAAAAGATAATCATGGAATAATAACAATGATACTGATAAGTAGAAGAGGGAGCAGAGACATCCCTCGATTACCTACTAACCCTCTATTCTAATCCTCGACCTTCTTGCTTTTTTATCTAGGGTCAATGTCCTCGGTGAGGTGAAGATGTGTTATATCATGTTATGTCTAATTACCTTTCCCCAATTCTTCCTCGGTCTACCTCCACCTCTCCTAAGACCTATCACTGCCAACCTCTTACACCTCACCAAGGCATGTGTTCTCCTCCTCTTTACATGCTTGAACAATCTTAGTCTCGCTTCCCGCATCTTGTCCACCATTGAGGGCATTCTGACCTTGCTTCATATATCTTCGTTCCTTATCTTGTCTCTCCTAGTGTGCACACATATCCATCTAAACATCCTCATCTCAACAACCAAATTACACAATTTTCTAAATTTCCAAACATGTCCTCAACCGTGGTTCCTCGCCCATTTGTGTTCATAATGTCCACCTATTATTCTGAACTAAAAGTAGTCTATCAGCCTTCAGATCTTTTATAGATTTCAGCTTAAGCTGAACTTTCTCTTTCAATATTTTCTTTAAATTTATTTGTGTTTGAAGGTTAACACCTCTGCCTTATTCTGATCTTTAAGTATATCACATATATAAATGAGTATAACTCATGATCATTCGCAGGTATGCCTTGCATCCTGCCTTGCTGGGAATCGAGCTTCTAAATGAGCCATCTGCTGCAGATGTCTCACTGGATATTCTGGTGCCCTTTTATAAGCATGGATACCAAATTGTTCGAAAATATTCACAAACCGCTTACGTGATATTTTGCCAAAGGATTGGCAACGCAGATCCATTTGAACTTTATCAAGCTAACATAGGCTCATTAAACACAGTAGTTGATTTGCACTACTACAATCTCTTTGACAGATACTTTGATAAACTGACCTCTTTGGAGAATATTCAATTTATATACAAGAGCAGACAATCCCAAATACAGGCTTTGAACAGTGCCAACGGACCATTGGTGTTTGTTGGTAATCCTTTCTTTCCTTTTGCAACACCTTTGGTTTAGTGAATTAGGACGAATTTTCAAATACCACATTTCATAATTGTGATATCTGACATGAATTTAACTGATTGCAGGTGAGTGGGTGAACGAATGGAACGTGACTAATGGTTCCTTGGCAGATTACCAGGATTTTGGACGAGTTCAGTTAGATGTATACAATGCAGCCTCTTTTGGATGGTCTTACTGGACACTAAAGTGCGAAAAAAAGCACTGGGATTTTGAATGGAGTATTCGGAACAATTATCTTCAACTGCAACCAGGTATAGATCTAGCCTTACTTGCCTCAGCCTATTCGAAACCACTATTTCTCTATGTGTAGGCACAGAGGCGGAGTTAAGATTTTGAGTTTATAGGTTTTAGATTTATGAAAATGCAGCTTACTGGGTGCTGGATAAATTATTTATACATACTATGTCGATTTTTAAACACAAATACAGAGTTTTGACCAAACCTCCGCCCTTGCATAAGCATGTACAACTAGGATTGCGAGATTTGTTTTCTGCATATTATGAAGATTAGTGCCTCTTATCTTCGTAATTTCACCGGTCTTACTTTTTCGGGAATGTATGTATGTAGGTAATTCACCAAGGAAGAGGATATCTAGAGTTATACTGTTGCTCGGATTGGCATGCATTTGGAACTTTCTGCATTAGAAGAGCCAAAGAAGCATTTTGAATCCAAGCATGGATGATGGAATTGAGAAACAACTATTCTTTGTGGAATATATAGTCTACCTTCAGCTCCAAACATTTTGCAGACGTGGAGGTGAGAGCGCGCGCACACACACAACACGATAGGATATTGTAAAACTCGATGAGAATTTTCATTGTTTCGCAGAATATGAGAAAAGATATCGTGAATTCTTTCAGCGTTCATGTGTTACTCTTATATGACTCAACTTCTATTGAATTGATAAGAATTTTTCAATCATTTGCCAAAAATATGAGAAATATATTCTTCACCTTTTTTTTATTGAATCGATAAGAATTTTCGATCATTTGTAACACGTTTTTCTTGAGCCGAGGGTCTATATATCGAGGTAGGGATAAGGTTTGCCTATATCCCACCCGCCTCAGACCCCATTTGTGGAATCACACTGGATATGTTATTGTATATTGTTCCCCTTTTGAGCTTTCTTGTGTTACATGCACCTAGATGACTTGACATAATACAGGCTACAACAATGTCTTGGACACCAAAATGTAGCTTCTTGATCATTTGTCCAAGTGAAAAGAACCTCATTAAGAGGACAAGCAAAACTCCAAAATATGTCATTGATAGTGACATAAATGTAATACTATGGTCCAATTGCTTCCTTTTGAGTGTATTTTGGTGAGGAGTAGCGGATACCTCGTGAAATTAGTCTAGATCCGCGTAAGCTAATTCTGTTGTACAGTTTTTTTAAAAAAAATGTTATCACGGGAGAACAATCAAATGTTGACTAGTATATCTTTGCAATGGTCCCTATTCATCAATCTTTGTCTTTATTCGCCCCAAAGGATTTGATTCAACACAACTCATAATGCATCAGTTAGATGCACATCACAAGTTTAAATCTAGCATGTCGAGAACTAAAAGCTAGGTATAGAGAGGCAAACTTAATATCCACCGAGTTTGTCGTGCACTATTCGAATTTCTCAATTATAAAAAAATTGTATATCGTCTTTATTCAAAGTTTATCGCCTAGAATAACTAAAACCCCGATATTTAAGTAAAAAAGGCAGAGCGGTGAACTCATTATTCACTCACTTTTCCTTCTTTAATTTCCTACCTCAATTTTATTCTCCTAAATATATACTAATATTCTTTTATTCTCCTAAATAAATATAAAAAGATCATGTTATGTATATTAACCAATTCATATATAGTGTTAAAAGAACTAATTAAAGGATGGGAAAAAAAGTATATTAAACAATGAAAAAAAGAGAAAATTATTGACCAAAATGATTGATATGAAGCATATGCATCCCTCTTCCTATATGACAAATCTAGCTTTTTCACTCTTTTTTTGTTTAAATTTATTTTTTATTTTTTAATTTTGACGACACAAGGAATCAAAACAGCTCATAAAAAAATAAAAATAAAAAAACAAATCAGAGGGACACAATCCCAACATCATATCACATCCTTCACTCACTTCTTTTCCCTTTTCGTAAAAAATATTTACACTACAAGATCACTTAAAATGTATATTCTCGTAATCATTTATGATAAGCAAAATTAGTATAATTTAAAAATTAAAAGTATAATTATACAGATAATATAAATGTTCTTGACGTTATTAATTAAATTTGTCACGACTCAAGTCCAAGCGGTCAACCTCGTGAATTTGTCCCCTTAGTGCTATGTCATCATCGAGCCTAGCTAAAAGCAAGCATGCGCTGCTGTGTTAACAATTGTATTATAACTTATAAAACTCTTTAACTTCACTTTTTACTCCTATCCGAAATATGTAATTCACCTAAAATGTCACGCTTAATTCTTCTTCAAAAGTTTGTCAACCTAAAAAAAATCTATCGGTCCTTCTCCTTCATCCGCCCTCATCGTCCGGCCCTCTGTCATAAATGACACATTATCCATGCATATTAGATAAATCAAATTCTCCAAGATTAGTTAAATTAATTAATGTTTCAAATATTCAGCCATGGCCAAATTCTTGATCTTTATTCTTGATTTTGTTCAAATAACATGGCTATATTCTTTTTTGAATCTTATATGATTTCTACTATATATTAGAGTTACATATATATATTTTTTGATATGTAGATATGAAAGGATCTGAGGATAATTTGGTAGTTGGTGATCACATTTTTGCCATGTCAAATATGTATACTAATTAATCATATATTGCATTATGAGATTTTATTCTCTTCTGATAAATCACAAATTTAACTTGTTATAATAGATTATTAAATTTGTTTTCCATGTTACCATATCATTCTTAAATTGTTACTCCCTCTGTGTCATTTTAATTGGTAAGATAAGATTTACATATCCATTAAGAAAAAATTAATAGGGATGGTGATTTGATTAATATAACCCTATTAATTTTTTGATTACATACAATAATAATTCTTGTCATATTTTAGAATAACTTTAAGTAATAAGGATAGAATTAGAAAAATATGATCAATTTTCTCTTGAATTTTGAAATTAGCAAGTATTTGGAGGAAGTATTAGATTGTAGGTCAATTTAACTCGATAAAGTAAAAATGTATATAATTTTTTAAAATTTTTATTTTTTTACTGAATGTATGTGACAGCTTAGCCAACAACTAACAATTAGCTTTAGACTAACATGCATGAACTCTCACTATTCCCAAGAACAATTCGACATTTTTTTATTTTTTTGATTTAACTAATTATATATATTATATACACTAATTAATAACGATGTAAAAGAATTTTATACAATTAATATAATTTAATTTGTTGTTTGCAAATAGTCTTTACAGAACTGAGATGGCAAAATTTGGCATACCCCTTCTTTTTCCAAATTGTAATAACATGAATTAAATTGTTGAAATTTGCTATGAACTTAATTCGTCATTAATTTATTGTAAAATTGCTCGTAGCTATAGAATATTTTGATTATTCGTTGCTAATCTAGCACTAGATAAGATTAACAACGGATCTTATTATTTAATTATAGAATTAGTCCGTTGTAAATTCTTGTTTTATTAGTAGTAAAGGATGAGATGGAAAATTTGAACTCCACGATACAGTACTAGAAATAGAGATTTTTTCCACCGCAAATCAATGAAAATTTAGTGTTATAAAACATAAGTTTTTCACTCATTTCCAACCGAACCGGTTCACTGAAAAAACGCACGGTGGGAAACAATTTCTCATCAAAATAGTGGGTAGTTTCATAATTTTTTTATGTGAAAACATGACTATTATTTTTTCTTTTCCCACCGATAATAAATGAGAATAGCCACTTACTATTTTTCAATTGAAAATTTTTTCAAAATTAAAAGAAAATAGTGATTTTTCAGTTCCCATCAAATTTTGGGTTATGATATAAAAAGGTGTTGATTAATCTATTATGTGAAACAATTAAAAAAAAAAATCACGACATTAATGAAATAAAAATGAAAATATAACAAACTAAAAAAGGATCCTCCATTAATTACATTTTTTACAAATATTCTTCTTTGGTAATTGCTACAACATGTGACACCCCATGACAAATATCCCAAATAGGGATTAAAAAAAAGAAGCCATGCAAGAAAACACAGCTAGAAAAACACATGGGATGTTGCATGGCAACACTAAAGAAATTACTCATTGCAAATAGAAACTCTACACAACCCTAAATCATTCATACCCCGCACGAGCTGGCTCAGACACCACGAGAGCGGAGAAAAAAAATGCTTAGTTGTTGCCCCATACTTCCTTCAGGATCGATCAAATGAAAAGATTCCGAGTCAGAAAATCCATGAACCCTCTCGAATTTTCCTCTGAGATACATTATATCATCGTCTCGATTAATTTCTTTACCATGAATAGTACCAGCACCTACAACTACACTTTCCATTTGTTTCAACACTAGTAAATCGGGTTTCGTAGGTTTTTTCTTTATTGCGAACCCTACTTTTTTCCCATTACAATACATCGTCCATACAGGCTTAGACAGAAGGGAAGAAGATTTTTCATTTCCATTTCCATTTTCACTTCCACTTCCACCACCGTTATTATTGGAGCTCTCAAGCGCGATTCTTAGTAGCCCTCCACGCATTTCACGCGCAAGGGTAGAAGTAGAAACCGCGAGTTCAAGGAGAAGAAGCGGGGTAGAGGAATTAGGGTTTGTTTGGATACAAAAATTGACTTTTCCTTTTCGATACCCGAAAATTGTACCCGTGATAATATTTGTTGTGTTTGAGGTAAATGATCGCCTAGGGTAATTGAAGGATGGAACGGTTTTTTTACTTATGACAGGTTCTGTGGGTTCAACAAAAGTACAGTAACAACTCGGGATGAGTAACTCCACTAGAGAGCGGAGGAGCCGCCACGAACGGACTTGTTTCTCACAATCGACGGTGGTGATGGTGGTGGTTGCCGCGACGGTGGGATATGAGCTAATCATTATTGATGATTATTAGAAAATTCAAGAGGCTCAACGAATTAGTTTGGAGACTATGTAGTTTATATAGAGAAGTTTGAAGTAATATTTGTTATAAAGAAAGAATAATTTTTTTTAATGAGTGATTTTTTTTTTTAAATTTTTTGTAAAGAGAAAACAAGAGGGGACAATGGAATCTAAGAATGTTGTGACGTGGCTTTAATAATGTTACTTTTTTTTTTTGCCCTTTTTTGTAATTAAATAGTTCTTGTCTTGTTTTTTGTCTAGGCTATAATCATGCAAATGTCCAAAACTTATAATTAATTAAAAATAAAAAAAAAAGTTGTCCATAAAGAATAATATTATCCCTTCCTAGCTGGTCTTATAAGGTGACTAATATATAGTAACCTTTTTATTGGAGAGCTTTCATTCATGATGTGAGATGTTTCTTTAATGTTGGAAAAAGGAAAAATTTTTGGCTAATCAAACAAAACATTGTGTTACCTTTGAAATTATCTATTAATGTAAAAGTTATGTACACCGACGATAGTGCGAAATTTATAATCGTTAAATATTGAGTCAAATGTTGCTAACGCTATTGATAAGATAGCATAATGAATAAAATATTAGAGTTTAAAGCTAGTCGGGTATCAGGGTTCGAGTTAGAAGTCGATGTACGAGTTCGGCTAAATCTAGTAACTTTAATTCAAACTTTATATTTGTAGTAAGAATAAAAACTTCATTAAGTATGTATATATAAAAGTTTAATTCAGAATACAATTAATTATTAATATTTGATATCGCTATCTTAGAATTAATTAATTAGAGATACCACATAAAAGGACTCAACACAATCTCTAACCTTTTAGCATTTCATATATTTTTACTAGGTATTTGACCAAATAGAATCGTCTGGTTCATGTATAATTCTCCATTACTAATATATCCTTAGAAGGCGAGTAAGGTTAACCAAAGCAAAGAGTTTCTCATGATATGGAAAATGAAAGCTCTTTTCCTACGCAAAATTTATGAATAAGTGATTATCCAATAATAAAACTTAAAAATATATATATATGGACTTTATTAATTAACTTTTTCAAATACAATTTTGTTTTCCATCTTAAAAAAAAGGTTTTCCCAATGAAAAATGGCATGTAATTAAGAAAAAAAGAGATTTTTTTTTTCTTTTCATTATTATGACTTTTTCCAAACTTTTCCATATGAATTAAAATTATCTTTTTCGTTGGATCGCACTTATTAATAAATACCAATTATATTTATTATTTCAAAAAAGGAAAATACCGTACAGCCATAACAACCCAAATTCCCCGGACCTTTTAATGATTGAGTCCTTAAAATATCATAGATAATATTATAAAGAGTTCAATTAATATACGTATTATCAGTGTAAATAATTTTTACACAATCGAGTCATCGCTATATATTATAATAATTAATATATCTTATTTTAAAAATACTAAATTTCATATTTTATGAAGACTTTACTTATAAATATTCTTTAAACGATCTGATACTAACCATATACAAAATATATTTCTTATATATTATTTACAAACACATCCTATATGGGTCCTGAGTTGGTTAACCACTAGCAAATAGAAACAAAAATCAATTGTTAGTTTTATTTACTTTATCTTTTGGACAAATAGGAGCTAATGTTCAATGGGAAAGCAACAAATAATATAAAAATAAAATTTGATTTTAATTTCATTGAATTGCTTTCTAGCCTGGCTTCTCCACTAATGTCCTTCACTTTTTTCTTCTTTTTTTTTTCTAAGATTTCCACTTTTCTTTTGTCTTTTTTTTTTTTCATAATATAAGTTGACAAGATAGGAGAATTAGGGTGTGTTTGGACATAGGAAAATGGTTTCTTGAATAATAAGTGAGTTTTAAGTAAGCATGAAAATATTATTTTAGAGGTATTTATATATAATCTAGCAAAATATTGTGAGGACGAATAGGTGAGGAGTGGGAATTCGGGGGTAGGATGATGGTGAAGCCAGAAATTTCATTAAGGCTGTTTAAAATTTAATATATATGTATGAAAATTAGTTTTTGATCTATTTACTTTGTATAATTTTAATATACATAATATAATTTTTTGACGAAAGATATTCGACTACCCACCATTGCATGTGGTTACGCCGCTGGGATGATCAAGGCGGTAGTATTTGGGAGCGTTGTGTGGATGGGATGAGGACACAATTTCATTAAAAAAGTTATTTTTCCATATTTTTTAAAAAATTATTTTTTTAGATAAAATATTTTGATCAATCAAATAAAAAATATTTAAATTAAATTATTTTTATTTTTTAAAATTTCGTGACAAATAAATTGAAAGTGAAATGAGAATAGTGGCAGAAATGCAGACGTAGATACATGAGAAACAAAGACAAAAGAGTGAACTGTTTGCTGTGACATATTTAAAAGATAGCCACTGGACATAAATTTATAAAAAGTAGCACATGTTGTGGTTCCTTTTCCTGTGGTTTGTTCTTCGATCATGTCGGAATCCAAATATTGATCACATGTTACAATTTTGCTGATTAATTATATATTCTTCCGTTTAATTTATTTATTTAATTTTTATTTAATATAAAACTTTAAAATATAAAAAATATATATATATTTTATAATATTAAACTAAAAAATATATAAAATGCATTAAAATATTTTTAAATTTTAAAATTCTAAATATAAAAAAATTAAATAAATTTTTAAAAATAAAATAAACAAATTAAAACACAAAAACTATATATAAAGAGACCTAACATGATGAGTCATGTCAATGTCCATTCTTTCATATCCACACACTTCCTTTTCTTTGGTTGATAATGTTATAACTGCAGCAAATTAAATGGGAAAGATTGAAAAAATAATTATTTTTTAATATCAATATATAGTTTAACCAGCAGCAGTAGAGGGTAGTTATTATTTTTATCATGTTTATCAGCTAAACATAATATATTATTATAACGATTTACTTGTAATTATCTTATAACTGATAATCTTATTGGTAAACTTTCTATGTTTATCTAGGTATTTAATCGATATGTGCCATGGGCGTTATATATATATATTTGAAAAAATTCGAGAGATTTATTTGGTTAAGCTACATGTCATAAGTTTGAATTGTGACAAACTTAATATTTGAATGGGATAATTTCTTTGCACGATAGTGGATTAAAAATCTCAATAGGGACACTGATCAATTTCTAATGGGAGTGTATGTGACGCTCATGACAGAGGACAGATCGACGAGGGTAAGTAATTACAAAAAAAAAGTTGGCAAATTTCTTGGGTAGCAAGTTTCTTTGGAGAAGGGGTGCATATGATATCTTAGGCTATAGGCAAATTCCACATTAAAATGAAAGAGGAAAGTAAAAATCAGCTTTGATATAAAATAAATTTACATAGCGCGGACTTGATGATCACGTAACCTAAGAGAGTTATGCCAAAGCAGATAATTTTTGCTCATGAGCTTAAATCGGGACAAATAAATTTAAGATAATTATGAGTATATTATTATAATAATATATTAATTGGTATCGCGATATGATTATTATTGATGAAGTGAAAATAAGCCATACTCCACACTATTTTGGGTTAGTCAAAGAAAAAATTGAATATTTTAGCTAGGAGTGGCAAATGGGTTGATTAGGTCAAATTTAAATGGACTAAATTAAATTAATTAGTAAAACGAAACTTGATTCGCTTAAATTTTATTTGGGTCAAATAAGGGGTTATAATTCAACCGTTTCAACATAACTCAACCTAAGTCTCTCCTCTTTTTAAACATTGCAATCAACATAACTGATTTTGAATCGTACGTATAATTCTTAGAGATTAGATTTGCACGGATTTTAATTTGACCAAAAATCATATTGAAGAAGATAAAAATTACTTCCTCCATTTTAATTTGTTGGTCTAATTTTGATTGGGCACGGAGTTTAAGAAAATAAAGAGAACTTTTGAATTTTGTGATCTTAAACTAAAAATATGTAAAATGTACCAAAATATCATTTAATCTTGTGGTCTTAAACATGTCATGTGGAAAGTTAGAATTAAAAAGTTGCCAAAAAAGAAAAGATATCTTTTCAAAACGAATTAAAGAAAAATGTAAGACAAACAAATTGGAACGGAAGGAGTAATATTGTTTGCTTGTTTGGGTTGGGTTACACTATTTTGACCCGATATAATCTTTTTTTTAATAGATCGTTTTAGGTTCAACCCATTAGGCAATTCAATAAACGAGTTATGACCCAACCCGTAAAGAACCAAACGGGTTGAAGGGGTTTGAATTGATTTTGTCACCCCTGGTTTTAGGCCCAAAAGAGATGAAGAGATAACAAAGTTGGTAATGTTTTATATGGGCCACTCAACTCCTAGCCCAAGAAAAAAGAATTTTTATTCTATTCAAAGCCTTTTGAGTTTAAGACATGAAAGACTCAATGAATATGGACCTAAGCCCATTGATTCTATAAGATGTGATCATGTGAAGTACCATCAATTATTGATCTTGCTAACCTTCTTTTTTAAAAGTACAATTTATTTTTTTAAAGAAAATCTAACCACACTCTTATTTGAAGTACAAATCCAAAAAAATGTACTACAAAAATAAGCACCCTCCACCTTCAATTTTGAACTCGTAGGTTCAAGTAATTAAGGAGGCCAAAAAATTAGGAGGGGTGAGGAAAAAAGAAACGGGAGATCCGGGAGCTGTTATGTTTTATTAATTTCTATAAAAGGTACTCCCTGCGTTTTAATTTGTTTATCTTACTTTTCTTTTTAGTCCGTTTCAAAAAGAAAGTTTCTTCTTTTTTTAGCAACTTTTTAAGTGTAACTTTTTACGTGGAATATTTAAGACCACATAATTTAAGAGTATTCTGGTACACTTTATATATCTTTAATTTAAAATCATAAGATTCAAGAAGAATGTTGATTAACCAACTAAACATTTATCAAAATTGTGGACATAAATTAGCAACCTAAATGAGTAATGACTAAAATTAATAACTAGCTTTTGACTTGTGTACTATAAAGACAATAGTTTGGGATTTAATTAAAAAAAAAAGAATTTGATAAAACAATATTTAAATATAGAAGTACGTAAATTCGTCTTATCACATTGGCCTCTGGCTATCTAGAGAATAAATTTGTACATTAATAATGTGATAAAATGGTACAAATTATAAGTGTGTTCGGTATGAAGAAAAATATTTTGATAGAAAATATTTTTTAGTATAATTTTAGTCAGTCATATTGTGATATTGTTCGTTCTGAGTTTAGTTTCGTGCATTTTAAAATGCACTATTAGGATGTGAGATCTCTTTACTTATATATGTAATATCTTTCCTGTGTTTTGTCGATGTAGGACTCCTCTCCTAAGTTAGAATGTCACAGTAGGCTTGAAGTGACCTAGAAGGAGATCGGGCTAAAGAGTACAATATCTTATAAGTTAGATCTAGACTTTTATAAATAAACTTAAAAATATCTTTTATATAATTTTTTAAATATATAAACTAAAAAAAAATCTTAAAAAATTATGCTCAAATTCACATTATAAATTAGTTATAATTTATAATTCCATCAATTATTTTATCTTGATGGGGTGGGGATAGGGAGTGGGGGCTTGTTAAGAGGATGTAAACAATTCAAAAGGGACAAGAAATTAGTAGGGTATTATGTTACACTATATTAAATGAACTTTGCCAGTGTCAAATGTTGAAATAAACTACTTCTTTTATCTCCCCATTATGTCTATGTTTTCAATATTTAAATATCACCAAAAAAAAAATTATAGAAAAATCACCAGTGACATATCACTAAATAGTCTACACATAACAACAATAATAATTCAGTGTAATCATATTAAGTGGGGTTTGGAAATGATACAATGTACGTAGATCTTATCACTACCTCAGAGGTAGAGAGATTATTTTTAGTAGGGGGTTTTAAGAAAGACAGACCCAAAGATGTAATAGCGGCACAGCACAGGAGATAATATATAATATCAAAACTAAATAGTCTACATAATTTTATGATATTTTATCATTAATTTGTTCGTAAATAGAATTAGCGATAAAAGTTGTCCGATTTTTTTTTTTTTTTGGTGTGTGTAATTAATATTACTTTATCTTAATTTTTTTGTGTTTTGATGGACATATTTCCATGAATTTCTAGTGTTTATGTCACCAACGTGCTCTCATTGCTCAATACGTCATAATTTGATTAACATTATATTATGTATTTATAGTGAAGTTAGTTTTTAATGATATTTATTATTTTCGATTCGAATTATATATTATTATAATTTTTATTTAAAATAATACTTCATCTGAATAATTCCGAACTATCGTGACAACGATTATTTGAGCCAGTAGTAAATATTTCACATCTATTATCTTACATTTTTTGATGGATGAGAATTTTTGAAATTGCTAAATAAATATATTTTATGTAGTTTCATAAGTGAAATATAGAAAATATGAAATATATAAATTTTATTTTTAATTTTTTGAAGTAACGAAATTAATTTTGATAAATCTTCGGACGCTCAAAAAAAGTGTAATATAAAAATAGGATGGACAAGAAAATAACAAGATTAGAATAGCAAAATAAACAAAAAGTAAAAGGAATTTCTTTTGTTTTATCTCTTTGGGACATTTCAACAAAATAAACTAGTCTTTTATGACTTTTCTAAAACATTTATTTTCTAAAGTTAAATTAGAGAAAAGTCAGAGTTTCTTATCTTTTTGCTTACACAATTATTGGAAAAGAAAAATAGGAAAAGCCAGAAGGAATATAATATAAGAAAGTAGGTTGATATCATTAACCTAAGTAGATATTTTAATCTAACACTCTTCATAAGAAAATGACATTTTGCAATTAATTAGTTGAAAGTAAAATTTAAAAATTATATATTATTCGTTCGTCTCAATTTATATGATATTTTTTCTTTTTTAGTCCGTGTAGAAAGAATAACATATTTCTATATTTAGTAACAATTTAATTTAAAATTTTTTTAACGAAATGATTTATAGTCACACAAATATCTGTACTAACTTCTTTTGCGATCACAAGTTTCAAGAACCTTTTTCCATTCTTACATTTTGTGTCAAATCAAATACTTTCACATGAATTGAACAGATCGAGAGAGTATGTATTTTGACAAGCGAAGATCAGCATTCAGAGGTTTAAGGAGAAGCCCGGAAAAAAAAAAGTCGTGGAGACGGCAATATAAATGATTTTAAAATGAAATCCGCCTTCGTAAAAAAGTCAATCTTTTTATTAGTCATCCGTCTGATAGCCCTTTCTTCAACAACATACAATATTACCGCTGAGTTCTCCCGTTAAGTAGTCATTTTTTATTATTTAAATCATAATTACAATATAATTCATTTGATAACCTTTTTAATTGGCTCCGTATACATAATAGAATAGAAATCTAGATCTTAGAGTTTATTTAATTTCCGAAGGAGCTTTATTTTTATCAACTCTAAAAAGGTAAATTTCCATGATACATCGCATATGTATCGCATATAATTTATCTTATTTTTAATAGTATAAATCTCACATTTAAAAAAAAAAACTAATCTATAAATATTTTTTAACTGACTTTTTTTTACGCTAATTATATATAACTTAAATTCTTTTATTAATCGTAAAACAATGCGAACTTCATACTTTTATAGTGTGGCAAGGTGGTAATCTCCTCCTTATTGTGGCTAATTGCATATATATATATATATATTCACACACACTTTAATTGTTCCACATTTAACCCATTACATTAATTACTCCTTCAAAACTTAACTATATCGAGGTTAAATGGTTCATATTAAACCAAACAAATAAAAGGTTTGGATTAAATGTATTTTCCTCGTTTAATTATTAATTGTCATGTTTTCTTTTTCGTGCATGTTCCATAATAAATCATAGATAGAAAAAAAAACTTATTATTAATTTACCTCATCTCTCTTTAATAAATATGTATTATAGTTAAGAACATGGTTAAGTTAATCTTGTTGATATTTAAATAATTATATGCAACAACAATATATTTAGTGTATTCCACAAGTGGGATTTCGAAAAGATAATGTTAGAGTGGGCCAAAGTCCTATATTTGTTTGGGAATTGATTGATGATTTGTTTATATGGACTTGGACGATTTTTTCCTCATGAACTAACTTTTGAAGTTGAGTTAAGCCCGAGTGCCATATATTTACAAGTAAGAGATTGTTTCTAATAGTCTCTCGACTTCAAAAGAAATGTAACCGACACATAAAAGTACGAAAGAAAAAGAGACCACAAAATATAGCAATGTACAAAATAAGTGTAGCAATAAATATTAATACACATTAAGGAAAAGAAATTACACGATACCTAAATTATACATTTAGAAGTACAACGACAATCAATTATTTATTAACCTTCTACATTAGTGTTCGACCTACATACCTTTCTATCTAAGGTCATATTTGTATGGAGAAGAATTAGATGACAAACACATGGTGCCATCAACAGATTCCGAGCAAGTCGAGAGCTACGGAGACCACAAGGGTCGAGGACTAGGCCAGCAGTTATCCTTGAGGTAGCCGCGAAAGGATGATCGTCTCATTAGGATAAGGATAGTGGAGTCATTATCCCTAGTGATGTGGTGTAGAAGACAAATGGAGGACAAGAGTCTCAAGGTGCTTAGGGAAATTGGTCTGCACCTTCCTAACATACTGGATGCATGGAACAATAATATAGGATATAGTATTTTAGGGCTTCCGTGGCATTTCACTATTGGCTTGGGTCTTAATTCTATAGCTTATAAATAGTCGTCCCTTTTCTTTTGTAAGGGATTCAGACTCTTTTCTGATCTTTCACGTAATTATATTGGCAATACACTGTTTTTTGGGCTCCAAGCATTTTTCTTTACTTTGTTTAGTTTTAGCTTAAGCCATTTGAAGTGTTCATTCTCGAGGGAAGGACAACGGTCTTGGGCTTACTCACATCCATATCAAGGACACTCAAACTCGCTTCTCTCCGCCTTATCTTACTAGTTTACATTAAGCTTACTTACTTCTATCACGTAGTACTAACCAAACTGCTAGTAAATCGAATATAAAATAAGGTTGAATAACGCCTGTTCTTGACTCCCTACAAATTCAATTATACCGATTTCAGCGTAAACAATATCCTTAGTCAGAGTTATATCATGTCCTATTTAATCAACTCCTCATAATTCTTCTTCAAACTATCTCTATCTCTCTTAACTTCTACTAAAGCCAACTCTTACACCTCCTCATTAGCGCATCCATCTTCGCACCTCCTCTTCACATGTCCAAATCATCTTGCTCTTTCTTTTCTTATTTGTTCGCTATAGAGACCACTTCCACCTTTAACTTCATTCTTAGTTAACTACTATCATTATTAGTATAAACTTAACAACATTATAATTGGAAACTATATAATGTGGTCTTAATAATAATAATAATTAGACCTTATTTACCTCTAATCAAAGATTTATGAAACCATAAAAACAAACTCTCTCTCTCTATCCTTCGTCAATTTTCTCCCCTTATTTTTCTCTCTTTTGTCTCCACTTCAACTTCTTTCTCCATCAATGGGGAAAAAGATTACAACTCTCAGAGATCTCATCGGCGCCATTAAAGACAAAGCTTCACAATCTAAAGCTGCTTTCATTTCTAAACCAAGTAATCTCTCCCTCCACCTCGCCGTTCTCCGCACCACCACTCACGCGCCGTCGTCGCCGCCGGACGACCGCCATGTCTCCGCCCTTCTCACCCTCGGAGACAGCTCACGGTTCACCGCGTCCGCACTTATTGTCATCATCATGGACCGTCTCCACCGCACCGGAGATTCCACCGTCGCCCTTAAATGCCTTTTAATCATCCACCAAATAATCAAACGCGGACCCTTTATTCTACAAGACCAGCTCTCTGTTTTTCCAGCTACTGGTGGACATAACTACCTCAAACTCTCCGCCTTCCGCGACGGCGCCACCGCTTCCACGTGGGCAATTTCCGCCTGGATCAGATTCTACGCCAGATACATCGAAACCCTCCTTTTTACCTCGAGAATTTTGGGTTATTTTCTTTCGTCTTCCTCCTGCAGCGCCCAGAAAGATAAACAAGAAGAAAAAATTTCAACCTTCTTGAACTCAGATTTAATCAGAGACGTTGATTCACTGGTTCAATTGATTGAGGAAACAGTCAAATTACCCGATTCCCTTTTATTAGAAGGGAACAAATTGCTCTACGAAGTTATCGGATTAGTGGGTACTGATTATTTATCAACGGTGAATGAACTGTTAATACGACTCAGTGAGTTCCGGGAAAGACTGAGTTGTCTGAGTTTCGGTGACTCGGTCGAGTTGGGTTGTATTTTGAAGAGATTAGAAGAATGTAAAGAGAGATTATCAGTTCTATTTTCAGTGAAAAAGCCATCAACTGAGTTGCTATGGAGTTCCGTCACCGAGTTGAGCCAGAAAATCGATGATTTGAAGGTCGAAAAAGCTGGCCGGAAGTTGCTAACGTTTGGAAAATCGAGTGAGTCAGCTCGGTTCGATAACCGAGTTATGAATTTCGGTGACTCGGTTCAGTTTTCATCAGGAAGGTATGAGATGAATAATTTACCTCTTATGGTTGTTGAAGGAAAAAATTGGAAGAATTGAATTTCAAATAAATTGGAGAATTTTTTTGAGGGAAACAAAAAATAAAAATATATATATATTCAAAGAAAAATTTCATAATTTTCAAAATTGGAGTCTCTCTCTCTTTTTTTTTTTTTTCCTTTTTTGGCTATATCTATAACAATATATTAGAAACTGCTATATTTTGTTTTTGGGTTAAATTTGATATGTTACCACAAACATTTTTGTACATATATGGTACATATATCCCAATTTGCGATTTTGATTGTATTCCATGTTTCTCTCTATTACATTATTTTGTTTACGTTTTTTGTGATTAAATTTTTCTTTAAATTGTTTGTCAAGAGTGCTTTGTATTATTTAGGTCAAATTTGGGATATCTTATTTCAATACTTCTATTTAATCTGTATCTAAACTTTTGTACGTCCATCGATTTGGAATTATTTTAAAATACGGTGTCCAAGTTTATGTGTCTCCGCTTGAAGTTTTGATAAAAATGGGTAGTGTTCCGGTGAAGTTCAGGTAAATATGGATGAACTTCAACAATATGCATCACAATCTAAAACTGTCAAATGAAAATGACCATAATTATTGCAATCGTTTTTCACATTGTCACACAAGAGAGGGGGGGGAGAGAGGAGGTGTTATGTACAACACTCATATAGTCATATATATCATATTTGTATGATGACTCGATATTTCAAGCTCAAGCAAAAAGACTTCAGTTATATGAAATTTAACTCTAGTCATATGAAATTTCAAACGTAGCAATGTGAAGTTATTCCAAAGGTGACAAACGTGCAAACAAATTTAACGTGACTTTGAATAGTGATTTCAAAATTAAATATTTGTACACTTCGAGTTCAATTGACTTTATTTTTTGGATCGTTATGAAAAAAGTTAAAAAGTATACATGTAATAAATTACATTCATTCTAAAAAAAATTATATCTAAATTACAAATTGGGCTATGTTTATGTGCAATATGGAGAAATGATGAAAAAAATGAAACCGTTATACTGCAACTCTTTTGTCAGTGTATTATATTATTGCATGGGAATTGTTTTTCTACTATTGGAAACAACATGGTCCCCTTGTCTTTTTTACCGTTGAACAACTCTTGTCTCACACAAAAGTGTACTTTTTGGTCCTTTGTTAGTGCAAATTTTGCTTCAAAAATGAAATTTGGTGGATGTAAATCTAAATTAATCGAGCTCTAAATTAAGTGTTAGATACTGATGACACTCAAAGAATCAATGTAATATGTATCTCTCCATGTATATCGATTCTATTTTGCACATTAGTAATATTTGTTTCGAGATTTCTATTGAATCAAATCTGCTGAAAAACTTTTTTAAGATAGCGAAAACAGTTTTAAGCCTTCACATAAGATATTGCGAGAAAAGCAGAACACAAATTTAATATATACTTCCTTGACGAGTAAAATATAACAGCCACGATTCCACGACCTACTTTAATTCAAAAGAAAAAGAAAAGGGCAAAATCTAGTAGCATAATGTGCATATGATATTGTATAAAATTTTATAAGAGGAAGCTTCATATAGTTCTTATGAATGAGACATTTGTTATTATAAAAATAGAAAGAAAAAAAAAAGTTACCAAAAAATTATTTGCCATTATATATTACAGATTATATTCTGAAAACCTAGTGGCACCATGGAAGTACATATGAATTATGGTCCAATTGTTAAAAATAAATAAATAAATTAGAGAACAACTTAATTATAATATAAAGCACGCTATCAACTTGTGTAACATTTAATCAAATTTTAATGTCAAAGCAAATTATATATTACTCCAAGTGGTGATAAAATAAATAAGTTTAAATTTTGAGATAAAAACATCAAGTTCTTTCATCTGTTCTAGTCTTGATTGTAGAGTTATTCTGGCATTTGTAAATAAATAAAAGGAAGGACATTTTTTCTAATACGTTAAAAGCATTTTTTATCTTTTTTCCGTTGATAAAATAATAAAATAAATAGATTTAAATTGATAAAAACATCAAGTAATTTATTTTCATCTGTTCTAGTCTTGATAGAAAAGTTACTCGGTAATTGTTGATGGTGGAAGATGAAAATTAATATGTAAATTAATCAAGGATCGAAATATATACAAACTTATCAAAACACCATGATTATCGAAGGAAAAAACAAAAAACAAATAAATAATACTACTAGCATGTTTGATGTCTCTAGATTCCCGGTATAACTACAATTATACTTCAGAATAAATGATGCTAGTGACAAACAAACAATATTTGTTTTTCTTTCTTAATAATATAATCAAGAAAAACCAAATTTAATTAATGGAAAAAAAATAATATATTTGGGGATGTACTACCTCAAAAGTCAAAAGAAAGATTTTCAGCTTTTTTTTTTTACTTTAATAATTATTCGATATTTAAATACAATGATCTTTAAACTAAATTTACCAAGTGATTATATAGTGTGTTTGGTATAAAGAAAAACTAATTTTCTCATTTGTTTTGTATGTATACAAATTAAATTATATTTTTTAATGAAAATTCTGATGATACTGTTTGGCCCACCTCGAAAATAAAACATACACTCAAATTAGAAGAAAAAACTATCACTTGGAGCATTAAGAAAACACGACAAAAGTTATTAAGCGTGAAAAACACCAAGTATATCAACTTGATAAGTATTATTCTTGACCAGACTTCAACAACTCAGTGCAATTCCGCATGTGAAGTCTGAAAAGAATAGTGTATATATTGATCTTATCTCCTATTATAAAGATAAAAAAATTATTTTCGATAGATTGATTAAACGAAACAAGTTAATCTAGATTTGAGAAGTTGCCAAACAAGAATTAACAAAATAAATTGTTTTACTTTTACCAATTAGGATTATAAAATTGGAACAAAGTTTTACTAGATTTATATTTGTGAAGTTGCCAAAGAGGACCACTTTCTTTTTATAAAGACTGTGACGTACTCTTGACTATTTGTATAAAGTAATCCTTAACCATTAGTGGAAAAGGCCCAAATGCTGTGGGCACATATTGGGCCTTAATACTGAAGTTCAGAAGCCCTAAGACTTCATATTCTTGGGCTGGGTCAGAGCCATAACATTTTTGCCTTTTATCTTGTTAACGAATCGATGGATCGGACTCAACTTAGAGAGAGATATAGAGGCCCGAGCATAGAACACGACAAGAACAAAAAAAAAAGTTATGAAAACGAGCTTATCAATGTTTGGCTCTGATATCATGCGAAAAAATTTAAACGTTCTATCCAAAATTTTATGATAATGAATAGAGTAGCTCAAGACCATTCAAGACGAGGAACAAATTCTCTAACATCTTCTTTCCTTTTTCGCGTTTTTTGTTTTCATAATTTTGGCGAGTTCTCATAATTCTATTTTTCTTTTCTCTATTTATAATTGAATGTTTTTAATAACTCGCAAATCACAATATAATTCGATAATGGTTATTAATATCATAAAATAAACAAATAAACGCCATAAAAGAAACAAAATCAATAGTAGTCTAATGAAAATTTCTTTACTAATCAAAATATGAAGCTGAAATTGGCCCCAACAAAAAATTATATTCGCAAAATAAGAGAAAATTATCATATTACCTTATTCAAAATCAAACTCATTTTAATTTATTTGTTGTGTTTGTTTTTACGCATCATTTAAGAAAATATTAATTAAGAGGTTTTTTTGACTGTTTAATTTTTACCCTCATTTTATATTTTAAGATATAATATTTTTTTCGTTAAATATTTACTCTATATATTGATGTGTTTGTAATCTTCACCTAAGGATAAAATATGAAAAGAATATTTAAGTTTATCTTGAACTTCTAAAATAATAAAATTTGAGACAACTATTTTTTAAAAATTACGACAGATAATCTGAGACAAAGAAAAAATATATTTATGTTTGTATATTTGACTCGAATCCGAAGTTTCTCAACTATTTCACATAATGAAAGCCATCAATTTCTATGTTTACATTTATTCGATTCATTTACAAGATACAAAAATACATATCATCAATCAACATTCATTTAAAATTTATACATTTATATATATTAATGTTGCTTCTTACTTTCGTGTGCAAAAGAAAAATTACAACTTAGCTTAATAATTAGCTTGAAAATTAAATCAGTATACAAAATTTCGAGATAAAAATTATCCAATATTATTGTTATTTTATTTTTCGTCATCATTAAATTTTATAAAATTCGTCGCTAATTCTACGTAGTCATGGAACCAACATCGTCCCATTTCCTTACATGCACTGAAGCCTTCTCTGCCTGCATTTTACACAAAGATTTTATTTAGTAAATATACTTTAGAGTTCAATTTTTATACACTGATATAAAAAATAATTAAAAAAAGATAATTATTAATATTTTTCAGAAGAAAAAAAAAAGAGGTGAGATTTATAACATGAAAAATAAGCAATTTACTTGATATTATTTTCAGAACAAATATTTTCACTAAGAAAATTTAATATATATATATATAACCTATTAATATAAATATAGTTTTTTAATGAAGAAATGTCAACTAACTCTGCCACTAGCCGCAACATGTTAACAATATAAACAAAAAATTAATCTATTTATATAATGTACGTAGTTTTTCGATGAAGAAATGTTAACTGACTAGCTCCGCCACTAGCCGCAACATGTTAACAATATACCAATATCACAAAAAAAAAAATATTTACTCTATCGATGTATATAAGTTAAATCCATATATCTCTAATTATTCTCTTATGCATCGAAAATTTATCTTTCAAATAAATAAATAAATATATTACCTCTTTATTCCAATCACATCTAATTGTGATTGTAGCCAATATCAAAGTCTGAACTGCAGTTCCACCAAATATCATTCCAGCCCATATTCCCTATATATATAACAAAAAAGAACTCATTAGCTTAAATTCATTTTATACATAAAAACAAAAACCAAAAAAGAAAAAGCTTTGAGGGAAAAAATAAGAAGAGTTAACTTAAATAGCCGTATTTCCATCTATTAAACTAAAAGTGATCGACAGATATATAATACGTAATCATGTATAAATTTTGTTATAATCTAAGTATATACCGATTAAGAAAAATACAGTGAACTTGACTGGTTATTTGTGTAAGGATCTAAAAATACTAGGTGGGGAACCCAAATTACTCAAATGAATTATATATTGTTATATTAAGCTTTCAAAAATTTCACATTTGAAAATTTTAGTTCCCTATTTATTTGATTTATGCAAGAATATGTACAAAATTTAAATATGAGGAACATACCATGACACCATAGTGGAAAGCCCAGCCCATAATAAAGCCCATAGGGACACCAAGTAAATAATAGCAGCCCAAATTTATGTATGCAACATATGCTTGCCATCCAGATCCAACAGCAACCCCTGTAAATATCCAAACATTAATTAATTTGAAAAAGAAATTAAATCAAGAAAATAGACTTAAAAATTGTTAACAAATTCAGTGAGTTCTGAATAAGTAAAATTTAATTTACGCATATAGTTCGAGTTGAAGTTAATGAATTCAGTTGACTCACATAAGATAGTCCGAAATTATTGAACATCGTTAAGGACAAATCTATCGTGGTATTGATTAAGGTTTCACGTGAACCCAATAACTTTTGCCTGAATCCTAATTGGTGGTTACAAGAACCCATAAACAACAAATCTTAATTCTGTTTTTGTATATCAGACATGTCGATTATGTAATGTTACACAACAAACAGTGGTAAATTCAGAATCTAGAGTCATTATTGGGGTTGGTCTTATTCATGTACTTCAATCGAACTCGCATAGCATAACGCTAAATCCGTCTCTGATCACTAGTTTAATCAACCTAACTTCAAAATGAAACAAAAAAATAACAAGAAAATAGTACTACTCCCTCTATCTTAATTTATATGAAACATTTTTCTTTTTAGTCAGTCCCAAAAACAACGACACATTTCCTTCTTTGTAAATATTTAATGACACTATCAATATTTTACCCCATGTTGGATCCCACTTACTTGGCGAAAAGTCCACAAAGATATACTCTTTTTATTTAAGGGTACGTAGTTTTAAAACATTTCCCCGTATTTCTTAAACTCTATGTCCAGTCAAACTACATCACATAAATTAAGACGGGAGAGGGAGTTAGCAAAATTCAAAATTTACCTGAGAGAATGGGCTGAACACTGTTGAGGAGAATAGTGAAAGCTAAGAGAATGGAGAGTTTATGAACAGCTTCAAGAACAGGTTTGCTAGTTGAGAAAATTAGGGCAAGTTCATTGTGGAAAAATATGATCAAAATCCAGAAGAATAAACCAATCACTATTGATTGTGTCACTGATACTGCTGCTGCAAATTTTGCTCCTTTCCCATTTCCAGCTCCCAACTCATTTGCTACCCTTACACTGCATCGGGTTCAACTGAATTCAGTATATTCCCAACACGAAATATATAGCGAGAAAAAAAAAATCACGCATCAAATGTTTAATAACCAATAATTTCCAAGATATAATGAATTCAGTAACAAATTGAAATCTGGATCCATCTCTACATATGGGGTACATACGAACTTAAACAGCTGATCGGATACGTATAGAGAAAATTGCGCCTGATCAAACTCAATGAATTACCCTAGCTGTGGAGAGCAGAGGCGGAACTAGGATTTGAAACTTATGGATTCAGAATTTCTGGTACTATAAAGTTGTTGAGTTCTAAGTTAGTAATACGTTCATATTGTTCAATAGATTTTTTAATGCAAATATAAGATTTGGATTAAAACAACTGAATTCGGCTGAATCTGTAATCAAAACCTAGCTACGCCCTTGTTGGTGGAATGAAGATTAAAGTAAAAAACGATATAATCAAACGATTAAAAAGACAAAAAATACTGAGATCGGCAAGGCGACTAATAATTTACTTTATTTTTCAGTTTACTAGAGTAATTTTGCAAATCATGACAGTTACACGTAGTTATCATTTAAATAATCTGATAATATAAAATTTCTTATTACACATTCAATATATAAAATCTTTTTTTTTCTTAAATAGAATCAAAATCATGCGTTCAATATATTAAAGTCTTTTTTTTCTTAAATAGAGTAAAAAATCATGTGTTCAATATATAAAATCTTTTTTTTCTTAAATAGAATCAAAAATCATGTATTCAATATATAAAATCTTTTTTTTCTTAAATAGAATAAAAAATCATGTTTTCAATATATAAAATCTTTTTTTTTCTTAAATAGAATAAAACATCATGTGTAGTTTGGACAAAATCTTTTTCAACTATAAAATGTCGTGCACCTTGTCTTGATATAACATGTGATTCAACCATTTTTCTACTTTTTCTCCCCATTTTGGAACTGTTAGATTCTAATTTTTGAACTTCGAAATTCGTTTTGATAATTCGACTAATCTAATTTTATATCGCATAAAATTCATTAAAAAAAAATCTGAGCATGAGAGGAACTAGCGCTTTAATTACGGGTACAAATGTACTCAATAATTTTGATCTTAATTTTATATTTATATTTAAAAATCACTATATATATACAAGTTATTAATTTTGATTCAATAATTTTTAGTTATTAAAAACTCAAATCCATCATAATTAGTGAGTTTGCAATTATATAACCTAATCATAGCTATAAGTGACCTAGTTGTCTTTAATATAATATAAGAGTCATATTACTATTTCCCTATCAAATGTAAGACGTAACTAATATCAACCACATATTTTTATAATGAAATTATAAAAACTGAAATATTAAATTATGTAAATGAAAAGTAAAAATAAATAAATAAATAATAAAATAAAATAAAAACTTACCCAGTTCCAGCAAAGAATCCAAGAGGAATCATCAATTCCCAGCTATTGATATTCATGCTGCAAGAATTTTTAAAAATAAAAATAAAAATAAGACAATGACTTATTTTTTTTTAAAAAAAGACATTAATTAGTATTATTCTTGTGTTGGACAATTTAAAAAATAACTTAGTCATTTTCTTCATTGTAATCAATTACTTCCACCGTCTCCGAATAAATGTCCCTTTAATTTAAAAAAAAATTCAAAATAAGTGTCATTTCAGAAATTTAAAATAAAAAATTATTATTATTTTCAGTTATATTGAATATTAAAAAATTATTTTTTTTAAAGATACTGTTCAATTTTCAAAAAATATCTAATAAATAGTAAGAATAACTTAGTAACATGTTAGTTTAACATCACGCAGACAAGTAATATCGTTCTAACTTCTTCACAAGATAACTAAGTTATATCTTGTGTTTATTATTTTTCTTAACGAACGTGAAGTAAGTTAAATCGATAGTTATTTTAAGACGGAGAAAGTATTATATTTGTGTTTGACAAGTTTGAAAATACTTGCCATTAAATTTGACTGAGACAAAATTATGAGACTTGTCGTCTTAATATTCAAAAATGACAAAGAGAATGATAATGACAATGACAACATTAACAAAAAGTTAATTACTTATTTTGTTTATCGTACATTTAATTTGTTAATTTAAATTTTGTAGTGTTGTCATTAATATTTAAAGTTTTAGTTAGCATCATAGTGATCAATTGAATATTCTTTATTAAAAATTATATTGAATCTTGAATATTATTTTTAACGAATTTTTCATTTCATCGTGTTATAAAGAATATGTAAAAGATGAAATGAATTAATCATGCAGCTAATTAATACAATTAACATCATCATTAGTGCCATAATTTATTAATCAAAGAAGAAAAGTTTTAATTTAATTACCAGATGGATAATGCATCCAAAGCAATTTTAGCATTCTCCAAATTACCAGTCATCACAATTAGCACCTTGTAATACCAGTTCTCCAAGCTGTTCCATAAAATAAAATAAAAAAGAAGAAAATATATTAAAACCATTAAGCATAATAATTAAACAAATCATGATCTTACGATTCAGGTTTGAGTCTCGAAAATAAGAAGAAAGTCTTAGTAAGGAACACTTTCGCCCTAATAAACCCTACACAACTTAAATTTGAATTGGTTGAATCAATGAGTTTCGGATAGTGATTTCATTTTAAAAAAATAGCGCTTATTAGTCATTTTTTGATCCTGTATTTAAAAAATAGCCAATCATGGAGTTTCAAACTTCGGAACTGAAATTTCATGACATGTTATGGAGTTCACATGTGGAATCTCAAACTCCGTCACAATAATTATTTGGCGTTGTCTTTAAAAAATAGCCACTGTCATAGAGTTCCAAACTTTTGAAGTGAAATTCCATGACATGTAAAATTTTGAAACTCTATCACAATGATTATTTGGCTCTATCTTTAAAAAAATAGTCACTCTGGTAGAGTTCCAAACTTTAGAAGTGAAATTCCATGACATATTCTAGAGTTCACAAATATGGAATCTATCACACATTGATTATATGGCTCTTTCTTTAAAAACTAGTCACTGTCGCAGAATTTCAAACTTCATAAATGAAATTGTCCTGAAGTTCTTGCATATGGAGTCTAAAACTCTATGACAGTGACTAATTCTTAATTTCGATAGACTAAAAAGTGACTATTTACAAATTTCACCAAATTCAAAAACTCTAGTAATAGTTTAGAAATTGTTACCATAGCATGACCCCAGAAGAAGCAGAAAGCTTGAAGAAGTCCCAAAGTCCAGAAAAAGCCTCCATGCTAAAACCAGTCCAAGAAAGTGGACATCCACCACAAATAGTGTAACAAAATAGCACCAAAAACACCAACCACCAAGAGAAATTCAAAGTAAGTGTGGTCCCAATAATCCCCAATTGAAACTTGTACACAATTAGCCAACTTATCAACACATGGGCAATGAAAGCCACAAAATTGGCCCAAGCAATCACATTGTTCTTCAATTGGCTTTGCAAGAACCTTTGCAATGGGAATTGAAATGCAAAGCAAAAGTGCATTGGGATAAACGCCAAAACCACGACTCCAGAGAGCTCTGCCACATCATCTGGTTGACCCAAAAATTTCAAGACGGGTGTTGCAAAAAAGAACATTGGCAACATTACGGTGCAACACAAGAAGAGGACTATCCAAGAACGCTGCAAATATACCCCTAACATGTAGTATTTCTTGGCACCAAATGCTTGTCCACATAGTGTTTCCAATGCACTTGCCATCCCTAGCTGCATAATCATAAATTTCACTAAGTACAATATTCTTGTGTACGTAACGACAAACAATGATAACTGCGCTTCAACCCTAAGCAAAAAAGTAGTACGTACGATTCTTGAAAGACTATATATAATTCATGTAACAATAATTGTGCTTCGATTGAATCCCTCGTCGAGAAATTACACTATGAAACAATTTTTCGATGTACTATATGAGATATTGAGATTTCTTTACTACAAGGAAAGCTTGATCAAGTGTAAGCTAAAAGTGGCCCAAGAAATCATCTTTTAGGCTGCAGGTTCAAATCCCAAGAAGTTGATACTTTTTCACGATTTACTTCATTCAATTTAAGTTCATCTCAACGCAAAGAAATGAATAAAGAGAATTCCTATATATCATACTTTCAACTACAGAATTGAAACATAGCCGATTGAGTGATCGATTGATACAGTTATATATAAAGCGTTAAAAAAAAGGGAAAAATTTATTTACCATGAGTCCGAAATCGAATCCAACAATAACATTACTAGCAATGGACATAGAAGCAAGTTCAAGATCACCAAGATGTCCAGCAAAAGCTTGAGTGATAACAAACATGGAGTAAGAGGCTATTCTACTAAAGATGGCAGGCCCAACTATGTGCCATAGCTTCTTTGATTCTATCCAAAATCTTCTTCCAAAACTTTGATCATTTTGTTCTAAATAATAATCACTAATTTGGATATTATTGGAGGATACATAATCTAATAAAGGCACCTTATTTTCCTCCAATATTTTCCCATTGCTAGACATTTTTCTTTTTTGGTTTTCTCTCTCCTTAGGCAAAAGAAGAGAGAAAGAGAGAGAGAGAAATGATAGCAAGAGTAATTCATTTGTGTGGATAATGATCATATATATATAGGAGGAGTAACACAAAAGAAAATTGGACTTTTCTTCTTAGTTACCTATTCTTGGAGTGACCATTTGTTCCTTTCTCTCTCTCTCTCTCTTTTTTCTTTTAAAAGTAGAAACCCCCATGCTTGCATGGGGTGAGGTATTAAGTAGCAAATGGCCGATTTAAATTAAATTTAAACGGATTAAAATAAGTTAACTTAATAAATAAATGAGTTGTTTATTAGTTTAAAAGTTATTTGGGTTAAAACGGGATGGACTGAATTGAAATAACTAAAATGCTAGTCAGAACCTAACTCGTCCAACTCTAAGTTTTAATCTTCTTAATTGTATACTTTTGTAATCTTTTAGTAACTTATAAAATTATTAATTTTTTTTAAGATGACTAAATATAACATATAGTTAAATTAAAATAAAATGTCTTTTTGAAAATATTTTAATAAGACTTCTCATGAATCAATTTGAGTTAGATATCAAGCCAAATTTAGACGAGTTGAACAAGTTATGATTTTATGAGTTGATTTTAACACATCTAAATAAAGCTACCAGGTGAAAAGAAATTCGTTTGAAATCTCATTCACTAAAAAATTACACTATTTTTTTTGTGTGTGTTTATATTTAGTTTTATATAGTATACTTGAATTCCGTTAGAAAATCATGCGTCAGCTATCAATTATCGCTATTAAATTTAATTTAAATTCTGAACCCGTCACCCAGGTGGACATAAGCTATACGTAAGTATGGAGTTCATGAATGGGATCAAGAAAGCAAGTTGTCCACATATTCTTGGAGGATTTTGATAAGTGGCTTATGGTGGTTTTGCCTTTTTTATGTATTTATAATTCATATTTTCTTTTGTGGTGAGTTCACAAGATGACTTTCTTTCTTTCTTTCTATCCACGTCTTTTTTTTAAAAAACCAGATTTTATTAAAACAAGACACCAAAGAAGACCAAAAGGACGTCTACCTTAAAATAGTAGAAATACAAAATATTCGCATTTGATATTTTAAAATTTGATTTTTATAATTATTAATAATTATAAATAGATATCAAATATTAAAATATTTTAAGTTTGATTTGATAGAATTAAACTTTGATATAGTAGTTCAATAATATATACAGTATTAAAGAAAAATATATTTTAATAAGATATGTTTATAATTTGTCTAACATATAACATGTTAATTAGCTTTTCGACGGAATCATGTATAGAAGTTAGATCTCCCATTCACTCTCAAACCTAATATTATGATTTGTCAACATTAGTCAATCAAGATATCAAAATCACTCATTAATATTACTGGCTCATATATATATGCATGGCGAACAATTTATTAGAGGTGGACGCTCGGTATTTGATTATGTATTTTCAAAGTTCGATTTTGCTAGCCGGTAATTAAAAGTAGATATCAAATATCGAACTTTCAATGTTCAACCCGATATGCTAATCTAACTTTGATACAGTAAATACTGATTAGGCTTTTGGTGATTTATGTCCACCCTGATTGCGGAATCAGTCGAATCCATCAATTTTGTCCAACTAGTCCTGTATTAGATTCATTAGATATCTATAAGTTATTAATTTAGAATCCAGTAATTTAAAAGGAGCTAGAGTTTTGAACCCATAAACTTGAGATTCTGATTTCGCTTCTAAAATTGCAATGATATTTACACACTAACCTTTAATTTAAAAAAATTTATTTTTTGAAAAAATTAAATATATTAAGAGACACTTAAAATCGACATCGATTTTCACATAAACATTTTAAATTAAAATATTTCTGATTTTATAACAATATTATAGAATTAACCAGAGCCAGATTCGAGATCTATCCTTTATAAGTTTTAAATTATATATTTTCTGTTCACTGAATTTTTAATAAATAATTTGTTCCTGTATAAAGATTTTTTTTAATATAAAATATAAAATTTATTAAATTTTATCAAATTTGCTAGGCCAAACACATACACAACTACTTAAATTTACTTCTATCTTTTATTTTTTTCTTCTAATTCAGTCTTGTTTCATTTTAACCTTCAAACTTTATCTTTTATATTTTATTTGATTATATAATATTAATTTTATATTTTTAATTATACTCTTCAATTATAATTTTATACGAACGATATTTAATTTTCATAAAAATAAAAATAAAAATTACCTCATCTGTTGCAGCGTATGAGGCCAAACTAAACAGTGAGAATCGTCAGCTTTTTTAACAATTGGAAAGAGAAATTTGCAGGGAATAATAGCTATCTCTTTTACCCAAAATAAGACAAATAATTGCCATTAAAATAGACCTATCATATATTTGGCATTATTTATTAAAGTATTTTTAATTTTGAATTTTTTTTATTTTCATTTGATATTTAATATTTATATTAAAATTTAATTATTTTTAATTAGGGTGTAAAAATTCATTATAGTGATAATATTTCTAACAAAAAAATTTTTTATTTAAAATTTAAATTTAAAATTTTTAATTAAAAGTAATTTCGAATTAATAAATGTATCGGCCAACTTTTTGAATCGTAATAAAATTATAGGGTCCGCATCACTCAGGATACTTGAGATTTTCCAGGGGAGTGATGTAATTGCTTACGCGTTATTTCGATATTCATGTGAACTAATAAATCAATATTATTAATTTTATTATTAAAAGAAATAATATTTTTAATTTATAAAATAAAATATTAAATATAATTGAATTTTAATAAGTGAATAGAGAATAAATCGAAATCATATTTAATATATTACAGATAATTTTTTTAAAATTATTTTTCTTAAATATTATTGTTGTGACTTTTTGTAGGTCTTATCTCGTCTTGCATATCTTGATCCATCAATAGTAGAATTATTGAAAAAATTGAGTGGATAATCTTAACAATTATTTTAGAAGTAGCAATTTACTAGCTTAATCTTTTTATACTTTTAATATAATTTAATATATTAATATGCGTTACTTATGATTCTTAGGTTATCAATAATAAATGTTGTTAAGTAGGCTGACAACGTATAAAAGTTAAATAATAAAATAAAACCTAATTAGCCATATTCTAATGGTGATTAGTTCTCTAATCACATATATAATTATTTTCCACAATTGCATATTATTGACCAAAGGGGTAATTTCCTTGTTTCCCAAGGGAGTTGAACCAAATTATTCTTTCTACCTCTTCCAATTATTTATTAGCCTTTTCTCAAAATAAATTGGCGAGATGGATAGGGCTAGCCTCATTTATTATTCTAAGCTAATTTTGTAGCTCAGAATGACATGTCGGTAGTGACACAAAAAAAAATCAAAGGTAAGTTTTGCATATATATTAAATTCTACATAAGTTGTAATATCATACATGATATTTGGTTTGCAATTTAGAAATGTGAATAACTAATATATGTACAAATTATGAGGAAATTTATATATTATTTTGTGCAGAATACAAGATAAAACAAGTAATACATGAATAACTAAACTCTATATAAAATAATATATAAATTTCCTCATAACTAATCATTATATTACTAATACATGCACAACTCTAACCAGCTACCGAACAACCCGTAATATATCAAAGCATCTTCATAAATTGCCTATCTAACTTAGAAAAATCATTTTCCTAGTACAAAATGGACCTATTGAATAAATGAAACCAACCATGCATTTAATTGGAGAAGATATCATGATAAATGAAACTTACTCCCCCTGCTCATATTATTTGATCAACTTTTTTAAGATGTTTTTTAAAAAATTAATAGATAAAAATAATATACTTATTAATTTATTTTTTAAATTATTTTTAATATAATTATTTATTTATATTATTTAGTAATACTAGGATAAGTAATAGAGAATTATTTCTTTTGAATTTTTATAATATTTATTTTTCAAAAGAAATTAATTATAAAAGTAAAATGATAAAAGATTTAAAATTTTATTTTATTTATATAAATTAATAAATAATTTGAATTAAATATTTTTTATAAATAAACAATTAATATAATACGAAGAAAATATTAAAAGCATCAGTTTAATTTCTCTTTCTTTTGGACCAAGTATTTATTTGGCTTTATTATCAAAAAATAAGATACGTAAGCAAATTCGCAAGCACCATTATCTTCTTCAAATAATTTCAGTTAATAAGTAATTTTTCATCGTGTTGTTTTAATTTATTTTATGTTTTAAATAAATATAAAATATATTGATGAATATATATATATGCGAGTATAATTTTGTTTCTTTATTGATTCTTTTTTTTAAAAAAAAATCGTGATTCGAAGGCTGTTAGTAGTGTATTTCTCGAATATAGGATGATGTGGTGATCCGAAGGTCGTTATATTAATAGCATATGTATCGAATATAAGATGAAATGGACCTCCTAGCGATGTATTAATTTGAGAGATAGCAATGTCGGATAACGGCTTTGACAGGGCAGTATTTGCTGCATTGATATCTTTATGGATATCCCAAAGACTTTATGGGATTTCAAGATGCCTCTTCAAAGGAATATGTTACCTTTTATACAGGGCGTGAACTAGGATTAATTAGGGTAGAGTAGCCTGTAAAAATCCTAACTGAAATCATTGTCTATAATCTCTATTTGTTAAATGTTTCTTGAGAATTAAGCACTATTAAAAAGAAATAGTTATTTAACATAAGAGTATAAACGAAGATAATTTCTACTTTTTTTTTCTTAAATTCTTAAAGTGGCACTTATTTTGCAACCACCACGCGCAACCACCCTAATTAGTACTCTACAGTATTAAAACATGATCTTCGTGATTGTGTCCTTCGTTTGCTAGAAAATCAGGCACGCTATTTTGCCTCCCATCAGACATGTCTAATCGTGTCTTTATTAACCTTCGATTAATATCTATAATCTTTAATAATAGATCTAAATAAATAATGTTGTCTGTCCTCTTAATTGAGAAGACTAACCGAAATTAAGCAAATCATTTCTACTTCAGTTTATCGGAGTATTATTCCATCAGCCATTTTTCCTGAACATCTCTAAAAATTCCTCAAAAAATAACATCTCCAATTTATATTTTAGCGTTATTATTAATATCTAATTTTATTTTTCCTACATAAAATGAAAAATTAAATTATTAATTTAACTTGTGTAAAATAAAAGTCTAATTAAAAATTTCATTCGCTTTCCTAACTTTCGTTTCAATTTCTCAAATATAATTTGCTATTCGATTGCATATAAATTTAATAGGTAGAAGTTTATTTTCCTAGTTCAAAAGAAACCTATTGTCAAGTCAAATTCGAGTGAATCACTATTAATTTTTCTTTTCTTTAGGACCAAGTATTTATTTGGCTCCAAATAAACTCACGTACACAAGCAAATTTGCAATATTCACTATTGTCTTTTTTTCAAATAATTTTGTCAATTTAAAATTAAAAGCTTTTAAAGTTTTTATAACTACTTTAAGTTAATAAATATATAATAATAACAAAGTTAATAATCAAATTTTATATTTAGATAAAAATTATTAAATTTACGTGAATCTATATGATAGAAGTTAGATTTATATATAAATAAAAAATGATCAATTATTTTTATTTTTTTTGGATTTTTTCAATCAGACCTAGTTAAATTTGGTACGACATCTCTTTATTAGGTTAAGGTCATGGATAAATTATTTATTTATTTATTTTTGGACTTTTTCTCTTTATTAGGTTAAGGTCATGGAATTTCTTTTTGCATGTTTTAGGCTAGAAGACATGAGTTTAATCAATTTGTCGAGGAAAAATTAAAGGGAAAAAGGCAAATCACCTTTTTGATAAGTTTAGGGTCCATTTGGAAAATATTAAAATCATGATTTGAAATTTTACTGGTGTCGAAGGTTGCTTTGTTTGGAATTACGTATTCTGATTATTTTCTTTTTGTCGGTAATTGAAATAATCATGTTGTTTTATTATTGAGATTTTATTTGGGCATACAATTTAAATTTTTTAAATTATATTTTTTATCGAAAACATGAAAGCTCTATAATTTATAAAAATTATCAAATTAAACTTTCCCAACTCGTATACAATCTTATTAAAATAAGTAAATTATAGTTCATAAATTAGGTATCGGAATATCCTAAGGTGCCACATTAATAAATCGCATATCTTCTTGTTCCTTCTATAAATAAATATTTATAATTATATGCTATTTACCAATTTTTAAATAAACATAATTTAATAAATATTCACTAATCAACCGTTCTACTAACTATCTCTTTATTTAATATAATCCTTCTACATCGTAGAAAAACAACCTTTCCATATTGAACATAAATTTTTTTTTACAAAATAAAAACTTATGAATTAATTAAATTTACATTTAAAAAAACTTTAAATTACAACTTAAAAAATTTAAAGTCTTGCACTTTTAGAAATTTAAAATTAAAATTTTATTCGCATTTCATAAACATGGACTTAAATTATTTTTGAAATGATTTTGATAGAATAGTCATGTGGTCCCTTTGCATTTGTCCAAGTGAAGTGAACAAAGTGTCATGTAACATGTGATCTTTTAGTCAAACAAATCTCTGTCTTGAAAGTTTGTCAAGAGAACAACGTATTGCATTTAAATTAATCTCGTAAAATTATACTGAATAAATTATTATTAAATAATATTTTATATAATATAAAACTAATAATATTATTGTTAAAGAGAAATGTACAATATAATCCACATGATATGCTTAAGTTTGATATGAAAACGAAAAGTCCGAAAAATTTAAAATTTAAAATTTATAAATTTAAATAAGTAATTCTATTAATTTCATTAAATTTATTATATTCGAAATTAGTGATACACACACGTGTGTGTGTGTTGTATTCATTGTTAGCATGTATGCAAAGGTGTGCAAGGAGAAATGTGGACCATTTTCATCTATGTCTTCTCAAAGTCTTTATCACAAATATAAGGAGACTTCTAGTTGAGGAATGTCATCATGATGTCTAGGATAACAATAGTTGGAGGCGGAATCAGGTAGAGTCGAGAAATTTATTTAAATTTGTTTGAATAAAAAGCTATAGTGATTGAACGACTGAACGAACTTTATAACACCTAACAACAAAAATCACAAAAAATGCCAATCTAAGCCAACGAGACTTGACACCAAAATCCAACTTATGATATAAGAAAGTAAAATCAGCTAAACCTATAGAGTCCATAGGCAACAATCAGAACCAACGCTCACCCATAATCCCAACATATATAACGGGCCGACAAGGCCGATGTCTAGAAGCTACAGCTACACGAGATAGGAACGTCAAGGTAGAGTTGTGGGTTTTATTCGAATCTCTTTTGATGAAAAATTACACACAATTAAAATTATTTTGTGTATGTATATATATATATAATGATTTTCATATATTTACTTCTTCATATTTCAATTCTCATTAATAAAAATCATGATTCCTCCATTGATAATTGCGACATATGATTAAGACATTGAAGCCATCTTAGAGAAGAGCACTGCTTAAAAATTATTAAAAGCGATCTCAAAAATAGATCGGAAAAAAATCAATCACCTAAGGTTAGATTTTTTTCAGAAAAAATAAATATAAAAAATATAAATAAAATAAAATAAATTTTAAAAATCAGCAAACGTTAATAGTCCAGTAGTAGAGATATATTTTTCATAGCAAAAATATTGGTTCAAACACCAAATGGTGCATTTTATTATTATGTTCTTCTAAAAAAATCAATCTCATAAAATTAATATTTTTTAATTTAATTTTTTTTTGCAATCTCATGAGATCGATTTTCATTAAAATCTTGTATTTCTTGTAAATTTTCCTTTTATTATATTCTATCAGTATTTATCTAAATAATATAAGGGCCAAAAGCAGATCTAATCCAAATACCAGTTGAGTCTCAATTGGGCTGTTCAATCACTCCAGGCCTAATTAGCTCCAAGACATCGAAAATTTTGGACCACAAAAAATGTATTGTCAAGCAAAGTGCATCGATATTCGATTATGATATCGTGATATATTTGTCTTCATGCTTTAAAAAAATTTCCAAGTATTATATATATATATATAGTATCTGAAGTTAGTTAAAATTTGTGTCTGAAATTTCATATAATTAAAATTTAGGTACACAGTTGAAGTTCAGTTATTTTTATATGAATTTCAATTATATATGACGAAAGTTTGGTCATTTTTATCTTGCTCCAATCACTTTTATTTGAACTCCAGTTATATATGGCTAAGGTTAAAGTGACTGAAATTTGCCATATATGACCGAAGTTAAGTCATTTTTATCTGATTTCAGCCTTTTTTTTTTACTAGAGCTTCAACCATATATGCTTTAATTTCGATCAAAAATGACTCAAATCAAGTAAAAACGATTGAAGTTCCACGCATCTTTGCCTGAACTTCATGAAAAAAAAATTATTGACCTTCAATCATATAGAATTTTAGATACTGATTAAATAGTATATTTAAAGTGGTATATGTGTGAAAAGATTTAAAAGGCGAGTACAGATTAAATAGCGGTATCAAAATAGACTGCCTCGTGAAACTTTTACTGTATTATTGATGAACTGGGTCCAGTGCGGATATTTCCAAATTGGCCCAATTCTTCTTGAGTTTCAATTGGGCTATTCAACTAGTAATGACATTTGGCACAAATGGGCCTATAACTTGACACTCATTCTCCCAAAACATCAAATTTGAAAAAACGGGCTCACATTTTCTCAAGTATCTTATGTAACCTAAGAAATCCCATTAACATCACGAATATCCAAGGAAAACTTTGACAAATAGCCTACTTTTTTATATATAACCAATTCAATTATATTTCAACATTGTTCTAATTTTAATTTAATTTATAGAGTTTTACTAGTAAAGCTTCAACTTCTAACAATATGTAGAAATTTTCTTTTGAGTTTGAGATTCTATTATCTTTGCCACTGTTATAATAATCTTCATATAGAAAACATGTGATTTTTTTTAATTCTAGTAGATATAGCTTTGTTTGGAAGAATATTTTATAATTGATATCATTTTAGTTATATTTGTTTGTACTTAATAAAAAATTTAATTTTAATCATTTAAATATTAGTTATTAAGTTTATTTTTTAGATCTGAGTCTTAATTATTAAGGGTGTGTTCCGTATGAAGGAAAATATTTTTTAGGAATATAAATGATTTCTTACTTATTTTCTTGTGTTCAGTATGCATGTAAAAAAGTATTATATTAAAAATATTTATATGTATATCTAAGACAAAACTTGGAAGAAGAGTTGGGGTGAGGGTAAGGTAATGTGTGTTGTGGGTGGGCGAGGAGGGAGGGCTAGGTTAGGGGTGGGTGGGGAGTGGGGGAGGGCAGGTGGTTGTGAGGGTGAGGAGGAGACAATGTAATTTGTTTCTCTGCTTTTGTTAGAAAAGTCGTTTTTCTTAATTTAAAGAAGCTTCCTTTCATAAAGAAAATATTTCTCAAAATTTTTGACCAATCGAGAAAATAGAAAGACATTTTCTAGAAAAAAGTTTCTCTATGTCGAACATATGTTAAGTGCATTTGTTTCTTTTACAATACAATCACTTAGCGGGTATCCAAATGATTAAAATGTATAACACAATTTTAATGATAACGATTAAGGTATTTATTTAAAAATTTCTACAAAGATGACAATTCACTACTACACCAGAACCACCATCCTAATTCCTAAGCCATAATCATCGATCACCACAATCAACCATCACCACTATTATTCACCTTTTATATTCACTATCACTAACCACCAACATGTGTAGTAATATCAGTATCATTAAATCACTATCATTTGCCACCATTATTATTGTTAATTACCACCATCATTTGTTCACCACTCATTACTTATCAGTGTCATTCTTGCATTATAATTATCAACCACATCACCAACTATCACAATCAACAATCACCGTTAATCATTACTATCAGATTACTGTATCACAAGATAAATCGACACGCACAATCATCACCGCAAGCCTTTTATGACATGTTCTTTTGGTTCCTTGGGTGGCAACATATATGGAAGACAAAGAGCAATTCTCACATATATGCATTGTGGTTGGAGCATTAAAAAGATTCTTATTCTGTTGAACTTCTGCTGCTAAGTGTTTATTCAATGAAGGAATCATCATCTTTTCGAATAATTCGGGTGTTATTTGGGTCCGATACAAATAATGTTATATTATTTATTATTTTCTTCGTTTTAAAATAAGTGGTATTTTTAGTGTGAGCGCACCCCTTAAACTATTAATTTCTAAATCAAAAAATATAATTTTACTCATTTACTCCTAATAAATATCTTGAAAAAGATGTAACTCTTTAATATTTTCTTGATTATATAAAACTCTCTCCGCTTAAATAAGGGTAAAATCGAAAGAACATTATTAATATCTGGTAACATAAAATACCACTTATTTTGAAACGGAGGGAGTATACATTATGTAGCTAATAAACTAAAAGCAGTTATATAAAATTATTTGTTATTTTTGAAGTTCAAAATTAAAGTACTTATTTTTACTCAATCTAATCGTAATAGTTATTATTTTTAAAGACCACAAATTGCCCCATGAATAAATGCACAAAAATGCCCAAAATTTTAAAAAATAAATATTTTTAAAAATATGTGAAATCATCAAATTATCCCCGTTAGCTCACATGCCGACATGAAGTGTACTTTTTAAAGAAAAAAATAAAATATTCGGAATTATCAAAAATTACCTCATCAATAAACAGACAAATTGGCGAAAAATTGCCTGCTTTCACATTTTTTAGCAAGTAATATAAATTTTAAAAAAATTACTATATTTACGTAAACTCATGTTTTTTAAGTAAAGATCGAGATCCTACTTTCGTATTATTTCCCATTTTGTTTAGGGTCTTACACCGATTGAGCAAATAATTTTAATTAAAAGAAATTCAATTATTAAGTAACGCTTTAAGTAATGTATAATTATACTTTTAAATCATTCTCCTTATACTGAAATTATATTAAATTTATTGTTGTTTTTGTTATTAGTGACCAACTTACCAACTTTCATATCGAGTACTTTCTTTTTGGTCAATTGTCCTTTTAGATGCTTTTAAAGTTTTTAATCGCTTTTTTAAAAATCATAATTTTCCTCAATGGCCCTTTCAATATTAATATTAATAATAATAATATATTTTTCTGATAAAAAATAAATAAATAATAGAAATGAACTTATGAGATTCATGTCTATTTTTTATATTTTCTTTTGAAAATGTTAGTCCACTAGAAAGTAGAAAACACCAAATTGCATTAGTTTATTTTGCAAACAAACAAAAGCCTTTAAATATATTTTTGTTTAGCAATTGCTATTATTATTCTAATTAATTTGAATTTGTATTGAATAAAATATTATTATTTTGAATAAAAGTATCACATTTTACATAAATAATATATAACCACTCATAGCAAAAAGAATATAACCTCAAAGTTTATTGGGTGGAAAAAGAAACTCAATTTTATTTAACTTGAATGTACATAGGATGATGAATGATTCACTCTAATGAAAATATAATTAAACAAAAAACACCAAAATAATGTACCAAACAAATTAATGACAAAAATACAAAGTAAATAAACAAAATAAGAAAAAAAGAAAGTGATAAGTATTACAAAACGGATCTCGTCCGTCCATCAAAAGTACAAGACACGTGTCGCGGCGCGTGGCGCCTCTACATCAAAGCAGCAGCCATGATCACGCCAGCAAATGCAGCACCGCCAACGAACGCCCTGCTAGCGGCGTTAGGCGAAGACGGCGTGTTGTCGGCGGAAGGCTGTTCCGCCGGTGAAGCGCCGGGTACGCCGGCGGGAGTAGGAGAAGGTGGAGAAACAGGGAGGCCGCCAGCTGGAGAAGGTGATGGGGATGGGGAAGTTGCGGAAGCTGCCGGAGATGGAGTCGGTGAAGTAGTAGGAGCAGTAGACGGTGCAGGTGCCGGAGTTGGAGTTGCTGTCGGTGGAGACACTGCAGGTGCGGGCGCCGGAGTAGGTGTTGCTGCTGGAGAAATTTTTGGTGCCGGAGCTGGAGATTGAGCTACGGATGAAGCAGCGAAAAAGGCTAAGAAAAGCAAAACTCTGAAATAAGAAGCCATTTTTTTTTTTTAAATTTCAGAAAGGAAGAAAGAGAGATTTCTTCTTTTTTGGCTGAAAAGTGAATAGAAAAAACGACTGTTAAAGAGGAAATATATATAAGAAGGAGAAGAGAAGAAGGAAGTTTCCTAGAAGGAAATTATTATTATAATATAATTATTTTTAAATTATTCAATATCCGTCGTGAAAGTTCGATTAATTTGGATTCGGCGCTTTCAACAAACAAAAATATTTATTATCAAGATTTAAATCCAAGATCTCTAGTTAAGATCTAAAGAGAAGTGATCCAAGGGTAGATTTAGGAGCACGATGCTATTCATTCTAATCTCCTCGACAAAAATTATATTATATATATAAGTTATTTTATTTATATATATAAATTTTATATACCATAAATATAAGGTTAGAGATTGGCTCAATACAATTTAGAAATTTAGATTTATAATTTTATATTTTTATTTATATATATATAAAATCAATTGTTTAGTTTAAAATACAGATAGAGTATAGGTGTATGTCTGTTGGTAATGGTATATTATAATGCATTAGTGTGCATGAACAGCTAAAAATGACTCATAATTCACCGCCTAAATTTGCGGTTATGAGATTCATTCGTCCTTAATAAAAAAAATTTATATTAATATTTTAAAAATAAAATGAAAAAAAATTTATAGGAAACATTTTTTTTAATAATTTTATATAATGTGAATTTAAATTAATTATTATTTAAATATAAAATATTAAACATTTTGTTCTAAAGATTCATAATTCACGAGTTGATTGTATTAATCAGAAATAAAATTAGTTTAAAATTGATGAATTCTAGTTTTTTATTTTCAAATTTGTGAATTCAATTAAAGTTGTAGTTGACACTCTAGCTCGGATTGTTATCAATTCTTTAATTTTTTTTTAATTTGAATTTTATGTACTAAATTCAATTTAATCAAGATTTTGACTTTCAAAATACAATTGAGTCAGTTTTACTTTAAAAAAAAATTACTCCTTTCGTTTCGCTTTTTGAAAGTTAATTTAATTAATCTATAAAGTTAAATTAAATTAAATTGATATTTAAAATTTAAAATATTCAATTATTTAAAAACTATATCAAAAGATACTATAAATTATAATTTTTCTCATATTAATATATGACAAAATTACATCTAAAAATATTAATTAAAATTTATATGGGTTAACTTTTAAAAAGAAAATTGTGATACTATAGATCTGAGCATGCTACATGTCATCAGGCCAATGCGATCATCTTCGACGGATACAACATGATAGATATTATTACATGAGATGTCGTTACTCTTCTTTGAAGCCATTACAACAGTTGGCTCCAGAGTTTGCAGATTTGATTTATTAGAGAAAGATATGAAGCAGAAAATACATAATTGTAATCACAAAACAATATGACAAAATAATTATTTAATTGATAAATATTTGAGTATAACTCCAGTTATCCCATGATTCTTGTCTCCAAGTTATTCGCCTTGATTCGTCATTCGAGGGCTGAAGCAGCATGTTTATCGTGTGAAGGATGATGTACCTGCTAGCTTCTTTTGTGTGTATGTTTCTTTAAAGCTCCGGCTCGTAAAAGAATAAAGGCACTAAGTTGTGTCTCACACCATTATTTTATCATTTTTGTATGTTTGTCTCGCTGAATCATTTGTTCTGACGTTAGGTATTGAGCGAAATAATATAAAAGTATATATTCTTAACATGATATAATATTATCTTTTTCAAACTAAATTAATAATATAATCGCTTTCAAAACATCTCACGTAATTAAAAGTATTCAATATCTTATAAGTAATTAAAAAAATTCTTAGGGATCATTTCCTTTTCTTTTTGTGAAGAAGTACCTAAAAAACTACCAAAGAAAAAAACAAACAATTTGGTGGTCATTTTCTCATGTTAAGTAAAATGTCATTATCTACTTAGTTGTAATTTACTTGTATCTATAATTTTCTTTATCATTTGTCCAACTTAATTTTTTTGCATATTTATCTCTTCTTTTACACATAGAACGTTAAACTTTCAAAATCATACTCATCCTTTCCTTTTCATAATTGACTCGCCGCCGAAAATCTTTTTCTATACGTTTTCTTTATCTGCATAATATTCAGTATTTATTTTAAAAAAATTTAATTTATTTAAATTTATGCCTTGTAAAACTCATTAAAATGAAAACAAAAAAAATCTTTCTTACTATTTTTTTTTCATTTCTAGGATTCGAATCTTGATCGCTAACAAAAATGTTGAAGGTAACATAAACTTAATTAGTCAGATTAGTAAATTTCAAATATCGAATCGATTTAAAAAAAAAAAATTTTTAGTTGATATATCAACACCAAGAACTTCCAACCAATATTAGCGTGGTCGGCAAATCAATATATATTATCAACAATCTAAGTTCCAACACTCATAACCACTAATCCCAAATAATTTAATAATTAGATTCTAATTATAATGCTAATTATGTCCTACAACTTAATGCTTAATCTTAGTGTTAGAGTATGTGGCAAGTACTTATTTGATCATTTTTAATATACATTACTTTCTTCGTCCACTTTTACTTATCCACTATATTAAAAATAAACGATGATTTTTATTTATCAATTGAAAAATCAAGAGATAATTTATCGCTTAGTTTCTAATTTACCATTATTATTAACTATAGTAATTTTCAAAAGGATCTTTACACAAATAGTCAGTCAGATTCACTGTCTACTTTTTTTAGCCGAAATCCACAGATTACATACTAATTATATATGGTTATATACATATTAATGAATTATACATATATTTTATAGTATCAACTATTTTAAGTTTATGCGATTAAGTGAACAACTATTCGCGATTTATTCTTCTTTACTTATATTCAAAAGGCGATATAGTAAAACAATCATTTTATTTATTATCTTTTGAGAGATGTACCAAATAGATACTGGACAAATGAAAAATAAACCGAGGAGTACTATTTAATATTTTAATTAATGTGTGCATTATTTTCTTAATGTGGGACCAATGATGAGGGAGACAGATTAACTTTGGGTCATATAAAATACATTAATTTAAAATATATTTTTATATTATTATTTTTCCCAGTGTGGTTTGATTAGCTGTATTATAGCCGTTTAACAGGTAGATAATTGGAGATAGGAATTATTAAACTAAATTAAAAAAATATATTTTCTTAAGAAAAACAATTAATATGAAAGATTAATCTCTCAAGTTATTGATAAATTTTGATTTTACTTCTTATGATATTTGAATAAATAATATTAGAATTTTAATTAATTAAAGTGTACATTTTTTTTATCCGTTTGCTTCGTGAATATTGATAAATTTATCATAATTATTAATTATTTATGCGATATGTTAAAATTGTATTATTACTTCATATTTGACAGTAATATAATTATAAAGGTAATCAAATATAACGTACATATTATCAATATGAAGATATTAAAAACTCACATTTTGATTAATTAAAGGTTAAGTATGATGAATCATATATTATTCTATCACGTTCTATCAATATTCTAAAGGGGTTATACGATATATCGGACGTGAAAATAGGACAACATTTTTATTGTTATATAAGAAATTTTCAAGTAAATGATCAATTATTTATTATTTTTTAGATTCTAATTGGTATTTTACTAAGTTCAGCCATTACAGGTGTTCGAAACCTACAAATCATTGCGATTGGAAATTATAATTTCTTCAAATATATTTTTAAATTCATTCAAGATGTGAGTAAAATTACGAGAAAAAATAAAGACGGAAAGCATAATTAACCAATAACTTAAAAGTAGATAATTAAAAAGATTCTTTAATATGAAGATAATTAACTTGACATGGGTCACAAAAGGTTCTCTTTATACACCAAAGTTTGAATAATTTATTTAATTTATTATTTGGCCAATCATATGGCTTAATATATAAGTGTTTAATCAATTTATTTATTTATTTAACTCTACTGAAATCATGACAACATGTTATGTGATGTGTCAAAAGACATTGAAGTAAACTGGCAAATAGTTGTCAATTAAGGACCATTCTTGGAATTTTTTGCAACATTTGATGACTAATTGTCAAAAGTAATTTTTAAAAATTTTTAAAAATACGGATGGACTCATATCCATCCGTATTTTAAATATAAATTTTGATTGACAAAATTATTCGATACACCACCATCGTACCAAAAAAAAAAAGGAAAAAGAAGGAAAAAGGAACCTTCAAAATAGTGGGCCTTTGTCAACTTGTTTGGTTGGATTCAAGTCATACAACAACAAACTGGGCCACTTGTGCCTAAATTTCTCTGGCCCAATAAGATCCTATGAACTAAAAAGTAGTCACCCAAAATAATGGGCTACATTTGAGTGGCTTGGCCATGGAAATAGGGGCAAGTACACAAATAGCCAAATTTGTAAGTTTAGCCATTTGAAAATTTTCAGACTCACTGGACTGAAGTTGAAAAACTCACATCTGAAGATATAAACTTCAAACATATAGGGTCTGAAGTTTGGTATATTATTTGTGCAAAAAAAAAAAAAGAGATATTTTTCTGGGAGAATTTTAAATATTCGTGACTAAAATTTAATTTCAAATATATGCGATTAAAGTTGAGGATGAGAAGGAGCATAAATTTTAAGTGATTTGGAAAAAATAAGATGCAACTGAAATAACAGGGTTTAGCTACAACTTTAAATATTTTCTAAAAACATGATATAACTTAAATAATATGTGGAAACTAACTTCAAGCTTAGTTTATCTTTTGACATAATATATAAAAGACACTTAATTTTGACCTTAGCCGATAAATAAGCATTTTAACTCTAAGTGTGCACGTCTACACACCTTAACTTGGTCTCAACTGACAACTAATTAACACTCCAACTCATCCCATCGTGTCTCGTGTATATACACCCGTTGTTGACGTAACACATACTTTGGAATGTTCAACTGACATAATAGAGATGAGTTAAGGTACATATCTAGATGTGCATACCCTTCGCCTATTAACTCTGCAGATGACATCAAAGATATAATTATATAACATGTTTGGACTTAAATTTTTTATATCCAAATTATAACCCTTTTGAGTCTAGTTTCAATGGATCAAACCGTTTGTCATTTGACATTCCTACACAAAACTATCTCTAATTGAAATTTTACTCTTGTAATAATTTTGCAACATCCAAACAAGGCTCAAGGAATCTAAAAGTTTGATGCTCTTCAACAATGGCCTTGTCCTCACGTCTTGAAAATGAAATCTCTTTTCAAGTATATACATTGTACTATTCCTTAATTAATTAAAACAACAAAACCATTTGTTTGAATACAATGTACTATTTCCTTAATTAAAAACAACCATCATTTGTTTGCATACATAGTACTATCCCTTAATTTAAAACAACAAAATCATTTGTTTATATATTTTAGTACTATTATCAATATAGGTTGTGGACTTGTTGGGGATATAGTTGGGATTTCTTCATATTTAATCAGAGGTCTCGGGTTCAAACTCCTGAAAATGAACAAATATTTTGTTGGGAGCGCCACCTCCAGAAATGGGCCCTGCATTTAGGACTAGGTGTCAAGCCGAGCTAAGTTAGTTTAAATGTGTCACTGTATTAAATTATGATTGAATTGTATTCAATATTAGTCTAAACTAGAACTCAAATCAAATGACGTTAACTTAAAATTAAACATAGAATAGAAATTTCTGGCATAAAAAAACAACAATAAATTCATAAAAAAATGTGTGATATTAAATTTCTTTGATTTTTAAATTTCTTAAATATAAAATATTAATTACGTTTCGTAACATGCATAAAGTATCTTCAAGTAACAACGTCTATGAACAAACTTAAGCATCAATTAATTAAAGAAGTACACAATTATAAATAATTTTAATAAATAATAATTATCAAATTGACATTTTACAAACATAAATAAGATTATTGGACAAATTTTAATTGTAAAGTAATCATTACATGACCAAAGTGAGCAACCGAGCTGAATCGAGCCGAGCTTTGACCTAGCTTTAACCGAGCTGAGCCCGGAGCTAGCTCGGCTCTATGCCTAGGCCTACCTGCAGTGTAATCCAAATTTAGTCGGGTCCAATAGTGGTACTGGACACCAGATGAAACCAGATTTAACTATAAACTACTCTCTCAATATATATATATATATTATAAAATACAGATCATCTATGTAACCTTAATGAAATCTCTGTTGTTTATTATTTATACAGATCATCTCCACGTATAAATAGATCAAACACACCAACAAGATTCAAAGTATCTTTTCTTGAAGAGAAACATAAAAAAAATCAAGAAACTAATGGAAATCTTGATGTCAAATTGGTCCAATGTTGAATGTGTGCCTAAAACATATATTTTCCCACCAGAAAGTAGACCAGGCAAGCTTGAATTTCCTGTTTGCAATGACATACCACTCATAGATTTGGCCCATAATCATCCAGCTGAAACAATTCAACAAGTTATTAGAGCATGCCAGGAATTTGGGTTCTTTCAGGTACAAATCGAAAACAGACTCTCTACCTTATCTTAGGTCTGCGTATATCTTACCCTACTCAGACTCCGTTTGCTGAATTACACTGGGTATTATGTTGTTGTTAATCTTTTGTAGTTAAGAATTGCTTGTGTTTATTGACTCGTGATCGACAGTAGTGGCGTACCCAGAATTTTTTCGTGAACTGTTGCGTCAATATTTGAGTAGTTTAGTTTTTAGACCTAGAGTTTTTAGACTGCTATCAATAATCTCATTTCAAAATGGTTTCAAATGTATGGTTTAATTTCTTTGATGAATCGATTAAAAAAAAAAATACAACACAAAATATAACAAGAAAATCATTTTTTCATATATAGATATTTAGTAAAAATATTCGATGGAACAGTAACCCTTGACACCACTTGGCGCAAGGTAACTCCAGTACCTTTGGTGGTTCATAAACTGCTTCTTATCAAAAAATGACGATCATATCTGAAGTTTCTGATTAAGAGCGAAGGAGTAGTTATATGATTTTTTTTTTTTTTTGGTCAGGTGATAAACCATGGGGTATGTGAAAATTTAATGGATGATACAATGAATATATTCAAGGAGTTCTTCAAATTGCCTAGTGAATACAAGGCAAAATTTTATTCAAATGATATCAACAAAAGTTGCAGGATTTATTCAAGCACATTATCATATGATACTGAAGAATTTCACTATTGGAGAGATAATTTCACTCATCGTTGCCATCCTTTAGAGGAATATATTGAGTCTTGGCCTGATAAACCCATCAAGTATCGGTAATATTTTACTGTATTCTTTTTTTAGTTCGTTTTAAAAAAATTATGATATATTATTAAATTTTGAAAACAATCGATTAACTTTACTGTTCTTATTTTATCAGTAATGAGATGTTTTTACGATCATACAAATGTTTAAGGCCACAACTTTAAAAGTTTTGTAGACAATAGAAATATTGTTACATGTTTTACCTCATAAATTTTTAAAAGTTTGCGTCTCTATTTTTTAACTCGCGGCTCTGATTCAAGCTACGTCATATGAAATTGTAAAGGAGAGGAAAACTCTTCTAATTGAATATCCCACATAGCATTTTTAAGATCATTAAAGAACATTTTGGTACATCACACATCTTTAATTTAAGATGGGGTATCAAATAATCGAATTGAACTGAATTTGGATGGATCAATTAATTGTGTTTCGTCCAAAGATTACTTGAGTTGAGACGTAATTGATCAAGATGGGTTGAACAGTGGTTCACAACCTAATCAACCTAGCTAACTTTAACAAAGCTTGAATATTATCTCTTTTCTTATAATTTATTTAATTACCAAATAATTTTGTTTCTCTATTATGGCTAATATCTTATCTAACATATATATAGAAAAGGTAAACAAAATTTGACTAAGTTTTTTCATGTATTTTACATATTTAGCCTAAATTAACCTAATGTGCTGATTAAAATGAATCAAAATGGGACCGAGTTAATAAATAGGCAGCAGGAATGTAGCTATATATGCCGAAGGATGTTCAGTCGAACATTCTTTGGCGAATAATTATACAACGTATATAAGTCAAATATTACTTTTCATACATATATATTAAATGTTGAAAGTATTCTTAAACACCCTTATCAAAATTTCTGACTTCGCTGCTGAATTCGGATGGATCATTAACCTGTCCAATTTTGAGCTGGTTGAGTGAATCATGTTTACATAAGCAAACTTTATCACCCTTAGTCTTCCCTATATTTTGTATTCAGTCAAACTAAGACAACTAAACTGAAACTAAAAAAAAAGTATAACACATTGGTCTTACTTAATTATCTCTTTTTTTTTTTTTGGTTCTATTTGTAGGGAAGTGGTGGGTGAGTATACAATAGAAACAAGGAAACTACTTTTCAAGATTCTTGAAATGATATGCAAAGGATTAGGACTAGAAAGAGGTTACTTTGATGGTGAAGTGAGTAAAACACATTTGCTATCTGTGAATCATCATATCCCATGTCCAAATCCAAGTTTGACACTAGGAATGCCAGTGCATTCTGATCCAAATCTCATAACATTGCTTCAACAATGTGATGTCCCTGGACTTCAAATACTTAAGGATGGACAGTGGATTGGTGTTCAACCTCTTCCACATACACTAATTGTTATTCCTGGTCTACAATTGAAGGTACTTACATTTTTTTTTAAGTGATAATTTGTATGGAATTGATTAAAGTTTGGATCTTTTAGGAGGACAACTATTACATTCGTCAATGATTAAATATAAGAGGATTAAGAGTGTGTTAGGTATGAATAGAAAATGTTTTTCAGGAACTTAAGTAATTTTCTTACTTATTTTTTGATATTTGATAACTAAACAAATTTAAGAAGATGAAGATGGAATGGGTTGTCAAAAGGGGATGAGGTTAGGGGTGTTGGGGGGTTGTTGGGAGTGGGAGTGGGTGTCGGGATAAGGAAGGGAGGCGAGGGGTTGCGGATGTTGGAGGGTGAAGGGGTGGGAGTCAAGGGCAGAGCCAGGTGGAGCAAGGGGTTCATCTGAATTTCCTTCGGTGAAAAATTATACTATTTATTCAGGATTAAAATTACTTTTTATGTATAGTAGGTAATGAAACTTCTTGACTTCTTCTTGTGTTCACTTTTTCATATTCTAAATTCTCTTAGTGAAAATTCTAATTCCGCAGAGTGAGGGGTTGAGGTGAAGAGAGACATATTACATAAAATATCACTTATAGAATGTGTTAACCTACTCCCACCAAAAAGATTATTTTCTTATAAAAATTATTTTTTAAAATACTTTGACCAATCAAATATAATAAAATTTAAAAATATTTTCCTCTGTACCAAATGCTCCTTGAGAGCCCGTTTGACTACTTGGCCCCTAATAAGGATAAAGGGTTGAATAACACTTATGATTTTTTATAAATAAATAGCTATATATTCAAATAAAAGTATTTTAAACAATAATAAATTGGGAATGTATTAGGTAGAAAAAGAATGTTGATATTTCTTTTTCTGTTAAAGTGATTGAGATCATGTCGTTAAAGACCATTAGAAAGAAATATAAATTTAGAAATATATATTTTTAATATGAAAAAATATGAATGACGAAAATAAAATACAGAACAAATTGAGAGATTTTTTTTTATTGTTATTTATTGTGCAGGTAATAAGCAACGACAAGTTCATCACTCCGGTTCATCGCGTGGTGACACACCCGAAAGAGGCTCGAACCACAATTGGTGTATTTCTCGGTCCATCACCCGAGTCTTTAATAAAACCAGCCACTGGTTTGGTTTGCAATGAACCGGTGTTTAGAGCCTTTACTTATCCAGAGTTCTTTAAAGCATTTACTGTTGGTGCTAAATGTGATGCTCAACTTGCACTAAACCATTTTAGAAACAAACCTTAGCCTTTTAATTATGTGAAGAAGGAAAAAAAGAAAGATTATTGTAAAATATAAATGTATAGTTGGTGGAGGAATTTGTCCAAAAACATGTTATATTTGGTTTGGTTTTGTACCTTATAAATTTACCTCGTCAATTGTAGCAAAGTTGTATTTGTACCTCAAAGAAGAGCTCTCCTTTAGGGTGTATATATCTAGTCTTGGTTCATGTAAGACCTTGTGATGTATTATGTAATAAAACACTTTGGATATGTTCTGTACGGAGAAAAATATTTTCTAAATTTTTCTTGTTGAGTTGGTTAAAAGTTTTGAAAAATACTTTTTCTAGGAAAAAGAAAAGTTACTTAAAGATGAGTATATATTGTGTATATAGAAAATTATGAGAGAGATTAAGAGATTTTTTTCTTATTTGCTAGATTGGAGAGAGATTAAGAGATTTCTTCCTTATTTGCTAGTAAATACAAAAAAAAAAAAGAGCAAATTAATTGAAATATAGCTAGATGTTGTAATTATTTAAAACTGTGGCCATAATTTATAAATATTATTTTATTTGTGCTATATTATGTAATTATTCCTTTAAAAATCTTATTTACTTTCTTTAACTTTATGCCAAATCAAAATCAGACAAACAAATAGAAACAGAGGGAGTACAAATTTTTATACACTGCTTAATAGTAAGAGTAGTGCATCATGTGATTATGATATAAATAATAAAGTATGCGGAAAAGGATCAAAAATGTCCCTAACGTATTAGAAATGACTTAAAAATGCGCTCCTTCCTTCTATTGGTTCAAAAATGCCCTCAATCTTATTTTTAGGGCTAAAAGTGCCCTTTTATTATTAGAAACATGACCTGACTTTGTCCAATCATTTAATTAAATAAGTGACTTTAACTTATTGGTCCACCTAGACTTTTAACCCTGCCCCAAAAGCCTATCCATCCATTTTAAAACCCGAACCCACAAAGTACCCCAATTTTTAGTTAACCTAACATAAGGCCAAGCATATTAAATGAAGAATACCAATAATATCAAAATATCAGTTATCTGAAAAATCATATCATATGTCGGAGAACTTGCCAAGCAATTGGGTCGAAAGTCTAGGTGGACTAATAAGTTAAGGCCACTTGTTTAATTAAATGATTGAATAAAGTCATGTCATGTTTCTGTTAATAAAACGACATTTTTAGCCCTAAAAATAAGATTGAGGGTATTTTTGAACCAATAAGTGGAAGGACAATACTTTTAAGCCATTTCCGATACATTAGAAGTATTTTTTATCCTTTTCCATAAAGTATATTGCTTAGTTAATTGGCATTGTAGGATATTATAAAGAAAAATATATTTTCATTCTGTCTTATTATAATTTTTGAGTATTTAATTCTATCAAATTTTATCGGTTAATAGCCACTAGATGACTTTTTTTTTTCAAAATAGTAAATTAACCTAACTGTACCGAAGAGAAAATGAGACGATAGAAACAATTTCGAAAAAGTCTAATTTTTGATTATACATTATAGAGTAATCAAAAAATTAATATGATACAAATTTTTTAAAAATAACCGATCAAATTAAACAATTGACGGTTTATGATCATAACATTAGTGGCTAAAATTTGGAGGGCCTTCCACTGCCAATGCAGTTTCATCTCCCCCATCTTACCGTCTGAATAACTCCTTCTTATTTTTGAATGATATTTTTTTAGCCAATTGACTAACGACGATGGTCACTTTGAGCAAAACGTAACGGAGGGAAAAATTGACCTATTTTAAAATAATTTAAACACTTCTTCCTTAAAAACCAACATAATCTATATTATATTAAAAGTGTGAAGGTCTTTAAAAATATTGATTGAACTTTTTGCCCTTCACTAAAAGACATCGCAATAGACAAAATAGTCATTTACTATTTTTATATAATTATTATTTAAAATTATTATTTTTAATTATTTCATCACTTTATTTTATGATGTTAGGTTTTCTATTTATGACATAACTCTATTTGTGGTATAAATCTAAAAAAAGCTTACCGACTTCTTTTTTCTTTTTTGATAATCACGGATTTTTTAAATCTTATTTTATTATATTAGATTTTTTATTTATGGCATAACTCTATTTATAGTATAAATTTTTTAACAAATAAATACATAAAAGGAAAAAAGAAGCCTTCCATGAAAGTTGTTTTCCCATTTTCATTAGAATTTTTTTTTCCTTTTTCATGAAAGGAAAATTTTATAAGTTTTTTTTTTCTTTTTGTTTTTTTTCCTTTTCTCATAGGCGCAAAAAAAAAAATTTGATAATTTTTTTCCTTTTTTATAATAATATTATAATATTTTTATACTTTTAAATTCTAAATTTATAAATCTTTTCACTTCTATAAAAGGATTTATAATTGCATAATTTAATTCATCAATTCTATTATATCAACACCTTTGATTCAATATCCAACCTTGTATGTTTTCATGTTAATCTATCTTCTTTTCTCTTTTGATGTTATAAATTTCTTTTTATATTGTAGATTTGAAAAACACAATAGTAATTGATATGCTAGCTGAAGTTGTTTGTATTCAAATTAATTTAACTTAAATTATCTCCTTTAGGTGAGTTTAATATTGATACTATATTATCTCATTTAGTTGAGTCTTATATTGATATATGTGATTTATATTTTTTTTGTTATTTATAACTGACATTTTTAACTATTCAGGTAAAGTAATCTTTTCATCCCATAAAATAAATTTTTAATAAAATTATAAATTATTATAATTATTAGTATTGTGCACAATTTATTTTAGATAATATTGCAATAGAATCTGAAAAGAATTTCGTGAATAAACTGTGTCAATTAATAAATTAAGGTGATATAATACTTATTGGATAATAAAAGTCTTAGTAATTTAAGTTGAATTAATAAAAAAATATAAAAAAAATAAAAAAAAGACACACAAATAACTATAATATTAATTGATGAAAAAATAATATCTTTTTTTTTATATTATATCCTATATTCAATATAAGATACATGCGCTACGCGTGTACCCATAGACTTGTTAGAAAAAACAGACATTTGTTTTGGCTGAATTATGGAGATTAATTATTTTGTATTTTTGTGGGGATAAATACAAAGCCCGCCGACAACTTAAGTCATATATATTTAGTGTGTCTTTTCCATTTTTCCAGATTAGAAAAAAGAAATAACAACTATGGAAAATAAACCAAGAATTCTCTGTCTCCATGGCTTTAGAGAAAATTCTGAAATCCTCAAGAAATTTATTTTCCGGTGGCCGGAATCCGTCACCGGAAAATTAGATTTGGTTTTCTTGGATGCACCTTTTCCGGCGGAGGGGAAATCTGCACGTGAAGGTTTTTTTGATCCTCACTTTGAATGGTTTCAATCAAATAAGGTATGTGTAGGAGCGGTGGAATTGTCTAAAATATTGCAGTTAGAAAATATTTTATCAAAAAGTATGTGTAGTGAGCGGTAGAACTGTCCAAAATAAAATTTTTAATTTATTAAAACTGACGGATTTCATCGGTTGTCCCTCGACCTTACTTAACCTGCTCCTTTAGTTTAGGGCTATAGAGTTTACTTGCTTCTTACAAGTGGCAGAATCATGAATTTCACCACTTGATTCTAAATTAAATTAAAAATACTCAGAAAAAATGTATAGTTCACGATACATAAAACATTCAGTCAGAGCTTGGGTATTGCAATGTAGCAGGGGAATCTGCTGTTCATTTCATTGGTATGATCCCTGGTACTTGTAATTGTGATCCGTTTGTGAGAACCAAGAGATTTTTCTGTAGAAACCTCCTCAAACAATTGTTGTTTTTAAATGATTTTTCCGCTTCTACGAAAAAGCTATCGTAAAATTTTGTTATTCATTCCATCGTCGATCAGTTTTATAAAATTAATTTAACCAATTAAGCTATTAAAATTTCCCACGTAATAAAAGATTAAGTTAACCTATTTCGAGATATTCTTTAAACCCTTTTTCCTTTTAAAAAAACAATATAATTATAAAAAAACAAACAGTTATTTTGGCTGAATTATAGAGATAAATACAAAACTACGGTCAAGTTTTGGCTGAATCATGGTGATCACGTGACAACTTAGCTATATATATATATATAACTTATACATAAGAGTGAACAACATTTCCGTCAACATGTCTGCTTATCACGATAATAATATTTTAATTATTTTATGTATTTTATATTATACTTATATATAAGAATGAATAGCAGACACGTCTTCGTTAACGTGTCTACTTATCACGGTAATATTATTTTAATTATTTTATGTATATTTATATTACTTATAGTGAATAGCAGGCACATCTCCGTCAATGTACCTACTTATTACGGTAATAGTATTTTAATTATTTTATGTATTTTTTGATGTATTCTTCGAAGAAAAAAAGAATATAGGACATTACTTAGTAATTTCTCACGCGTACATATATATATATATATATTTTGAATCTTAGTAATTAACTATTTGCAACTTGACAATTTAAAATAGACTTTTCAAGTGATTAAATTTAAATATTTTCTGCCATTTTCAACAACTATGGAAAAAGAATCAGAGAAGAAAAAAAGGAATCCAAGAATTCTGTGTCTCCATGGCTTTAGACACAGTGCTGAAATCCTCAAGAAATTTATTCTCCGGTGGCCGGAATCCGTCACCGGAAAATTAGATTTCGTTTTTTTGGATGCACCTTTTCCGGCTCAGGGGAAATCTGCACTTGAAGGCTTTTTTGATCCTCCTTATTTTGAATGGTTTCAATCAAATAAGGTATGTTAACTATTATGTATTCGAAACTCATTGATCCGATTAAATTCAAAGAGAAAAATATTGAGATTTTTCCTCGATCTCATCCATGAATATTTTCACTACAATTTCTATTTTTTTTTTTTAGTCAAACTGATTAATGAAGAATAAATCTAAGATACAAATTCAGGTGTGTTTGATATGAAAGAATATATTATCTTATGAAAAATATTTTTTTAAGGAATAAAATTTTGAATATGAATTTTATATATTTGTCAAGTAAGTAAATAATATTTATATATAATTTAAGAAAATACTATGAGGTGAGTGGAGGAGTGAAGGCGAGGTGGTCAAAGGGTGGGGATTGAGGGCATTAAGAGTGAAGAGGAGATTATAACGAATTAAAGTGTAATTTATAAAATTTATTTTTCATATTTTTATTCGGAAGTGTTTTTTTTTTTTTTGTTTTTCCTCAGTGTCTAATATCTGTATTAGGGTCTAACTAAATTTGAATTTGCATCGAAAAATTTTATATCGATAAATAAAAGCTCTCTAACAAAAACAACTTCATATTCAATATAGCTCGAACTCGAAATCTCTAATTAAAGATAAATAAATATTTACCACAGAGTTTAGTGTAAAAGTAATGTATTTTCTTGTAGGATTTCACAGAGTTCTACAAATTTGAAGAATGCCTGGAGTATATAGAAGATTTTATGTTGAAGCATGGACCTTTTGATGGTGTTCTTGGTTTCTCACAGGTAAAATTTATGTTATAAGTACCATTTTCTTTAAAAAATAATTTTATAAAAATTACCTGTGTTATTTATTTTGAATAATAACATTTTTAGTTAACAAAAGTGTTTACTTTTAATCTCTTTATATGTTATATTTAAATTATTTTTCGAACTATATTACCTTAAAAAATTAAGTGTTAATAATGCATACTTAACATTACACATACAGTCAATTAAATAGTGTAACGTTTCGATAAATCAGTAAATTAATTATAAGGACGAAAATTTTGCACCATTTCAACTAATTGAAGGTTCAATATGCTTAATTAGTCCAACCAAAATCAAAATTTACTGACATATAAGAGGCCAAAAATGCTATTATTTCTAATTTTTTTCTCGTCAAATATCACCATATAAGTAAAAAAATATTTTCAACGTTCCATAAAACCGATTTCCCTTTTTTTGACCCCCCCCCCCCCCTTTTTTTTTTTTTTTTTTTTTGTGTGTGTGTGTGTGTGTGCAGGGAGCTGTTTTAGGTGCAGCAATACCAGGCATGCAAAGGGAAGGAGTGGCTCTAACAAAAGTTCCAAAAATAAAATTTGTGATCCTAATATCTGGGGCTAAATTTGGAGGGCCTTCATTTGGGATACCAAAATTGGCTGCAGATGCATTTTCATCTCCAATCAATTGTCCATCCCTTCACTTCTTAGGTACTTTTTTCACATAACTTCGGATGGTAATTAATAGTCTATTATCTCTCTTTCACTTCGTTCGAGCTGAATTATATTCACTTTTTACTTTTTCGGGAAATAATAGATGCAATCACACAATCGTTTTGAAGTTTGACTAATTCGAATTTGCGCTGGAAAATCCCTACCAAAGGCAATTTAACTTTTAGGTTTTTGCCCCGAAAGGTTTAGTTAAGAATGAAGGAATATTTATCACTCCATTACCATCTTCGGTAATTTTTACATTGTCATTTTGTATTATAACTCAACTTTAGCTTCTTTTTATGTGTATGAACTCCATCCTTATTTTTCCCTTCTAGGATCAATCTTTTTGTTTTCTTCATATAATTATATAATTATGTTATTAATTTATTTATTTAAAGCTGTCTACTATTTTTATTTAGCATTTTAGTTATATAATACAGTTGATGTTAAATGCCCTCTCTTTTTTTTCTTTTCATTTTTAAGGAGAAATGGATTACCAAAAGAAAGATGGTGAAGTTCTACTGGAGTGTTTTGTGGATCCACAAGTGATTCATCATCCCAAAGGACATACCATACCCAAACTAGGTGAGTAATTTTGTTTTGGAATTCCATGGTCTATTTTTTGATTTAAAATATGAATGTAATCACTAACGACAGTTATCGTAATCAATTATCGCTATATATTATTGATTACTGTCATTATTCATCATTATCATTAGCTTTTACTATTGTCCTTCATATTATTAATTGTCATGATCAACTACCATGATCAACAATTACTGTTTATCATTGTTTTTAACCACTATTATCATTCAACCACTATCTAGTTACTGTTCAAAATCACTATCACCATTCGGCACTAGCTAGTTAGTATTCAGAACCACCATCGCCATGAGTTACTATCCAGAACCACCATTACCACTAGTTACTTCCAGAATCACCGTCATTACTTAACACAATCTCTAATTGGCACTCGCAATCACTGACCATTATCACCTCCAACTTATCATATAATTTTCTAAAAATATTTTATTAATTATTTTATTTAAATTATATATTATAAATAATTTAAATTATTTATTATTCATAACTTAATATAAATCTTAATATTTAAATACGTATTTCGATTCAAATATCTAAATTTTAATGAACATCTTAACATTCAGACACTGCATTTAGATTCAGAAGTTTTAATTTTAAATAAAATTTAATAATGTATTAATTATATTTTTATTTTATCTTTGCAGATGATAGCAGCGCTGAAATAATGCTTGGGTTTATTGAAAAAAAATTCAACAACTTTGAGACAACAAAAAGATTATTATTGTCCTCATTGTTGGTCTTGGCATGAGAATTCTCCATAGTATGAATTATTCTCAAATTATTAGTTGAAAAAATTTATATTAGAGATTATGAAACTATTTTGACTATTTAAAATAGTGGTTTTATATAATATTAATTTTATGTTTTATATAAAGTTTAATTATTCGTTTATTTTTTCACCTAAGTATTTATTTTATTTTTCATTTTCAAAACTATTATATCGGTCATTGAATAAAATTTGGAATGATTTAAAGTTATAAATAGCATATCAAGCTAAGGTATAATTGAATTTGATTCCTTTTATCATATGATTCTTAAAGTTCGTAAAATAAATTTATTATTATTAATCCAACACTAATAATACCTAATGTAGTCTAACAAAGTGGAATTTGGAGAAGAGTGAACGTATACGGATTTTATCTCTATTTCAGAGATAGAGAAACTATTTTTGGTAGGCTCTCGAAAAATTTATTATTATTAATATGAAAACTAAATTTTTAAATAATTATATAATAAAAGATATATAATATCATATTAAAATATAATAATTCATACCTAATGGGTAAGGAATTGAAAGGAAAAAAAAGGTTTCTGGTCAACAAGCACAAAATTGTTTTAAAGGTAAAATTTGCTTATTTTCCTAAATTTGGAGCACTTATCATGGTATCACTTATTTGATATCTTTATACGATCCTAGATAACTTTATGAGTTAATTTTTAAAATAAAATTAAATTCAATATTTATTGTATTAAAGAGATGTCTGTCGCAATTTATGATTTATCCCATATTCGGCTTCGTCTCATTTGGATCTCGTGTTCAAGTTTTTGAAAATGAAAAACATCATGGTATGGAAATTTTTATTCTTTAGTGGACATATTTAATGAAAATATAAATTGGAGAGAGTTTTTCAAGTTTTCGCTCACAAAATTTAAGTGATATTTTCATAGCCAAATCTAACTTCAAATAAATTTTTTTTCCAACTTAACTTCTAATTTTCTTTTCTTTCAAATATTAATAAATTCATATCCAAATGCCTAATAATTTCATTTGTATGTTTTTCTGGAAAAAAAAAAGAGAAGAAAGAAGATAAACACATAATATATAAATAGACATTCAAACTCGATCTAAATACTTCCAAATAAGCACTTTAATTTGATAGTACATGTCTAAACACCTCCAACAATACCTCCAACTTGATTTCAATTGAACAACTACACTCAAACTCATCATCATTGTGTCTCGTGGACAACCCACACTGATGCGACACATAAATTTTAGAGATTTCTAAATAATCATTTTATAAGTTAAAATATTTAATTGACATAAAAAAATCAATTAAGATATATAAATGTGTTAGCTAAGATCAAATTTAAATGTCTATTTAGATATTATGTCCGAAAATAAAGGATAAAAAAAGGTCACCAATACTATGGTCTTTGGAAGTTGTTGGTCAATTTTGGCTGATTTATGGAGACCACGTGACAACCTAAAAGTCTATTTCCATATTGTGCTAAGTGCTGTTCCATTTTTCTCTCAAAAAGGAATAGGGGGAAAAAATAATACTATCAAAACAAAGGGTAATTAATATGGAAAAAAAGGAATTAGAGGAGAAGAAGAAACTGAGAATCCTCTGTCTCCATGGCTTTAGAGGAAGTGCTGAAATCCTCAAGAAATTGATTCTCCGGTGGCCGGAATCCGTCACCGGAAAGTTAGATTTGGTTTTTCTGGATGCACCTTTTCCGGCTGAGGGGAAATCTGCACTTGAAGGCTTTTTTGATCCTCCTTACTTTGAATGGTTTCAATCAAATAAGGTATCGATACTTTGATTTATCTCATCAGCTCATGTTTATTCATTTTTTTTTAAATTTCTTTTTTAGTCAAACTGACCAAAAGAGGTAGCAAATGATCGGGTTGGGTAGCTCAAATGATTAGAACACGTGGCTACGAACTACATTGTGGGGGTTCAAATGCCTTCTCGCCCAAAATAGGCATGAAAGGGAAGTACCTAGCGGTCAATGAGGTGGGTAGGTCTCAGGTTCAAACATGAGCTAAGACAAAAAATACCAGGTGATTTCCTGGTACTTGTTGCTGCCTTACTGGTGGGAGGGGGCAGGTATCTCGTGGAATTAGTCGAATTGCACGCAAGCTGGTCCAGATACCATGATTATCGAAAAAGAAAAAAGAAAGAGTTTATTGTTCAATCCTGTCTGAAGTAGACATAGTCACACAGGGTCATTTGCACTTTTACAATATTTTGTGCTGATTTTTAATTTATGCCTCTGATAATAAATAATTTATTCACATGTCATAAGTTTATATTTTCGTATTATAATACATGTCCGAGCATGACTTTAGTTTCTAAAGAATTTATGCGCCATTGGCATAAGTTCCATTGCTAAATGATAATAATTAAAGATCTATCTCATTTAAAGGGCAAAAATCAAAGACCAGACCATTTGAAGCACAAAACGTGTAATTTTATGAGTCACAAAATGATTAGATCAAAATAGGCTAAACAATGAGTGATAACCCAACCCGCTCAATTTAACTCAATCAATTTTACTATTCCAAACTTACATTTCATGGCTCTAACTAATATAACATAGACTTATAACATAAATAAAATGGTGATTTGAGTGCATTTTTGTTAGATATCAAGACCAAATAGGTATGATTCCAAAAATCTACATTATCATGAGTTAAGACCAATTATTTTTATGGATCAAGATTGAACATTCACACGAGTTTATTTGGACTGCTATTTCTTTATGGATTAACTTAGGCATAATCCAGATCAGCTAATCAACAAAATTACTCTAGTCCAAACCCATTAAAACTTGAACGAATTAAGGGAGTTGCATGAGTTTTTGGTCAATTTTACCACCCATATTAACCAATCAAGATCACAATTTAATGTCAGTTTTTGGTTATAACATTATCGAAATTGTAAAATTTTAGTGTATTTTCTTGTAGGATTTCACAGAGTTTTACAAGTTTGAAGAATGCCTAGAGTATATAGAAGATTTTATGTCAAAGCATGGACCTTTTGATGGTGTTCTTGGTTTCTCACAGGTAAGATTTACTAAGTTCCGTTTTTCTTTGTTTTTCTTTTCACTCGCAGTAAACGAGAAAAACAATCTCTTATGATCGGTTATAATTTGAATAGGAGAAAACTTTCTTACAACGATTACTTGTGTAAATTCTTAGTTTGGTCCTTACCTTTACCTCAAAACGTTCTTGATCAAAAAAAAAAAAAATCTTACTTTGGAGTTTGGTCCGTATTATATTGGGCTAAGCATATTTAACCTTCAAGTAATAAGATCCAACAAGGTTTGCGTACATCCTATCCTCCCCAGACTCCACTTGTGGGATTTCACCGGTACGTTGTTGTTGTTGTTTGCCATTTGCCTCTTCATATTGCCTCTAAAGTGCACTTACTTGAATGAGTTGATTTGTGAAAGCTATGGCATCTCTCTGTGTGTTTTGGAAGATGCGGATATCCCTTTCTTGCCATGTGTAATACACTGCTCTTGCCAAACACATTCGATATACTTCAAATTTTGCACAAGTAGCAGGCCGTCTAAACTTTGTCTGGTTTGAATACCGCAAGAAACACCTTGACAAAAGCAGAAGTTTATGCCATACACTAGCCGCAAATCCACCTTCAGAAAACAGATGCCCATTTTGCCAGTCGATCCCTTGGTACCAGTCTTTCCAGATTAGCCCAGCTGCAAATAATAAAATCCAATTTGGACAACCATAATTGTTACAAGTGAGTTTTCTCTGTATCAGGTAACTTTGTCCACCAAGGTTAGGACAAAAAGTGGAAAGAAACCACCTAATGTTTTTGTCTCTGCCTCCTCCCGACCTACTGCTTCCAAGTAGTTCTTTGCATTTAGGATTTTGCGAATAATCCATGAAACCTGCTTACATTGAGCTTCCCATATGGTCCCTCCTTTAATGTAGTAAGTTTGTACCCAAACAATCCATAGCTTATCCTTTTTAGCACTCAAGTCCCACAACAACTTATAAATGGCGGCTCTGTTCCATCCTCGTATGTCCAGTAAACTAGACCACCAGATCTCGAGCTTTCTTAGACATAGTGGTGCTACTGGTCCACAAATATTTCTGTCAAATGGCTTCAATAAGATGTACGAAGACTTGGGACCAGTATTTTTGAATTGCAAACAACACACTTTTTTAATCAACCTAATCCTTCCAGAAATCGGACAAGACACTTAGCAGTCCACGACATTATTCTCCCCATCATTTTGGTCCCTTTATATACGAAAATATGTTATATTTAGATTATTTTTGAAACTGTATTACCTTGAGTAAGAATACACACTTTAACTGATTGAATTTGAAAAGTTTGGCAAGCAGAAGGATGAAAAGTGCACTACTTCAAAGCGATTGAAGGTTCAATATGCTTTACTGTTATTCCTATTTCTTACTATCACCTCACAAAACAGCCGTATAAGTAAAAGTACATTGTTAACGAGTCATAAAACCGATCTCCATTTTCTTAACCTTCTTCTAACATTTTATCTGTTTTTCATCTTTCCGAAATAGGGTGCAGTTTTAGGTGCAGCAATACCAGGCATGCAAAGGGAAGGAGTGGCTCTAACAAAAGTTCCAAAAATAAAATTTGTGATCCTAATATCTGGGGCTAAATTTGGAGGGCCTTCATTTGGGATACCAAAATTGGCTGCAAATGCATTTTCATCTCCAATCAACTGTCCATCCCTTCACTTTTTAGGTACTTCCACATTTCCCCTGAATTATACGATATAGAATATTTTTGCCTTTCGTTAATAGTTGAAGTTTGGAGGTTATTTACTTGATTTGTGAGTCTATCGGCCACAACCTCTCTGTTTCCACGAGATAGGGATAAGATCCGCATATACTGTTCCCTTTGCAGATTGGTTAGCATTAGGCCCATGTCTATATTATTAGTCCAATTTTGGGTGCCCAAAATGAGTCAACCAACTAAACATGAGTGGTGGTTTATTTGTAACGATGGAAGAACTATAAAAAATACAAAATAATAGATAGAAATACTGTGAATAAGGCTATTGCGACACTCATCAAAGGAGTAGTTCATCTCTCACATCAAAGTTAACGTTTTAACCTGACTTTCTGAGCTCAGTTGATAAAGTAAAAAGAAAGAACTTTTCTTTTTATATCGATCCTCTTTTGGCCCTCATATTATGTTAACTAGGTATTATCTCATACATAACTTGTTACAATTACTCCTCCGTTTCAAACAAGTTGAGGTCGGCTATATGAATCTTTACTTTTCCATTTAAATTCAACTTTATGTCATCGTCGTATAAATATATTTGTTTTTCTTTTTTAAAGGAGAGACAGATTTTCAGAAAAAAGACGGTGAAATTCTGCTGGAATGTTTTGTGGATCCACAAGTGATTCACCATCCTAAAGGACATACCATACCTAAACTAGGTGAGTAGTTTTGTTTTGGAACTAAAACATATTTTTGAAGCAACTCTTCGAGTGAAGGGCGGAGCTAGAGTTCTAGTTACGGGTTCGTCAGAACTCATTAGCTTGAGCCTAAACTCTGTATTTATATAACCAATTCAGAACCTAGTAAGCAGTCTTTTCTAAAACTTCGGACCCATAAACTTGAAATTCTATATCCATCTTTGTCTAAAGTAAGACGCATTAACTTTTAACTTGATTTTTACTGGCATTAAGTCGAAAAAATGAATTTGAAAATTGAAGTATGAGTTTTCATATAATTTCACATGGAAAAAAATTGTGAAATTTTGTAAATGAAAACTATTATCTCATGCCAAACCTTTAATTTGGCTTCTTTTTTTCCTTTTAAATGGAAAATATGAGTGAAAAACATAGAATAAATTGAGGAAGAATCAACTTTGACTTACTAAATTTACAAGAATTAAATTTTAAATAATTGACTGGAACTAGACTTGATTACACTCTTTTTTTATCTTTCTTTTTTTCTTTTTTTTTTTGTGCAGATGATAGCAGCCTTGAAATAATGCTTGAATTTATTGAAAAAAATTCAACAGCTTTGAGACAGGGCACAAGTTTATCGACAGTATGAATTATTCTCAAATGTTTTTTTTTTTTTTGTTTTCTGATTTTTCTTTCTTGATTTTGTTGAACGTTTTGAATGAACTTGCTATTTTAAGTTGAGGGTTTATCGGAAATAATCTATCTACCCCACAAAAGTATGGATAAAATATGCATATATTATATTCGATGAAAATTCTATTTGTGGAATTATACTGATGTCACGACCCATTTTTCAAACAAGCCGTGACTGGCACTCGGTGCCTTAACTTGATTGAGCGAACCAGCTTGACTGTTCTAACATGCACTTTAATATCACATACCCCACTATTCACTAAAATGAAAAATAAACTTTTGGATTAAACTTTACCAATAATTATTAGATAATCAGAATATGTCGAAAATCTATAAGCAACTGAAAAGTACCAAGACTGATGGCAAATAAAGTGAACAACCATAACCGAACTAATAACATGTCTATGAAGCCTCTATTGGAGTGCTGAGAGGAATGCACAGGACATAGATTTTCTGGCTTAGATAATTGAATAAATAAATAAAGTAGTCTAACTGAAAGAGAAGAACTCCATGGCCAAGAGCGGAGCTCACCAAATAATCTTCTGAAACAAAGGGACTTAGCTTGTATTCTGTCCGTGTATGAAACCTGCGTCTACATTGACATATGTCAATGTAGGTTCCACAAAGAGAACGTCATACACCACTAGCGGTACTCAGTGAGTCTCAACATTCTCCTCACCAAAATTAGAACGAGACCTTGAGTAAATACATGTGATTAATGAAGGAATAAGAGAGAAGGCAAGTCATAATTCACCTTAAAGTATCATACAAAAGTGAAGTAGAGAAAACAATCAACAAAACTAGTAGCTTAGTCCATTAATTTATGTTTCACTTTCTTTAAGTTGTTTAAGTCGACCACACTTTTCGTATGCCTAACTATGGAAATTAGTAACTCTTTATACAGTTACTAGCGGCCCTTTATACAACCACCAAATCCTTTATGTCTCATTATAACATAATTAACAACCCTTTGTATGGGTGCTCATGACCCTTTGTACGGTCACCATTCACGTTGTGTCATATTTGGCAAGTTAGTAACCTTTTATACGGTTACTTGTAACCCTTTATAGGATTACCATTTACTAAAGTTGTAAGCATTCCAACATTTTTAATTTATTAAATTCATAAAAGCACCACACTTCTTACAATTACAATGCTTACGCATTTAGAATCTCAAAAACACTATTTAGCCTTTAGCTAGTTGATATTTGGTATTTAAAATCAAGTATTGCCTTAATCAAGCGAAGAAGGTACATCATGGTTTGGTCCCAAAAATAAGCACAAGGAAAAAACATATAACACGGGATAGACTCATGATAAGAAAGAAAATATGAGCTCACTCGTTCCAATTAAACTCACATTAACCTTAAGAGACATTTAATCAAACACTTTATGAGCATGACTTTGTAAGGAAAGAACTTTAGTAAGAACAGGTCTTAACTCACCTCAAGATTCTTCTTTCCTAGCAAGATTAACTTCTACACTTGCCAACAATAATCAACATAATAATCGGGTTCAATTTACATCAATACAAACTCAAAGAATATAACTTTATTTTACAATTCTTTGGTCTAAAGAAAATTTTACTTGGGGTTCGATTTAAAATATTAGCTAGTCTCAATTAACTCATCAAATTCCCCTGCAACATATATACATCTTAACCCATCACTCTCCCAAATCATCTCCTTTACCAATTCAAAATTTTATTCACCATTCAAGCCCTAACTTTATTTATAAGAAGAATTAATAATCTTTATAATAGAATATATATATTTTAATAAGGAGAAGGTACAAATTAAAGAGGAATAAAATTTTCAATACCTGTTACGTTAATGGCAGAAATGGAGGAAGTTTGAAGAAGTTGGGGAACAAAATGGTTGCTTGGTTGTTTTAGATTGCTACACTCTTCTTTTGCCTTTTTTTTTTTTCCCATGTTGCTGCAATTAACTTGGGTCAGCCATTCATTTTCATTATTTTTTTTTCTTCACTTTTATTATTATTATTATTATTATTTACTTATTAACACACATACACATACACAAATAAATATTATATATATATATAAGACTTTATACTTCTTGGACACATTAATTAATTAATTAATTATTAATCTCGTAATTATTAAAATGGTAATTTAGAAATTTATGATGACTTTATAACTGAGTATGTTATTCTTATTATTTTGAATGAACTTGATTATGTAACTTGATCTTTTTCATTTTTGTTGCTTAATGTACATTTTATAACTTGAGTTTTGACATGTTTTTACTTGAGCCGTGGTTTCTACCGGAAATAGTTTATGTGTCTTCTCAAAGATAAGATTAAGGATGTATACACACCATCCTTTATAAATTTCACTTGTAAAATTACACTGAGTACGTTATTATTGATTTCTAAGAGAAACACCATCAAGTGTTGGGAGATCATAAATACTCTCATTTTTTCAATGATTCTTCTCAAACAATATGCCAAATACATATACAGTCCTATGATGTTGTCACGATTTTTCATTTAGAAATTATCAAATAAGACGGTTACTTATTAGACACGCAAAATGCATCTATTAAACCCTTCATTACTAGCCAACAAAATAAATCACGTGTGTGAGATCCGCAAGTGATGATGTGGCAAAACTAACTAATAAAATGAAGCCACGTGGCACTCGACTCCAACTAGTCAAAATAAAAGGTTTTGAGCCAAAAGGGAAACAACAAATTGCCATCACAAGTCTTTTTCTTCCTTAAAAAAAAACGTAATCTTTTTTCTCATAATTTTCTTCGATTGAATGAATGAAAAAGGAGTATTTGAATTGCAAATTTTTTTTTTTTGAGAAAGTCATGTCCTTCAATATCATGATTGAGTCGATCAAACCAGATCATGATTGAATAAAAGGAAAAAAACATACATAATTATTTCAACTGAAATATTTGAAATAATTTTACTACTTCTACTAAGATGTGATAGCTTGTTTAGTGCTAGCTAATTGTGCAATGGGATCATTTGAAATTTTTTATTGAAACTTGTATCCTTTCTAAAAAAAAAAATAATTCAAAGTACACAAAGATTGTGATGGAAACTGCACTGAAGATTTGCAGAGCCACTGACAACTTGTTTGAATGGTTGTTACGTATTGTATTATATCGTTAAATTAAATGTAATATTTATTTTGATTATTGTATAAATTTTATTTTATTATATTGTTAAATTTATTATTATGTAATAATGAAAAATATAATGATTGATTTGAGTTGATTACGTTGTTATTGTTAGTTTAAATATAATATCTATTTTAATTGTTATATAAATTTTATTTAATCATATTATTAAATTTATTATTAGGTGAAAAGTGTTAAATAATCGATTTGGTGTGACCACGCTGTTATCTCTTTTTTTTCCTCATTTTATTTTTATTTATTATTTAATAATTTTATTTAATCATTTATCCTATCTTTATATAGATGCTCCACTCTACTTTTTTCTTTTTAGGTTTACGTTCGAATCGTTGATGTATGACATTGTGTAACGATGAAAAAAATATAATCTATTTAAATATTTATCCATAAAAATAATATAATATAATACAATACAATATGATACGATATATTTTGAGCTTATTCACTATTTGTTGAAATGAAATGTAGTATTCATAGAAGCATGAAGTCAACACAAATAATATAGCCATACATAAGGATCTTGTCGATTAGGACCGTATAAATTATAGTTAAATCAATAATCTGAATTGATAATTGGGTTATTAAATTAATGATTTGAGTTATTGATTTAACGGTTTAATTATTGGTTTACTCACCCAAGTTATTGGGTTATTAGTTCAGTTATCAATTTAACCTTTTTTTAATGAGTGAACCGATAACCCGATAATAATTTATTAAATTAAAATCTTAGCCTTCAATCTATAAAGTATCATAGCAAGAAGATGAATTGGGTATCTATGAAAAGTGAAGAGGATATTATTCAAATCTAAATTAAAGTTGATTGATTTAGTTGGGCTAGTTCTATATGTTCTTTCTCTTTTCACCAACTTTTTTCTAGCTAAAAATACTTATGACTTATGAGTTTTTCATGTGAAATCTTAACAGTTAACCTGATAATTTAACCGATAATAATCAATAATCAATTAACCAATAACCTATTAACCGATATCTTAACAATTCTTTAACGATTTAACATGTCTACAAACTGATAACCGATAAATAGAATCGATAATTTTTAATATTGAACCGAACCGACTAACCGATACGTAACCCTATTATCAATCTTACTTATATTAATATTTAATTCGATCTGTTCATCGATTAATACTAATATGAAGTTGACGTGGCCTCGCTACATTTTCGAGTGCCATATTTAAATTTATGCATACAACAAAAAAAGTTAAATGCATTGATTTTTTTTTTTCCTTTTAGTGTAGCAAAAAGAGAATAGAAATTTATCATGAATTATATAAAATTGTTTTATTTTATATTTTTTTAAAAAATACAAATATAAAAGAGAAAATTAGGCGGTAGATAAACCAGAGGTCCGAATACGGACCCTCATATTAGTGTCTTCCCGCGTTAAATCGCCGGTCTCTCTCTTTCTCCCTCCCTGCTTGATCGGAATGCCAATCGAAAAAATTCCAGATTCGGCCTAAAGTTCCGACACACCGCTTCACGCGCCTCCTTATTTTTTCGTCGTCGAGGATGGTGATGCAGCCAAGCGGTGGTGGTGGGGAAGAGAACAATGCGGCGGCGACGGAGCATAAGATCAGCTCCGGTGTGAGTCCGGATCAAGGTCCGAAACCTATGCAACAGGACGATACTATTACTATTGCCTCTGCAAATGAGAATCAAATTGGTAATAACGACAATGAGGGTACCAAATCGGCGAACGATTTGAACAAATCGAAAAAATCGGTGCACTGGAACAAGCAATTGGTGCAGAGAAAAACTGATGACCGTGGATCGAATCCTTATTTAGCTCCGGCCAACAATTCCTCTTCCTTCAATATCAAAAGTTAGTATCTTTTTCTCTCTCTCTAATAAGTATATACATACATACACGTTCAAAATTGCATGCCTATGTATCCATATACATACACATTCAGGAATACTTACGTATTTTGAAGATATTTGTTATCAGATAAAATGGTAAGTGTTAAAGATGTACTTGGTAGATGGGGAAAGAAGGTTGTTGAAGCTACAAAGAAGGCTGAGGATATTGCTGGCAATACATGGCAACACTGTAAGGTTTCTTGTTCTTTCATTTCGTGGCCATCCCTGAATTATATTTAATTTGTAGTTCAACTTATATAGTATAGGTAAAAACAGCTTTGTCATGCTGTCTTTAGTATTTTGTAATGGCTTCTCCGCTTCTATTATTTCTTTATCTGAACTGTTTTGATATGCTTCTTCTTGTGTCGAGGGTGTATCAAAAATAATCACTCTACCTTCTAAGGTATGATAAGGTCCGCGTACATGCTACTCTCCCCGTACCTTAGGTTTGTGGAATTACACTGGTGTTGTTGCTGTAACAAAAACCTAATTCTTTTTAGTGTATTAATGATGAACGTTCTAATATGAGTAGCAGATGAAAAATAAGCAATTTCCCTTTCCTTGGAGTTGCTTCCTTGTGAGGCCTGCAATAGGTTCGGAGGTGAGGCTTGGGTGGGAACTTATGTTTGTTTAAGATTTTGGGACGAAGAGTGAGGGTCCTCTATTTGAGCTTTTCCAGGTTTCACTTTCAGGTACATGGCCATTGTATTCAAGAAATATGAGAATACTAACTTCCACCCACTCACTCATAAAAAAATAATAGAAGCTATAGATGTAATAACTTTAGTTTATTTTGTTGACTTGTATAGTGAAAACGAGCCATAGTATTGCTGATGCTGCCTTAGGAAGAATTGCTCAGGGAACAAAGGTTCTGGCTGAAGGTGGTTATGACAAGATATTCCGCCACACATTTGAGGTAGCTCCCGAGGAGCGACTTCAGAATTCATTTGCATGTTACTTATCCACTTCAGCTGGTCCAGTAATGGGAGTGTTATATTTTTCTACCGCAAAGCTTGCATTTTGCAGTGATAACCCCCTTTCCTACAAAATCGAAGACAAGACTGAATGGAGCTATTACAAGGTATATTTCTATGCATCCAATAGTAGTTGAAGTACTTAAAAACCTTTTTTACTATTAATTGCTCCATCTGTTTATTTATCAGTCTCCTTTATCCATTTTATGTGTCTATTTCATTGGGCAACTAAGTTTAATTGTTCGAGGTTTGATTTGTGTTTTGTATAAAAATAAAGGATGAAGAAGATATTGAATTACTAGTTGAAAAGTCATTCGTTGAAATTTGCTTAAATCTGAAGATTCTAGCTACTTTTAATAGTTAAAGACAACACCAAATAATAGTAAAAGGTGTTCATCACAAGAAATCTGGAGGAAAATTTAAGAAGACTTGTGCTAGCCTCCTTATAATCTCCTCAAGAAGGGTAACCCTTCTGGTGCAAGTGGTTCCAAGTGTTGCCTCTGCCACGTGTTTCTAACTTGGCAAAGTATGAGCTGTGGTGGTCGTCTCTGACGAGCAGGGACGTGTCTGTGCTCCGTGTGCGGGGCGGTAGTAATCCTCCTCTATATGCAGTTGTGAACTGCTTTAATAAATAACAAGATAATACCTAAGGAAATATCTAGATGTCCTCAAATAAGTGCCCAAGTTGTTTGTCTATGTGATAAGTACAAATCCTGTTTCTTACCACTATTGTGAATTTTTTTTAAAAGTAACAAAATAGTACTGTTCTGAAAACAATAAATGTATCTAGGTAGCCCATAGGTAAATGCCCAAGTTGTTTGCTATATCATATATAGTACAGATAACGAAGACCTAGGCGAGATGTAAACAGCAATGGAGTCTGAAACTTTGCTTCAGAATATGAATACAAGGTGGTTGAGATGTAAATACGTGGCATATTAGTTCTTGTATATGCTGGTATATGTAGTGGGAAAATGCTTCCTCTTCTCGTGACGTGTATTTCGTAGAGTCAATTCAAGGGTAACTTGGATAATTTTATCCGTGGTTATTTACTTTAGCTTCCTAAAGGTGCTCATTCATTTGCTTCAAATGTAAATCATTCCATATAATCTGCTTGTTTGCATTTTTACCTCTATGTGAAGGAAGTACCTGAGCTGCTTCACTTCCTCTCTTGGCAATACCTTTCTATGCGGCTTTACTTGCTGACAGATCTAATTTCTTATTCCTTTGGGATATTTATTCGTTATATGGGTGCTATATTGTTTATAGGACTATATGCCGCTAGAGGTTGATGTACACCGAGCTCAAGATTTATTTATTTTGTTGAGGAACCACATTTTACTCACATTCCCTCTGTTTACTATTGATACAAGCAGGTAGTTATCCCGTTGCATCAGCTTAAAGCAATTAATCCTTCGTCGAGCAGAACCAATCCATTAGAAAAGTATATCCAAGTTATATCTGTTGATAGCCATGAATTTTGGTTTATGGGATTTCTAAATTACTCTGGCGCAGTAAACTTCCTGCAAGAAGCACTACAAGCACACGCATTGCAAGTCGTGTGAGTCTGTTAGCGCGCTCCTTGATACCAAAAGTTCACCTTCACACAAGTCGTGTTGCCATTGAAGATTCTGAAGGTTTATTTCTACGAACTCAGATTTCTTGGCACCTCGCGGGTTATCTTTCTGGTTGTATTGTTTTTGCATCAATGAACTTAATTAGCAGTTTAACGATGCGTAGACAATCTGAGGTGCTTGTATTTGCTTCTACACATCTTTTATCCTACTTCTGTTGGCTAATTTTGTCTCTTCCTTTTGTTGAACTTCTCTTACATATATAAGGCCGGATAGCTAAATAGACACTGTATTTGAATCGATTTTGACATTCGGGCCACTCAACTTTATGGAGTTTTATTTAGACACTTCAACTCGAACAAAACAAATATTTTAATCAGAGGCAGATGTTGTGTCTTTTGTGGGTACAATTGAACCCACTATTTCAAAAAGGAATATAGATATACATGTAAAAGATCATCATCGACGTCCATAATCTAGTTTTATTTTTGAGTTTTCGACACAATAAATGAGTGTGATTCTCATTATCTCCTTCCCTCTCCCATTTATTCTTTTTAGAAAAAAATGTAAAAGAATTACCAAGACTTAAAATGTTGATATTTAGCAAACTTAAAGGACTGAAATGCCCCAATGCATACTTAAAGAATTATTTTTAACCTACCTCAAATGCAAGAAACCATTTTTATCATAAAGAGCATTGGTTTTTTTTTTTGGGAACCCAAATCGCGCAGCTACTATACTTTGGGTACTCACTAAGTGAACTTGCTCATGTATAACAACTTGCAAACCACGTAGAAAACGAAAACCGCAGTAGGCATTATTGACTATTTGCGTGAGAATATATGGTGCAGCTTTTCTATCAGCAAAGATATGACGAGTTAGTGCTAAAATATTTGTCTTTAACCTTTGTTAAAGAGGGAAATAATCACTTTTGAAACTCCGAATTTAAAAATAGCTATTGTTTTGGATTTTCAATTTTTGCAAAGTGAAACTCGAGGATATTGTCATGAGTTTCACTCGTAGAAGTTGAAGCTTTATGAGTAGCCAATTTTTAGTTACCGAACTAAAAAGTGGCTAGCCTCCGCTATTATCTTTGTCACATTCTGTTATGGAAGAATTCTGACCGTTATTAATAGTACTTATGTTGATTGTTGAATTTGTTTGGTATGGAGGTTTTCCAAATATTTTTATGTTTGGTTGATTATAATTTTTGAAATTTTTTTTTCTAAAAAAATAAATATTTTTTAAAATGAAAAAATATAAAAATATAAAAAAATAAATTTCACAGATAATATCTCTGTAAATTGTCTTATCATCACCTTTCAACACTCTCACCTGCGTTGGTCCAGAGGCTAAAGAGTCACTTTTGGAAGCCAAAGTTTTAAAACGGACAATGTAACGGGGAATAAATCAAAGGGGACAAAGCGCCACTATCTATGTGACTTGCGAATTTAATTAACAGCCAACCCAAATGGACGTTTGAAGATCAAACTCTTTCAAATCCTATATGCTTTTACAACAAACAAAAATAATTTGACTTCGTTTATATTTTCACGTCCCGCTGCTATCACAAGCTTTACATAATCAAATTTATTCAAAATTTTAAAAAATAACTATGTAGAATACTACTGAATTATAACTTGAAAAAACTTCGCCCAGCAACATAATACTTGCATTGCTCTCTCGCAATCACGTTAAAATAATCTTTAATTATAATTTTAAAATTATTATAATCCTAAATCTAATTTCAAAATAACCTGATTTCGAACCAAAGTGGAAATACTCCACTCAAAAGTCACTTTTTGGAAGGCTATTAAACTCCACTCAAAACGACTTTTTTTCCCTCTCTTTATACAAACAAGCACGAACTTGTTCTAGATTATTCGTCGAAACTTCTAGGCATTTTTGCTTGAATGGAGTCGCTTTCGCCGGCGATCGGACCAAAAACGATTCGGCCGTCGAGGACTGTTTACGGCGATAATGAGCTGCTCATCGGCTCTGTTAAGTCGATAAAGGCGCAGCCTGTCGCTTGCCGGAAAATGAGAATGAGAGTAGTAGCGCAAGCAAGTAAATCCGACTCAAACAAAATTGATTTCAGTGATCCGGATTGGAAAGTGAAGTATCAGAGAGAATTTGAAGCTCGTTTTAATATTCCTCATCTCACCGATGTATTTCCCGACGCTGTTTCCTATCCTTCCACTTTCTGTCTCAAAATGAGGTATCTTCCTCATAGCACTCCGTTCGAATTTCACTATTTTTTCCTTCTAATTTTGTTGTTTATTCTATGGTTTTTTTTTTTTAAATAACAAGAACGGCACAAGCAATGGCTTGGACTTTCATCAAATAGAAGAAGTACAATTCTTTTTAGTTTAAATTGCACATAGTTTCCCCAAAATTTGATTTTTATGGTGTTTCTTCTTTTCTATTGTTATTTCTTTGGAGAAACGGCATATAAATGGCTCGATTTGTTTGTAGAATTGAGAATAGTGATAAGTTGTCGGCTACCTTATGGAATTGAAACTTGGAATTAGATCTACTTTTATAATGATAAAGAATCTGTTAGTTAATATTAACAGTTCAGAAACTAAAATTTGGTTATTCAACTAATGTTATGTATCAGCTAACTTTCTACTTGATTTACAACTGTTTCATTTCTCAAATTGACATATCTGGCATTACTGAGAAATCTTAAATAGGCAACTCTTTTCGTGTACAATTTGTTAGAATGTAGTCGCCTAGGGTGTTTGGTAGTTAAATTTGGCCAAGAAATACCTTGGATGATGGTCAATATTAGTGTTTTCAAAGACGTTTTTGGAGCGAGTTCCAGGGTGGGGCGTACCAAAAGCACTCCGTAACGCAAATGAAAGGCGTAGATTTATAAAGGCTTCAGTCCGGGGCGTAAAAGCGTACCCCGGGTGTTAAATTTGATTTTTATCATTTTAAAAGTATTTCTGCTATAAATAATATCTTTTTATTATTGATTTAATGATGTTTATACTTAATGCTATCATGTTTTTATATTATAGTGATTTTTCCTAAATTATATCAATTAAGAAAGCAACTCTCATATGAAGTCCATATTGATGTCTGTCCAAGGAAGGTTAGTGAGAAATGAGAAGGAGAAGAGAAGAGAATTTGGGAATGGATTACTTGATTATTCCCTCAAGCTAATGGAATTAAATAGCTACTACAGAGAATGTAAATAAGGAAAGAACTAATCCCTATAATTACATAGAAAATGACATTGTCATAACTAGTTTTTTTTTTTAGATAATTAAGATAGAGATTTCATAGCACTATGTTCCTATACAACTTTATCTATATTTTGACATTGCTCTTACACTATTTATCTTTTTCCTTCTTTGAAATATATAAATAATACTCGGTGCAAATATTAGTTGAGGGTGGAGAGGACTAGTAGATGTGGAGATCAATGATGAACTGGATAATAATTTTATTTTAAAGATTATTTGACTATTATCATTTTCGTTGTTGTTATTTTTCTCAAAATAATAATTATAATCTTTTTTCCTATATTATTGGTGATTTATTTGAATTTATTTGCAGAATTATTCAAAATATTACTTTTGCTATTTTCTTAGTAATAAAATTATAAATTTGAAGATACATGACATATACGCCCCGTAGATCCATAAGACTTGCGCCCGTATCTCAGGGTTTACGCCTCGCCCCATGCTATGTAAAACGCCTTGCTTCACGCTCGCGCCTTTTAAAACATTGGTCAATATTTGTAAAAGAAATACTTGTTTGATAGCAATATTACTAATTTTAGTGCAACTTATGTGTTTCAGAACTCCAGTCACAGATAATTTTGCACAAGGTTATCCCTCAGATGAAGAATGGCATGGATACATCAATAATAATGATAGAGTACTTCTTAAAGTAAGCCTCTTTCCTTATATTTTAGAATAGCTCGTCATCCACTGATAGCCTGTTGCCAATTGATTATAGTGGAAAAAGGCCCCCCCCAAAAAAAAGAGTGGCAAAAAGCAACTTTTTAAAATCTCTAGCATCAATGTCAGTTTAATCTATAGTGTTTTTTTTTAAATAACCAAATATACTGTGAATAAGTTACACTAATATATAGCTTTGGTGAATTCGATGTCCAAAATGGACTAATGTCATTTCTAAAATAATGTGGAAACATAATTAAATTCTTTCTTGAGTTTGCACTCCCTCATGTTTTCAGGGTAAAGCTAATTTTATGCTTGATTATTGTCCGATACGTGTATGTTTCATCTCTGATGTCCAACAATTTAGTTATTTCTTCAATGAATATGTGGAAAACTATGCCCATTATTGATTAAGGTTTTATGTAGTGTTTAAGATGGTATAGATTGAGAAATTTTCTTCTAGGATTATGAACCTTTTTCCTCTGTTGAATTAGATAAATAACTCAGACAATGTCTAAGAGCAGCAACCCCCAACTAGTTTGGGATTGATGCATCGTAGTTGTTAAAATAAAAACTTTGATAGATAACAATTTTAAATATTCTAGGCAGAATGGAGTTCCATGTCTCATCTGGATGGATTTTGATTGAAAGAAGAAATTCAAACGCCAAAAGTCCAATTTGAGTTCCATTTGGAGCTCAGAGTACATTCCTCGGTGAGTATAGACACGCAACAGAAGCTGGAGAAACAACAATGTGTTTGTACACTTGTCTGAGAGAGTCAATGCACCTTGTGATGACATAAGGACTCTTTTTTGTGAAAGAGCAAACAGAATACATTAAATAACCTATAAAATATAATTTGTTGAAAAGAAAAGCATTGGCCTCTGTGGGAAGCAGAAAATGAATTGTTTCTGGTCCTTTAATTTTTTTTAATTGTTTCAATATCTTAGCAGTACAGAGAAAAGGTGCAGGATGGGTGGGGATATTGAACACTGAAACCTTTTGCATAAATTCATTCTCTTTACATGAAGACTCAAAGTGAGGCCATCTGGGTGGTTCTCTGCACCTAGTTTTTGTGTAGCAGCTGTATTTCGATCCATCCTATTTTTTCAAGAGTTTCATAATTGTACCTTGAACCCCTTTCATATGATGGGAGTTGCCGGTGTATTAGGTACCCCTTCCTCCTCCTTATTTTAATGAAAATCATGTAAGCTGTTAGAATGGAACAAGGAAGATAGTTAAGAAAGTAAGTTTCTTGTTTTTGTTGTACAAATGAAGAAACAAACACGTGTTTTTCTTTTTGTTGCCTTTTTAATTATATCCCACCTATCCATTCATGCAAAGTTCTGTTATTTTTCAGACTATAAATTATTCCTCTCCAACTTCTGCTGGTGCCGAGTGTATTGATCCCGATTGTACATGGGTAGAGCAATGGTAAGGTTCTTTATAGTTTTCTATAGCAACAAATTACATGGTAAGGGTTTATGTAAATGTGGCCTATACTACAGAACCTCTATGCTAAGCTGCACTATTATTAGTTGTATCACCCTATTTCCTTTTATTCCGGAATAAGTCTTCGTAGTTTGCAGTACAAGTCTATTGATCGAAACAACAAGTAGCTAAGATGATTGAATCATCTTCTGCATTCACATGGTTTTGCCTCATGTTGCGATGAGCTAAGTCCTTTGTCTATTTCGACCTTTCTTCATCATTCAAACTACCAATGCTTAACTTAGGTCTGACCCATTTCTGTGTTGCCTTTCTGAGTCAAAGATGTCCCTTCTCAATTCATAGAAGTGGAAGATGTTATATGGGTTACAACTTACACGTATTATTTATCAGAAAAGAAATGAAAAGGGTTATTTGAATTGATGTTCCACCTTTAATAACTAGTTCCTTTTAATAGGTCCTCTAATAATATTATTATGTATGTGAGTATTACTGGATATATGTGTTACTTGATGTTGTATGAATCTTCAGCAGAACCAAAGTCACAACTCTGACATTTATAATGCAAAAGTAATTATTTGTATAACTATAACCTGTGCTTCGATCGTTCTGATACCGATACTAAGGATCTACGAATCCTTTTTTTGATCTGAACTAAGTATCTAAGAATCCTTTAAGCAAAAGGAAAATATTAGGCTTCATTGAATGTCTCCAGAAAGTTTCTAATGTCTATTTATAAAATAAAATCTTACGGAACAAAAAGTCTTGCTAACTTCTTGAAAGATGTTGTTAGATGTATTGAACATCAAGTAGTAGTGGTTTGACAGTTTTACCAAGAATTTCAACTCTGGCACGAGATAAGAATGATTTTGATAAAGGAAATTAGTTCAAAATTCGTAGCTTGTTGATCTTATAGGTTGTAAATATGTCAATGATCTTGTTTAGGGTTCACCGTGCTGGTCCTCGGGAGAAAATATATTTCAAACCAGAGGAGGTGAAAGCAGCAATTGTAACCTGTGGTGGACTATGCCCAGGTCTTAATGACGTTATTCGACAGGTCTTAACACATACTTTGTTCTTTTGCTTTTTCTTCTTTTTAAAAACAGTTCGGTCGTGTTATTTCAGTGTACAACACTGATGTGCTTTCTATTTATTCTCCTCCTTTCTATCTTTCCAATGAATGCAGATAGTTATCACCCTTGAGATATACGGTGTGAAGCAAATTGTGGGGATTCCATTTGGATACCGTGGGTTTTCAAACAAAGATTTAGCTGAAATGCCAGTAAGTTGCTCCTTATTACTCCCTATGCAGATGCTCATCGTATTGGCTATTGCTGTAGGTTAGAGTTAAGTGCAAAATGCTAAATTTTCATGATTATTCTAGATAAAGTCTTGATTCTTAGGAAAAACAGACTTCTCTCAACAGAAATAAATATTTAAGTGATGAATGGTAGTATATTTTGTTACCAGTTATCCAGGAAAGTGGTCCAAAATATTCATCTTTCTGGTGGAAGCTTGCTAGGTGTATCACGTGGAGGACCTAAAGTTTCTGACATTGTGGATAGCATTCAGGTTCTTGACTGACTGTATAGTATACTTGCACCAGAATTATTATGCTGGCTTTATCTAAGATCCATTTCTTGTCTTAATTTCAGGAAAGAGGAATAAACATGCTGTTTGTGCTGGGTGGAAATGGTACACATGCTGGTGCAAATGCAATTCATGATGAGGTTGTCAATTGTGACCTCTATATTTGATGCTCTTGTAGACCAATAGATATGTTGATATTGTTAAGTTGGATTCTTATAATCTTAATTAGGATGGGTGTGTAGCCGAAAACTGTGTACTGACTTTTCTTGAATACATGACTTTCTCTAGTCCTCCTCTCATTAGACGAATAATGGATATCTAGATGTGCCCTGTGCCAATAAGTATTATGGGCTCACATCAAATTGAAATTTTTGCCTGGTCGGCAAAGAGGATAAACATAGTAACAGATAATAATATCACGTGCATCTTTTTTCCCTTCCATGAGGAAATATATAAACTCAGTGGTCTCCAATGGTATAACTTTGAAGTAATGATGTCACTTAGGAAGTATAATTTGCTTTTGTGTACTTGATGTGCAGTGCCGTAGAAGACGTTTGCAGGTAGCTGTAGTTGGTGTGCCGAAAACTATAGACAATGATATTATGCTTATGGACAAAACATTTGGTTTTGATACTGCCGTTGAAGAAGCACAGAGAGCCATTAATTCTGCTTACATTGAGGTACTACATTACATTCTTGCTATAAGTTTTGCATCCCTTTGCTTCTCTTTCTTCTATAAACCAAAACGTTCCCCGTCTTTTTTTCATTATATGAACAAGAAGGTCCCAATATATGCTGAAATCCTTACACTTCTATAAATAACCGGCCTTTTAAAGCCTTGTTGTCCTTGCTTCCACCCTTCCAATGCTTATTCCCGTTCAAAATCTGATTTCTCTGGCTTAATTCTATTTGTGAATCTCATCCATTTCTCTTTTTCAATGTCTTCAAGTGCAGTTAAATTCTCAAAAACCTCAATAGAAGTTCAAGACCAATTTAGGCATAATTTATTGCAAAACTTGCTAGCTGCTTCTTCTCAGATTTTCTTGACTTTGTTCTTTTGAATTACTTGTAATTCTTATCAAAATTTTCGACCTATCATTTGTTCTGACATCCAGTTGTGTTCCCCTTAAATGTTGCAAAGTTACTCTTCCAGAAGGCATCTCATGGTATGGATTAATCTGTGGAAGAAGATTGCTCATTTAATTTGCCCTCAACTGAAGCAGTCATGCATCATACTCTTCCACTGCAATCTCTTTAATCTTAAAGGTTTTCTCTTTTTCCTTTCAATCTTTGTAGGCACATAGTGCATATCATGGGATCGGAATTGTGAAGTTGATGGGTCGTAGTAGTGGGTTTATAGCTATGCACGCATCACTAGCTAGTGGACAGATAGACATATGTTTGATCCCAGAGGTTAGTCTAATATCTATAGGTTGTTATGCAATCTGTTATTTGAAGGGCCTTATCATTAAGATCATATCTATTTAATCCAGGTGCCTTTTAATCTGCATGGGCCTCATGGTGTGCTGCAGCATCTACAATATCTGCTTGAGACAAAGGGATCAGCCGTGATTTGTGTAGCAGAGGGGGCGGGACAGGTTAGTTCTATTGCATTTTCTTGTATCTGTTGCATTTGGACATAAATTAAGTAATATTTGTTATATATCTAGTCTTGTATGTATTTGACATAACAAAAATTTTCTTTCTTGTCTTTAACTATGCCTATTCTTTCTTCCTTTTTTTCTATTATTGATTACAAAAATTATCTGCCGACCAACATCTTTAGAAAATACTTTAAATGTTCATAGGATTCAGAAATGATCACATCTAATTAAGATACACGCCCGTAGAGGATAATGAGAAAAAGTCGGCAGAGATGGTCTAATCATGGATCTCAAAATGCATTGATCTGTAGGTGGTGATACTATGATCGTTGAAGTTTTATAAAGAGACTAGGTAGACCTAAATCACATGGGAAGGAAGTTGTCCCGAGCTTACTAATTGTCGGAATCTATGTGGATTTAGAGAAAAATAGAACATAGTGAAAGCAAAACAATTATATAGGAGATATCCCTTAATTGATACTAAGGCTTAGTCATGTTGGCGAACTCACATTATGTTGTGTTTTCCCTAGTCTTTTTAATATGTTTAGAGATTTGTCCAAAAGACTGTGTTGTAATTGTTGTTGTATTGATTAGATGTTCATAATAAATATATTCTAATGATAACCCAACCATTAGGACATAATTAGATTCTCTCTACTAATTAACGGTCCAAAAAGACTTGAAAAATTATTAGTTACTACCAAAAATGAAGTCTTAATTATGGTACTTGGAAGATTGAACATTACAGACTATCAGCCTTTTCTTTACCTTTTTACTCTAGATTTAATTTAGTCAAAATAATAGAACTTAAAGTCTTAAACAATCATTTAGATGTGTCCAAGTTTGTCACTGTTTGGTCATTCATAGTTAATTTGAGCAATGAAAACAGAAGAATCACTTCTGGATCTTTATACCGCTATCTTACTCAACCTTCTTGTAGGATTTCCTAGAGAAAACCAATGCAAAGGATGCATCTGGAAATGCTGTACTTGGAGATATTGGTGGTCATATACAACAACAGGTTTGTGGATGGCAAGCTACACATTTATGGGATTGTTTCTTTGTCCAATACGAGTGTTATTCAATCATCTGTTCGTAGTTTCACTTTGTTTCCACCATCCCCATCTTTAAGCTTTCTCCTCCGACTATTGAAGGAAAGCAATATAATGCCCTGTTCATGTCACCTAGAGAAAAAAGGGCAGCCCGATGCACTAAAGCTCCCGCTATGTGCAGGGTCCCGAGAAGGGCCAGACCACAAGGGTCTACTGTATGCAATCTTACCTTGCATTTCTGCAAGAGGCTGTATCCACGGCTTAAACCTGTGACTTTCTGTTCACCTAAAGAGTCCTTTAAAATTCTTTTCATGCATTTTTGTTCCTCAAGTTCCTCATTGTGATGAATTTCCTTTGCCTTCTTTTTACCAAATTTTGGAGCCGTTGACCTTTGCTAATGATACTGGTTCGTTTTAGTATGATCCCTCAGATATAATGATTAGTTGTCTTTGTATAGAAATTATTTAGTTGACTTGATGTAGGCTGAGTTCAAGACAATTAATGTGCAATATTTGGCCCATTGTTAGACTGCTTCTAGCATTATAGGAACATCTTGAATCACTTTTAACAGTTGTTGTCTTCTTGTGTAGAGCAGTTGATCTTCATCGCTTTTTTTTTTATATGAACAATTCATCTCTATACAAATATAGTCTCTGGCAGCTAGAAATTTCCATGTGCAAGTCGATCTTTCTTTTTTAATCAAGAAAATTCACAATGATATGCCTGCTTTCTTATAGATCAAGAAGTACTTCAAGGAGATTGGGGTTACTACTGATGTAAAATACATTGATCCTACATACATGATCCGTGCATGCCGTGCAAATGCATCAGATGGAATTCTCTGCACTGTACTAGGTCAAAATGCTGTAAGTATCTCATACTCACTTAATGATTACTATTAAGGATGATCTAGATGTTTGTTGGTTTATTGAGGACACATTGCTTTCTGTTATAGATGATATTTGACAATTTAACCAACGCCTGGATTGTTTGATAGGTTCATGGTGCGTTTGCTGGATATAGCGGCATCACAGTGGGTATATGCAATACTCACTATGTGTACTTTCCAATTCCAGAAGTCATTGCTCAACCCAAGGTTGTGGATCCTAACAGCCGCATGTGGCATCGTTGCTTGACATCCACAGGCCAGCCAGACTTTCTTTGAATTAAGCTTGCAGCTCAATTTTTTCGCTAGAAACTGCAGAGTCTATTTTAATTGTATAGTAGAGGAGCGGGGAGCCAGATTGAAAAATTTTATGGCATTGCCCTGTTCCCATCTGTTAAAGGAATAATGCAAGAACATGGGATTCCTCAAGTTTTTGTAATGGTATTACAAACTCAGAATACCCGTTCAGCAGGGTATATGTAGAACTATGTTGCTCGGATCATCCAAAAATGTTAACACACCCATCTCCGATCCTCCAAGAATGCATAGTTTTTAGAGGATCTGAAACGCTGGCGGTATTTTTGAAGAGTACGAGCAACATAGACGTAAAAGAATAAAAAGCTATCTTAGAGACCTGAGTTAGCATTTTCACTTATTCCTCACAATGCAAATAAACCATTCTTCTGATTGAAGATCTTCGTCCTTGTGAACCATTTGATGAAGAAATAAATACCACTTTCTCAATTCAGGAGACTTCAGTAACACGAGTGTTACATCGATGTATCATTATAATTTATCATGATCTGCACTTTTATTGAAGTATGTATGAGGTACATTTAAGATTAAGTAACAGCTAACTTATCCTTCGATACAACATGTCTGAGTTTGTTTTATATTTCGTCGGGTATCTGTATCATGTGCAGATTAATCATATCTAGTGTTTGCAGATGATCTGAAACTTGGTTTCTTGTAGGTGAATATTCTTCAGCTCTATGTTTATTATATCGACCGAGTAAAACAGGCAGGACCGCGATTGCTGTGGTCCTTTTCGGCATTGATTGACCCATGAGTAAGTGAAAGAGCCTGCCTTGTTTTAATTGCTGCTTGTTGATATCATTCATTGTCAATATATATCTCAGTTACACAGGAAAAATTTAGAAGAATAAAGCCACCCTTTAGGTATTGTTCCTCCCACCTAATTAGAGTATGTTTTAGTGTACTCGAACATGTTATTTTTGCCAGAATTTAACACTTAGCTATGGTAAATTAACACGATTTGATGTACGCATGCGTCGTGCTCGGGTTAAGTTTTTTCAGCCCCATCCTCCTTCCCCTCTCTCCCCTTAGAGACGGAGCAACTTGATCTAAACTTGATAGATTCAAACGTTTAAGGTTTTTAGCACTAAATTCATTGTACTTTTGATATTTGTTAGAAGTTTGTGTTGGGTTTGGGCTCCCAACTATGTGTTTTAAATGGCCCATTTTTGGAAGAAAATTCTTCAGCCCTTTTGTCCACTTTGAGGGCTAAAAACTCAGCACCATCCTAGGGAGAACACACAATTATTTTCGCACAAAAAGAGAGAAGAAAGAGAGGACTGCCCCTGTGCAATTCTGTGAAACGCAGGTCCGGTTTTTGCGACGATCGGAGGTCCAAATCTTGTCCGATCGAGCTGAAATTTTAGGAGGAGTTAGGGGACTCGTGAAGCTTCAATCTAACCGTTGGAATTCGATCTCCACCGTTCAGATTGAAGCTTCACGAGTCCCCTGACTCCTCCTAAAATTTCAGCTCGATCGGACAAGATTTGGACCTCGGATCGTCGCAAAAACCGGACCTGCGTTTCACAGAATTGCACAGGGGCAGTCCTCTCTTTCTTCTCTCTTTTTGTGCGAAAATAATTGTGTGTTCTCCCTAGGATGGTGCTGAGTTTTTAGCCCTCAAAGTGGACAAAAGGGCTGAAGACTTTTCTTCCAAAAATGGGCCATTTAAAACACATAGTTGGGAGCCCAAACCCAACAAATCTCCCCCTCCCGACTATGTGGAGGAAGTTGCCAAACCGGCAATCAAACGACAAACTTCAAATTTCCCCTTCGGCAAAGCCTTTGTCATCATATCAGAACCATTATCATCTGTGTGAATCTTTTCAAACTTTAACAATTTGAGATCAAACACATCTCGAATCCAATGATAACGTACATCAATATGTTTAGATTTGCCATGAAAAGTAGGATTTTTGCTAAGATGTATAGCACTTTGACTGTCACAATATAAGACATACCTCTTCTGCACAAAACCAAGTTCACGAAGATATTTCTTCATCCAAAGCAGCTCTTTACAAGCTTCGGTAGCTGCAATGAACTCAGCCTCTGTAGTAGACAGCGCAACACATTTTTGAAGTTTAGATTGCCATGAAACAGCTCCCCCTGCAAAGGTAACCAAATAACCAGATGTGGATTTCCTGGTATCAATATCTCCTGCCATATTTGAGTCAGTGTAAACATTCAAAACAGGTTTTCCGGTTCCAAAACAAAGTTTCAAACTGGATGTGCCACGGAGATATCTCATAATCCACTTCACTGCACTCCAATGTTCCTTGCCAGGATTGGAAAGGAAACGGCTAACTGTACCAACTGCATGAGCTAAATCTGGCCTCGTACAAACCATTGCATACATCAAACTTCCTACTGCAGATGCATAAGGAATACGTCGCATGTCCGCCTTCTCAGCATCATTAGACGGGGACTGCCTAGAGCTAAGCTTAAAGTGAGTAGCAAGAGGTGTGCTTACCACTTTAGCTTTCTCCATGTGGAATCGCTGAAGTACCTTCTCAATGTACTTCTCTTGAGATAGCCATAACTTTCTTGCCTTTCTGTCACGTGTGATCTGCATGCCAAGAATTTGTTTTGCTGGTCCCAAGTCCTTCATCGCAAAGGATACTAAGCTCTGCTTTCAACTCAGCAATCCTGATAGAGTTATGACCAACAATAAGCATGTCATCAACATAAAGCAACAAAATAATGAAGTCATCATCGGAAAACTTTTGCACAAAAACACAATAATCAGAAGTAGTCTTCTTATATCCCTGCTCGATCATCACAGACTCAAACTTTTTGTACCATCGCCTTGGAGCTTGTTTCAAGCCATACAAGCTCTTTTTCAACTTGCAAACATAGTTCTCTTTGCCCTTCACCACAAAGCCTTCTGGTTGCTCCATATAGATTTCCTTCCCGAGATCACCATGAAGGAATGTTGTTTTCACATCCATCTGTTCCACTTCTAAATCAAGGTTGGCTGCAAGACCCAAAACAACTCGGATTGAAGACATTCTCACAACTGGAGAGAATATTTCTTCATAGTCGATATCCTTTCTTTTACTATAGCCTTTAACCACAAGTCTAGCCTTGTATCGTGGAGATGAAGTACCCTCTTCATTCTTCAACTTGTAAATCCACCGATTCTTCAAAGCTTTTCTGTCTTTGGGCAACTTGACGAGCTCATAAGTATGATTATCATGCAATGATTTCATTTCTTCATTCATTGCCTCAACCCATTTTTCTTTGTCCTCGTTCTCCATAGCCTCTTCATAGCACTCAGGTTCTCCCCCGTCAGTGAGGAGCACATACTCATTAACTGGATAACGAGTAGAAGGAGTTCTCTCCCTGGTAGACCTCCGGAGAACAACTGCAGGTTCATTATTATCCTCATGAGGTTGATTGTGTACCTCATGTGGATCTTCTTCTCCATTGCCATCGACAAAATCATGTTGAACTTGATTCTGATCATCAACCTGGTCTTCATTGGTTACAACAGGCATATGAGACACGGGAGTTGGATTCAAATCAACAAGATCATCATACCTTTGAGACTCAGACTTCTCCATCTTCTCGATATCTTCAATATTCTGATCCTCCATAAAAATAACATCACGGCTTCTGACAAGCTTCTTCTCAACAGGATCATAAAGTCTGTAGCCAAATTCATCATGACCATAGCCAATAAAGATGCAAGGCCTCGTCTTGACATCTAATTTGGACCTATGTCCTTTGGCACATGTACAAAAGCTTTACACCCAAATACACGCAAATGATCGTAAGAAACATCCTTACCATACCATACTCGATCAGGAACATCTCCATGTAAAGCAGTAGCAGGTGATAGGTTAATCACATGTGCAGCAGTGTATAAAGCTTCACCCCAAAAAGATTTAAGCAAATGAGCTTCTGACAACAGACATCTGACTCTCTCCACCAACGTCCTGTTCATCCTTTCTGCAAGACCATTGAGCTGTGGAGTCTTGGGAGGCGTCTTCTGGTGTCTAATACCCTGTTGTCTGCAATACTCATCAAATGGACCAAGGTATTCACCACCATTGTCTGTTCGAATGCACTTCAATTTCTTTCCTGTTTCTCTCTCAACAGAAGCATGAAATTGCTTAAAGACCCCAAGTACCTGGTCTTTATGCTTCAATGCATACACCCATAGTTTTCTCGAGCAATCATCAATAAATGTCACAAAATAAAGTGCACCACCATGTGTCTTTGTCTTCATAGGACCACAAAGATCTGAATGTACCAGTTCAAGCAACTCTGATTTTCTGAAAGATGGATGACTCTTGAAGGAAACTCTATTCTGTTTCCCAGCCAAGCAATGACTGCACCTTTTCAAATTTGCAAGCTTTCACTCCTGAAAGAAGATTTTTCTTGGCTAAGCAATCAAGTCCCTTCTCACTGATGTGACTAAGTCTTCTGTGCCATAATTCTGAACAGCTATCACTCTCGACTGCATTGACAGAATCAATAGAGACGGAAGCATTGGTCCAGTATAGACCTGAACACTTCTTCCCACGAGCCACAATAAGAGAACCCTTAGTGAGTTTGCATTGCCCATCACAAGGTACTGACATAACCTTCATCATCCAAAACACTGGTAGATATCAGATTCAAGCGAATATCAGGTGCATGTCTGACGTTCTTCAACACTAACTTCATTCCGGTTTTAGTTTCCAGGACAACATCTCCAATGCCAACAACATTTGAGCGACCATCATTACCCATCTTCAATACCCCATAATCACCTGGAGTATAAGATGTGAAGAAATCCTTCCTCGACGTCACATGAAAAGAAGCACCACTGTCAATAACCCAACTTGTTTCATCAAAGGCAACATTAATCAAGTCGGTATCACAAACAATTATCAAATCACCTGGAGTCGTGGTTGCAACGTGGCGATCATTTTCACCATCTCTCCCTTCTGGCTTGTTCTTGTCTTTGTTCTTGAGCTTGAAGCAGTTTTTCATCAAATGCCCCTTTTTGTGACAGTAATGACACTCAACATTTTTGTATTTTGATTTGGACTTGCTCCTGCTCTTGCCTCTTTTATATTCTCCTTGATCTCTGTCTTTGCTTCTCCCCCTGTTTTCAGTAACCAAGACATCAGATTTGAAGTAGATGTCTCATGAGTTCTACGCCTCACCTCTTCATTTAGAACAGCAGCTTTCACATACTCCATAGTTGCTGTACCACCGGGAGCTGAACCGATCAAGGACACACGAAGATTTTCCCAAGAATCAGGCAAGGTATTAAGCAACCAAAGTCCCATAATCTCATCTTCAAATTTTACACCCATGTCAGACAACTGATCAAAACACCCTTGAAATTCATTCAAATGGTCAGAAATAGAACAACCTTCTTTGAATCTCAAATTCATCGCCTGCTTGAGCAAAAATAATTTATTATTCCCTGATTTTGATGCATACAAGGATTCAAGCTTTTCCCACAAAGTTCTAGCATGAGATTCATTGTAGATGTGATTCAAAACATTATCATCTACCCACTGTCGAATAAAACCACAAACCATTTCGTGTTCAAAAGCCCATTCTTCATCAGATTTGGACTCCGGCTTCTGACTCGCAAAGACCGGAAGATGTAGCTTTTTCACAAAGAGTAAATCTTTCATTTTACCCTTCCATTTGTGATAATTTGTGCCATTCAAACTGATCATCCTGCTATAGTTCGACTCCATCATTCAATCAAGACAAATAACAAAATAACTCAAGCTCTGATACCACTTGTTGGGAAAGAAAGAACACAAATACGGTTGTGCCCAAGATCAACACTTTCCCCTCTTGAAAAAATCTGTGAGAAGCACAAACAAGCAACAAACCAAGCAACAAGATAATCCAAACACAAAACAAAAGATATGAGGCGCACGATTTTAACGTGGAAAACCCTTTCAACGTGAAAGAGTAAAAAACCACGAGACCCTTCGGTCTAACCAACTCCACTAGCACCAAAAGAGTGTACAAATCAACAATCCAACAACACTACAATGATATCTAGCCCTTAACAACACTACGAAGGCACTAGAATCAAAATAGAGGAACAAATATCGCAGAAATCAACAAAAACAGCAGTTATATGTTTTTGTTGATTTCTGCGATATTTGTTCCTCTATTTTGATTCTAGTGCCTTCGTAGTGTTGTTAAGGGCTAGATATCATTGTGGTGCTGTTGGATTGTTGATTTGTACACTCTTTTGGTGCTAGTGGAGTTGGTTAGACCGAAGGGTCTCGTGGTTTTTTACTCTTTCACGTTGAAAGGGTTTTCCACGTTAAAATCGTGCGCCTCATATCTTTTGTTTTGTGTTTGGATCATCTTGTTGCTTGTTTGTGCTTCTCACAGATTTTTTCAAGAGGGGAAAGTGTTGATCTTGGGCACAACCGTATTTGTGTTCTTTCTTTCCCAACAGTTTGCGTATCCAAAAGATTGGATTTGGTTGTATATACCCATAGCCAATGGACTGCATCTGACACTGCCCTCAATTCACACCTAGAGACGAATCTATGATTTTTAAAATATAGATGCACCACAAAAAATATATATATATTTAGTGGGTGTTGAATCAAATACTCAAGGTAAATAACTTAACCTTTAATCAAGTGCACTACTCAAAATTTTTGTACTATGGGTGTCGGCATATAATATTAATCAATTATAAAAAATATATATAAAATAATTTTACGGAAAAATTACGTATTTACGTGCTTCAAAAATTACATATAAAATCATCACTGTTCACACCAACCCCTACAGTACTCCCTCCCCCAAAACGAAAAAAAGAGATGAATAAATTTATTTTTTATTTTTTTGTAAAGATTTTGAGTCTTGTCCGAAAAATATAAAAATATTAGTGAGGAGCAACTTTTCTACGAAATTCAGTCTCAAATAGTTATGATACTAAATCGAACATCGAGGAAAAGCAAAAAAGGAAAAAGAAAAATCTCAAGGTTGTTACTTTGTGCTGGTCCTAAGCTATAGAAAACTGAAGTAGTACTTGGTTTGGTTTTGTGACCACTCGACGTGTTGAATCGCATGATTAATTCGAATTACGCATTATAAGATCTATTTCGAGAGCAGTGTTTTTAACAAGAATTTTTTTATTAGTTAAAATTAAAAAAAAATTATCATTCCATTGCGAAGTAGTTGTTACCATAGGGAATGGGAATTTATCAAGTCCCAAGATGTTACTTTGTACTGGTCCTTAGCCGCCCAAATTTAGCAGCTAAGGTTAAAAAATGGAAGAAGAAAAAAACATAAGACTGGTCAAATACACCAGCATATGTTACTCTGACAAGTGAGTAATTATTTGTTAGTTTCACATTGTACTTTTCTTACAACAAAGGACCTTAAAACTTTTTTCTTTCGTTACTCTTGGTGTTCTGTATTCATTTTGAATTTTCAACGATAAATTAAAAGGAGTATTCAATGGCGAATTTAGAGTATAATCAATTTATTCACCTAAACTTATTATATTTTCCACAGATCATATATATATTAATAAATTTATTAAAATATTTATAATTATTTGATTGTCAGATTAATAATTAACTTCTTGTTGTATATTAAGCAGAGGTTATTGTAGAAAATTATAAATTTTGTATTCTGGATCCGTCTCTAATAAGAAGTCTCTTTATTCAGATTTTTATTCTTGGGTTTAAATTTAAAACTTTTAATTAAGAATGAAGGGATTATATTTATCTTACCACAACCTTAGAAGATATTGAATGCCCAAGTTTTTTTAAAAAAATTATTTTTTTAATTACATAGGAAATAGAATGAGGGGATTATAAAGTGAAAAATTAAACTCTCATCAATAAGGTGAAATTTTAGATACACATGTGCAAATTAATGATTAAACTAATAATCCGAACAGATTAAGTTATTGGATCAATAATACGAGTTATTGATTTAACGGTTTGATTATCAATTTACTGTTTCAAGTTATTGGGTTATTGGTTCGATTATCGATTTGATTATTTTTTTTAATGGGTGAACCGTGAACCCGATAAAATTTATTAACCTACAATTTTAGCCTTCAATATATAAAGTATTCTAGCAAGAAAAAGAATCGGGGTCGATGAAAAGTGATGGGGGTGTTATTCAAATCTAAATAAAAGTTGATTGCTTTAGCTAGGCTAGTTTCATATATTTTTTCTCTTTTCCCCTACTTTTTTCTAGGTAAACATATTTATGACTTGTGAGATTTTTTTACGTGAGATTCTAACGGTTAGATGGATAACCGAATCGATAACAATCAATAATCGATTAACTAATAACCGATTAACCGTGTGTACAAATTAATAACCTTCAAATCTGAATCAAACTGATCGATACACAATCCTAATTTTAGATAGTTAATCAACTGAGCTATCAAGATTTCCGATAAACAAATAAAAAAAAACCAAAGTTAAGTTCTTCCTCAATGGTGACAACATCCTGCCATATTCCCCCACTAACTAAAAATTACACTAAAATTCTTGTGCAGGTTATATTATAAAACAAAAACAAAAAAATTACTTCCATTTTAAGATTCTGTCCTCAAAAATCCATATGAATGCACAAAGGAATCCAACTTATATAATACTAAAAAAAGCTTCTGAATTTTCTGAATAAAAACCTTTTAACCCATTCATAGAAAAGTCCTTGTTCTTGGATAATGTGTTTTATTTTATTTTTTTTTCAAAAAAAAAGTGATAATTGTCATCAAGAATCATATTGATAGTAGTACAAAATTGAGGGAAAAGGACTAAGGGACAATGTCCTATCTAATATTATATGTATAGCTGTTAAATTTTCTCAACCACCTAACCAAAAATTTTTGCAATTGTAGTGTTTGTTGTTGAGATTTCTGATCCAATAAATGAGATGTGAGGGAACAAGACATTGCACTTCTTTTAAGCATATTTGTTAGGCACATTTTATTTGGTTTTATATTCTTATTACGGGGTTCGACTGATTTGAATTTGCTAGAAACATTGATTGATATTTTCTCCGTTTCAAAATAAGTGGTGTTTTTAGCTCATGCGCACTCCTTAAAAGAATACTATTCATTTTTAGAAAGAAAAATATATTTTTACCCACTTATCCCTGATAAATATCTTGAAAAATATGTAACTCTTTAATAATTTTTTGATTATGTAAAACTCCCTCCATTTAAATAAGGTTAAAATTGGAAGAATATCATTAATGTCTTCTTGATCATGTAAAACACCACTTGTTTTGAAACAAAATCAAAAGACTAAAATATTATTTATTTTGAAAGAGGGTAATTTGTTCAATAGAGTTTATGTTGTGATAATAGTTGGGATTAGATTAAATCTATTCACATCCTTTTTTTTTTTTGAAAAAATAAAGAATTAACTTAAAAAGTTGTCTATAAAATTGTTTGAACTAAAAACATTCGAAGAATGTATAATATATGTATAATTCATGTATCTTATATATATTATTATGTATAATCAGAATATAATTTATGTATATGACTGAAAAAATAAAGAAAAAATTCCGCCAGTTATTTATATAACAAAAAAATTAAAAATATTTAGATATTTCAATTTGTCCTTTCTTCTACATAGAAATTATTCCCATTGAGGCAATTTCTTTCACACCTTAATTTTAACCACTTGCCCATCACCAATTTACCTACTTTAAACTTAAAAGGATCATTGGCCCTCAACCACTATAAACTACTTTGATTGTCATGATATTGTTGCAATTTGCAAATCATTAGAAGTTGAATATTGTGTATCTTGGTTGATTTGTTTTAATATTAGGAGGTTAGATATAGCATGGCATCGCTATCGGTGATTTGAGAAGAATGTGATGATGATGTTGTTATCGTCAGAATAATGATTTTGTTATTCAGAGTTCAAGAATAAATTTAATTATTTTTAAAGACACATGTTATAAAGCGATCCATCGAGCAAATCTAACCTATTTCTATAATGGCAAGAGTAGATTTTACCTTAAATATTAATGGAGGCAAAAATGGACCATTTTAATAAATTTCAGGGGGAAAAATGGACCTTTTCCCTTTTAAAATTGTATTCATTTACTTTGTTTTATGTTGCGGTATTTAAGTGATGATTTTAAATATGAAATGACATTTATATTTATATAACGTATATCGTTAAGAAAATAGATATTGAATATCATGTAAATTAAACATATGAGTGCTAGTTGTGTCCAAAATCATTAAGTTTACATATATTTCCTCTTATTATATCTTCATATATTGCCAAAGTTTCACAATAACTTTTTCATTTTATCCAACTTCAATATTTTCTCTAAAACTATTACTCAACTCGCATTCTTTTTCTCAAAAAAAAAAATATATATATATATATATATATATATATATATATATATATATATTTCACTCTATGTTCGGCACCCTATTTTGAGGTCAGATTAATTTGAATTCATGTCTGAAAATTTTATTTTATAAGGTTATGTAACTCCTACATAAATTAATTTTATATCTAAAATTTGAAGTTGAAAATTCTAATTAAAAATAGAGGAATACTTACTATCAATCCACCAATCATATATAAATGAATTCGAGAGAGATTCAATGTTATAATTATCATATTTATGGAACTCCATACTATAATAAAATCTACGAAATCGACATGGCATTTCTTGATATTTTATTCTTCACTTTTTTTTTCTTTAATGAACTCAAAAAATAATATCCAATTCCAAGAAATACAAAAAAGTTAATGAAGCTTTTAGTAATCCTATAAGCTTTGTAGCAATCATCATAACTAAATTGAAAGTTATAAGTTTGACATTCAAATTGCCCATTCAACAAGAAGTAATTTTTTCCTTTCAATTCTCTCAACAAGTATTTGATAAGTGATTATCGGAAGAGGCGTATTTAGAATTTAAATTTAATGAATTAATTAAAATTTTGACACAAAACTTATTGTGTGTGTATATATATATACCAAAATTTCATTTGAGTTCGATTGAATCAGTAGCTAATAAGTTATAGTTACATTAAAAATAGAGTTAAAATTTAAAGTTAAACTCTGAACTCATCATCAAATTCGTAGATCATTTTAATCGTTGCATTTATGATTTTTTTTTTACATATTTAATAAATTTACTACTCCCTCTATTTTAAAATAAGTGGTGTTTTAGTCTTTTAATTTTATTTCAAAATAAGTTTGGTGTTTTACATAATCAAGACGGCATTAATAATGTTCTTTCAATCTTATCCTTATTTAAACGGAGAAATTTTTACATAACTAAGAAAATATTAAAGAGTACATCTTTTCAAAATATTTATTAAGGGTAAGTGGGTAAAAATGTATTTTACTTTTTAGAGATATAATTTTTTTAATGAATGTGTCTAAATTAAAATACCACTTATTTTAAAACGAAGAAAGTAATATAAATATAGGATCTTTTTTTTTAAAAAAAAAAAATGTCCAAGATTCATTCACCTGTAGCTCCGCCATGGAGAAACAAAAGTTTTATTTTATTTATTTAAAAAAAAAATCATGTGGAGGCTCTTGAGTTTTGACCATTGCTTAGCTGTTTTTGGTCAGTCAAAACTCTATTAATTTACCATTAATTTACCATTAATTTTAACTGTCTCTGTCTTTATCTATGCAACTCATTCCTTTTAAAAATTTAAAAAATAAATTAAAATTTTTTTTTTATAAAAAAAAATATGTACTTTAATATAGAAAACATTATCACCTGTGGTCTTTGTGAGTGATTGTGCAATCTGACAATTAGGATGCTTTTGGTAGTACATTTGGGAATTCTAATAATTCTTTTAATCCAAAATTTTATTATGAGTAATGGGTGAAAATAATTAATTTTGACATTATGTTATATCATGTCATAACTATTTTTTTAATTAAAAAAAAACTATTAATTTATATTATATAGAGGTAGCCGAGTAGGAGAAGGGATTACAAAATGAGAAATCGATTCCTCACTCATAATAATTGAGCGCTAGTGTTTAAAGTAGCACTAATTATTACGATTCAAAAGTTTAGATTTGGGTCGAATTATTAGTTAGTTTGTCTTCAAGAAAATATAACGATAGAATTTAGGTGATTATCAATCGGTTCAGTTTAAATTTGATTTATCGATCTGTAAAAATTAATTGAAATTATAGAATTTAATTGCCTCAAATTTTTCTATCAAAAAATATGATGAAATGGATGAGATTTTGATTCGAACATTATAAATTGATAAATTCGACTTAATATGAAATTCTAATTATTTATATATAAGATTATATGTACTGTGAATTTAAATTAATCGGACAATAAATTAATATGATCAAGATACGAAATGATTATATATATATATATATCCATGATCTTCTTTTTTCAAATTATTTTATGATTGTTTAGCCTAGGTAAAGGCTGCAAAATCAAGTAGGGAAGATTAGGTAGAAACATAAAATTTTGAGACAAAATCTAAGAAAAAAAATTGAGGACTATAGCATGTCGTAAAAAATAAAAGTATATTTCGATCGTATTTTGAAAACACAATTAAATATACATATCATGAATATAAATACAAAATATCAAATTGAGAAACTCGACTATTCCATTATACATCATTGCTAGAACATTCAAGACCTCAACGCCCAACTAAATTAAAAAAAAAAATATATCTAGCTTGATTTAAAAAATGCTAATTCGATTTAAATAGACTTCATTCAAAATTATCACGCCTCAAAAATTAATTAATTTAAAAAAAACAGATGCTAAATTTCAAATCGATGAATTCTGTGTTAAATATTACTTATAAAACGTGTAATGAATAGATTCATCTGATATTATTATTATTATTATTATTATTATTATTATGAACAACAGAAAGAAAAGAACAATCCAAAAGCAATTATAATGTCACCTGCCTATATAGACAGACACTAAAATAAATAAATAATATTACACATTCCCAAGGTTTCTTATACTTCAGATATGTCTTTATTTATTTTATTTTATGTATTTTAGAAAGAAAAAAAAAAAACTCAGTGAGTCAGTGTTGTAAATGAGCAAACCAAGATGTTGACCAGTCTTACTCACTATCTTCCATTTCTTATTATTTCCAATTCTTTTTTTATTGAAAAAAAAAACATTACTATTATACATTTTATAAATAAGTAAATGAGTGAAGGTTTGGTAAGAATTATTTTTTATAAAGTGAATAACAACATAATGATTGTTAGGATGTGAAAAATATGTATGAAATTTTAAGCATGTTTTATTTTGTTGTATAGAATATGTTATTGTTATTATTATTTTTTAAAAAAATTTTATTTATATATTATTAATATATATATTATAATTTTATATTTTATGATATAAAATAATATATAATTTTTTGCATAATGATGCGGAGTTTAACGAGGCCAACTAATTGATGTAGTAAAGGGAAAAAAATTGCTTATTTGCAAAAGGAAAAAATATAGATAAAATTATTTGGGGTATCAGTTTCGACCCTCTTATATTTTTTATAATAGTACTTTTTAAAGAATTACAAAATATAATAAAATTATATATTTTTATAGTTGATATATAAGATATATGTATTTGTGACTCTAATAATCTTAGCAATAAGCTCTCTCTCAAAAGAGATGGCAATAAATACTCGACATATATTAGGTGATGGTTGTCTCGTATATACAATATACGCTTCACATGCATCTTACACATCTTTCACATATTACTGACCTTACATACAGTTGGACTGTATATTCAATTTGAAAACACATATATTGAATCCAGTTGATCATACATACAGTTCATGTCTTCACATACATTTATATGCATTCGATTTTCTACTTTGGAAGCGCACGCAAACACATATAATTAAAATTAAATATTGTATTAATTATAATTTTAATTTAGATATTATATGCCCATAAAGACAATATGTTTTGCTATGTTCTCAGGAAAAAAAAAATTACTAATACATTTTTGAGAAAAAATAAAATGTCGCTATTCTTTATAAATAAATAAATAAAAACAGATGCTAATAGCATTATTTATATATATTGAAATATATTAAAAAAATATTAATAATAAATAAATAAATAATATATTATATTCATGTAAGTTAACATTTAGACACGTAGATATGTGGTCAAATGAAAACGGATGTGGGCCTATGCCTCGGGGCCCAATATTGCCAATTCGGATCCCCAAAAAGTACATAAAAGGCAATCATTACCAGAAAACAACCGAACGACGTCGCATTATCGTTTGCTTGATTAATATTTTTGATACTCATATAATTAATTTAAAATTTTGATGATATTTTTATTTTATATTGAACGTGGGATAGCAATCACAAAATTAGCTAATGTCAAGATTAATAAAATTAAAGATAAAGATAAAGATGGCATTCTTCAAACTTTTTTTCTAAATTAATTTAATTAAGACGCACAAATGCTAAAATTAAATATATATATATTTTTGTCTAAATTTATCTAATATATCTCTTTGTTTTGATTTGTTTTGTAAAAAAAAAAAAATTATTATCTTAAATTAAAAATAAGTAGTAGAATATATTAAAATATTTTTTAATATTGTGATATTAAATATGACATGTGAAAACTTTAAAAATCTAACTTTTTATAAAATAAATATTTATTATTTAATTTTTATATTATAGTCCTCATATTATAGTTCCAGCACAAATTATTCACACAAACCAAAATGATATTAATTATAAATAAAAAAAGAAAAAAAGACTTTGTTTTCCTTCATAATGGATAAAAACTTAGATACACTATCTTGACTGTTTTTTATAGTACTAGTATTTTAGAAATTGTTTTCCATTTTTGATGCATCATGGATAATATTCACAGGTTCATTATAACATGAGCTGTGATGGGATGAATGAGTCCTTTCACTTTTAATCAGAGATTTCGAGTTTAAATTTTGAATATGAAGAAAATTCTGTTGAAAGTATCTCCATCATATATAATAGCATCAGCAATATGCGATTTGAATTAGTTGGGACTTCAATATAAATACCGAATATTCAGTCGGAAAAAAAAGAAAGGAACTAGTTGATTGAAACATAATCTTTCAAATTTTAAAAAATGACTTGCTCTTGACAAGGGCTATCCATACATAATATGACAGAAAATGACCATGATCTATCTATTTTATTCTGTGCCAATAATTCAACAAAATTTTTGAAATTTTGATTCAAATAATTATAGATCTTATCAATTCAATGTGGCACACATGTGTCCCTCACTGCCTATTGAACGTTGCAAGAATCTAATTATTCAAATTTTGTGGTAATAATATACTCAGTATAATTTTATAAGTGAAATCAGGAAGTGTGATGTGTACGCAATCTTTATCCTATTTTGTATAGATAGAGAGGTTGTTTTCAAAAGACTCTTGATTCAATGAAAGCATATCCAAATCGGTAAGAAAAGAAATACAATAGTGAAGAAATCATGTAAAAAAATAATGGAGAAAAGAACAGTAGCAACAATGAGTAGTACGATAACTGAAGCAAAAAAAGCGTAATAGTCAAATCAAAGAACATGATAGTAGGAGATCAGGGGCAGAGCTAGGTAGGGCCAATGGACGGATCCTTTCAGAGGAAAATAATATTGTTTATACGTAGTTATACATATGTATGTATAATAGATGCTGACTCTTTTTTGACTTCTACATTTGATTATTTTTACATATTTTGAAATCCCTTATTGAAAATTATAACTTTGCTTTTATAGTAGAGTAGTAATACTGATAAAGAAAACTAAACAACATTCGACTAAAAAAACATAAAAATAAAAATCAGCAGTTATTATCAAAGTGGAAAACAAAAAACAGTTGAGATCTCTGCCATTACAATTTTGTCTAATACATTTGTGGTCTTTTGTGTTATTGGAATTTGAAAATAATTTCAGTACAAAGTTTGGTAATAATTTATGTTACTGTCTGATGGACAATTTGTAGTGTAAGACCAGAGAGTTGTATAGTATAATGTTTTAATAATATATTTAGAGTTTAGTACTAATAGTTTCAGTACATAATTCGGTAATAATTTATCTCAAATAAAGAATTTCTTTGATTGCGAAATGATTGAGATTCCTTCATCCTTCTTTTATATAGATCCATTTTGGACAACAAATATAAAGAGCAAAAGGCCTTTTTGGATGTTTTATTCCATAGTACGATGAAAATACATCTCAATTTCACTACAAAATAGAAATAATAAAACAATACCACCACTTAATAGCTTCCACTAACTATACTACTTTAATACTCTATTCCCTCCCCCCCCCCCCCCCCCTTTTTTTCATTCTATATATTTTTCATTTAAATTTTTAAAAAAAATTACCCAAAAATGGGAAGGGAAAAAAAAGCTCCATCCTTCTCCTCAACCTCCTATTACTATGGTTGACAACTCGGGATTATTATTAACAGCTGGTGACAATTCTTTTCATGCTAAAAGCATGGACCACCACCCCTTCCTCTTTTGCTCAATGCTTTTGTGACTTTTAAAAGCCACAACAACAACAACAAATCTTCCATTTAGCCACACTTAAAAGAAAAGATTAAAAAATTTCAGAGTTGATGACTTTTATTTTCTCTGAAGTCCCCTCATGAGATGATGTTTGTGTCAAGTTTCCTCCTTTTAGGATCTGGAATACTAGTGTGTGATGAACCAACTGTTCCTTGACCACTTTTATAGCTCAAGCAAGCAGCTTCCAACACCCCATTGGGACTTTGAGGTACTGATGCAGCAGCAGCTGCTGCTGCTGCAGTAGTAGCACTAGTCCCACTAACCAATGTCAAATCTTGAATCAATTCAAGGCACTTCATCACTCTGTCCTGCATTATCACAAGAAAAGAACAACACATAAATAAATAAATTATAATAAATAAAACCAAGTTGGTAAATTTTAATGCATCAATAGTCACCATTAGTGGTGCACGGTTCGAAACTCAGTGGACAAGGGGTATGCCTCTTAATTCAAACTTAAACATTAGCAACGTTTGAGCTCATGACGTGCACCTAATCCACACGTGGTTCACAGTTCGAAATTCAGTGGCCAACAGTATGCCTCTTTATCTCGTGATATGCATCTAATCCACACGTCACGATTGGGCACTTTACACTAAAAGAAAGTCTCTGTGTGTGGGTGGGTGGGGGGGTGGGAGGGGGGGGAGAGTTTTATATCAGTGGGGCACCAACACAAAATCTTTCACCTTTTCAACTTGTATGGGGAAGCAAGGCATTGCCTTATCAATGTCATTTGCTTGTGGCCTTTCCCCTGAAACAGACATTGCCACTGCTGCTGCAATTTCAGAAGGCCTGAATTCCAAGAAGTCAATACCTGCATTCAATTTTCCCAACCGAGGACTGGATCAAACACTTAATGATATTTTAGGATCAAGAAATGGTACAATTTGAATTCAATTCCAACCTACATGTAGCTCGGACTCTTCAATAATACTGTAGGGTATGTGTCGGATCCTCTAAAAGTTAAAGCAATTTTTTGGAGGATCCGGCACAGGTGCGACAACATTGTTTGGAGAGTCCGAGCAACATAGATTCCACGATATCCAAAAAAATTCAAGAGTGGTGAGAATATAACCTTTTATTGTGCTTAATATTAGTTGAATTGATCTAGAAACCATTTGCCTTGATGTGATTTCATCAAGATTCATCTTTCTCATAAAATAATCTATGAATGTGCAAGGTGTATAAGCCTGCATTCTCCATCTCAATGTGCTCAATACCAAAAGTTCCATTCTTTGTATTGTTTTACCTTCAAATAAAAACTTAGGCTCCCCTACCTGTTCCCAAAAACAAAACAAAAAACTCAAGATTCACTACTAATATTCTAATTCAAGAATGTTTAATTTGATAAATTTTAACAAAACAAGTACTTGAATGGACACTTTTGTTCACCTGTAAATCTACAGTCAAGGGAACATTAATTTCTTCCATTTTGACTGCAAGGGATAAACAGGCTACAGCTAACAATTGAATTGTCCAAGTTTTACCTCTCTGTAAATCCAGGAAGAAAAACAAAAAGCAATTTAGCAGAATGCAGAATAATCAACTAACAGTGAAAAGTTCAAACACAAGGAAACAAAGTGTAAGACAAACTATGTAAAGTGGACTTACTGGCAATTCATACAAAGACAGAAACCTATCCAGGTAATTTATTGACAAACAAAAACTCAGCTCTCCAAACCCATAATGCACATGAGCCTGCAAGGCACAAAACACAAAAAAACAAATCAGAAAAATAATCACTATAGCAGAATTTTCATGTCTGCATTTCCAACTTTTATTTTCAAAGTAAAATTAAATAAAACAGCATGCCAAATAGAGCTTGCATAAACATCAAAAAGCTCTCATTTTACTATTTTGTGCTTTAAAAATCAATCAATCAATGGATGCCTATATATGTACCCCCCACCAATCAATGTGCATTTTCAAGTAAAATATAAGAAAAGGACATCAGAGATAGAAAAAGCCTCTATTTTCAGGAAAGAACTAGAAACTCAATGAGAAAACAAACATGTACCACACAAGGTATAAGAATAACATGAGATTAATGCAAACATAAAGTTGATTTTAAAACTTTTCACCCAATGAACAATTCATTAATTAACAGAAAAAGCAAAACCAACATTTTCAAGAAAGGGAAAAATTGCAACAACAAAGAGAAAAATCATATAGTTAACCTTCCAAATCCAATTAACAGCCTCTCTTCTAGCATTCAAATCCAAGTCCCCAGTTCTCAATCTCTTGAGATAATCATCTTTGGGTAAAAAAACTTTTTCCCTTTCCACCATAAAACAAAAGCTTTCTTCACTTAGACTTGGCAACAAATCAATCAATGCCACTGATCTGCCATAGTCAAAGCTCAAAACTTTGCTGATTTCTTGAAGTTTTTGGTCATCATTGGCCAAAGAATCAAGATCATCAAAGCAAAGATTCTTGGTTTCTGTACAGAGGAGTAGGTTTGGGGCTACACAGTCCTTGCTGTTATCACCCATTTTTTAAATTTTAAAAAAAAAAAAACAAAGAAAAGCCTCTGCTATTAAAACCCCTTACTCAAAATCCATTCTTTACAAGATTGAATCCCATCTCCATCACCATTTTCAAGAAAAAAAGCAAAAAAAAAATTAAAATTAGCAAAAAGCCTCTCCTATTAAAACCCTTTAATCAAAATCCAATCTTTACAAGATTGAATCCCATCCCCATCTCCATTTTTCAAGTCTGAAAAAGATTTCTACAGATTTTTGCATGTAACCATTAGCATTTTTTTCATTTTTGGGTTTTTTAATGGAAACACAGAGAAAAAGGGGGAAGAAGAGACAGAGGAGAGTATATAGAGAGTAATGTGGGGTTTGGAGACTGTTCCAAGAAAAGAAGAAGCTTTATGTAGGAAATGGACATTTGTGTTTAGGGTAAAGGAGGAATTTTGGTGGGGGAAGAAGTCTGAACTTGTAGAATTCTACATTATTAAACATAAACAAACACAAGGTAGGAAAATTATATTCACTCCTCTCAAATTAATTTAATTAATTTTTAAAAATAAAAATAGACTAAAAATTAATTTAATATTTTAAATTTTAAATTTTTAAATTTAAATATCTAAAAAATTATATAATAATTATTATTATAAGTTATAATTCTTCTTGTTATGATATAAAAAAATTATTTTAAAATATTATCCAAAATTTACCTAATTTGAATCAAGGTACGTAAAGTGCCACCTATTAGAAAAAATACTTTGTTAATAAAGGTACTTCTATAAAAAGTATCGTCTTTAAAAATAAGTCCGACGCTATATAAATTCATATCTAATTAATTTTAATATAACTGCTGGATATTAATAAAATAAATATAATATATAAATTTATATTTAATTAAATTTTAATATGAATATCTGCTATAAAACTAAAAAAAATGATAAGGGTACTCTTGGGACACATATTTTTATTGGGCAGTCAAACTGTTGATTCACAATGGAATTGACTAGAGCAAGTGAGCCAATCATGATGTAATAAATGATTTTCTACAATTTTTTTAGAGAATAAAATACATATTTTCTTTTTTTGAATTTGTTTTGTTATTTCATTTTAAGGTAAAGTATATTGATATGCACTGTATTAGGAAAAAAATATTATTTCTAAACCAAATATTAGCAATTTTAATAAATTAATTTGTTTTAAAATATCTCACTCTTTTAAACATAAATAATAATTAAAAGATATATTTATGTAACAATATAAAAATTTATAAAAAAAAGTATAAATTTTAAATTGATAAATGATTATATTTAAGAGTTTGATCTAATCTAATGGTTCTTTTTTCAATCTATTCTAATATTTATTTCAATGAGCAAAAATATCGTTGAAATAGTGATTATTTGGAAGATAAAAAAATCATTCGCTTTTATATGAGCACTTAAATGCATGCATTATATGTATATTTTCTATTAATTATTACAAAATTTGAATTACTACACTTACAATAGTTTAACATCTAATATAGATATTAGCATTACGAAGACACATTACAATACAAAGTTACATAATAGAATAGAACATATAGTATAAGCTATTAGTTTAAATAATTAGCACTTATGAAATCGTATTATGAGTTATTAGTGGCTTGTTTTGACACTGATAAATTGATATCATATCATGAATGTATTTATTTATTTTTAATTGGTTGTCCACTAAAAAAGACTCATCAAAATTAGTGGAAACAACCATGAATACTTATATTAGGGTAGACTATATTACACTTCTTGGGGTGCGATCCTTCTTCGAATCCTGTTAACGCGGGATGTTGTGCACCGGATTGTCTTTTTTCTTAAATTGTATTTTTAAAAGTCCTAAACATAAAATTGATTTGCATTGTAAGTGCAATTTTAGTCAATGTATAATTATTTCTTAAAAAATAAAAACTGAATCGCTTTTAAATTTCTAAAATATTAATATATATTTTTGATATATTTCAAATAAGAAAGGATTTAATACATACAATTTAGTTAATTTTAAAATTTTAAATATTAAACAATAATTAAATAACTATTTTTTCAAATGTAAACTCTATTTTTGAAAGGGTAAAAAGTGAATGATATCTTGCGTTGAAGTTTCGATCGTACTTTAATTATTTAGTAATAACTTAATTTTGAACATTTTATTTCAACTCAATTTTTTGTCTCTCTCTCTCTCTGTCTTAATTTATGTGTCTAGTCAAACACCTTCACTTAAATTAAAACGGGAGAAATAGTATAGATTTAACTAAAGAGAGTGAATAACAAGAACACGTGATTAATTGAAATAACTTAAAGTATGTTATGTTTCTATCTCTTTTTTTCCGATTATACCATTTTAAAAAAAAACAGAAGAAGAAGAAAAAAAAGCTCAATATATTAATTAACACATAATAAATTTACACTTGAAAAATTGTGACGAGGAATTAGTTAATTTAATAAATAAAGGATTGATATAAGTTAAAAGAATCGTAATTGATTTTAAAATCTTAAATGTTAAGACTTCTAATATAATTCAAATAAAGAAAAGATTTAATAAGCAAAATTTTAGTCAATTTTAAAATATTAAATATTAGGAGTTCTTACCTTTTACAAATATGTAAAGATTTAATAGCTATTAATTTAATTAATTTTAAAATTCTAAATACTTAAATAATAATTAAATGATAACTATTTAAGAAAAACAGTAAATGACTATTTTGTCTACTGCGGAATCTTTTAACGAAGGGTAAAAAGTTTAATCAACAGTACTAAGGGCTTTCTCACTTTTAATATAGTATACATTATGTTCCATGTTCTTCATATCTTTCCCCTTAATATCATGTTTGTGACTATCCTTTATATGTCTCTATTTAACACTATAAATAAAGATCTTGAGGATTATATTGTATAATATTTGAAGACTTGAAAATATTTGGAAAAAAAAAATTATATCTTGTCTTTCTTTATTATTCTTGTTTTTATATCTCGAGTCGTCTTATTTTAAATTTAGATTTACCGAAACTTTTCTTGAGTATTAAACATATTTTAAATTTATAGATATTAGAACTTCTCTCAAATAGAGCATTATTGGAATTTCACTCAAGTACGTCGTCTTATTTTAAATTTATATATATCGAAACTTCTCTAGAGTATATCGTCTTATTTAAATTTAGATATACTGAACTTCTCTCGATTATATCGTCTTTGACTTTGAGTATATCGTTTTAAATTTAAAAATATTGGAACTTCCCTCGAGTTTGTCGTCACCTAATTTTAAATTTAAAAATATTAAAAATTTTCTCGAATATATCGCCTTATTTTAAATTTAGACATACTGAAACTTCTCTCGAATTATCATCTTATTTTAAATATAATTATCAGTTTTCGATATTTGTAACAATTAATTTAAGAAACCTTAAAAGTCATAAATTTAAAGTGATAAATGATAATAATACACATCACTTAACCCTACTTGATAATAACAATTCATCTATGAAACATATGACTTAGCATTTATATGTTTGATGGGAAAAAGTCTATCTTACCCTTTTGTTTTTCACTTTTTTTCTTTTAAAAATACAATAAATATTGTATATTTCAATTATACCCCTACTTATTAGTTACTTCTCAAGATTACTAGTTTATTCATAATTAATTATTCAGATTACTAGTCTATTCATATTTATACCTATGATTAATTAGATCTACACACATGAATGTAAAATTAATGAAGTCAATATGTATTAAATTTAAAATGACTAAAAGTAATCTAACAATATACAATTAAATTTCATTTAAACCAACCTTGATTTATTGAATTTATTTGATATATCGAAACTTCTCTTAAATATGTAAATTATTCTAAATTTGGATATACTGAAACTTCTCTCGAATATATCTATCTGATTTTAAATATATTTATCAGCATACAATATGTATAAGAATTAATTTGGAAACCTTAAAAGTCATAAATGTAAGATATTAATGTATGTGACAATCACTTAATCCTAATTGGTGATAAAAATTCATATACAAAACACACACACAATATATATATATATATATTCAGAGTAAGCATATTCAAGAAAGACGCGAGTAATTGTTGTTGCGATAAATTTTCTTTTAACTGCACAAACATATGAACAAAATACGTATATCTAAACACTCAAGAATATTTATTATAGTACTGCCCCAATAAGAAGTTCATGAAAATCCTAAACTTAATGTCCAACGAGCACAATCAGAAGAGAAGCCTCGATAGAAATCAGAATAGAAAGACAAAGTCATTGTCGCTCCTACGCCATATAAAAACTATCTACCTGAAATTGTCTCTATCAGTATGTTCAGATGAGATCGAGTCTTTTAGAGACCTCTACAAACAAGTCATCATATTAATCATCCACAAAAACTTGTATATTTTGTTCTTTTATATATAATTATTTACTCAAAACTTTATTATAATAATATCGGTATTGTTTTTATAAAATCAAATATTACACGAGTAAGTATACACGTGCAACGCACATATCAAAATACTAATAGACATATCATTTATTATAATATATATCATATATTTATTAAATTCATGTAACTTTTTAATATATAAACATAAACAACGTTAGGAAAAAAGCATAAAAACTCTACATCTACATTTCTTATCTTATTGCAAAATATAGCAACGACTCAAATTGTAGGATATGTGATTTCATGTGAAAAATAAATAAATAGAAATTTGTATATCTATATCTCTTATTGGTATTCCTACCGTTGGAAAATGATAAATTGTAGGGCATATGATTTTAATTATTTTTATTTTTCGATGTTTGAATATGATTTTCTTAATATTTATGAGCTACTTTAAGAAAAATTATAATAAAAAATCAATTATATCGCTAGCTCGTGATTTTAAAAGGAAATTGTAATTGGAGATCAGTTATTCCATTTTTCATCTTTCTCTTTCTCTTATCTCTTGCTTGTAGGCTTAATCAACGCTCGTTAAATCTTTGTGATATTTTCTTCTTCTCTATTATATTTTCTTTTTTAGTACGCTAATGTGCTAGTTCAATTATCCTCCCCCCACCCCCCCACCCCCCTTCACACCTCCACTAGTGATGTAGCTACATAGATCAAAGACTATTCACTTTAACATCTTTCATCGAAAAATTATATTATGCATATAAAAAATAATTACTGTATATATAAATTGAAAATTACTTTTTAAAAATATATATTAATTAAATCCTTAAAACACCTTTATTAAATTTCTAATTTCTCCATTGCCACCCACCCACCCACCCAACATGTATCATTAGGTAAAAATAGTAATAATAAAAATTTATTGCAAACATATACATCAATAAATCTAATAAAGTAAATTAAATATATAGCATGCATGCATGCTTATTTAATTTCTTTTTTTCATATATATATATATAGAGAGAGAGAGACTTTATTCAAAACATAAAATTTTAACCCTTTATTTTTTTTCTTCTATAAGCATAGATACTCTCTGCAGGATCTTCCCTTTTTCTCTCTTACAATTTTTTACTATTATTTTGTATTTATTAAAAACTAACTTTTTAACCCCCCCATAACTTTTTTAGTACAAAAATATATCAAAAGTTATATAGCATGTCACGTGTAGTGGTGCATCAATTCAAACTTATTTTTGCAGCTTTTTTAATTTTTTTTTCTAAATTATTTTTTTTGGAAGTGAAAAGGAGTACATTATAGTTTAGTTATATATGAAGTCTTTTATGTTTTAAAATTACGATATTATTATTATTAGTAGTAGTATTATAGAAATGTTTAACTAAAACGTAAACACTACTAGAAACTAGTCAATTTTCAAATAAATGTATCTATCGAAAATTCATCAAAAATATTGAAATTTGCAATGAAAAATTCGTTGAAAACATCTTTGACAAGTATTTTTTCAATGAATTTTTTTAACTGAATATCTATCGAAAATTAGTTGATTTCCAAAAGTGACAAAATTGCTTCTTTTGACGAAGAAGTGTCATTTAACACTCTTTAGCATAAGGCAGCTCTGACATTGCCTGCGGTGATCATGACACACTAGCAGACTATATATATATATATATATATACACATACACTAACTGCTGAACTCACACACCCATGATTGAATATATTTCACTTTAAAAATGTTGTGCCTCATCTCGAACAATAAAATCATTCGAATAATTTCTCAATTAATAGTCATTATATCAAAGCGTCACTTTTTTAAATGACCATTTGAGAAATTACCTCGACTTTTACGCACACATAGCCTTGTTACTCCATCATAAGAACCGATTTTTTTTTCTTTTCTTTTTCTTCGTTTTATGTATGTTTTATTTTCGTCTTTATATAACATTGACTTTTTTTTCCACGAGTCTTTATATAATATATTCTATATGTAGATCAGTTTTTTGTGCATTAATTAGGGAAGTGCTGTGGCAAATCTACAGACTACATAGGTTTATTTTATAAATCGATCACATGTTCGAGCTATAAAAGCAATTATTAATATTTGTATTAGGATAGATTCATATCTATGTCGCATCACTTAAGGCACCGGTCTTTCTGGATCAGATTCGACGCGAACGCAAAATATGTTTGTAAATTCATATCTACATCATATCTCTTAAGATATGAATCTTCTCGGACCAAACTCTACATGAACACAGAATACTTTGTAAGACCAAGTTGTTTTTGTTAAAGGGAATCAAATGGGGTATTATTGTTTATGTGCACGGTCAGGTACAATTTATTATAAATAAAAAAAATTTAAAAAAAATCTTTTACAATCACGTTATGTTATTCCTCCATACTTTGTACTATACTAGATGTACTACATACACTTTGAACATAAGTCCGTAAAATACTCCACAAAGAATGGGGTGAGGTTCCCTTGTTTATACCGTAAAAATTTATCTACATCGAGTGTTTATATTATACTAATATAAATAAGACGAAGCGGATATACGGGTTATAGGGTTTAGTTGATCGATCTAATAGTTTTCGTCAAAAACTCTATGTTAATTGTCAAACTTCCGAGTTATTTTTATAATTTTTATGAAATTTATTTTGATAAAGAAAATATATTTTTGAAATATTTTGATTGTTTGACCGATCAAACGCACTCCTTTATTATATGTATAGAGTTTGTTCTTCGTTTTTAGGATGGAAACGACGTCTTGCAAATACATAGAGTAAGGTTGTGTGCAATAGATTATTGTGGTTCGATTGTTCTCCGAATTCTATGTATAGTGATGACTTTGCATCGAGTTGCTTTTTATTTATAAATATATGTATAATTCGAGCCAAAAATTGAAATCAAACAAATTCAATTAAACTTATAAAACTCGTCACAGATCCACCTCAAGTCATACACACATTTGGTCAAAAAAAAAAAATCACCACATTTAATTTTGAATTATTACATGCCTAATAAATATTTCCTCCGTCTTAAAATAATTACCGTCCTTTTATATATAACACACACACACACACAAATACATGTCAAAATATTTGTCATTTTAGAAATTCAAGATAAGATTAATCATTTTTCCCTTTCACAATTGCAATTGTTATTGAAGACTATAAACATCTTAATTATGATAAATAAACAAGGTAAATATTTACTGAAGATATATTATATTACATAAATAAGAGTAAATTAATTAACCACTCTTCTAGTTAATATTTTTTAAAAGTGTGTAAATAAAAAATACGATAAATATTTTACGATACAAGTAGTATAAGCTTGTAAATTAACATATCAAGTAGGTCAAATTGGAAAATAATAAATAAATAAATAAATAAAGACGATTATACTATTGTATGATTCTGTACTTAATAAATTTATAGTAAATAATTCTTTTCCTTTTTAAAAAAGACTGCTTAAGAAATAGTTATTTTTTAAAGATAAAGTCATCGACTTTTCTTATTATCTATGACCAAAGCTTCCAGATCTTAATATTTCAAATTTGTATTTTCATCTAATGCTTAAGTAAATCATTATTCCAAGAGAAAAATTCGTTGATATATATATATATATATATATTATATGTTAATTTATAATATGCATAAGATATACTCCCTCTGTTTCATTTTAATTACTAGGATAAGATTTGTGCACTCATTTAAAAAAAAATTAATAGGAATGGTAATTTGACTAATATAACCCTATTAATTGTTTGAATACATACAATAATAATTCTTTTCACATTTTAGAATGACTTTAAGTACTAAGGGTAGAATTGAAAAAATATGATAAATTATCTCTTGAATTTTGAAACTAGCAAGTATTTCGAAACGGTAATTTTTAGTATACTTAGCAATTAAAATAAAATGGAGGAAGTATATTTTTGATATAAATAGTAAATTCTTTTTATATATTTAGCAAGTAAAATATATTATTATAAAAAAAATGTGTGCTAATATGTGAAATGGGAGAGAAGAAATATTAACATTGAAGTTTGAATAAAACGATCATAACGATAAATTCGATACGTGAAGATATTAATTTGAAAGTAATTTCTTTTATTTAATTAAATAGATTTTATGTGGGCCCACGTACGTAAAAAAAGAGATATTTGAATATATTTTTTATCATTTCAAGTACCTTAGTTATTTTTTTTCATATCCTTTTTTCATGAGTTAGTTGGAAGCATTAATTTTTCAAGTTGGGTATTAAATGATTATTGGGATCCTTTGTATGCTTATCAACAGTTTTTTAAAACTTGTTTTTATGTTTTTGTAATAAAAATGAAAAGAAATTTTAAAAAATACGTATGGTATTATGTAATGCTTTTCCATAAACGAATTACTCGAGATCAGAGGCAAAATTAGGATTTGAGTTTATCGGTTTTGGGTTATACAGTGCATAAAATATTATGTCATGTAGTTTAATATATGATATTTCGATCACCGATTCCACTGTCATCAGGTCACCAACTTCCTTGACCTTCCAGTATTTGGCAGGCGTCAGCCTCCATACATGATCTTACGACTTTGCGGGAGACCTGTGCTTTTGGTAAATAGTCGCCCGAGCCTGGTCACTGCAACCCCCTTTGTGAGGAGGCACCCCTTCTCCCGAAGTTACGGCGCTATTTTGACGAGTTCCTTAGAGAGAGTTGCATGCCTCTAGGTATTCTCTACCTACTCACCTGTGTCAGTTTCAGATACAAAACGACACCGGACAACAAGAAGAAAAAAAAATTTAACCTAAATAGTTGTTCACCCAATTTAACTACTTAAACTAAAAATAATCATAAATATATATAATTTATATATATAATTAAAAAATTAAATAATAAATTCAATCGACTAGAAGAAAAATCTCAAAAAGAAATAGTCAAAGCATAATTGAGTGAAAGAGTAAATGTTGGACTATTTGGACCATATAAATATAAATATATAGAACAGAATAATGGATAATATCATACAGTACTGTTTTGCTTTAACTTTCTCGAACGAACAGAAGCCTTTTATCCCCATTGGCTTCAATTATTTATTTGGCTCTGTGGGTTTTAGTAGAAGAAAAAAACATTTATGGCTTCTTGGAATTTGGGTTTTTTTGTGTTTAATTGCCCAACCAACAATTTATGCTAATGGGCCTATCTTGCTTTCACTTCTTCAATTCTCTCTTCTCAAACTTTCAATGGCCCACTTTGCTTACATTGCCATTTCCAATATCAAGAGAAAAAAAAAAAAGTATTTTAGTTTTAACAAAGATCTATTGGAAACAGTTTTTTTACTCGTTAAAATTTTAATAAGATTTGTATATATTTTATCTTCATCAAATTCCATTTGAACGGCATTCGTTTAAATCCAACCAAAAATAATATGAGAGAAACCTATCAAAGTTTAAGTGGCAAATAAAATAGATTAGACGGTTGTTTTTTTTTTAATGGTTCCATGTGAAGCAATGGAAAAGTGTAGAGTGTACTTTTATTTTAGCCCCACGAAGGCCAACAAGTCAATCGTTATAGGGATATTTTTAAACTAGAAAATAACAATGAAGTATTTAGGAGTCGATAGGTAGACGGATGATAATTTTAACATAAATCAATTAGTGCGAGGATAGTTTTGATCCTTTTTTCTATATGTATTGATTTTATATAAATAATTTTTTTCCCACAGATAAAGAGTCTATTAGCTTTGTCCAATTTTTGCCGGGATGATCCTTTTAGCACCCAATTGAGGAATAATTTATATATTTTTATTACACTTTTTGAGAATTTTTTTTTCATTCGATGTTTGAATATTTTGAAATTCGATTAATTCAGTCCCACATTCATTTTTAAATCAAATCGAATGATTTTTCAAGTAAAAAGCTTCACACTACAAAAGAATATTCATACATCATATATGTCGCTTTTTTTCTTTCAACTACTTATGTGGAACATGTAAAGACCGAGTCTACTTTCAAGACTTAAACTCAAAATTTTGCAAGTTCCGGCACTTGATATTTGAATAGTCACTCAACTAATGATTATTATTCAGTGACATTTGGTATATGAACTCTAAGAACCACGTTGTCCTATGGATGGATAGAACTGAAATAACTAAAATTTTGTTGTTAAGGCACAAGATTCAAATAATATTTTTAATATATTAAACACACCTTTAACCTCAAATAGAAAATAGACTCTCTGTCTTTGAATAGAAATAAGACCATGCATACACCACCGTGAGATTTACACTGAATATATTATTTTACACCTTTAACTTTAAAAATCACAAGATTTGGAAGTTTGTTTTTACATTCTTAAACTTCTTGGACGTCGCTTAAAAGGGTGGGAATGTTAATTTGTGTTTAGGGCCAAAGGAAAAAATAAGATTTTCTAAATGGTAAAACAGCAGGTTAAGGAAAAGAAAAAATTTCCAAAGCCGAAAAAAAAAAGAGAGAATCAAAAGGGGAAGCTAGAGGAATAAAATTTAAAATCATCAGAAGTATCAAACGGAAGTTTGAACAAGAAAACTATCAAAGTAGGCAGGATATATCAAATACAAAAGCAGCTATCAGTCACATATGTAGATTTTACAGACTGCTGTGTGACATTTGAGCACACTACTCCTGGAGGAGCAGTTTCATGTCAAGCCTCGTCCATCTGCTCCTGCATTAACCATAAAATACTAACGTCTTAATTCAGGGCCGGAATCAACTGGGGTGGCTTGCTTTGGTTATAGTGCATTTTATGTAACAGGCTTGTAAGTTTATGGAATATGGGTGTCTGATCCTTATGGACAATAACGGAAAGTGTGGTGGGGAGAGGAAAGATTCCTTCTTCTGAGGACACACCATGGAAATGATCCAGTGGAAATGGGGTGGGGCTTGTAGCTCAGAGGATTAGAGCACGTGGCAATAAACCACAGTGTCAGGGGGCTTTGAATCACTCCTCGTCCATGCAATAATGCCATGAATTTTGCTAATAAAAAAAATGAAGTACCTGCATATCAGAAGTCCAGAGAGTGAGATTGTCCCTTAATAATTGCATGATAAGGGTGCTATCCTTGTAGGATTCCTCACCCAAAGTGTCCAGTTCAGCGATAGCTTCCTCAAATGCCTGTAACAAAGCAAAAGATGAATCAAGAGTCACCTCAAATAAAGTGAAACCTCTTGCCAAACTGTAAAAGAAATTGTCCATCTACAACTGACATTTATCTTAATTATAGACAGTTGCCGGAAACACTAAAAAGGTTTATGAGCCTCAAAATCTATATTTCAACTTCTGGTAATGTTTGGACTTGAATAAGAAGCTATTCATCTAAAAAGATGGGACAAATTTACCATCATGGAATTGGAGAAAAGGGTTGAGTTTACCCATATTTGTAACCTATATTATAGTGCTTTAAGCAAAAGAATGAATATGTGGGGCATTCATTGTTGATGTAGAACTTCTTTACCACAACACATGGTCAAAGATCAATACATTATATTCAAAAGAATTTAAAAGCCTGAATAGTTGCCACAAATTTGTGCATGGACTTTTCAAACTACTTTTTTCAAACTATTAAACAAACACCACACAGAAAGTGTCTTTTTTTGGTTTTTGATCAGTAAAGAAGTAGCTTCTCCTTTTAATCGGCAAACATAGAAGTCCTTTTTATTCTCAGTTCACCAATAGAACACCTTATAATAAGCATTCTATCAACCTTTCATTTCCAAATGCCAGCTAAAATCATGTTACCGTTTTCTGGTAATACTACATAATCTCAAAACATTCACACCCCGAGAGACCTAGGACTAAGAAGCACCAACTGCTCATCATATAACATGCTAATAGCTTGAATCCACATTGAAAATGTCTCATTACAATTCCATACTAATGTGAGTCCTTTCACTCTCATTATGAAAATTTACAGCCGCCCCAATTGCATTAGCGAACAGAGACTCTATGCACTATACACTTCCAACATATTTGTGATATTTATACATTTGCTACACTTTCACACGAATGACCTTAACATCAAATAGTACACCATAAACCAATAACTCTACAAACGCATACATCTGCACACAATAGCAAATACCAGAGTATCTTTGCTACTTTGCTCTTCCTCTTGTTAACTATATTTCTCACAGCTATTTTGCTCTTCACCTCTTCCTCTTGTTAAACCCCGAATTTCAAGGGGATTACAGACAGCAAAAGTTATGAGATCATCATACAAATCCTTATTATGACCTAGACTATTAGATCAAAGGGCTGCTTAATCTGTCAACCAACTGGAGTGCAAATGCACAAATATAAGGATTTGAATCCCAATCAGATCAAACATATTACTGAAAACAACATCAACTTGGAAAGACAACAAAAGCCGTTTTCTCCCTAGATAAGGTTTATTTACCCCTTGGCTGGCAACAAATTCTTTCTTTTCTAACCGAAAGAATTCTACCTCATATACTTTTAGTATCATACCCGACCCAGAAAATAGATGAAAGAAAAAGGAAAGATTATGAATACTTTAGCACATCAGAATCAATATCTTCAGCTTCAGTGCTTTAACTTATTCTGATAGTACAGGAATGACATTTGTAGACAAGATTCTAAATGAATATTAGCAAAATATCAAATGTGAACACATGAGAGCATGTGTGCAATGCACAGGAAAAGCCGGTATATAAGGCATGGTTAACACTTAAGACTGAAGGACAGTATGATACACTGACATTACTTGCCCAGCTATGGGAGGTAGAAGAAAGTAAACATGCAATAGGAGAAAGAGAAACAAACTTACCTGTTTAGCCATGCTGCATGCTTTTTCTGATGCATTCAGAATCTCATAGTAGAACACTGAGAAATTGAGAGCTAGCCCAAGTCGTATCGGATGTGTTGGGGCAAGTTCCGCAAGAGCAATGTCCTGTAGCACAACCACAGTAAATGAATAAATAAATAACAAAACAGTCGGCCTACTTTCACTTTATGCAGGTGTAACCGTGAAAGAAACAGCTCTGCTACTGGGACAATAACACAAATCAAGAAAATTTCAAACATCAGTTCATTAATGCGAGAGATGAAAGATCCATGCATGTACCCATGTCTTTCAACAAAGAGAGCAGTACAGGAAGTTAAGACTGGAAAAAGTTCACTTCAGATTTCAGAGAATATAAGTTGGGCCACACACATGAAGAGGTATGAATCAAAGCAACCAAAGAAAAGCTATACTTAAATGATAAGCTCCGTGATCTCCTAACCCAAGCAAAATTATCCCTTTACTTGCTTACACACCTGACATTATAGGGTGATCTCTCCAAAATAAATGATGAAAAAGTACCAAATGGCTTTGTTTTTTTCCTCATAATGGTAGAAGAACTATGAGAATACCTTTTGCTTGGAAAAGTCAAGCAGATGAATTTGGTGCTGGAAAAATGTTCCAAAAGATCTGCTATGGAGTTAATACTTAGAATTAATCAAACTTTGTAAGTAGGACATTTGAAATATCGTCCACAAATTGAAGAGAAATAGAATTGGGTAGGTAGAATAGCTGATGCAGCGATTCGCTCATCTCCATCTAGAAGAGACAGTGAAGATATGAATCCCCTAGGGTAGGTCAGAGGAGATTGACATTAAAGTCATATCTTCGGAAAAAGATGCAGAGGAGCCCTTTCTTCCTGGGAGATCAGGTGTTACAAAGAAAATTGATTGTTTGAAGTTTTATCATTAAAAAAGGGAAGCTGATGACCGCACATATGGATACAGTAACTGAGAGAAAAGGATTCCAAACTTCTTGTCAAGAATGAAAACCTAACTGCGGCTGCAGACATTACAAATAAATATGACTAACCACCTGAGATCCATTTGTAACCCACATCCGAGACTAGAAACTCAAATGGAAGTACCGTACGACATACCGTTGTTAAGCTTTTGAGTAAACCACCGGGGTTTACCACGATGCCCCATATCAAATCAAACAAAATAGCAAGAAAAGAATCTTGTAAGCTCAAATAAACATTAAACAAATTAGTGCACTTGGTTCTCAGGTTTACTCCACCACCCACACATCCCAAGTTATCGGTTAAAAATCTGACAAAATTCCTCCATGAGTTTCAGGTTGTAATGCTGTATACTGACTAATACACTCTCTACAGGCACTGAAATCTAAATGGAAAATTCTGCCAATGCATGGTGTATGCACTTACGTGGGAACATGTAAGTTCACCACCATTGACTCAGTCTCCCTCCACCATAGTCAATCCAAAAGCATACAATTTCAACTTAGTAAAGTTTAAAGCTAATCACTTCTAAAGCTTTAAAATTTTGAAATTTCAAGTTTTATGCAGATTAATGCACTTCACCATCATTTTAATATTACAACATACCCAGTGTTATCCCACAAGTGGGTCTGGGGTGGACAGGGTGTACCAATACATGCAAATCCACATGAAAAAAAGCCAATCAAACTGCTTTAAACTCGAATCTTCAAGCTACTCGCAGACTCAATTTTCCATCAGTATTCAAAATACTCGAAGTTGGGGAAACAATTATCTTCATTCATTAATAGACAAAGGCAAGTAAATACTTAACACTTCTAGCATTAAAGACTTAAAGTAGAATAAAATTTCAATTACAAGCAATAAATAATAAATATACCTGAGCAGCTTTGTAGGCAAGCATAGTATCCTCCGCAGCTTCCTTACGTTCATTTCCAACTTTGAATTCAGCTAAATAACGATAGTAATCGCCCTTCATCTTCAAATAAAACACCTTCGACTCACCAGCAGAAGCAGAAGGTATCAAATACTGATCCAGAATCTTCAGAATTCCAGCACAAACGTCAGTAAGCTCAGATTCAACCTTAGATCTGTAGTCCTTAACTAGAACCACATGCTCGTCGTTCTTCCTACCTTCTTCCTTCTGCTCAATCGACGACACAATCCTCCAAGCCGCTCGAAGTGAGCCGATAACGTTCTTATACGCCACCGAGAGGAGGTTTCTCTCTTCCACGGTCAGTTCCGAGGAACCAGACCCGATAACGAGCTTGTCCATGAACTTCACCATCTCCTCGTATCGTTCGGCTTGCTCGGCTAGCTTCGCCAAGTACAGGCACTGCTCTCTGGTTAAATTTTCAGGCACGGCCATCGTCGTCGGTGACGGAGTAGGGATTTCGCCGGAGATTACTTTTTTCGCTTGTGAGTTTTTGTTTTTCCCTTTTTCGAACGTTTCGAAGAGAGGATTTTATATTAGGAGGGAAGTGTAATTGGTATTGGTATCTTTTGTAACGCCCACTTGCGTGTGTAAGTTCAACTTCGGTACTCGCCAAGAAAATGTCCAAAATAGTCCCTTATTTTTGGGCTAAAACAAAATCATCCAAAATAGTTAGGGGTGGGCATTCGGTTTTTCGGTTCGGTTTTTTCAATTTTCAGTTTTGCATGTAGTGTACCGAACACCGAACCAAACTAATTCGGTTCGGTTCAGTTTTTTTCAAATTCGGTTCGGTTTTTTCGGTTTTTCTAATTCGGTTTTTTCGGTTATGGGCCTAATTAATGGGCTATTTTTTAACTTACAAAATGAGCTACTTTTTAAATTAAAAATGAGTTATTTTATCTTTTTAAATTCAAAATAAATTATTTTAAGTTTGAATTCTAAAGTTTAATTCAACTAAGCTTAATTTTAACTTTTTAAATAAAGAAACTAGTGGGATCAATTGATTTACATTTAGTAGTACATACATAACATTTGAATTTTTGATAATAAATTTTCTCATATACTTAATATCCTTATAACAAAACCAATAAAAAGTTAAGGGTCTTTTAAGATTTTAATAATCTATGGTCCATAATTTCTTGTTAAATAAATATTATATATTTCATTTTTCTTTCAAAGCATATTAATAATAGTAAGAATTTTCTTAACATGCTAAAACTATTATAAAACTTGTTATTTGTAAAAAAAACTTAAGCAATTGTATCAATTATATAAATAATTCTCTAAATGTAAATGTGCTTTGAGATTTGGGTTGGGTGTAGTATTTTTATTTTTTTGAAATTAAGTTATAATTAAAAAAAAAGAAGTAAAATTTCGGTTAAACCGAAAAATCGAAAAATCGAAATATGAAAACCGAAAACCGAACCGAAAAATCGAAATTTAAAAAAAAAAACCGAAACCGAACCGAAAAACAGAAAAAACCGAAACCGAAAAACCGAAGGATTTTTTTTGCCCACCCCTAAAAATAGTCCGCCATACTTACAATCTTGAAGCACTTCTAATCCTTTCTCAAACTTTCACCTATTTTTTAATTTAACATTAATTTTGTTTACAATTTAGTGTATGAAATATTCAATCGTCGTCCTCTTTCTTTACTAGAAATAATAAACTTCATAGAAGAGAAAATGAGAACAAGAGTACTCTTAGTTCGATTCAATCTGAATCTTATTTTTACCTATCTAGGAGTCCTAAATATTAAGTGATTATAAATTATTTCATTAAAAATAAAAATAAAAATAAAAAATTTAAAGCAAAAATTATTATTATCAATTGTATAAAGATGTTAGTGTTTTTTTTTATATAAGATAATTAATGAAAAAATAAATTAAAATGCAAATTATGGTGAAGGAAAGAGAGAGTATGAATGTGCGAGTAGGGAAGCAGCGCGTAGGGAAGAGAGGTGTTGGTGTGTGATTGGTCAATAATTATGAGACTAAGGATAGAGCTTAGAGGTGAGAAGGATGAGAGTCGTATTCCACTACCCCTCCTTTTCTCTAATTAAATTTTGGAACTTATTTTATTCTATTTTTCAGAAATTAGAAATAAATTGTTAAGATATTATGTTGACAAATAGCCCAGATTGTCTATGAATATTAAAAAGATTGTGTGTTTGTGCTATTTATTTTAATAAATTTGGTAGATAAATAACGATAACAACACGTACAATGTATTTTACAAGTGAGATTTGGGGAAGAGTGACGTAAGTGTATGCAATCTTATCTCTATTTTGTGCAGGTAGAGACGTTGATTATGATAGATCTTCAAGTAAAACATATCAAAATCAAGTATGAAAAAGAAATACTGAAGTGAAAAAAGTCAACGCTGAAAATAATGTAAAAGAGAGCGGTAGCAACAATAGAATGATGCAATAACCAAGACAAAAGAACAACATATAGTAATGAAAATGAAGAATAAGATAGTAGGAGAGTAATAATAATACTAACACTGTTAAGGAAAACTAGACAACGCTCGACTATATACTAACCTTCTAGCCTGATCCTCGATCTCTAAATTTTCTTATCAGAGTCATATCCTCTATAAGTTATCAGTGTGTCATATCTTGACTAATCACCTCTCTCTCTAATACTTCTTTGTCCATCTCTACCCCCCACTATATCCAATCTCATATCTTCTCACTGAGATATCAGTGCACCTCTTCTTCACACGTCCGAACCATCACAGTTTTGCCTCCATCATCTTGTATCACCACAGAGATTACTCTCACCTTGTTCTGAATATCTTTGTTCCTAATCTTATCTCTTTTAATATGCCCACCCATTCATCTCAATATCCTTGTTCATTTTCGCTACTTTTATCTTCTGGACGTACGATTTCTTCACTGTCCAATACTTGGCCACAAAAATGCATATTTTTAAAAATATTTTTTAGATTTATACTTAAGTAAAATGTACAACTTTTGTTAACACGTTAATTTAAGCTGGTGGAATAATCATGAAGTAGACGAATAATGTACAAAAACATGCACAATTAAAAATGTCAATGCATACACATAAGAAAATAAGAAATATACAACTTCTGTTAAATAGCCTAAATTGTAAATAACCTCGAATCGAAAATCTATAATTTTTGAAAAATAACTTCTCTAGTAATAGGAGGGAAGTCATTTTTTAAAACTCTCTTAAACCATTTTCAATGATGATTTCCGCCCCTGCCCGCCCATCTCCGCCACTTAATGCCATCCACCCCTACCCTCGTCTCAACCCCAAATCATTACGTTTATTTGTCATGTTATATTTTCAAACATATTTTCTGTTTACTTATCAAATATTAAAAAGTATGTGAGATTATCACATATTTTTTAATGAAAAACGCTTTCTTACCTAGCAAACATGTCCTTAGACAACAATAACAATAACAATATACCCAATATAATCTCACGAGTGAAATTTGAAAAAAAACATATGAAATCAAATATCTTATAACTGATATTTGGTACTTTTTTTGTTGCCTAATTAATCAAGGGTTTGAACCGATCGAAAAATCACATATTGAAGGATATAATACTTTCTATTAAAAATAATTTCATATCTAGAATTAAAAATCAAAATCTCTAATCCTATATTTTATTTTATTTTCTTTTAGTGATGAAAATTAAGAAAACTAATATTCCTCGAAATGCGGCTCATTTTCGAACCCTATTAACACAACATACTTTGTGTAAGTTAAAAGACTGTCTTGTGTTTTTTAAGTATCCTATCACATGAGTGATGAGTTGTATCAAATTCATCATTTGTTGTTTCTTTGTTGGAATTTCTGGGTGCTTTGTCTGTTTCTCACAATTGTCAGGTTTGTGCTGTTGAAGCACTAGACGTGCATTTCCATTTTAGTCCAGAGTTTACACATGCATGATGTTTAATAATAAGTTATATGTTTTATGTCTCAAAAGAATTTTAACATAATGAAGAATCTATGGGCGATTAGATGTCTCATTACGCATTAACTTTGATTAGACAAAATGAAGTGTTAATTAGCTAATGTTGTTAGTGGAATTGATGACAAAACTGAGTTAATAACATGTTTAAGCAGGCACGTGGACAGCTGAGTTATAAATAAACACATATTAATATAATGTGATGGCGCAATTAAATTAATGATGTTGTGGTAGTTTTAACTTAATTTCTATACGTATACTAAGAAATCTATTAAGTATTATTTAAGATTAGAAAATGTCTTTTGTTTTTCGCCCTTCATCTTCCTTTACAATTTTTTGTCTTCTTCTTATGAATCTCCTACTATGACTAATTGACTCGAAAATACAAAATGATGGCTTGACGAGTTCTAATTCTTTCATAGTAAATCTATAGATTTTTATTTTATTGGGTATAAGAGATACTAAAAATGCTATTTACAAGAAGACATAATAATTTAACTAATCGATTATCCATCCCACACATTTTTCATAAAATGCTATTATTTTTCTATAAAGATGGTGTGAGTGTGTAGTTATGCCAATGAATGGGTCCCAATTTCATAATCCTTGTCTAATGTCTCTAGTATTTCTCAAAAATTAGCAATTTGCTAATTTCCTCCATTAAATTATACTGAATGATTTTGAAAATGGACGATTTTCGACTTTTTGTTCTCTACTTGTTTCACGGACAAATCTTCAAAGGCAAAAGACGGTGAATTTCCGTTCACGAGGCAAGGAGGTCAATAGTTCAAGACCGCCCACTTCCAAGTCATTTTTATAAATAATCTATGTCATAATTTATTCCGGATGATTTATAATATTGGCTTTGGAGGTGGATGATCTTCAACATTTAACCTCGTTTGCCCGTGGAGAAACATTCAAGCTTAACAAATTTTAATTTTTGACCATGAAGTTTGCTCATGGTACAAATAGAAGTTAAAAGTTCAAGATCACTCATTTTCAAGATCCATTCAGTGTCGTCCTCCCCCGCTCCCCTCCAAACCCAAAGAGAGAAAAGCCCAAGAATGAGATTGTGGTTTGCCCGTGGAGAAACATTCAAGCTTAACAAATTTTAATTTTTGACCATGAAGTTTGCTCATGGTACAAATAGAAGTTAAAAGTTCAAGATCACTCATTTTCAAGATCCATTCAGTGTCGTCCTCCCCCGCTCCCCTCCAAACCCAAAGAGAGAAAAGCCCAAGAATGAGATTGTGGTCAAAAGGCCCAACTCAAGAAAGCCCATATCCAAAGACCCAACCCAACTAATAGAATAAAGATATTTTATTGTCTTGCCACTCTCAGTTTCACTCATTTTTCTCCACTTGGCTGACACTCTGAGTTTTGTTTACACACACACACAGTGAGCCCAGTACCACCACCACCACACCTAAAGGCTAAAACCCTAGCGTTTTCTCCTCCTCTTCTTCTTTCTATATAAACCTGAATTTTGTTTTTTACCTTCTCCATAACCCCTAGGGCTCACAGCATTAGTAGCTGCAAATAAATTAAAAAAAAAAAGATAAAATTAAAAATGGAGCTGTGCACACCTCGAGCCTTCTCGAATCCTCCAAATTACAGGCTTATCAACCGAGCTCACCTACAATGGAGACCCTCTCTCCTACTCAAGAAGCACCCCAAATCTCGCTTCAGTCCTGGTTGGTACTTTTGAATGTTTAGGGTTTTGATTGGATGTAAGATGTTGTGCTCTGTTCTTAGCTTTTTGTTTTTGTGTGTAAAAATCTGGCCTTTTCTTGGTTTCTGTATGTTCAGCATTTTCCTTTTTTATTTTCCTTGCTCTTTTTTAATTAAATCGTGTTGAAGTTTGAATAATTTTTTTTGCTTCAAATGCTAATGAGGACTGTCTAGTTTACTGTTACATAGTTTATATAAATTGGGTGTAAGCTTTGATTGTTTGTTTTCTTTCTAAAATGGTCTTTTAAGTTCTAATTTTCGAAAACATAGTTATACCTGATACACTGAATGATACATAGTTGACATTTTCATAAGTTTTTTTTTTTTGTTATTACATGTTTTATGGGCTCATAATGTTTTCTAGTTGTGTTTTGTTTTCTAGGTTAATGACAAGATTCAATATTTAGATTAACTGTGAATAATATATGGCTTCTTCTTAAGAGCTTCTCAGATTTGTCGTTATATAGAAGCTGCTAAGTTTTGGTAATTTGTCTGAGAGTTCCAATAGCGACTTTAAAAAAGGAAGTTTATTTTCTTGGCATTGGTTTTCTTGAGTTGTTTGACATTTTGATTGAATAATGGAGGTGGAAGAGTGATTGTTTGCTATATTATGGTTTTGCATTTATACTTCAGGATTGTTTTCGCGGAAAGGCTCAGCTATTAGATCAAAATCAGAGACAGAGGCTTATGAGTTATATGTACCTCCTGATGTTGGAAAGAAAGATGATGGAGCTGTTCAGAATGGAGCACCAGTAGAAGAATCTTGGAAAGACAAAGAGACGGATCCTTATGCATCTTTGATATATGAACCTCCTAAAGTCGAAGGGAAAGATGATGGAGCTGTTCAGAATGATGCACCAATTGAAGATTCTAGGAAAGACAAAGACACGGATCCTTATGCGGCTTTGATATATGAACCTCCTAAAGTCGAAGAGAAAGATGATGGAGCTGTTCAGAACAATGCACCAATTGAAGACTCTAGGAAAGACACAGAGACTGATCCTTATGCGGCTTTGATATATGAACCTCCTAAAGTCGAAGAGAAAGATGATGGAGCTGTTCAGAATGGAGCACCAATTGAAGACTCCGGGAAAGGCACAGAGACGGATCCTTATGCAGCTTTGATATATGAACCTCCTAAAGTCGAAGAGAAAGATGGTGGAGCTGTTCAGAGTGAAACACCAATTGAAGACTCGGGGAAAGGCACAGAGACGGATCCTTATGCGGCTTTGATATATGAACCTCCTAAAGTCGAAGAGAAAGATGGTGGAGCTGTTCAGAGTGAAACACCAATTGAAGACTCGGGGAAAGGCACAGAGACGGATCCTTATGCGTCTTTGATATATGAACCTCCTAAAGTCGAAGAGAAAGATGGTGGAGCTGTTCAGAACGAAACACAGATTGAAGACTCTGGGAAAGGCACAGAGACAGATGTTTATGCACCCTTGACGTATGAACCTCGTAAAGTTGAAGAGAAAGATGATGGAGCTGTTCAGAACGAAGCACCAATTGAAGACTCTAGGAAAGACAGAGAGACGGATGCTTATGCGTCTTTGACATATGAACCTCCCAAAGTTGAAGAGAAAGATGATGGAGCTGTTCAAGCTGAAGCACCAATAGAAGATTCTGCTATGGATTTTGAATCACAATTGTCCAAGTTCTTTGACAAGCTAAATATTAAGGTATGTTCCATTATCTTGGAGTATGCTGTCTCAGTAAAAGTTGCTGAAATCACAATTTGCTGCGTATTGGCTCTTTGACTATTCATTCTGGTGTATCAAGTAGTATACATTTAATGGTCTCGGCAGTACTGCAAACACCAGATCATAAGGTCCAAAGGATGGGAGCTAAGAGATTAAAATTGCAATATCTGGAGAGAGAAATTTGTCCATACAAAAACAAAAAATAGGCCATGGTATGTTCCTTAAAAGTGTGAATGTTCCTTAAAAGTGTGATACCAGAAAACTACTATTTTTGGGACATCATTTCCAACAAATCAAAGTATTAAGGAAGTTAATCAAGATATTTTTAATTCCTAAAACAACGCATACCTTAATACAAATAGGATACTCATACAGGGATTAAGTTCCTATAGAGTACAGATTCTGCAGTGAGTTGTCTGCAGTTTATGAATTCTTATCCACTTTTCCTTACATATAATAACAACCACTACGCCTCAATTCAAAGCAATTGTGGGTCACTTTTTTTTCTTTCATATGTTAGCAAAATACTTCATTTATCTCTCTTTCTTGGTGGTTGTTCTTTTTATCGTCAGAAGTCTGACTGCTGTGATGAGACTCAGAACTTGTTGAAAGTTTGACACCTTGATGAAACCGTCAACAGTAATGTTGACCCTGAGCGGTTACCTGAGCAGTTGTATTTTCATGCTTCTTCTAGTCATCATATTTTGAAGTGCTTGTGAAATACATGTTCAACTGCAATGCACATTTCAACAAATGGTAGTCTAAATATGGTGATTTTTTTGAATATTGAAATAGCCGGAAAGGAGACATAGGATTCAAATAACTGACACTACCATCTGGAATGAGGCATTCGATGGTTGATTTTCTTCTCAACCACCTGACATCAAAGCCACCTAAGTTCATTCAGCACTATCATTCTGCATTTTGTAAATTCTTGTCCCTTAATCTCTTACAAATGCAAGAAAAAAACACTTTATTTTTCTCTTTGTTTATTGGTCTTTTTAATATGATGAAAAAGTCGACTGCTGTGATGATACTCAGAACTTGTTGAAAGTCTCGGTACTTGATGAAACCGTCAACAGTGATGTTGATCCTGAGCGGTTACCTGAGCAGTGATATATTAATCACTTTCTTTTCTGCTCTTCATTTTGAAATGCTTGTGAAATGCATGTTCAATTGCAACCCTTGTTTCAATAAAAAGTAGTCTTAATATGATGAATCCTTTGAATATTGAAAGTGCGGATGAATAGAGGATTTATATAAGGACCCCTACTAATTTTGAATTGAGTTATTTTTGACTTTCTTCTCTACAATCTTACATCAAAGCACCTAAGTTCCTTAAGCTCAATCATTCTGCAGCCTATAAATTCTTAACCACCTTCTTTCTTGCCTGTGCAAGAAAAACACATAATTTGGCTCTCTTTCTTGGTTAGTGATGCTTTTGTATTATCAAAAGCCAGACTGCTATGATGAGACTCAGAACTTGTTGAGAGTTTTGATACTTGGTGAAACCGTCAACAACATGTTGATCCTGAGCGGTTACCTGAGCAGTCATATCTTAATCACTTTCTTCTGCTATTCTTCATTTTCAAAAGCTTGTGAAACATGTCCAAATGCAAGACATGTTTCAAAAAAATATATGTGGTTTCTGGTGGATCCAAATGATTTTGCTGCTTAGATTCTGGTTAAGGTATTTCTCGTTTCACCAGTTCCCAATTAACACTTTGTGACCATTTTCCTGTGAGGGTCATCATGCAAAATTTCATTTTTTTTCTTCTTCTATTTTTTCACTGAATTGTTCTTCATTAGATGTAATATTTAGTATTAGATTCGGTTGCTGTGATGAGAATTCAGGTTTTGAAAGTCGCAAGGCTTGAAGATGCATCGGCAATCATGTCGATTCTGAGCGGTTACCTGAGCAACCTCAACTTCCATGCTGTTCTTTATATATCATACTGTCCATTTGTCTTCTCATAATTCTCCCTTTCTCTGTGATATATGATATGGTCGTGGCTCGTTGAAGTATATAATGCTCCTTTTTTTCATTATGCGATGTACTTGGCGCATTTTGTGTAGTTTCTAGTTTTTTGGGACAGGTGACAGAATTTCTTGTGTTTCTCAAATTTATTTGTGTCTGGCCATTTTAATGTTTTTCCTTAGGAGAGGGAGGTCAACAAAGGATCTGGTGAATTTGAGATTCACTGTAGCTCAACTTATCCACATCCAAGTGTGCAACATCTGTATGGAACTTTTTTGTAGCTTAAACATAAAGATAGCAAGCTGTGTAAATTACTCATCAACTTGGAAAATTTAAAGAAGCTAACCGCCATTGCTACCATTTCACTTTTTCATACTGTTGATTATAAATTGTGTCGCGTTGTTTGCATCTGATATTTCATTCCAATTGTTGACACAAAGATTTCTCCTACTTTCCAGTATGATCCTGAAGATAACTCTTCACTTATCCTATTTGGTGCTGCTGCTGTCGCTGCTCTTTGGTTGACAACTGCTATTGTTGGAGCAGTGGATTCTATTCCTTTGGTTCGTACTTTCCTCTCTATCAAGATTGATTTACTTTCTTTAGTTTTAATGTCTTTTCTTTGTTGCTGACAGTTCTGTATTGTATAATTATTCAGTTTCCTAAATTACTGGAAGTGGTGGGTCTTGGCTACACTCTCTGGTTCAGTGCCCGGTATCTACTTTTCAAGGTAATAGCTGCATTGCCTAAGCAATTTTCAACAATTCCTAAATTTCACTGTGCTCATCGACATGTTTTAGCAACACGTCAATGCAGCTCATTATAGCTCTCGCACATTCACTATATTGTAGTGGAACGACTCCTCTGCATTCGGATTTTGGAAGTACTGAATTCATCTTTTGGGAATAATCTCCGGAAGCTTTACCTTTGTTTATCCTTCTAACTCTTTGAAATGATAATTGTATCTGCAGAGCAATAGGGATGAGCTTGCTGCTAAAGTTGAAGAGCTTAAGCAGGAGGTATTAGGTTCAAAGGACGATTAGTTTTTACATCGAAAAGAACTTCTGTTCCTTTTAGTTTTGTTCAAGAAGGAGGTGTTATCTTAGTAGAAGAGATTTATTATATCCATAGGAAGTATAAGGGCAGTGTCTTTCATGCCAATGTGAATCATAGAAATTTTTAGTGTATATGCTTTTGTTTTCTCTACAAGACTGATATTTATCTTTCTTTATGAAATAGGCTCAATCTCTTTTTACTGTAAGAAATCAGATTCATTGATTCAACTTATAGCCATACCATCGAGGGGGTAGTGAGATGAAAAAGATTTCTTCACTTTTAGTCACAGTTTTTGGGTTTTTCTTCGTCTTTTAGTGCGTTAGTATTGTGAAAAAGACAGTTCAGTGCACGAATTATCTCTATGGAGATTGGAGAAGGGTCGAATTTTAAGGGATTGTTATGTAAATATCATTGGCTGATTTTATGGCCAAACATGAATCTAAAATTTAAATATTATAGGTTTGAGTTTGAAATTCTATAACTCATTCGATTTTTTGGAGTGGAACCCTACTATTTATATTTATTTAGTGAATTTCTAGGGAATATATATACTTTGAGTTGAAATAATTGAATAATGAACTTGTGAGTCTTTAATTACATTGATTATCATTCACGATTCTAACTCATAATCTATAGTGTTTATATTCTTAATTTGTACAATATATCAACAGTTTAAAACCAAATAAAAATTTAATAAGTTTTCAACTGACTCATTAAATTCCCAACTAAAGGTGACTAATTAAACAGCTTTACATTAGTAACAATTTGGACTGTTGATTTCTTCAAAACACTTACTACCTTCATCTTCGATGTTAATTTGACACACTTTGTAAAAATTAATAAATAAAATAAAAAATTATTATATTTAATATTTTAAAAAATAACTATAGTTAATAATAAGAATAAATTAGGAATTAAGTGATAAATTATCTCTTAATTTTTTAAACTAAATAAATTAAAAATATTTATTTTTAATATAATAAACACGTAAAAATAAACGAAAAAAATACTACATTTTAAACTTTTTATAATCAAAATAAATAACTATATGATACTCCTGAGTGAAAACTCAGAAAACACCACATTTAAAAATTTCGCTTCTCATTCTTAATCAACTTATAATTGAAATGATACGTACATATGATACACATATATTATGTCACTCTTTCTTGTAATATGACGAGTAAATTTAATCCGTCATCTATTTTGATACCTTAGATAATTAAATTCACTCTTTCTGAATAAAATAAATACTTAAAATCTTCATAAAAAATACTCCTATTTCATCCACATTAATTTCAGTCAAACATAAAAAATCATTCCACAATTATTTTCACGTTTTTGTGTAAAGATTAACTTCTTGCGGGGCAATTTTCCTATTTTTAAAAAGTTAAAGGATGTAAAGTAAAATAATACAGTGAAAACATTAGTCCTAAAAGAAAACTTTAATACTCAAAGGCATCTAAATTTACATCCTTCCAAATCACAATAACATTTTAATAATTATTATTCCTTTTCTAGTGAAACCTTTCTTAGTCAATAAGGTAAAGCATCGAATACTATATTGTTCTGTCCTATTCATACATTCTCTCACCTATTTGTCGACTTAATAGAAAGAAAATAGAAACCAATAATTGTCGATCGAGATAAATAATATTCTTTTATTTTTAATTAAAAATTTTAAATACAAATTTTAATTATGAATATATACTAATTAACGAGTGTTGCTTGACTTTAATTTATAGATAAAATGTTTAGCAGATGTGATATCAAATGAAAAAGAAATTTGAACAATCTAGTTTTCTTCCTAAAATGATCTTACGTGCGCAACATAAATCACGGTTAGTTGAAATTCCAATAGAAATATTAAATGAAAAACAAAAAAAACAAAGGAAATTTTTTTTAATTATTTCTTAATTTGCTAAAATAATAAGTAAAAGAAATTAGTTTTACCATATCGAATAAAGAAAAAGAAAAAAATATTTTATAAAATGGGACAAAGTAACTTAGTTAGTGCAATAAATAATATTCAATAAGAAAAGTCAGAGATCAACTCCTTTTGTCAACGCCTTCTCAATTTTGTTCGTCATATCAGACTTGTCATGCTACCTATTTAAAATATAACAACTGCCAATTACTCCGAACCAAGCGAGCAATATACATGTTTTCACTTTGATTTATGCTTAAATCATAATAATAGTTTTATTGATTTGACGTTTAACTTTGTACTCAAAAGTGTAACAAACGCCGCTCCTCCCGCGGCCAAAAACGCGCCACTAAACTACCGGCCGTTACTACATGACAAACACGCCCTTGCCACGTCATACTCACGTTACTTTCCTCACGTCACCGTCAAAACTCTTTTTTCCATTTTTTCTTTTTCGCCGTCAATCTCCGCTGTTTTTTTTTTCAAAATTTTAATTCTTCTAAGTTAATAATTTGTAATATATTTAATATATTTTTAAAGATAAATATAAAATTTGAATTAAATTTATTGAGTTCGATCTGATATGTACTCTTGCTACGCGTCTGAACATAATTTAACTTGTTATATCATATTACTTAAACGAAATATGAAAGAAATAATTTTATAATCTTATTTATTTATTTTTAAAAATTTTATTACATTAATTTTATTCAAATTATAGAAGAACAAAAGATCTTATGTACTCGAATGAATACGTATTTTCTGTCCCTTAAATTTGTCTCATTTTTTTTTTTTGAAAGCTTTTAATTTCACAATTATTAATTATTTCCATTTTTTCTCCTTCCAACTTTCCGAAAAAATGGAGAGAGAAAAACACAATTAAATGCTTTATGGTCTAGAGTGAGAAAGGTTTTTTCTTCTTCTAAACTTGCTGTCACTTTTACCCTACAACTACAAGTGCATTACAATCTGTCTATGACTGTGTATATACATAAACATGCACATAAAGAAAAAAGTTCCAAGCTTTTCCTTATTTTAGTCATTTTCTTCTGTCTTTTTCTTTGCCTTTTTTAATAATTTTTTTTTTTGTTTGGCTTTGCGCTATTTTTCACTTGCTGGGCATTTATTATGGCAAGTGAACTTTGAGTGTACACTGAATCTTTTGTTTCTTAGGAGAAGATTGTGAAATTGGGGAACTTGGGTATTGCTTTTCTTGATTGAGTTAAAACGTTTCGACAACTTCTTCACTCTCTGATTGGTTGCTGAGGGGAAAAAAAAAAGAGAATCTTTAGAACTGTGATTTCCTCATTAAAGAAGTGGGCTCTTCTTTGCTCTTTGTAAGTTTTGGATACTTCTATTGATTATTTCTGCAATCCCCATTTTCTTTTTCTCCCATTGTTTATGTGTTTCTGTGTGGTATCTGTTAGTGCAAAAGCCCTAATCATAATGTTAACAGCAACCCTTTAACTGGCTCTGGGTGATTAATGTTATTTGTTAAGATTGTTTTTTGTTTGTGAGAATTTGAAGAAAAGATTGTCTTTTTGTTTGTGCTATGCTTGTTGTGTTTGACTATTTGTGATAAATTGGACAACCCCTTGATTTGAATTAGGTAGGAGATAGTGTGAAGAAGAGATTATTTACAATGTTTACTCAGATGATGCAATCTGATCCTGTTCTTGGCCAAAAAAATGATGGATTGGGCTTTGGAATACTATGTAGTTCTAAGTTTCAAGCTGGGCATTTGCCATCTGGTGTTATCCCTGGTTCAAGAACTATATCTGTGAGTGGTAGTGGTGGCAATGATAATGGGTGGGGGTCGGATATGGATATTGGTTTTGATTCGGATGATGAGGTTTATGATGGACATTACTCTGTTGAAACTTCACCTCAAGATGATAAGTTTCTGAATGTTGGTACTTCAAAGAGAAAGGATTCTTTCAATAAACATGTTGGTAATGCCACCAATGGTGAACTTCAGCAGAAAAAGTGGAACCATTTTGAGAGTGTGCAACCTGGTTATGCAGTTAAAAGTTCATCAAATTCTGTTGCAAGTTCTAAAACTACAGCTTCGGTGCCATTTTCGATCGATAACAAGAGTGTCTCATCCTGGGAGTCTAATGGGAGATCTTCTAGACAGGTTTGCTGTTCTACTTTTGCCTGTTGGGTAAACAATGTAGGACTAGTGAGTGGAATCTTTGGATAGTTTTCTACTTGTTGAGTGATATAAAGAACTGAAGTACTGTGAAATCTTTTAGGAGATCACTTTAATGCTCAAACTGATAAATGAGACTTGAGATTATGAATTTCCTATTTTGGGGCAAAATTTATGTTTGGCCTGTTTATGTTTCTGCTTCTCATGAAATACAACAGTTAGTATAGTCTCTTTTGAGTGCCCATTGCATGTCTATTAATGAGACTCTAAAGTAACCAGGGAAATGAAGATAACATCTAGCAAGGTTGTTATGCTGAGTGTTAAGAGGAATCCCATTTTTTCGTGAACTTATTTCTCTTCATGAGTAGGTTGCTTATTGACACTACTTAGGAGACCAAGTATCTTGGTTTCTATCGACATAAGTTGCTCCAGAAGGTGGATGGAAGTTTAAGCTTTTAAAACCATTTGGAAGAAGGTGGGTGGAAGTTCAAGCCTTAAAATCCATACCATACTGAATGAGGTACTTGTAGTGAATCAGGAATATCAGTAATTGTAGGAAACCAGAGGGTCTTTGATGAAAAAAAGTGGGTGTAGATGCAGCAGTTATGTAAGCATCTAAGAGGTGTCACTGATTAATGAACAAGAACTGCTGGCCATCCTTCTTGAATCTAAGTATCTTGTGTTGATAGTTAAGGGATTGAGATTCTTATTGGTTCATTATTTCGGTTTAAACTCTGATCATCTGGGCCTCCATAATTATGTGTCTTCATAACTGATATAATGAGGATCAAGCACTCTGTTCTTCTTGTAATAATCTTTCATATGAGAATATGTTACTCTTATTCTGCCTACTGATTCTGTTATGTGCTGAAGCAGAGCCTGAAGCTGTCCAAACGTGATATTCCCAGTGCACCACCGTTAGGTGGTTCATTACAAGAACGCGATCAAGTTGCTGAGCAGCATAAAACTTTTGCGGCAGATGATATCTCCTTCCCAGAAATATCAGGTTATTCTGTAGCAATGGATGAAGCTAAAGCATACAAAGCTGCAACCACAGGTTCTGCAAAAGAAGGACAGTCTGAATCGTCTGGAAGGTATACATCATGATATGTTTTCTTCTTCTGAATAATTCTCAAGGAATTTGAAGACATAAAGTGACAACCTTGTTATGATTCTCAGGGCTGGTGGTGCACCTTCTAATTCTTCATCTGCCCTCTTTCCAACATATCATGCAAGGTATTTCACTCAGAGTGGTCTAAATAGGTCTATCGTAAAGTTCCTGTTAATATTATTTGATTTACTCATCATCCTCTTTTATAATTTGAATCGGATACAGTGGACGAGGTAGTTGGCAAGGTTTCGTTGCTTATGAGGCATGTGTTCGACTATGTCTTCACTCATGGGCGAAGGGCTGCCATGAGGCTCCAGCTTTCTTGGAAAATGAATGTGCCTCATTACGAGATGCTTTTGGGTGCGTTTTGTTTCAACACTTGCGCTCTATTTCTGTTTCCATGTTCTATACGTTGTTCTCAGTGGAAAAATATGGAAGAAGCTATTATCGTGTTTGGGGTCTCAATTGTCCTGTCTTTGACAGAATACATTAATAAAATTGCAGAAATTGTCTGTTGGATTACGAAAAATGGTATCATAGACTGATCAGTTTAAGATTCAGAAGCTGAGACTTATCTGATACCAAATAGCTATCAACTTATAACAGAAAGTTTGAATTGAGCTTTTATTTTAATGATGACCTGGTTGCCGGTGCTTCATACTGAGTCTATATGGTGTACTCTGTTTGATTTCCATCACTTCTATAGGACCACCATTTTGCTTTGTAATTTTTTGCACATTGTAATAGCATGTCAGGTCATCCTGCACATTGTATTTATCTTTAATTCTCGACCTCTTTGTTACAAATATGTCAGCGCAAGGCAAGTGTTGTTACAATCGGAGGAAGAACTGTTGAGGAAAAGGTCCTTGGAACTTGTCAGTGAGGGAGCCTCGATGAAACCAAAGAAAACTTTTGGCAAGCTGAAAGTACAAGGTGCTTTAGTGTTTTCATTTTAAAGTTTTGATGACTTCTCCCTTAGACAAATCGGTTGTCAAACTGAACTATATGACTTTCTTGTAGTGCGTAAAGTGAAAATGGCATTGGACCCACCCACAGGCTGCAGCTTTTCCACTCTGAAACCACCGAAAGTAAAACTGGAGGCTATGCGTGCTCAGTTGTCCAATGTGAAATCGACTCTCAGTTCTGAATGGGGAGCCATACGGAAAGTACGTGTGGCTCCAAGGATTCCTCCAAATGGTTCTTTATCACATCAAAGCTTGGCATACCTTCATGCTGGTACCCGTTATGTAAAAGATGTTTCTGAGATTTTGAAACTTGGTGTAACTACTTTGCGAAGCAATTCAGCATCATATGAAGTAGTTCCAGGTATGCAATTCTTAGCTAAGTTCTTGGAGTAATAAGTAGCACCTTTGGTTCCCTTCTCTACTACTCAATTGTCCTCGGTGAATGCTAAAGTGGAAACTTCTTATTATTCCAATTACTATGGATCTAGTGGCAGTTTATAACCTATTCTACATAGGATTTGGAATTGGAGGTTTTAGGAATAATGTACTTTATTTCAGTTCGTTTCTTGCTTCATAAGACTTCAAAGGTTTTTTATTTTGAAACTTTGTGCTAAGTTTCGGTAAAAAATGTGATAAATGCGCTGCCGCAAAGCAGGATGTTGCTTTGTTCTTTCTAGACAATGCCACTGAATTTGATTTTTGTCTTGATGCAGAGACATATTTTTGTTCTTTGAGGTTGAAAAGTTTAGCTGAACAGGATACAGTAAAAATGCAAGCTGGATCTGCTGAAACACATCTATTGTACGTGACTTGTTTGCTCAAGTTTTAATTATTACATGTTTTTCATCTTCTCGACATTGATGGTTTACATTACCGATAATACAACTCCAGCTTACCGGAGGGGCTGGGGGATGACTTAATTGTTGAAGTACATGACTCAAAGGGAAATTATTGTGGCCGCGCAGTAGCTCAGGTTGCTGATATTGCTGATGATCCGGTATACTATCTGGTTGTGTAATTATTTCTGCTATCGAGGTTTAACTTATATGGAGGAAAACTTATTTTTGATTGTGAAAATGCAGGGAGACAAACTCCGTTGGTGGTCCATATATCATGAACCAGAGCATGAACTTGTTGGAAGAGTACAACTATACATAAATTATTCTACTAGTCCTGATGAAAGTAGCAACACTAAGGTATCAAAAATCCTGCAAGAACCTTATTTTCATCCATGCAATTTGGCTGTAAATAGACTTGCAGAAGCTAACGATTGGTACTTTTCCATCTATCTTTTCTGAATTAAAACACAAAATTTAACTTGTGAAAGCTCAAGTATCATAGCTTTTTCTCAAGGATTTCTAGATTCACATACTGTATGTCATTGCTAATTAGCTGTATTTGAATACTTTTATATTACCCATGCTTATATAACTGTATGTATGGTCATCATACACATATTTATCAAAAAGATTGTAGTCATACACATGTAATTTCGTGAATGTCAAATTCTTGTTATTTGGAGTTAGTTTTAACAAAACATTTGCTGTTATGTTCTCTCTGTAAGTAGTGGCAAATAATATTTTGATTAATCAGATCATCCCCTGAAGAATGTTGTCGTTAGAGAAACATTTTCCAAGGTTTTTGCTCTGGTACTTAATTTCATAAAGATGACATTGCAATATCTGTTCTAAATATATTCTGCCGTAAGCTAGTCATGGAATATATTTATTTATTCAATGACTTTCTGTATCTTCACGATTATGTTGTGTGATGGATGACCAGAGTTAGGTTTCTGAAGCTGATTTGTTGCCTGTTTTTGTGCCAGTGTTGTCCTGTCGCAGAAACTGTTGCATATGATTCTGTTTTGGAAGCAGCAATGAAAGTTCAACAGTTTCAGCAGAGAAATTTGTTGCTCCATGGTGCTTGGAGGTGGTTAGTAACTGAATTTGCATCATACTATGGAGTCTCAGATGCATACACTAGACTAAGGTAGGGTAGATTATTTCCGGAGATCTTTTATTACTTCGCATCACTCAGAGATTTGATAAATGAAAGAATGGGGAATTCTGCTAAAAAATTTCAATTTGCGTGTTAGATATCTTACTTATGTCATGGATGTTGCGACGCCTACAGCAGACTGTCTGAACTTGGTATATGATTTGCTGCTACCCGTGGTTTCTAAAACTAAGAATAGCCTAAGTCATCAAGAGGTAAGAGGATTCAGTTTGAACTTTCTGCTGGGAGATTTTTTTTTTTCTTTTTTCCTTTTACTTAATTGACTTCTTCCATATACTTATTAGAGGGAATGGATAGCCTAGTGGTAAGGGCCCTCTACTTCCAACCATGAGGTTGGGGGTTTAAATCACTAAGGGAGCAAATAGCCTCTATATATATATATAAAGGAAAATTGATTTTTTCTCAAGTCATAACTTCTTTTGGAAGCAATATCAGCATATCCCGAGAAATCAAAACCATCATGTTTGGTGATACTAAAATTTGATTGTAAATGATAAAAACATAGTTTGTGTTGTCAGACAGATTGGACTTTTTAAATTAAACCATACTCCCTCCATTTCAAAATAAGTGTTGTTTTTAGCTTGGGCGCACCCTTAAAGAAAATTACTCATTTCTAAATGGAAGATGTATTTTTACGAACTTAACCGTAATAAATACCTTGAAGTTGAAAAAGATGTATCTCTTTAGTAGTTTCTTGATTATGTAAAACTCTCTTTATTTAAATAAGGGTAAAATTGGAAGAACATCATTAATGTCTTCTTGATTATGTGAAACACCACTTATTTTGAAACAGAATGAAAAGGTAAAACACCACTTATTTTGAGATGGAGGGAGTAATACTTAGGAGGCACTGTGATTTCACAAAATATGGGGTATTTGCAGTTGTTATTTATAGGTTCGGCTGCTACAAACATAAGTTTCTGTGGTTCTATCTCACTATCTCTTGTCTACTCTAATAACTTATGGAGAATGAAGCAGTTGGTATAATGAAGCCCGTCACATCCCCTAAATACCTCTCTAACCACTTCACTGACAAGAAAAAGTGTTACAAATGGCACTATATTGAATAAGTGGTTTTGTTTGTTTTTTATTTTTCTTTTTGAGGATGATAGCAGTTTTGTTTTTTGTTTTTCTAAAAGCAATTTTAATCAATTCCACTTGTCGTCCTATATTTTAGTTTTCTTTTCCAAATTCACATTTCTTCAGTTTTTTAACATGCTCTTTTTTCTGAAATTATTTTGACATGTTATGCACATGGAAGTTTGTGGTCCAGAGTCTAGTGTTATTTTTTTACTTCTCAGTGTCTCCGGGATTACAGAACGTGCTTGTATTCACCGCAATACTTTGTCTTTTTTTTTTTTTAATCGTGAACCAGAATCGTATTTTAGGAGAAGTTTCTGAAAAGATCGAGCTGATTGTTGCTTTAGTTTTTGAGAACTACAAGTCTTTAGACGAATCATTACCATCAGGGATGGAAGATGTGTTCAAACCAGCTACTAGAGTTGCAGCTCCTGCACTGTCTCCTGCTTTGAAGCTGTATAGTCTTCTTAATGATATACTTTCTCCAGAGTCCCAGTTGAAATTATGCAGATATTTTCAGGTTCGGGAAACTATCTTGCTTATTTTCTTAAAAGGAAGGAAAGATGTGAAACCTTCCTTTTCTTCTGGAAGCTTTCTCACTTCTCCGCATTTTTGTAGACTGCTGCAAAGAAAAGATCCAGAAGACACTTGGCAGAAACAGATGAATTTGTCTCCAACAACAATGACAACATATTGATGGATCCTATGGCTCGCTCCACAGCTTACCAGAAGATGGTATCACTTTGTTCAAATATCAGAAATGAAGTTCGTACTGACATGGAGATCAATAATCAAAATATACTTCCGAGGTACCCTTCCCCCTTCCTCCTCCGTCATTGAAGTGTGACTTCCTGTGTCATTCAGCTATAAAGCTGGAAGTTTAGATGGTCATACTGGTCTTTTTTCTAGGATTCAGACTTTGACGGCTCAATCTATTATTCCATTTTCCTTACTAATTTGGATAATTATTCTTATACAACAAAAACAAGTATTAAGCCTCAGCCATAAGCTAAGCTGGACGACTATGTGAATCCTCACTACCCATGTGCTCCATTTAAACCCGTCTCAATCACAGTCTATTCATACTGGTCTACTCTAAGTTGCATGCTCAATGCCTTTATTCAAAGCATGGTAAGTTGGGAATAAAAGGTGTGAACCATTTCTTTGCATATATTTTGTGGAACTTGGCAGCTTTCTTAGGAACTTTGGCAATTTTTGCTTTGTGGTCAGGATGGGTAAATAAAAAGATTATTTGCCACACTCACCTTCTTTATGATCTGTTTGTTTGTTCTTGTGGATAAAAGTTGACCTAGTCTTGTTAGTAGAGATTTATCTAGAACCTATGATTCGATTCACTTCTCAAGACAAAAGCTGCTATGGGCCCCTCCCCAAGAGGGCCCTGTGTGTTTGTGTATTTTGTTTGTTCTTATGTAAGTCTTTCTCCGGAATGAAAAAGCTCTGGTTGTTGGTCTATTCTGGACATGAGAATCATCTTTCTCTTGGATGTAAGAAGATAAAAAGGAAGACATTAAATAAAGACAGGGAAAGATCTTCTGATAGCATGTAGATATGTTATTAGACAATTACTATATGGAATGCCGTTACTTATAGCTATTCTGGGTTAATTCTTTAGTTTCCTAGACCTCCCAAACCTTTCATCATCCATATACTCTGCGGAGCTATGTAGCAGATTGCGTGCATTCCTTGTTGCATTGCCTCCCACCGGTCCCTCTTCTCCTGTAGCAGAACTCATTGTCGCAACAGCTGATCTTCAGAAGGATTTTGGTGCCTGGAACATCAGGTAATGCATGTTCATTAGTTCAGTTTATACTGCTTGTCCTGTGTGTATGATTTGACAGAGGTGAAAATCCTTTCACAGTCCTGTCAAAGGTGGAGTTGATGCAAAGGAGTTGTTCCATCCATACATTACCCTCTGGATCAAGGAAAAGCGTCTTGCTTTGCTCGAATTCTGTAAGCCTGACAAGGTATGTCAATCCTTACATTGTTGTGGCTAGCCAACAATATCTTCAGATTACATAGTTAATGCACATAATATATGTATTGCGGCTTTGTATGCATATAAGATAGAGATGTATGACCAGAAGGAATTGGTCTTTAGTCTTTGAATTTCTAGTGGTTTTTGCATGCATATAATATAGAGATGTATGTCCAGGAGTAGTTGGTCTTTGGTCTTTCAATTTCTAGTGGTTTTTTGTATGCACATAAGACATCTATCCAATCCAACATTTTGTGCATTAAGCAATCAGTATTTAGGTATCTGACTTCCAAGTCCCAGTGGCTAAATTGTAGAGTCTGTTGATCAACTTGTCAATCCCAAACTAGTGGGTCAGCTGCATGAATCCTCTATCTCTATTCTACTTTAATTTGGTCCATTTCCTTCCTGTACTGAATAAGTCCTTTTTTTTTGTAAGGTTACTAAATAATTTGTAACTTAAGGCAAATTGAGGGGCTTAAAGTGGCTAGATTGTGCAATACCTTTTGGAATGTGTGAGGAGGAGGGGTGGGGGTGGGAGGTGGGTGGAGCAGACAGAGAGAGAGATTGGTACTCAGATGCGTTTGTTCTGAACTGCTTCTTAGAATTCTTTATGTGACTCTAGTTATAATATCTGCAGATAAAGTGGCCCTGTGTAGATACACAGCACTCAACAACACTTTTTGTCGATGATATCTATGATCGACTAAAGGAGACATTAGCTGAATATGATGCTGTCATAAGACGCTGGCCTGAATACCTTTTCTCGTTGGAAACAGTATGTACAAACTTTGTTCTTCAAATTCTTCATCTTCAACTCCTTTGAGCACTAGACAGGTTTTATTTTACGTTAATAGCAATATCAGCTTTTTGGAGGGGGGAAAAGGTTCTTCATCTTGTCTTTTCCCTTCCCTTTTTTGCTGTTGAGTATTTGCCTTTAGAACACTTGAGAAATATTATATATTGTTCTTATATTAGTGACACGATTTAACGAAATATGTGAAAAGAGTATGGTTATCTCAATTCCAGAAAGCAAGATTAGATACCTGCAATGTCTCTTGTTACTCACCAGAGTTCAAATATTTTTCTCTATATTTGATGACTTTTGACAGTGATTAATGACACTTATATTTTCCGTGTCTTTTCAAAAGGCTATAGCAGATGTAGAAAAGGCGGTTATTGAAACTTTGGACAGACAGTATGCAGATGTTTTATCTCCATTAAAGGAGAATATAATGCCCATAAAATTAGGTCTCAAGTATGTCCAGAAAATCACCAAAGGCACAGTATGTCCGTTTGCAGTCTGTAAAGAGGTGAGCTCCATGGTCTGCATGCAATAGCCTTGTAAATGTATGAATCCATTTTTTCTGTTTTCTACTTCCAAGAAAACAACAGTCTGAGTTATTTTTCAGCTGGGAATTCTTTTGAATTCCATGAAGAGAATGCTGGATGTTCTACGGCCACAGATAGAATTGCAATTCAAGTCATGGGGTTCTTGCCTGCCGGATGGTGGACACGTCACCCCAGGAGAGCGTATCAGTGAAATTACAGTTATGTTGAGAACCAAATTCAGAGGTTACATGCAAGCAATCATGGATAAACTGGTGGAAAATGTAGGTGTTCTCTATCAGAACGCATTACAGTTTTGTGCTATTCAGTTTAAATTTGACCTTCTTCTGTGTCTCAATTTATCGGTGTTTGCAAGAGTTGTGATAATTTTTTCTGTATACAGACAAGATTGCACAGTCCCACTAAACTGAAGAAGATAATCCAAGATGCTAAGGAAGGTACACAGGAATCTGATATACGAGTTAGGATTCAGCCGCTGAAGGATTTGCTGGATAATGCAATTGAGCAACTTCATATGGTATTTGAGATGCAAGTTTTCATAATTATTTGTCGAGGCTTCTGGGATCGGATGGGGCAGGTTGGTAAATAGCTAAATGGCTTTATCCAATAATTATTTCCGAATGTTGTGCACTCTTCAAATGGCTCACACTTGTTTAATTTCAGGATGTGCTAAAGTTTTTGGTAGAGAGGAAAGACAATAGATCTTGGTACAAAGCATCACGAGTTGCAGTATCTGTGAGTTTTTTTTAATTGCTATTAGTTTTGGTAGTAGAAAGTATCTTTGAGTTGATGCTACTTTTCTGCCCGTAAAGTCTATTTGGTATTCTAGAATCATCACATAATTAGAAACTCTCGAGTTGCATGCTACTTTTTCCACCAGTAAATTAAATTTTGTGTAACCTAGAATCTTCATGTGATATGGAAATAAAGGGATTGTGATCTTCTGGTTCTTTATAGGTTAAAAACTTTCATATGGTAATTATGATTTGTGAATGATTGATCTAGAGGAGCTAATTAGATGATTCTTATCTGAATTCTTAAAGAAAATTTCTCTAAATAGATGCATTAATTGATGTGCTTTGACATGTTTGGACTGTTAAGCTATTCTAACCCCGTGGTTCCAGCCAGACTCTTTTACCTTTGTGGTTTTCTTCATACCTCAACAAAAATTTACAACGATGTATGGGACATTTCCCTTTTTCGTCCTGAAATAGGATCGTAAGGTTCATGCTTTACAGTTCACATTTTTCCTCCGTTGTACATTGTTTTTGCTACTTTTTCTTTTTTTGTTCACCCTGTACATTTCCCTTTGATGGTTTGGTTTTCAACTTGCAGATCTTAGATGACATATTTGCATCAGGAATGCAAAAGTATCTCGGTAATGCACTTCAAGAGAAAGACTTGGAACCGCCTAGATCTATTGCAGATGTTCGATCCATGCTTTGTAAAGACACTGTGAATGACAACGACAACAACTACTTCTATTAGAGTGAGTATTAACAAAACCTGTACATAGCATATACCAAATACTCCTCCTACATAGCACTCTTTCTACTCATCGTCGAGAAATATCAAGAATTGCAGCCTCTTGCTCCATACGAAGCGTAGAAGGTGAAGAGAGAAGGGTTCTGTCCAATTTTGCTAGGTACACTCTTTATCTTTTGGTTCTTCTTAATGGCTGCAATAGAGAAACTGATTCATTTTTTATTCATTTAGAAATTTGTACTACTAGTAGATTTGTATACTCTTGGTATGTTTTCTCAATATATGATACAAAAACATCAGTTTAAGTGCCCTTTGTATTAAGGATAGTTCTCTTTGAAAAATCTTTGAGAACAATGTATAGCAATCATATTCTACCTTGTGTAGCTATTTTTTCTCTCAATATGCATAAGTTTTGGTGGACGAGTTACCTAAAGTTATTGGTTTCCTGAGCACAACTCGACTATTTCACTTACCTAGCTAATTCAGATTCGCGTTGAGTGAGTCTACTAACAAGGTGACACGCTCTCTACTAAAAATTTCTTCATTCTCAGGCTCGAACACGGAACAAGAGCATGATTTCGTACAAGTCAAACATACTAATACTTATTAGTAGATTTGCATCATTTTCATGTTAGGTTTTTGATTATTGTTATCAAAATATGTAACCAAGTGGTTAATGGAGATTAATGAAGTAATTAACTTGATGGTGACTGGTTAAATTATGCACTAGATGATAGCTGTCCTAGTTAATACTAATATAATGTTGTTTCCTCTGTCCTGGTTCCAGCCAAAAAGTAATACAAATTGGGACCCTAATCTTTTATTCTTATTCAATTATTGTACTTGGCTTAATTTGAAGTGACCAATATGTGTTATTGGTGGGCTAGTTGGAAAACACCCTTAATTAGATATTTCGGGTTTGAGTACTGGGAATGGAAAAAATTATATTGGGAGCATCGCCCTTAGAAATGAGTTCTGCAAAGCGCGAATTCAAATTTAATCAAATTTCGGCTTAATTCAAGTTTAAACAAATGGCAATTATCAATTTGTCAAAACAACAATAAATCTAACAAACTAATTTAGCACCTTTTGAACTTTTTTATTTATGCCTAATTTTAATCATGTGTGTCAAATATATTTTTTTTCGAGAGAAATTATTCTTCAAATTTCAGCACCAAATATACTTAAATTTGAAACATAAGTTCCATGTATCATAGTGAACAAATATTAATCATCATTCTCAAAATAACAACAAAAAATCTGACAAATTCATTTAATGCTCTTTTAAATTTTCTTTTGCGTTCAGTCACATGTTAAAATTAACTAAAACCTACCTAATACTCGGATTCGTATAAATATAATATAACACGGATACTAATTAAATGAGACGATCAAAATAAGACACAACATAAAATATTTACCAAATTTAACAAATATTAAAACAAAAATTATCCCAAATTTAAGTCCATTTCCTCCTTTGGTCCCACATATTTGACCAAGCAGAGAATCATAGGACTCAATAAAGATCAACAACTTGCCTACCATTCAACACGTTTTCTTTTTAATTAATAATCTAAAAATGTCTTTTTCTATAATTTCTTTTTTAAAAAAAAAACTAATACAAGTGATGTTACTATTTGTTAGTGGCAAACAGAATAATAATTATTGTTCATATCCACAGGACCAATGTATAACATGATCTAAAAAGTTTGTACCAAAGAACTCATAACAATTCTTTCTTTTCTTACAAAAATATGGAAAATATATTAAAGTAACTAATAAGGATTATGATTGGAATGAATAAGATTTTTTAGTCAGAGTTTTCAGATTCGAGTTTTGTATGTGAAAAAAATATTTTAGTACGGAGTACTTTCTCCCTAAACGGATCTTAGGCGGCGAGAATCTGAATTAATTGTCAGAGTCACGAATTCTTAACACCGAATGAAGAAAAAAAAATTAAAATATGTTAGGTATGAATTTCATATATCCTCCCTTTTTAGTGATATATATAAAGATGGGCTATATAACAAAGTTTTTTTATTTAATTTTTTTTATTTTCTTATTGGTATTTTAGATATAAAAAAAAAAGAAACCAAGAGAATATTTAATTAAAAAAATAGAATGGAAAAAGAAAAAAGAATAGGATTCAATGGATGTAGTGTAGAGTCAATTAGGGACTCCAATTATAGAAGGGTATCAAAAGCATGTGAATAAGTGCATTGTTTCAAGAATTCATCAAAATCTCTTAGGATTCATAGGCACATTCTAAGGAAGACAAACCAATCTTCTAATTTATAAAGAACTAAATACCATTATTCCAAGATGCAATGCATGAGCCATGATGAGGAAACATCACAAGTAGAAGAGAATTATGCCTTTGCTTCAAGAACCCTCAACCCCCACCCCACCCCACCCCTTAGGTCTTCGAGTTTTACGAGTATAATTTTATCAGATATAATTATTTATTATGATAAATTTTAATTAAAATTTTCAAGTAATGCAATTGCGGCCACAAGAAATTATTAGAATTTATGTAGCGTTTGTTTCAAAAAAATGAATTTCAAAAATTTTAAATTTTCTCAAAAAAAAAAAAAGAATATCGAAGAGTTTATTCAACGAAAAAGTCAGATTAGGCCTTTATGCATGTGCCTTGCACACGCTCTCTTACCTAATAGGAGACAGACAACTAATGACCCCATGCAATTAGAACCTTTTGTTTATGTATTTTACTATTCGAAATATAATATTTGTGATTATATAAAATTTATTTTTATAAAAAAGCGGAATTAAATTTTAAGATTTATAAATTTTGAATTTATTATCGCACTAATAAGTTATTGTAATAATTATTAGATTTGTGATTAAATATTTATATATATTTAATAAATTCAAGTGATATATCAATCATTACTAAAGGTGAAATTGAAAGGAAAAAAAATTATGTGAAATTTGGATTCAACACCTTTTGACTTTTAGAAATTTGACCACGACTTTTTAAAAATTTATAATTAGGTCAAGCTACTCTAATTAGAACTATATAATATTCTCCCAAAAACGTTTGACAATAAAAGAGAGTTTATTTAATTTAATAAAACTCTTTTTTTGGTGGCCAAAGAGCCATTTTGACTTTTATTTTTGTTGTTGTCCTTTGGAGGTGTGCAGGATATATTGTTCCCACACTAACGTATGTGATTAAATAAAATATTTAATTGGTTAAGATATTATTACCTTTTGTTTTAATTTACGTGAAGATGTCTGATTGAATATACAATTTAACAATAAATGAAATAAATATTTATATGAATATAAATTATTTAATTAAAGAAAAACATAACTTTATGTAATTTGTTAAAAGGAAACATGAAAATATAGATGTGGTTTATAAATAATATCGTGTTTACTTGGTCAATTGAAAATTGAGATGTTATAAAATTGGCCCGAAGTTGTCGTATTTTAAATTTTGATTAAGTGATTTGCATATTTTATATAATTAATTTGTGCATATTTTTATTATCTAAGTCTGAGCTCATAGCACGTATTGTTTCGACTCAATAGACATTATAAATTTACTCTTTCATTATGCCACATTAAGCCCAAATGTTTGTGTAGCATATGAACTTGTTCTAATGATTATTTTTAATTAATGAGAATTCATTGAGGGTGTCATATGTATATTGATCGAATTAAGTAAATATATATTTATATTTTACTATAAATCATTTAGATTTTATTTTTATAATTTATATGTTGTGCAAATATAATTTTAGAGAAATAAATTTTATAGGCGCAATGTTCAGTATCAATTTTTATGATATTGTTCGATAAGTCAAAGCTTCAATGTCGACAGAATTATTGTCTATATCTTAAATAAAAGTAAAATAAAAGAGACGAGTTTATTGTTTATATCTTAAATAAAGATAAAATAAGAGAGGAAGTTGCTAACCCTTCAACGTTTGTGATAGACTGTTATCATATAAATCACCCCCAAGCCGATTTTCAAAAATAAGCTTCATATCATGAAAAGGAAAGATCTTTTTGCAAAAACATAATAGACGTTGCTCTAAATTTGGAACTAAATAATATTTAGTATTGTATTAATGGGTGATTTGTCCAAAATAACACAACATTCCATAATCCTAACCGTAGATTCTTCGCTTAAGTTCGCTCCGCCTATGCTGTCAAAGGTAGAGACCTTACATATTATGCCAAGAGTCTAAAATGCCTTGCATGTTGTGCCAAAAATCTACTAGAAGCCGTCTTTCTAACACTCACAAACATAAAAATAAGGTCGACATATCATACGCTCAATTGAATTCCAATGTTTATACAATAATTCTACTTCACTACAAACATTTTAAAAAAAAATAAAATTATAACAGTTGCTTCAATCAACATTTGCTTAATAAAGAATCATTCCACCAAACGAGAAGACATTTTTTTAGTAATAATAATAATAATATGTAATGTAAGAACACAACATAGTATTACTTCTCTCCCAAACTTAAGGAACAAATTTAAAACATAGAACATTAATTAAACGAAACATTTTTTTTTTCAATTATTAATACTAAAAAGTCCATTATTTTTTTTTCTTCGTCATCATCAGAAATCCTTGAGCATTTTCCGGACTTGTTCCAGTGTGACAAAGAGCACAACAGTGAATGGTCCTTGCCTTGAGATTGTAGGGATGAATCCTTTGTAAAGTGCCATTGGTCCCTCAGCTTTGATAGTTTTCATAGCACAGTCAAGGGCCCCATTGTATGGTGGGGCCATCCCCGGCTCCACTTTCATGTTCATCACACGTGTTTTGATCACGTCCACTGGATTCGACGCCACCGCAGCCACGAACCCCGCGGCGAAGCTCGCCGTCACGTGGGTCCCGAGCCCGTCCTTCATCAGCCCCTTCTCTAAGATCGTCTCTTTGAACTGATCGTATGATGCTAGCTGTGATGCTGTAACGAGCATAGCGCGGTTCACCGTAAGCGATGAGCCGCGCCACAGGCTGGTGATGCCTTCGCTTTTGCTCATTTGTGTGATGGCATCAACGACGCTTTTGTAGTTGCGCCGTTCAGCCATCGGGAGCCGGCCGTCGGCTTGCATGCGGACCATCGCCACGTCAGCGGGGTTCCCAACTGCGGCTCCGATCCCGCCGGCTATGAGTCCGGCCACGATCTTCCTCGACAAAGGCATGTTGTTGGTGTCCGGATCGGTCCACTTTTGCTTCAGCACGTCATACAAACCCATCCGAGTAGTCGAGTAAAGGGTCTGTCGGAGAACAGTCGCCGACACGCCAGAGAACAGAGCAGCAACCCCTTCTTGCTGAATGATCTTCACACCCACAGCAACAGGTCCCACACTGGGCGGAGCAACCGCCGAAGGCGCGGGGAAGTGAATATTAGCAGCATGGGTAGCAGCACCACTGTGAAAAGCAAGTGCTGGACGGAGATTATGAACAGTCGCCGGGGCTGAAATTGGGGTTTCTCCCTGAAGCTGCATCCGAACCTTAATCAAATCAAGTGGGTGGGTACTACACCCAGCAATAATCGAAGCGATACCTCCTTCAACAAATCCTTTAACACCCATTGTTCAAGAAAAATCGGTAATAATACTAAAAAAAGAATAAAAAGAATTTGGTTATCTGAAAATTGAAAGAATGAATTTGAATCAAGGAATTTTTAAGACCAGTTGGAACTAGAGCTCATCTCACTGGAAACCAGGAGATGAGAATGGAGGCCGAAAGCTGTAGATGCGAAGTGTGGAACGTTGGGTCTCTGAGACATATGCTGTAAGAGACGAAGAGAAAAAATAAACTGCGAATTGAGAAAGAGGAGGAAGAAAGGAATTTATAGGGAGGAGGGACAAAAGAGGGAAAAGAAAGGAAAGGAAGTGGAAATTAGGTTTTACAAAAAGCACAAACGCGGGTTCTCTTCTCTCTGTATACTTTTCTCTATTCAACAAAGCGGCGGTATGCAAGTGGATTCCAAGGTTATTGAAGTAATTTTGGAGTTTTTTAGAAGGAAAAGGAAAGTGAATTTTTTTTGCCAAATTATGTGACATGGTAATTTATTTATGGGAAATTGTCCCTTGGTTGCAACTTGCAACCCGATTTACGAGCTCGTTTGATTGAAAAATAAGTTATTTTAAAATAATTTATTTTAAATTAAAATAATTTAATATTATTATTTTATTTTTAATGAGTAATAAAGAATAAATAATTTTGAAATTAATTTTTGAATGAGTTTGTTTCACATTTAGCTGAAATAAATTGTTTCGAGATTGTAGTGTTATTCTTATCTCACTCTTAATGTGGTATAGCTAATTTCTGAATAAGTTGTTCTGAGATTTTATTTTAACCAAACGTGAGATAAATCCATCCAAAACGTAATTTCGAGACTATTTATTCCTTATTCCTCATTGGGGCGATAACAATTCGGAGTTATTTCAACCCAAAATTAGTTATTCCGGAATAACTTCTTTCTCTACCAAACGACTCGTAATTTTGTTCGTACTAAATTAGAATATGTTTAAAATATATATATTAAAAAAATAATTTTTTAAATTTAAAAATAATAACAAAGATATTTTTAAATTAAACTATTAACTACGACGATATTCTTGGATCAAATCATGGACGACAAAATATTTTTGAACCAATCGTTCCTTAAGCAATTTAGTTTTTTTTTCTCTTCTTTTTAATTTTTCTCAATTTGGTAGTAATATTGACCAATAAAAAATAGCTCGTTTTATAATAAATAATATTTTATTATTAAAGTAAGACTTTTCAATATAAATCAATATTTATCGACTAGAAAAAAATTTCATTACGTGAGGAATTATGCCATCGAAAAGTTAAAATTCCCCAATGTGTAACTAATGGATCATATGAGATCTTTTCTGCATAAAATTCATGGTCCATATTGGCTGAGAATAAACTAACGGGCCATGAAACCGCACAATAAAAGTGCAAGCATATATTTAGTCGGTTTAATTTATGTTGGGACGTTTGACTGAATATAAAATTTATAATTTAAAATTTATCATAAATACTTGGTGAAATAGCTTAATTTCCCTTAAATTTGCATCTGTTTTTAAAGCCGGCTACCAGACATATGAGCTTTTTATAATCATGTCGTTTAAGTTATTTTATAGACATACTCGATTAATTTTGTGAAGTATTTGTTATTTTTTATTAGTATGGGTATTGAATAATTCTATCCATTGAGACTTAATTTGATAAATGAGAAAAAGTCATCTATTATTTTCGCCTTCGCGATGATCAGTACAAGAATCGGCTAGCTCTATCCATTAGACTTTTGACAAATAGGAAGAACATGAATCAGCTAACTCTATCCACCAGGACTTAGATATATAAAAAGAAATTGTCTAATTTTCTTTTTAACCTATATTGAAATTTGAATCTAAAATCTCATGATTCTAAACTTACTTATTTGACCACTAAATCACACCTTTAAAATCATTAATAAACGTCTTTGATATTAACCGTTGACCATGCTACATATATATATATATATATATTTTAGAAAGTGTATTTCATTAAATGGAATCGAAGGAGTACTGCTTCAAAATATTTCTATTTGAGTCGATGACCTATTAAAAAATAAATTTATCTACTTTTAATAATTTCTTTAATTTTTAAAATAAAAATAAAATATACGTATATTTTATTCTTCTCAAACCCCGTGTGTAGATCCAATTGTGTGGTCAACAGTTAATGGAAAATGGGCAAAAGCTATAGCATCTTCAGTCGATGGCTTATTTTACATGCGTAATATTTACTCCATGTTATTTTTACCCCAAAAAATAAAAATAAAATTAAAATAGACAATGATAAGGTCACCATTCATTTTTATTTATACCTAAGTTTTTTTTGTTTGAATTTTAGTATGTTTATGCTAGATTTAATTTTTTAATTTATATTTGATATTTATTGATACAAGAAAGTTTTATGAAGGTTTTTAATGTTGTTTTTTGTAGTCATAATATATGTAGCATATTTTAATAAAATTTAATAAGTATTTATTTCTTCCTTTTCAATAAGCAATATAAAGGTTTTATTTTTCCTGATACATAATGGAGCTCTAATTTGAGAGTAGTTTTAAATCATAATAATAAATTTGGATTTCTTCTTAAAAAATTTAGATATATAGAATCTACTCAATTTGTGCTGGAGCTATATCATGAACAAGGATAAACACGAGACGATTTTGTTACGATAAAGATAAAAATGACCTAAAAATATAGTAAAAGGTAAATAAAATAATATGGAGACAACAATTATTTTGAATTAATTTCTTGTATGATCACTCAGCTATAGTTTTTATTTCATTTTTTCTTTTTTATTTTAATTTTTAAATAAAAAATTATTTTTTTCGATAATAATTATTAAATAACTATATGAGAAATCAATTCGAATATTTTCTCATATTTTAATTTTATTTTCATGCGTTAGTAATGATCTCACTCAGAATTAATAAAAGTCATGATAGATTTTAATGCAAATGATAAAAACAGTTTAGAAAAATCAAAATAAATTAAATTTGCCAAATAATTACAGCTTGAGTGCTTGACTTGGACTCCACTTGTGAGTTGTTCACATTTCCGTGGCATTCAAAAGGGACTAACTAATAAATAAAGACGAAATCACTCGAAAAACTCTTATATTTGTTCTGATTATTATTTCGATCTCTATAAATATACGAGTCGAGATGATAAATAAGAATAAGTATAAGAAATTTAACGTTTGATGTAAGGTGGAATTATTTGGAAGACTTTTATATTTGTTATTTCAACCACTGTGAATATAAGAACATAAATATAAGAAAAATAACGTTTGACGCAATCGCCTAAAAAGTTGGAAAGAACAGGACCGAGTCACCGCGTTTGGGCCTGGGTTTATTAGGGGAAGGTGCTTTTTGCCAGGCCCACTTCTGATATTCTCTCTCTAATGTGGGCCCATTATGCTGGCAAGCGGACAAGGGTAAAAAGGTAAAAACGAATTCATTCGTCGCCTGAGAGATTCGAACTCTCGCGGGGAAACCCCATGTACTTAGCAGGCACACGCCTTAACCACTCGGCCAAAGCGACTTCTTATTTACTTTATGGTCAAAATAGTATTTTAAAAATATTTCCAAATAATAAATTTAAAATTATTATAAAATAATTTCTACAATCGTGCTAGTTAAGCTTATAGAATTTCACTTTTTTTTTGTAACTCTAAGAAATTGTTTTTAGTGTCTTTTCTACGTCCCTCAAAACTTTAAAGTGGCTCTATTTCATTATATTCCATTCATATCTCAATTACATTCATTTCATATTCTTTTGATGTCATTATCAATTTCTAATGCTTTTTTTTTCCAAAAATCATTTGTTTGCAATGCCTCGAGTGGATTAATAAGCCTATGATTTCGCTTTTTCTAAGCATAGCGACTGATATGCGAAAAACGATATGCGTTACGTTAGGGGTGTAGTTACGCAGGGCCAGATGAACCTCTTTCGGTAGAAAATTATACTTGTTTATGCATGATTAAAATTATCGTTTAGATATATATAATAAATATTAAATCTTTTTTTCACTTCTACGTGTGCTTACTTATTCACAATTTAAAATCCCTTAGTGAAAATTTAAACTTTATCACTATTTTATATATTCACTTTCAAAGCGTTACTCATTCATAATTTTCTTTCGCTCAATCCCACTTACTAGACTTCTTGTTTGTTTCTTCTTTCAAGACAAAGTTGGCATTCTATGAATTCGAATGAAGGAAAATTGTTTAATTATAAAAAGGAAAATATTTGCGTATTCCTTCAAATTTCAAGCTTTAGTGTATTGGAACATGTACAAAAACCTTTGGAAAATTCCTATATGGGCCTTGTCTTGCTTTTGGCAATTGTTCTTACCATTTGAGAACAAAATATCTCACCACTTAAAAAGTTCTAGAAAGATATTTTAAAAATAAAGCTACAAATGAGAATGATACACAATCGATATGCTATTGTTTATATGTATTTAGGCGTACTACACGTATTTATTCGATTAATTTAAATTCATGTCGTATATAATTTAAATTAGAGATTTTTGATTTAAGAGTATTGAGGTCTCATGCCACTACATCCGTTAGTGATTATAAAATCATTTGAATCTTGGTACAACAAAGTAGAAAATCATTTTATGTATTATTATATGAAAAACAAAGTCTTTTGATTTTTTGTTAATTTTTATCTTTTATTGTAATAAACTTATCGTTTATTGCAATAGTGGAAATGATATATATTTTTGAAGTTTTTTTATTTTTACATAATCTTAGTTTATATAATCATAGTTTCATAACGATTTTTTACTGTTACACTCAAGAAGGATAGTTTCTGGTTAGGAGCCGTGTTTGGATGATATCATTTCAAAAGAGAATATTTGAAGGTGGAGGTAAAAACATATAAATGAGTAATATTTAATTTGCTGTGTTTGAACATGAACCTCACTTTTAATTAATTTATTTTTATTTAAAACTATTGTTTCACTTGAAATACTTTTCAAGTCGTTTGTAATTTGACGACACATACAGATTCGTGCCATCATTTATGACTCATAGGAACTAATCGTGATCAAGATAGTGACAGTTAGCTGGCATAAGTACGAACGGGAGATACATTTCTTTTTGTGAAAGATTCTAGCATTCTTAGCTTAGAATCGGTCTTTTTTTTTTAAAAGAATTTTCTTTGCTTTCTTTTTGCTCCGCTCATGCGTGACACTTCTTGCTTGCAAAGTGACATTTCAAAATAAAAAGAAAAGCCTAATCAACTTTTCATATTTTAAATTCTCGATTTCAAATTGAAGTTGCGATAAGCAATCAAATTATAAAACAAATATTGATTCGAAAAATAATGTTTCAAGTTGATACTGAATTTTTTTATTAAAATTCATGGCCACCTTAATAACCTCCAGAGATGAATTCGTAATTACCAAAAGTAAGTAGTATGTTCTTGCAATTTCATAAACTAAATGGGTGAAAATATCAATTTTACTCTTTTTAATTTTTCCGACATCCTCAATCTTCACGAAATAGCTGCCATAGATGCCTGCTTCTTGGTTATTTCCTACACCTTGTTCGAAGCTGAACCACCAGATCTGCCGCCGCCGCCGTGACCACCGCCTGATATTCTCGCCGGTGTTCTTATTTTCCGGTAACGGCAAACAAATGGTCACCACTAGCAGTGCCAGCAGCACTTCAAATCCCAATAACAAAAGAGGTGCATTTACAACACTCAAAGAAAGAGTCACTTTTGAGAAAGAAATCAAAAAGAGCAAATTTATTGCCATTGCTGGCCACATTCCTGACGAACGTTCTGCCCAATCCTTCCTTGCAGAGGTACCCTTTTCGTTTCTGTGCTCTTTTGGGTCTACTGGGTGTGTAAAGATTGAATCTTTGCATTTGTTTGATTCTTGGAATTGTAATCTTGAATTTGTAATTGAGGATTTGGTTTAGCTGGGTTTTTGGTTATCTTTTTGTTATAGTTCTGATTGGATTTGATTTTAGGTAGGAGATCCTCGAGCTACACATAATTGTTGGGCGTACAAGGTATGTTTTTGTGGCCAAAATCATGATTTATTTTCTATATGTTAGAAATATTTGGGGATTTGATTTGATGAAGAGAAGTAGTTTAATATAAATAAAGCAGCTATTGAAACACGTATTAAGTGCCCCATACATTTGCCCGTGGGAGGGTAACAGGTATCTGATGAGATAGTTGAGGTGCACATAAGCTTAGGAGCGGACACAGATGGGTGCAAGAGGGTTCAAATCGAACCCCCTTTATAGAAGAAGTATACTATATAAATAGGGCAAAAATGGTTTTTTTTGGCACATATATAAGTTGTTGAATCTCCTTGGCATAAGATTTTCTTTTGAATCCCTTATTTGAATTTCTGGCTCTGCCAATGCATAAGCTGGCTTGGGCACCACCATTATTAAAAAAAGTGTATGCTACTGGTTTGTGATTGAAGTGTAGTTGATACATTGGTTGAATGAGAACATGTGGTTGGCTTAGTGAGTTAGCATTCTGGATTACAATCGTTTCCATCCCTAATGATAATAACTGCTTATCCTTACATGGGTAAATAAGAAACGGAGTATTTAAAATGAAGTTATAGGTTTATCCAAATTTGTTTATATCTTTCTTGCCTCATTATCTTATCATGCTAACAATGTTATCGTTCGTTCTATTTAGGTTGGAGAACAATATCGGACTAATGATGATGGCGAACCATCCGGTACTGCTGGCAAGCCGATACATTCTGCAATTGCATCCTCAGGATTGGATAGAATCATGGTTGTTGTGATCAGGTACCACATTTATTCAGTAAATAGCGTTGGTACTTTCAAAATTCTTGTCAAAGGAGATTTAAAAGGACTTGCATCTTTTCTTGAGGTCCAAAAAGTTTCATGCGCCCGAACTGGGAAATGTTTCCAAGAAGTGAAAGCATGCATGTATCTTTATCTTGTTGCTTTTCTAAATTGCAGGCACTTTGGAGGAATTAAACTTGGCACAGGAGGTCTAGTAAGAGCTTATGGAGGAGTAGCTGCAGAATGTTTGAAAAATGCTCCTACATGTCTCATAAAATCTAAAGTAATAAATTGCTTGAGAAGCTTTTCTATCCTCGGTCCTCCTTTCCCCATCTTATATAAGCATAACTTCAACTCCATGTTGATTCTAGTCCTCTCATTTTGTTCTGTGCTTTTAACATAAACCTGAGACCTACTCATTGATTGAGCCATACTTTTTGGTTTTAGGTCCCGATGGGCTTGGAGGTTCCTTTTGAACTATTAGGAGTTCTATACCATCAGGTAAGTTTGATCTTATGTGTGAAAAATGCTACTAATATTTGTCAAACGTTGCGCTATTCAGTAATATCTTTTAGTTTCTTTGGATTTCATTCTTTTTTGGTTCATTCTCTTAATCAAAGCTGGATGCTTCAAGAGCATAATTGGAGCACATTTACTTCTATTAATGCATTTCTGGAAATTTTTTTCGGATGCACAGCTACAGTCTTTCCAAGCAGAAGATATCAAGCAGGATTATGATACCGGGAAAGATGGAGTTACCATGGTCACATTCAAAGTTGATTTTGACCGTTTACAAGGTTTAGAGGAAGCTATTAAGGCCAACTGCAGTCGTGACATTGTATTCTACAAACATTAGAATTTTTCCGTATCACTTTGTCTGATGGTTTTGGTTCCATCCTGCTGGAACTTATGGAGATCTGAAATACCTTCTGCTTCAGAAGCAAGCTGCACGTCGAGATGGTTAATAACATTTGCTCATTCTTGAAAGGATGACATCTCCCTTTTTGACTCCAAAGTCTGAGCTGTCTATTTAGTATTTAGTCTAGCTCTTTTTACTTTTTTTTTCTTTGATGACTGATGAATCCCTGAGATCCAGTGGTGTGCAGTTCGAGACTTGGTGGATAACCTGATGGATACTGGAAATAGATTGTACTTTTATGGCTCTTTTTAGTCTTTGTTCTGTAATTAGGAGTCGTTATAGGAGACAGAAGCATGAGAGGTGGTCTGTCCTCATTTGCTTTTATATTCATACAACTTCTAGAGATATATGCAATTTCATAAAAAAACTTCTAGAGATATATACTTGTACAGTCTTCCCGTACTTATTGTTTCTATTCTCAAGAATAAGACATGAATGCTCTATACACTTTATAGGCTTAGTTGTAATTGTGCTCTGATGACAAATGCTTGATTGCACATTGGACAGTAAGAGATCATTCTTCAGTTTAAAATTGCACATCCATTTTCTACTTCTTTTTCTGGAACAGATGCTTTATGTACTACTGTTCGTTGTGCTACCATATACTTGAGAAGAAAGGTTAAGTGCTATGATCTACTTTCTGCAACTTATAGAATGAAGATTATTAAGTCCCTGTTGACAGAGCAACATATAAGCTAATTCTTGCCAGAGGTCTCTTCAAGTGTACTAGCACACTTTCCTTTTTCCTGTTTTACCCTTTAAAATGTATCACTCTTTCTTTCATCAATTATTGGAGAGGCAAGTAATAGTGGAAGATAGAGAATTGGAAGTATATGGTAGAACTTAGTCTTAAGCTTCTATTAATGCCTAGCACCGAATAATGGTGAAAGGAAGTTATGACTGTTAATAATGCCATAAAGATGTCATGTATGACCTCTTTGATTGTCATATTTGAAATCTGCACGCGAAGCAAAATCTCAGTAAAATATGTGCAGTATTCTGAGTTCTCTTCTGAACTGAATATGTTTTGAACTATAAGTAGATAAGTAGAATTTTATGCAGTGAAGAGAATCAAGTTACTACTACATTGTACCTTATATTTTTAAAGTTGATTAATCTTTTCATGTGCTGGAGCTCAGGGTATCCAATTTCATTTGAGTTATATATCATTTCTGGTGTTATGACGTTTGAGTTCTCTCTAGGTAGATCCTTTTTGTCGAAGATAAGGTATGTATTAGCTGTACAAACCTTGTAATATAGCAATTCTTGTGGTATTCAGAATTTTCCGGACCATGTAATTCAGCAATGCTTCATATTTTGGGATAATTCCTAATAGAGTGGAGAAAGCTATAAGATTAGAAGCCTTTATGCTCATATTCTTGGTAGGAGTCGTTGTATCTGTCTCCTTATTCTGAGGATATGGACAACATCTCGTCTTCAATCCTTGATATGTCTGGACTGACCTGCTTGAATTGTTCAAGTAGAGGAGAGTCTGGTATTGGTATTTGACATCTCGGAGTGGGAGGAATGTGCATGACATGTTTTCTTTTTCGTCTGCAAATTGGGCTGGCGAAATGTGTATCATCGGTGAGAGGTCAAGGTAAGAATACAAGGCCTGTTATCATCTTTCTTTGTATTTCCTGCTAAAGAAATTGAATGCTTGTAAGTTGTGACTGACCTTTGTTTGATTCTGCCAATGGTATTGTTTCATGAATGCTTAAATAGTCAAGTTTAAGCCATTTATTTTAGGTGAGAATACTTTGTAATAGTGATACTTCATTATACCTCTATTTGTTCCGTTTTGACATCCCATCCTCCCCATACTCCACGGGTTTTCAAGTGGACACCTCTAGCTAGCTAATCTGATATGTTCTTACTGACATCAAGAATGCCAACATTTGGCAAGTGAAATCTGTGAGAAAAGCAATGTAGAAACATTTGCCATGTTTCCTTTAATTTTATCTTGCTACGTATCTAACCCCCTGGGAAGTTTGTACTTATGGTTACGACTACCCAAGGGTGTAGCCTAGCGGGAGGATAATCATGAGGTCTCATATTGGAAGTCCAACATGAAGCAAAAAATGTCAGGTGAAGCTTTCCAATTTGCCTAAGCCTTGGTAGAAAGAGTTATAGACCTGTGTTGGTGGGAGGCAACATGTATTTAGTGAAATAGTCGATCGAGGTGCACGAAAGCTAGTCCAGTGAATGAAGTTCCTGCATGACTGAAACAAATTCTGTTTGATATTGGAATAGTGTATAGGATATATAAAACTGCATATGGTATAAAGAGTTGTTTGCTAGAACTATACTGGATTTGATCAACTTGGCACCATATGGCCTCAATTGCTAGTAACTCCATTTCACACTGATGTAGGACTCTAACATCCTCGGCATGTCCAGGACTAGACATTTGAAAAGTATACAATATTACATGGTGCTCAACATCGGGTAAACTAAGAATTGTAGGACTCTAATATCCTCAGCTTGTTCAGGACTAGACATTTGAATCGTCTACAATATAACATGGAGCTCAGTATCGGGTAAACTAAGAATTGTAGGACTCTAACATCCCTCAGCATGTTCAGGACTAGACATTTGGAACGTGTACAATATAACATGGAGCTCAACATCGGGTAAACTAAGAATTGTAGGACTCTAATATTCTCAGCATGTCCAGAATTAGACATTTGAAACCTGTACAATATAACATGGAGCTCAACATCAGGTAAAACTGACAACATTCAAACTTTAACCTGAATGTAGAATATAACTTCAGGCTCATGATTTCACCGATCGAGATGAATTTAGAAACTTGAATATTTCAACTACATATATATATTTTTATATAATAAAGGAGTCCTAAAAACGAATATTTGGACTCTTTCCTCCTAATTAACGATTCTTTAACAACGTCTCTTACTTTTCTTTTTAGTATGTTGAAAGCGAGTTTCATTAGTGCAAGATATGAAGCTCAATAATAGCTTAATTATTTTGCTAGCACTTTTATGTACTTCCCTTTTTCTTGCTTCAAGATGACACTAAAAGGTAAAGGCCAATTTAAGCAAATGTCTCCTTTTGGGTTATTATTTAAATCTTTTAAAACTTGTACAAATATAGTCCGGATAATGTTAGACTCGAATCTAATATTTATTTATATATTTTATAACATTACCAGCTAGCTATTTCACTATATCTACGTTTGCATTAACTTATAAAAAGAAATTAAATTCAGTGTAATCTCACAAATGGGATTTTGGGAGAGTAGTGTGTATGCAGATTTTACCCCTATCCCGAGATAGAGAGATTGTTTTCTAAAGACTCCCGTCTCAAAAAAGAAGAAAAAGAGACAGTAGCAACAAACAAAAATAACAACAAGATAATATAACCTGAGACTAAAAAAATAATAGATAGTAATAGAAATCCAAAATTAATACTAATATACTCCGAGAATGGAAAAGAAATACGTTCAATTACCTACTATAATATTAAATTTTTTAGTTTAATTTTAATAACAAGATGTTATAACCATAAAAGTAAACATCTGAGACCACAACTAAAGATACTCTTTTGATGCGTGTCAAAATTAAAGTAAGTATTTATTTTATCGATTTTATAATCGTAATTAAATGATTTGATAATATAAAAGTTTTTTTTAGTGAATAAAGGTTAAACTCAAGTAATTTTATTAAGTTGAATTGGGGAAGCATTCTAATTATAATGTTATTAAGGTCAAACAAACTTTATGGAAATATATAGTTCTAAAAGTATAATTTCAAAAGCAATTACAAGTCAAACTTCTCTGTAACGATCGGTGATGGATTTAAGATTTTCATTAAAAGAGTTTGAAAAATAAAATTCAGTGCCAACAAAATATTTAAAAATAAATAAATAAAAAACAACAAAATAGAAAATAGTAACTGGAATATAAAACTTGAAATCCTAATAACAAATCTGGAAAAGTCCTAAAAAGTCTAAAACCTAAACCTATATATGAACTTAATTGAATCTAAACATTATTTTAGTAATAACTAGAAAGTAATAAATAAATAAATTAAATGTATGTTAAATCATTCTTTTAGGAACTCCTTTTTTCTCCAATTTGTCTTCGAACTTGTCCTCCTTATCCTTTAACTTCCAAAGATCACTTGTGGCTTCGTATCTGTCTTTCACGTTTTCTTGCTGCACATTAGAATTTCTAAGATCGTTTGCTCGCTTGTCTATCTGTTCTCTTGTATCTACCAACTTCTCCCAGTTCTTGTCAATTGTTTTGCTTTTTGAAGACGACATTCTTGCTTTTCGTATCAAACTAGTTTGAACAACGGTTGACTGCAAACATAACAAAGTTAATGAAAAATTAAACCAAAATGTCGAAAACATAGTAAAAGTAGCTTAAAATACATTAAAATAACACTCTTTTGAAACTAAATTTACGTTGAAATACATTCTAATAGGTTCTTGAGAATAAGTAACTATTTCTTGTAGCAAATATATTCAATGTAAGAGAATAATAAACAAAAAAAAAAAGAAAAAAAAAAGAGAACTAATTAAGATGTCAACTCAAAGTGAAAAGAAACTTACGTTATAATGTAGAAAGCTAACTTAATTTTTTTATATGCATATGATACTCCATTGTTTATATAGACACTAATTTCTTACTTCTTTCCTTATTTTACATCTCAATTTTTCTTGTGAGAATTAATTAATGTAAACATTATACTAAAAATAAGAATTACCATATTTTGAGGGGAAAAAACTACACAAAAAGAAAAGGAAAACATTGAATTTAGGAAAATTCAACTTCAAGAAAAAAGGAGCAAAAAATAACTTGAGAGTAAAAAGGAAAATTGAATTTGATCGTACAAAAAGAGGAATAAATACAATACGAACTAACTATTATTATTTTATTAATACAAAGGCGTTAAAATAAAATAAATTATTCCTTGGTCTCTCTTAACATATGCTATTATTTCCTTAATTCATTTTCTTTTTCCTCTCTTTTCTTGGATTTGAATTTTCCTAAAAATTTAAAAGTGTTTTCCTAGTCTAAAATATGGTACTTCTCATTTTTAGTTATATTTCAATTAGACACGAGTAAAACAAGAAAAAGAAAACAATAATTGTGTCCATATATATAATTAATGGAGTATAATTTAAAGGAGTTAAATGGTAGCGAGGTTAAAATGGGTTGAACTAAAAATCGGGTTGGGTTAAGATCCGCCTAAATTTACTTTGGGTTAAATTGGGCTAAAACTAGGTTGAGTCATGATCCGCATAATTGGCTCGTTTTGATATAAATAATATTGACATACTGATGTAACTCATAAAAAGAAAAAAAATCAATTCCCCCTCCCTCCCCCCCCCCAAAAAAAAAAAAAAAAAAATTAAGAGATCGGGGACCAGATTGGAGACTCGAGATCCAGGATCGAGGACCATAACCCGAGCTCGCTCTGAGACCCTACTCGGTACTTGAGATCCAGGACCTTGGACTCGAGACGCGAGACTCGACCTTGACTTGTGACTCGACCCAACTTTGATTTGGGATCTGAGACCCAACCACGACTCGGGACTTGAGACACAACTGATCAGGACTCGACCTCGACCCAAGCCCGACTCGAGATTCGATCCGAGACCATAGACCCGATCCTGATATGAGACTCAAGAATCGACCTCGACCTAGGACACGTGACTTGAGACCCGAGACCTGAGTCCAATCCTAAATCGAGGTTCGACCTTGAATCAAGACTCGGCCCGAGCGAGAAACCTTGACCTGACCCCAACTTGAGACCCAAGACCCAACCTCAACCAAATATTCGAGAACCGACTCAAGACCTGATACCTGATACTTGAGCCCAACCCCGACCCAAGAGCCGAGACTCAATCCGATACCCCAAGACCCAACTCGACACTCAACCCAACCCCGACTCGAGACTCGACCCCAACTCAATCCTTGAGACTCGACTTGAGACCCGATCTGATTCGGGACCCGAGACCCTACCCCAACTCGGGATCCGGGACTCGAGACCCAAGACCCAGCCTCAACCCAATATTCGAGACCCGACTCAAGACCTGATACCTGATACTTGAGCCCAACCCCGACCCAAGAGCCGAGACTCAATCCGATACCCAAGATCCAATTCGACACTCAACCCAACCCCGACTCGAGACTCGACCCCAACTCGAGCCTTGAGACTCGACTTGAGACCCGATCAGATTCGGGACCTGAGACCCTACCCCAACTCGGGATTCGAGACTCGAGACCCCGACCTCAATCGAGACTCGAGACCCAACTCGAGACTTGATTTCGACCCCAACACAAGACCTGATCCAAGACCCGACACCGATCCCGACATAAGACTTGATACGAGACCCGACCTTGACCTCAACATGAGACAAGAGATTCAAGACCCGACCCTGATCCATCGGTCCTACTGAATATGATGAAAATATTTGGGCAAAATCTACGATTTAACGAAAACTGCAGAAAGCAGATTGAAATTGAGAATTAAACTGCGCTAAAATGACAATCATTTTAAAATGGATAATCCTTGAATGAATTAAAATTTATCGAATTTTAAATTATATATTAAGTCTAACCTTTAAAAATCTTACAGATTAATCAAATCATTTGATTTTAAGCTCAATTTGACACCCCCCTGGAGTATATGCATACATCCATCTGGATTCAAAGTGTTACCTACGAGTTACGAAAATTCAATAAAGAAATATGCATATTAGACATATTTGCTACTAAACTCAAATTCTTATTAAATATTGTAATTCTTTTTTAATAAAAAAATCACTATTTTGAATAAAATACGATAGCTATATTTATTGTGGCACATAATTTTTCTTTTAATAAAATTAAATCTCTTTATTATATTTTGTCACAAATTTAAATTTCAAATATCACATCATTCATATTTCTTTGACCCCAATGATGCGTTAGAATTTTTGACTTTCTCCGCTTCCGCGCTTACTTCAGTACCTTGAAAATGAGATGCAAAAATAAGTCCAAAGATGGACACCAAGATTGACTTTATGAAGATAGTGTCAAAATATTTCCTCGTAAGCCAAATCATCTCATGTTCCACGTGTAAAGCCTTCAAATGCACCACGTAGCTTGTAAGCCTAAGCTTACTTCTAATTCATTGGAGAATGTTTTCAAATTTATATTTGTTCTTTTTTAATTTATGTGTCGTTATTAAAAAAAAAATATTATTTCATCGTGTTTAAATATTAAATTAAGACACATAAAATAAAATAAAAATGGTGGAGTTTAGAGCCAGATCACCACCCCGAAAGACGTAAGATTTTATGTCTTGTAGTAAGATTTTTGGGTATAAATTGAAGCTAAGTTGAAGGGCAGTTTCATTGTACTCTCAAAAATATTTCTTTGTTGGATATATATAATATATAGTGAAAGAAGATATGAAGCTGATGAATACTGTGGTAGCACTTTTATGTGCTTCACTTCTTCTTGCTTCAGCTCTAGCAGTTGATCAAGGTAATGTGTTCGATACTTATACTCTGTTTTATAACGGACGGATTCGGTAGAATTAAGTAGTTTTGACTAAAATCTTATATTTGTGTTTTAAAAAAAAAGTTAAATTATTTGTTCAGAACTCGATAGGCTATGTTTTTTTAAACCCCACAATTGATAAGCTCAAAAATCTGATTCTGACTCGGATGTTGATACATATCAAAAACTCGATGTTTATCTTAAACATCATATCCAATTAAATACCGTCAAATAAAATGTAACCGTGAGAGAGTTAGTATTAAGTGAAGTTACTTTTGCATAGTTTATATATTACATGCACTCATCATGAGAAATTAAATAGTATATGTTATATGTATGCAACAGCAAATGAAGGCCAATTAAATGCTGAAACACAAGGCCATGGTGGCGGCGGCGGTTATGGTCACGGAGGCCATGGCGGTGGAGGTCACCATGGAGGCGGCGGTCACCATGGAGGTGGGGGCCACGGAGGTCATGGAGGTGGTGGCCACGGAGGCGGCGGTCATGGTGGTGGAGGCCACGGAGGCCCTTAAATGATAAATCAAAGAACTTCATAGTACTCCATGCATCCACTCTTTGTAATTTAGTCCATAATAATAAAAACTACGTACGTTCTAGCCTAGTGAAGTTGCATGTGTTATGTGATACTGGAAATGATATAATAAATATGAAATAAATATCAGTTTTTTTTTTTAATTTTCTCAACTCTTGAAGTTCGTCAATAATTATTTGTGTATTTCTAAGTATTACCTCAAGTAATTTTATCTTTTTAAGTTATTAATTTCATTTTTACGTATAAATACCTATATATGTTCATTGAAATTTTTTTAAGGGTTATGCATGTAACGATATTTGTTCTTAGATAAAGAATGACATATGAAATGTTGGAATTCTTAAGTTTTTTCTAATCCTTTAAATTTGTCAAAAATAAATATATTTAATCTTCGTAATATATATATATATATATATATATATATATTTTGAAGGACGGACAACAATCTAAAACTGAGTAATATTATTGAGGACATGCTACGGGGGTGCAAATCAGAAGTCATATAATGCCTATTGAACTTATATTATTGTCATTTTTTAATTAATCATGACGTATAACGGGAATATAAAACTTGAAATCCTAATAACAAATCTGGAAAAATCCTAAAACCTAAATTTAAATATGAACTTAATGGAATTATCTAAACATTATTTTGTAATAACTAGAAAGTAATTAATAAATAAATGTATGTTATATCATTCTTTTAGGAACCCCTTTTTTCTCCAATTTGTCTTCAAGCTGGTCCTCCTTGTCCTTTAACTTCCAAAGTTCACTTGTTGCCTCATATCTATCTTTTGCGCTTTCTTGCCGCACATTAGAATTTTTAAGATCGTTTGCTCGCTTCTCTATCTGTTCTCTCGTATCTATCAACTTCTCTCAATTCTTGTCAATTGTTTTGCTTTTTGAGGAAGACGACATTCTTGCGTTCAGTATTAAACTAACTCGAAACACTGTTGAATGCAAAAGCAACAAATTAAGTTAATGAAAAACTAAACCAACATATGAAACATAGTAAAAGTAGCTACTTCTTTTCTACGTTAAAATAAAGAACTAATTAAGATATCAACTCAAAGTGAAAAGAAACTTACGTTAATGCTGTAAAAACCTAACTCAATTTTGCTATATGCATATAATACTCCATTGTTTATATAGACACTAATTTCTTAGTTCTTTCCTTATTTTACATCTCAATTTTACTCGTGAGAATTAATTAATGTAAACATTATACAAAAAATAAGAATTACCATATTTTGAGGGGAAAAAACTACACAAAAAGAAAAGGAAAACATTGAATTTAGGAAAATTCAACTTCAAAAAAAAGGAGCAAAAAATAACTTGAGAGTAAAAAGGAAAATTGAATTTAATAGTAAAAAAGAGGAATAAATACAAAATACGAACTAACTATTATATTAATACAAAGGCGTTAAAATAAAATAAATGATTCCTTGGTCTCTCTTAACATATGTTATTATTTCCTTTGTTTCACTAAAAATTTTATTTTTATTTTCCTCTCTTTTGTTGGATTTGACTTTTCCTAAAATTTGAAGTGCTTTCCTAGTCTAAAATATGACAATTCTCATTTTTAGTTATATTTTCAGTTAGACATGAGTAATAAAACAAGGGATAAAAGAAAAGAATCGAAGCCTTGGTGTCCATATATATATATAAAAAATTAATGGAGTATATATAATTTAGAGGCGTCTGATGGCGGGGATAAGTTATAATTGACGAGGTTATAATAGGTTGAGTTAAAACTGGGTTGGATTAAGACTCGTGTAAATTTATTTTGGGCTAAACTGGGTTGGGTTAAAAATGGAATTGCATCATGACCCGACCTCGATAGAGACACGATATTCAGGAGCCGAGACCCGACCCTAATTTGAGACCTGTCCCCAACTCGAAATCAGATTCTCGACACGAAACTCTACCCCAACTCAAACCTCGATCCTCGACTCGAGACACGAGCCTGACCCGACATTGGGGAGCCTAGACCTGACCTTTGACACTCGACCCGAGATATGAGATCGACCTGATATTGGAGAGCCGAGAATTGACCTCAATCCGGGACTTGAGATTTGAGACCCGACCTCACTCTGATATCCGACTCCGACCCCGAAGTAAGTAGGGGTGTTCACAGTTTGGTGAAAAACTATACCAAACCGCAATTCAAACCAAACCAATTAGAAAAAACCGACATTTGGTTTGGATTGGTTTGGTTTGATTTTAAATTTTAAAAATCAATAATACTTGATTTGGTTTTGATTCTACTAAAAAAAAAACTGAAGAAATAACCAAACCGAACCGATAAATTTTAAAACATAAATTTTATAGTTATTTGAATATATGATATTAGTTTTTCATAAATAATTATAAATATTTTATACCTTTTAATCATTAATTTGGTTTTAGTATACTTATTTCACATGAACTATAACACTCTAAGTCTAATTATCTATACGTGGTGTGACGTATTGCCGATTTTTAATTTTCTTTGCTAAGACATCCATCACTCTTCAATCGTTTACCTCTTTGATTTTTGAAGGGTTGACCATTCTATTTAAAGTTGTATATTGTTTCTTTATGGGTATTAAACATGTGAAGTGGAAGAACTTCTACAATTATGCAACTTAAGCATGCTAAAACTTTGAAATATTATTGAAAAATAATAGAAAATTCAGATACATGCATCTCGTGATAGTATAGAGAAATTTGTTAATTCATAATGTTCATTTGAAATAGTTATCTCATGTCTTTAATTTGTTGTTTTACTATTATCAATTTATTATTAGCTAATTATAAACCGAAAAACCAAATCAAACCAACAAGAATCAAACCGATGATTTTTTTTATTTGGTTTGGTTTAATTTTAGAAATTTAAAACCGACTTAGTTTGATTTTGATTTTGATCAAAAACCGATCCAAACTGAACCATGAACACCATTAGAAGTAAGACCCGATTCGAGACCTGAGCCCAACTCAAAATTTAGGACCCAAGAATCAAGACTTGACCTTGACCCCAAAAGCTAAGATCAGAGACCTGAGACCCTACCCCAATCCATCGATCATACTGAATATGATGAAAATATTTGAGAAAAATCTACAATTTAGTGAAGACAGGAAGAGAATTGAAATTGAGAATTAAACTAGACTAAAATAATAATTATTTTTAAATGGTAATACTTGAATGAGTTAAAATTTATCTAATTTTAAATTATCTTGAGTGCAACCCTTAAAGATATGGACGGATTGGACAAGTCATTTATTTTTTAAGCTCAATTTAACATCCCTAGAGTACGTACATACATTCACCTAGATTGAAAGTGTTATCTACGAATTATGGGAATTTAATAAAGAGACATGCATAAAGGTATATTTGCTACTAAACTCAAATTCTCGCTATTTATTATAATTTTTTTTAAATTGCTATTTCAAATAAATACAAAACCTATGTTTATAATATCACATAATTATCCTTTCAATCAAATTAAATTCCTTTATTATATTTTTTATCACAAATTTAAATTTCAAATATAACATCATTTCATATTTTCTTAATTTTATTAAAATTTCCGACTTTACTGCTTGAACTTTTAGTTCATTACGTTGAAACTGAGATACAAAAAAAAGTCTAAAGATGGACACCAAGATGGACTATATGAAGATAGTGACAAAATATTTCCTTTGTAAGCAAAATCATCTCATATTCCACGTGTTAAGCCTTCAAATGCACCACGTAGCTTATAAAGCCTAAACTTGCTTGTTTCCCATATAATCAGTTCGTCATCCATCGGAGAAAGTTTACAAATTGTTGTCATTAAAAAATTATTATTATTTTATTAAAATTTAACTAGTCGATAATCGATATCGAATGAATAATACATTAATAATATTACCGATAAGCTAGATTTTAATTGGACATTTGTTGAATATTTATGATAAAAATTATCGATTTTTCGGTAGTTGTCTTAACCCATCGAGTATCTCTTGTCAATGAGTGAATTCTATCGGGACGTATATCGAAAATTAGAGATTATCTAATCAAATACTGTCAAATAAAATATAACCGTGAAAAAGAGAGAACGTATTAAGTTAAAATACTTTTTGCGTAGCTAATATATTACATGCACTCATCATGAGAAACTAAATACTCTATGTTATATGTATGTAACAGCAAATGAAGGCCAAATAAATGTTGAAAAACAAGGCCGTGGTGGCGGCGGCGGCGGTTATGGTCATGGAGGCCATGGCAGTGGAGGTCATGGAGGTGGCGGTCATGGTGGTGGAGGCTACGGAAGCCCTTAAATGAAGAATTTGATCATGATAAATTAGTCCATTATAATAACAACTTCGTGCGTTCTAGCCTAAGGAAGTTTGCATGTGTTATATGTACTGAAAATGATATAATAAATATGAAATAAATATCAGTGTTTTATTTTCTCCGAGTCCAAAGTTCATCAATAATTATTAATGTATTTTCATATGTTATGTATAAAAATAAATAAATATATAAAACCAAGATGGATCAGGATGATGTTAATAATTTTTAAGGACTTACGTCGAGTATATTGATTGTGTTAAAAATCTTTAATTACATCATAAATATGTTTTACCGATTTTATAGTCGTAATTAAATAATTTGATAATATAAAAATTGCTTATAAATGAGTTCAAGTAATTATAATAAAGAAATGTTGGTAAGTCAAATTCTTACGTCCACTAATTCATCATTAAATGGATAAGAATTTTGACAAATGAAAAGAACAAAAATAGCAAATTCTACAATCTGATCCAAACTTTATGGAAATATACCGTCAAACTTTTATGTGATAGTTGTTTGTACGAATATTTTTTTAATATTATTTTAAAAAATATATAATAGTAATATGATATAAAGAAATTGATTCAAAAAATAATTTGATTGTTATAATAAAATAATGATATTATTGATTTAAATATATTTAGATTGGTACATATAACGAGATATTATTATGGAGAACATATAATATAGTAACAAATATAATATGAAAAATTGATTTCAAAACTAACTTGATAGTTATAGTAAAATAACGACGTTATTTATCTGAATATATATGAACACACCTGAAGTATTCAAACACATCTTTGTTCACTTTTTCTACCTGACGATGGTGTGCGAGTTTCCTATTCGAACTATCACCAAATGTTTATTCAAACACATCTTTGTTCACTTTTCCTATCTGAACGATGGTGTGCGAGTTTCCTACTTGAACTATCACCAAATGTTTATTCAAACACATCTTTGTTCACTTTTCCTACCTGAACGATGGTGATATTTCAAGTAAGAAACTCGCACACCTGATAATTGAAGTTTGTTTTGATAAATATTTGTGATAGCTAGCTCAGGTGGGTAACTCACATACCTGATAATTCCGGTATGAAACTCAAAAAATCGTAACATTTCAAATATATTTTTGACCTTTAACTTTAACAAATATATATAATAATATGACATGAAAAATCAATTCAAAAAGTAATTTGACTGTAATTATAATATATTGCCTACAATTCTCACTATTCCTATTCTCACAACACCTCCATTCAACTAATTAATTTTGAGTTGTTTCATTCCCTATCGGAGGCCATGTTTGTTCTTAGTTAGAGACCTTTAATGATGTTTTGTATTGTCGTGTGGATTTGTTACTAATAATGATAATGTTCAATTGTTTATTACTTGTTGCTTGGGTGAAATTTCAGATTAATTTCCCTTAGATTTTTCTGGTGGAGTTATTTTCCTTCATAACTATCTCAACTTGTAATTTCATACCTCTAATGAACGCTTAGAAATTATTATCATTTTTTTTTTGACGTTTGAAGTCAAATCTCAAAAATCCTAAAACTTAAATATATATTTGAACCTAATTAGTAGAATCTAAACATTTCATTAATAGCTAAAAATAAATAAATAAATTATTCTTTTAGGAATCTCTTTTTTCTCCGATTGTCTTTTGGCTGGTCTTCCTTATCCTTTAACTTTGAAAAATTACTTGTCACCTCGTATCTGTCTTTCACACTTTCTTCTTGCATATTCAAATTTTTAAGGTGATTTGCCTTGTGTATCTCTTCTCTCGTACATACCAGCTTTTCCCAATTCTTCTCAATTGTTTTGCTTTTTGAAGACGACATTCTTGTGTTTAGTATCAAACTGGTTCGAACAACTGTTGAATGCCGAAATAACAATATTACTTAATGAAAAATTGAACAAAAATATGACCAAACATATATAGTAAAAGTAGCTTCTTCTCTGCTTCTTTAAAATAACGCTCTTTTTTGGTAGTAAGATATCAACACAAAGTGAAAAGAAACTTGCGTTAACTTAAGAAGTTATAATAATGTAAATATAGACTCAATATGCTAATTTACACGGACAATAATTTCCTTATTATTTGTTCTTTTCTATTTTACTTGTAACGATTAACGTAAAATACTGGGGGTTAAAACTCTCAAACGATGTATCAATAATTAAGTCTCAAGATCTTGTACAAACTTCAAAGTTATAATAATGTAAATATCAAACTTAATATAACTAAAATATTGTTTAAAGTCGATTTAGATAGTCAATTATCAAGTATTTAGATAGAGGGTAAGAGGAGTTTGTTATGAAGTTCAGTATTTGAATTTTGAGCAGAAATCTAAAAGAAAAAGAAACTGTTGGTGATAAAATGCATATATTAACAGGTCTTGGAATTGACAGCGGAGGGATTTTTCAAAAACAACGTCTCTACCTTCACGAGGTAAACGTAAGGTCTTGTAACAAGTATTCGAAATGAGGAATTACGATTAAAATACTAAAGAAACAACACAGAGCCATCGATCGAGGATAGTTAAAGAGTGAGCCTCAAGAAAAGACTATTTTTGCAAATGCATGGATACCTGCTACTTCTCACGAGCACAATCATCAGTGCCTACCGAGACTTATACCGTAAAGAGCAAATATATATACTTTGTCTCGCATTGATGATCTATTTAATCAATTAGAGAGTGCCACGGTCTTCTCAAAGATTGATTTGAGGTCGAATTATCACTAGCTAAAGGGTGAAGGCACTGAATTCCTCTCTTGTTTAATGTAAGCCTTCACACAAGACAAACTAAGTAATCATTTTACTTAACAGGAGAATGAAGAAGTGTATCAAGCAACCAAGCAGAACGAAAACCAAGAGCTAAAAGCAAGTACTGCTAAGTGAACAGGAGAACAAGTGGGCTCCGAGACTAGTAGCGTATATGCATGCTTTACCTCTTCTTTGAAAAGGTAGAGAGACGGTTTTCAATAGATCCTCGGCTCAAGTAAAACACATTAGCAAAGCAGACAAATTATCTGCTTCAATGCATCTTAAAGCAGTGTAGAAGATCCAAGTGAAAAATTAACAAGGACAAGATTTCAACAAAACATATTTTATTTTTTTTATAATCGTGATGTTCGGATCAGCTTACACGCACCTTGACTAATTTCACAAGGTACCCACTACCTCCCACCAATACATAACTCTATTCATCAAGACTTGGATAGATAGAAAAGAATCGCCTATTGTTTTTGCACCTCGACTATTTCAAACAAAAACTTCAACATCTAATAGGAAGGGCCGGTAATTGTTGCAGCAATGAAATAGAAAGAATCGCAGACAACAAAAAGGGTAATCAACAAGTTCCTACCTTCTTTAAATTCAATACCTATTCATCTCTATTTGCCTAGAAATTGAAGGATGTTGACTTGAAGAAATCCCAGAAATTTATCATTGATTTCAAGTCCTTTTCAAGGATTCAAAAGGAAGTGATGATAAGCTCTCAGATACATTTGATAAGTCAAACACTATTGAAGAAAGAAAAACTCAAAAAGGGAAACAAAAAGCTGCTCATGTTCCTCGTCAATAATGAAACAAACGGTCCATTTTCAATTCTCAACCATTTCAATCATATTTGTTTCTTCATAAATAAAGAAACTTATCACTATTCAATACAAAACTAATTCACTAATTCAAGAATCCAATTTTGCTAACAGTAAAGTGTATAATAGGACTAACATATTAAAATAAGAGAGAATTTTCCGAAAATTACTCAAAAGAATACGCATTCCCCATGAAATTCAAACCCTAAATCAACACTTTCCTGTAAAGCCATGTTGATATCATCTTCTGTCGACATATAATACCCATCATTCTTCTCGTTATGAATCTCAGCATCAATATTTTCTCCTTTAGTTCCTTCATCAGAAACAATCTTTGTACCCACTTCATCATTCTTGTCAGATTCTTTATTCACTTGACCACCATCAGTTTCCACCAATTTTTCTTCGATCTCTAAAGATTCCTCTTTTCTTTCATTTCCCTCAACTCCAATGTTTTCTCCTTCAGCCACCATTTTTGCACATCCTTCATCGTTGTCAGAATCTTTATTCACTTGACCACTATCATTTTCCACAGCTTTCTCTTCGACCCCTAAAGATTCCTCCTTTCCTCTATTTCCATCCTCTCTTTCATCATCTGAAATTTCAATCACCTTGACCTCATTCTTATGCTCCTCATCATTCCTCCTCACAACAGAGGACTTGTCTTCTGTACCCAAAATAGAGAACCCCAAGCAATGGTTCTCACCCTTCTCCACCGCCACAGGCAGCGGAGGTGGGCCCTTAATTGGATGCGCGTGAAACGCTCTTTTGCAATTTTCATTTTGACATCTCAAAAAACAACCCTCATATACCTTGAAAAACTCATACTGATAGTAGCAGTACGGACACACAGTCCAAAAACTCCCTTCTTTTCCCTTGCCTTTCAACTCATCATCGAAACGGGCCTTCTGGGTCGGATTCGAAAGCGTAGACCAAGCTCCGAGGACATGTTTAAGAGCCTCATTTGCAAAAGGGTACCGATTCTGATTAGAGTTTAAAAGATTCGTAATTTTCGTGAAATTGGTCCGGATGAGTTGTTGGTCTTGAGTGTGGAGAGGAAGGTTGAGGATAGAATAGTGATTTGGCTCTCCGTTGGTGGTGGAAGATATCAGTAAAACCTTGGCTATGGCGTGGATTTTGGAAGCGACGGTTTGATTTGGGTCGATTTCAATGGCTTTAAGGGCGTAGTTACAGCATTCCTCGAAGCTGCGGTGTGTAAGAAAGGATTCAGCAGTCGCCAGATACATAGCGATTTTCGAATGATGGCTTTCGTTTGCTTCGAATCGCCTCTTCATTCTTTTTAAAATTTTGTTGCTTTGCAAAGAGTTCGATGGAGAAGTGAAGGAGACGAACATGGAAGGAGAGCTATATATAGAGGAGTTTTTTTTTTTTTTGAAGAGGAGCAAAGGGAACAAAATTTGAATTTTTTACTTTTCTTCATGGACGATTTTGTACATGGAAAATTTTTAAAAGGGGTTATTTTGTAATAGTAATATACAAAAGATTAAATTTGGTAAATCCATTTATCATGATTAGTTGGTTTAGACTAAAAAGGAGATAAATTTAGAGATGTTCAAATTTGGACATTATAATTTATTAGGAAGGGATTATTTAGATAGAGATATAGATATTTGAGAGCGTAATATTATTGGTATTTAATTTATAATATTTTAAAGAAAGTATTGAATAAATTGTATTTGAAAAAAAAATTAAACTTTTATCAGTGGAATCGAAGTTTCACCAGTTTTGGAACTTGAAAATTTTTTAAGACCAAATTCTAAAATTTGATTCAAAATCTATGGTCAAACAGATATTTAAAGAAATTTTTTAAAAATTCAATCCAAAATCTATGGATCTTCAAATATCTGTTTCGCCATAGATTTTGGATCAAATATTTAAAAAATTTCTTTAAATATCTGTTTGACCATAGATTTCTGATCAGATTTTAAATATTTTGACCATAAACTTCTGCTTTATATGTTTTGAAAGTCTCAAATGTCTCATCTTTTATTTTTGATAAAAAGAAATATGTATATCTTGAGTAATCATCAATGAAAGTGATAAAATATCTCTTTTCATAACGTGACAAACAATCGATCTCACAAATATCAGTGTGCATTAATTCCAAAAGTGTGAATGTCCTTTCAACTGTCTTAAAAGGGCTTCTTTGTTATCTTTCATTTACTACAAGTAAGACACTTAGTAGTATGATCCTTTCCACAATCTTTAACTAATCCATCATTCACCATAAGTTGAATGGATTTAAAAGTCACATGACCAAGACGTTCATGCCAAAAATTTATAGACTCCACAAGATAAGCAGAAATATTTTCATTATCAATATTGAGTTTGAACATTTCATTTGTAGCATAGCATTTTCAAAACAGACATGCCATTTTTAGATAAAATAAATTTATCTGCCTCAAAAATAATTTTAAAATCATGCTTCGAAAGAAGCGTACCTGACACCAAGTTCTTTTGAATATTAGGAACATGCAATACGTCCATCAAAGTGACCATCTTTCCTGTAGTAAACTTTAGTTCAATAGTTTCTTTTCCCACAACCTTAGCAATGGACGAGTTTTCCATATACAAAATTTTATTATCCCCCACTAATTTATAGGTTCTGAAAGAATTTCGATCACCTGAGATATGACGAGTTGATCCAGTGTCTATCTACCATTTCACTTTATTTTCTGCTACAAATGCTTCTGTAACCATTGCCACAAGTTCATATTTTTTATTGTTATTATTCTTTTCTTTCTTCTTTTCAGTTTTAAGAATTTTATAATCACGCGCATAGTGAAAAATTTTGTTACAGTAGTAACATTCAATCAACTTAGAGTTGGCACTAGTACGCTAAATTAGTACTCCTCTTTGCCTTTGAAATTTTCTTCTTACTTGATTTTTCTTCAACCACATGAGCTTTCATGACAGGTTCCTTCAAAATGTTATTGTCACGATATTACGTTTCTTATTCAATTTGCAAATGCTGCAACAATTGCTCAAGAGTCAAATCTTCCTTCTTATGTAAAAGTTTTCTTCTGTATTCTTTCCAAGAAGGAGGAAGTTTTGAGACAATAGTACCAATATGAAAGTTTTCATCAAGAGTAATTCCAGAGATAGCAATTTTATTAGGTATAAGTTGAAATTCTTGCACTTGTCAGTAATTGACTTATCATCAACCATTTTGTGTTCCATATAGTTTGACATAGGAAATTTATTTGAACTCTCCTCTTCTTCCAAATATATAGTTTGAAGAGTGTCTCAAATATTCTTAGCATATTTGCACTTGATATAATATTGATCATAATATTTGTTGGACATTCCTCCAAGAAAATAATTCTTGCATAAATAATCATCATCTCGCCACTTGACAATTTGTTCTCTAATTAAAGTAGCCTCACCAGTGGCTACCTCAGAATTAGAAGCACTAGGACAATATTGTTCAAGAACATATGCCAAATTCAATGGTCTTAAAAAGAACTTCATCTTTCCACACCATTTAGAAAAGTCTTTGCCATCAAATATTTCAAAATTAGGATTAGGCTAAGATGGAACACTATTTGATATTAATGTAGAAGCTATAGAGACAATTATCTTCAAATTGTTAGAACAAGAATGATAATAGAACTTGCTTGGCTTAGAGGCACGTCAAGCCGCTTCTTAGAGATAATTGAAGTCTCTTCCACGAACAAACAAAAGAACAAATGACAACTCTATCTTCGAGATTCAACTAAGCCACACCAAGTAGCATTCAAGAATGTTGCTCTTCTATTCTTGAATCGGTAATTTCACCTTTTGATCATTGTCTCAAATATTTTCAAGGGAAAGTATTTTGAAATGCTTGCCTTTTCAAAGAAATGAAACACTATTTATCAGATAAAAGCTCCCGAAAGAAAATAAGTTTCATTAAGTAAATAACATTAATAGGTTCATGTATTTTTTAAAAGTAACATATCTTCCAAGAACCTAAAACGTAAGAAATTAAATGAAGAATGAATTCACATTCATATGATTTGGAAATGAAAAACTTTTATCAGATGAAAATTTTCAAAAATTAATTCAAACATTACTTCTAACAATGATAATGTTCAATTGTTTATCACATGTTGCTTGGGTGAAATTTTCAGATTAATTTCACATTGTCAAATAAAGGATGAATGAAATATGAAATGTAGGGATTGTTTTAGTCTTTTTTGAATAGTTTTGATCTTTTATATTTGTTAAAAGTGATCGTAATTTTTATTTTCGCTAAATATTTAATAAATCATTGGATTATAAAAGAAAAAGAATTTAGGAAACTCACATTTGGATGCCGAAAACAAACGGTGTGTTAGGTATATGATAAAAATATTTTTTGAAAAATATGCGAGTCGAGTAAAAGGTTGAAAATAACTACCCTCAACTTTTCAGGTAGAGTTATTTTCCTTCATAATTATCTCAACTTGTAACTTCATACCTCTACTTTAATGAACAATTAGAAATTATAATTTTTTTTTATGTTTGAAGTTAAATCTCAAATATCCTAAAACTTAAATATAGATACATATATATCTGAACTTAATTAGTAGAATCTAAACATTTCATTAATAACTAGAAACAAATAAATAAATCATACTTTTAGGAACTCCTTTTTTGTCCGGTCTATCTTCCGGCTAGTCTTCCTTATCCTTGAACTTCGAAAGATCACTTGTTATCTCATATCTGTCTTTCGTTCTTTCTTATTGCATATTAGAATTTTTAAGGTAACCTGGTCGCTTGTCTATCCTTTCTCACGTTTCTATCAACTTCTCTCAATTCTTCAATTGTTTTGCTTTTTGAAGAGGACATTCTTGTGTTTAGTATTAAACTAATTTAAACAACTGTAAAATGTCGAAATAAAAAAGTTAATTAATGAAAACTTGAACCAAAATATGATCTAACATATGTAGTAAAAGTAACTTCTTCTTTGCGTAGATAAAATAACACTCTTTTGGAATTAATTAAGATATCAACTCAAAGTGAAAGAAATTAACTTACATTTACTTAGAAAGCTAACTCAATTTTCTACATGCATATTGAGTTATATAGACTCAATTTGCTAATTTATACGGACAATAATTTCCTTATTATTTTTCTTCTCTATTTTACCCGTAACAATTAATGTAAAACACTAATAATTGGAGGTTAAAACTCTCAAATGATATATCTATAATTAAGTCTCTAGATCTTTTACAAAGTTGTAATAATGTAAAATTCATACTTAATATAACTAAAATATCGTTTAAAGTCGATTTAGATAGTTAATTATCAAGTATTTTGTATCTCCAAAAAAAATTAGGTACATAATTTATTAAAATGCATGTATTAACAGGTCTTTGAACAGAGAGCAGAGGGGCTTTTCAAAAATAATCTCTCTACCTCCACAAGGTAAACGCAAGGTGTTGTAACAAGTTTTCAAAATGAGGAATTACGATCAGAATACTAAAAAAACAGTACGGAGGCAAAAAGAACAGAATTTAAGGAGTGAGTCAAGAAAAGACCATTTTTGCAAATGCATGGATACCTGCTAGTTCTCAGTCCCCAGTAAGACTTATACCATAAAGATCAAATATACTTTGCCTCGCATTGATGATCTATTTAATGAATTAGAGGGTGCCACGGGTTTCTCAAAGATTGATTTGAGGTAGGGTCATCACTAGCTAAAGGGTGAAGGCAGTGAATTCATTGCTCTCTTGTTTAATTTAAGCCTTCACACAAGATAAACTAAGTAATCGTTTCACTTAACAGGAGAATGAAGAAGTGTATCATGCAGCCAAGCAGAAGGAAAAACAAGAATTAAAAGCAAGTTCTGCTAAGTGAACAGTAGAACAAGTGGGCTTCGAGAATAGTAGTGTATATATAGGCTTTAAATACTTCTTCTTTGAAAAGGCAGAGAGAGACGGGTTTTAATAGACCCTTGGCTCAAATAAAGCACATCAGCAAAGTAAATAGAATATCTGCTTCAATGCATCTTAAAGCAGTGTGGAAGATCCAACTTCCAAGTGAAAAATTAACAAGGACAAGATTTCAACATTGTTCTCAGGAGGCAAAAAGATAACAAAAAGGGCCAACAAGTGGTAAACCAACTGCCCAAATACAAGGAGTCAAGAACATATTTTATTTTTATGTAATGGTGATGTTCGGATTAGCTTACACGCACCTCGACTAATTTCACAAGGTACCCGCTACCTCGAACGAATACATAACTTTATTTATCAAGACTTGGACAGATAAAAAGAAATCGCCTAGTGTTTTTGCGCCTCGACTATTTCAAAAAAAAACTTTAACATCTAATAGGAAGGGCCGGTAATTGTTGCAGCAATGAAATAGAAAGAATCGCAGACAACAAAAAGGGTAATCAACAAGTTCCTACCTTCTTTAAATTCAATACCTATTCATCTCTATTTGCCTAGAAATTGAAGAAATCCCAGAAATTTATCATTGATTTCAAGTCCTTTTCAACGGATTCAAAAGGAAGTGATGATAAGCTCTCAGATACATTTGATAAGTCAAACACTATTGAAGAAAGAAAAACTCAAAAAGGGAAACAAAAAGCTGCTCATGTTACTCGTCAATAAGGAAACAAACGGTCCATTTTCAATTCTCAACCATTTCAATCATATTTGTTTCTTCATAAATAAAGAAACTTATCACTATTCAATACAAAACTAATTCACTAATTCAAGAATCTAATTTTGCTAACAGTAAAGTGTATAATAGTACTAACATATTAAAATAAGAGAGAATTTTCCTAAATTACTCAAAAGTATACGCATTCTCCATAAAATTCAAACCCTAAATCAACACTTTCCTGCAAAGCCATGTTGATATCATCTTCAGTTGACATATAATACCCATCATTCTTCTCGTTACGAATCACAGCATCAATATTTTTTCCTTTAGTTCCTTCATCAGAAACAATCTTTGTATCCGCTTCATCATTCTTGTCAGATTCTTTATCCGTTTGACCGCCATCAGTTTCCACTAATTTTTCTTCGATCTCTAAAAATTCCTCTTTTCTTCCATTTCCCTCAATTCCAATGTTTTCTCCTTTAGCCACCATTTCTGCACACCCTTCGTCGTTGTCAGAATCTTTATTCACTTGACCACCATCAGTTTCCACGGCTTTCTCTTCCACCCCTAAAAATTCCTCCTTTCCTCCATTTCCATCCTCTGTTTCATCGTCTGAAATTTCAATCACCTCGATCTCATTCTTATGCTCCTCATCATTCTTCCTCACAAAAGAGGACTTGTCACCCAAAATAGAGAACCCCAAGCAATGGTTCTCACCCTTCTCCGCCGCCTCAGGCGGCGGAGGTGGTGCCACAATTGGATGCGCGTGAAATGCTCTTTTGCAATTTTCATTTTGACACCTCAAAAAACAACCCTCATATACCTTGAAAAACTCATACTGATAGTAACAGTATGGACACACGGTCCGAAAGCTTCCTTCCTTTCCTTTTCCTTTCAATTCATCATCGAAACGGGCCTTCTGGATCGGATTTGAAAGTGTAGACCAAGCTCTGAGGACATGTTTAAAAGCCTCTTTTGCAAAAGGGTACCGATTCTGATTAGAGTTTAAAAGATTCGTAATTTTCGTGAAATTGGTCCGGATGAGTTGTTGGTCTTGAGTGTGGAGTGGAAGGTTGAGGATAGAATAGTGATTTGGCTCTCCGTCCGCGGTAGAAAATATCAGTAAAACCTTGGCTATGGTGTGGATTTGGGAAGCAGCGGTTTGATTTGGGTCGATTTCAATGGCTTTAAGGGCGTAGTTACAACATTCCTCGAAGCTGCGGTGTATAAGAAAAGATTCAGCGGTCGCCAGATACATAGCGATTTTCGAATGATGGGTTTCGTTTGTTTCGAATCGCCTCTTCATTTTTTTTAAAATTTTGTTGCTTTGCAGAGAGTTCGATGGAGAAGTGATAGAGACGAACATGGAAGGAAAGCTATATATAGAGGAGTTTCTTTTTTTTTTTGAAGAGGTGCGAAGGGAACAAAATTTAAAGTTTTTACTTTTCTTCATGGGCGATTTTGTACATGGAAAATTTTAAAAGGGGTTTTTTTGTAATAGTAATAATAATATATACAAAAAATTAAATTTGGTAAATCTATTTATCATGATTAGTTGGTTTAGACTAAAAAGGAGATAAATTTATAGATGTTCAAATTTGGACATTATAATTTATTAGGAAGGGATTATTTAGATATAGACAGATTTTTGAGAGCGTAATATTATTGATATGTAATTTATAATGCTTTTAAGAAATTATTAATTAAATTATATTTGGACATATATTTTATTTGAAAAAAATTTAAATTTTTACTCAGTGAAAGCGAAATTTCACCAGTTTTTGAAATTTGAAAATTTTTATAAGGGGTTATATTTAGACATGCATTTTACTTGAAAAAAATTTAAACTTTTAGTAAGTGGAAGCGAAATTTCACTAGTTTTTGAAATTTGAAAATTTTTGAAGACCATATTTTAATTCTATGGTCAAACAGATATTTAAAGAATTTTTTTTAAAATTTGATTCTAAAATTTAGAATATTTGAAGATAAATTTTTAATATTTGATCTAAAATTTAAGACCAAACAAATATTTAAAAATAAAATTTTAAAATATGATTCAAAATTTATGACCAAACAATGCCTTAGATTTAGAGAAGATTTGAAAATTGAATGACATCTAGTATTGACCCAAAATTGAAAAATATAGTGACTAAGGGCTTGTTTGGCAAGTAGTTAGGAGTTAAGTTATTCATGTAGTAAATTTTGCACAAATAATATAATATTGTTAGTATTTTTTTGACTTATAAAATTAATACCGTGTTTGGTTTGTAATTTATAAACCAGCATAACCAATACCTATATAAATTATCAAAAAATTTATGTATTATTTTATGCAGTATAAAAAATGAAATAACTAATACATGAATAATTAAACTCTATATAACTAATCACTTTATAAAATAATACGTAAATTCTCTCATAATTAATCTCTTATTATTAATACTTGCATAACTCGAACCGGCTATCCACCGATCCCTAAATACTACACATGTTACACTAAAGAAACAACATGCACGATTATATGGTGAATTTGAAACTAATTAAACGTGCAATAGTTTAAGTTTTTTTCTTTTTTTCAATTCAATTATATTTAACTGAATTTAAATATAATTTATTTCCTGTACAAATGCTTCTGTAACCATTTCCATAAGTTCATCTTTTTTATTACTATTATTCTTTTCTTTCTTCTTTTCAGCTTTAAGAATTTTATAATCACGCGCATAATGACTAATTTTATTACAATGGTAACATTCAATCGACTTAGAATTGGCACTAGTACACTTAAAATTAGTACTCCTCTTTGCCTTTGAAATTTTCTTCTTGCTTGATTTTTCTTCAACCACGTGAGCTTTTATAACAGGTTCCTTCAAAATATTATTGTCACGATATCGCGTTTCTTATTCAATTTGCAAATACTGCAATAATTGCTCAAGAGTCAAATCTTCCTCTCATGTAAAAGTTTTCTTTTGTATTCTTTCCAAGAAGGAGGAAGTTTTGAAACAATAGCACCAACATGAAATTTTTCATCAAGAGTAATTTCAGAGATAACAATTTTATTAGCTATAAGTTGGAATTCTTGCACTTATTCAGTAATTGACTAGTCATCAACCTTGTTGGATTCAATATAGTTTGACACAAGAAATTTCTTTGAATTCGCCTCTTCTGCCAAATATATCGTTTGAAGAGTGTCTCAAATTTCCTTAGCATATTTGCACATGATATAATATTGATCATAAAATTTGTTGGACATTCCTCCAAGAATATAATTCTTGCATAAATAATCATCATCTCGCTGCCACTTGGCAATTTGTTCTCTAATTGAAGTAGCCTCGTCGGTTGCTATCTTAGAATTAGGAGCACTAGGACAATGTTGTTCAAGAACATATGTCAACTTCAATCGTCTTAAAAAGAATTTCATCTTTCCGCACCATCTAGGAAAGTCTTTGCCATCAAATATTTTAAAATTAGGATTAGGCTAAAATTAGGATTAGGCAAAAAACGAACACTATTTGATATTTGATGTAGAAGTCACAGAGACAATTATCTTCAAATTGTTAGAACAAGAGTGATAATAAAACTTACTTGGCTTAGAGGCACGCCAAGCCGCTTCTTTAAGATAGTTGGAGTCTCTCCCACGAGCAAATAGAAGAATAAATGACAACTCTATCTTCAGGATTCAACTAAGCGACACCGAGCAACATTCAAGAATGTTGCTCTTTATTTCTTGAATCGGTGATTTCACCTTTTGATCACTGTCTTAAATATTTTCAAGGAAAAGTATTTTGAAGTGCTTTCCTCTTCAAAGAAAAGAAACACTATTTATAAGGTAAAAGCTCTTGAAAGAAAATAAGTTTCATTAAGTAAATAACATTAATAGGTTCTTGTATTTTGTAAAAGTAACATATCTTCCAAGAACCTAAAACGTAAGAAACTAAATAAAGAATGAATTCACGTTCATTTGTTTTGGAAATGAAAAACTTTATTAGATGAACAATTTTAAAAATTAATTGAAACATTACTTCTAACAATGATAATGTTCAATTGTTTATCACATGTTGCTTGAGTGAAATTTTCAGCATTATCAAATAAAGGATGAATGAAATATGAAAAGTAGGAATTGTTTTAGTCATTTTTAAATAGTTTTGATCTTTTATATTTGTTAAAAGTGGTCATAATTTTTATTTCCGCCAAATATTTAATAAATCATTGAATTATTAAATTTTTTTTAGGAAATTCACATTTGGATGCCGAAAACAAATGGTGTGTTAGGTATATGATAAAAATTATTTTTAAAAAATATACGAGTTAATTAAAAGGTTGAAAATAACTACCCTCAACTTTTCAGGTAGAGTTATTTTCCTTCATAATTATCTCAACTTGTAACTTCATACCTCTACTTTAATGAACACTTAGAAATTATAATCATTTTTTTTTATGTTTGAAGTTAAATCTCAAATATCCTAAAACTTATATATATATATCTGAACTTAATTAGTAGAATTTAAACATTTCATTAATAACTAGAAACTCCTTTAATTGTCCGGTCTATCTTCCGGCTAGTCTTCCTTATTCTTGAACTTCGAAAGATCACTTGTTGTCTCGTATCTGTCTCTCGCTCTTTCTTATTACATATTATAATTTTTAAGGTCATTTGGTCACTTGTATATCTCTTCTCACGTATCTATCAACTTCTCTCAATTCTTCTCAATTGTTTTTCTTTTTGAAGATGACATTCTTGTGTTTAGTATTAAACTAATGCGAACAAGTGTAGAATGCCAAAATAACAAAGTTAATTAATGAAAACTTGAACCAAAATATGATCGAACATATGCAGTAAAAGTAATTTTTTCTTTGCTTCGTTAAAATAACACTCTTTTGGAATTAATTAAGATATCAACTCAAAGTGAAAGAAATTAACTTACTTTGACTTTGAATGCTAACTCAATTTGCTAATTTATACGGACAATAATTTCCTTATTATTTTTTCGTCTCTATTTTACTTGTAACAGTTAATGTAAAATACCAATAATTAAGGGTTAAATCTCTCAAACGATATATCAATAATTTAGTCTCAAGATCTTGTACAAACTTCGAAGTTATAATAATATAAATATCAAACTTAATACAAGTAAAATATCGTTTAAAGTCAATTTAGATAGTCAATTATCAAGTATTTTGTATCTCCATAAAAAATTCTAGGGAGGTACATAATTTATTAAAATGCATATATAAATTAACAGGTCTTTGAATTGAGAGCGGAGGGATTTTTCAGAAACAACGTCTACCTCCACAAGGTAAATGTAAAGTCTTGTAGCAAGTCTTCGAAATGAGGAATTACGATCAGAATTTTAAAGAAACAACATGGAACCAATGATTTACAGGATAGAATTTAAAGAATGAACCTCAAGAAAAGACTATTTTTACAAATGCATGAATACCTGCTACTTCTCATGAGCACAATCATTAGTGCCACCAAGACTTATACCATAAAGAGAAAATATACTTTGGCTTACATTGATGATCTATTTAATCAATTAGAGCGTGCCACGGTCTTCTTCAAAATTGATTTGAGTTCGGGTTATCACTAGCTAAAGGGTGAAGGCGGTGAATTCCTATCTGGTTTAATGTAAGCCTTCACACAAGACAAACTAAGTAATCGTTTCACTTAACAGGAGAATGAAGAAGTGTATCATGCAGCCAAGCAGAAGGAAGAACAAGAACTAAAAGCAAGTTCTGCTAAGTGAACAGTAGAACAAGTGAATTTCGAGAAGGGCAGTGAGTATGCAGGCTTTAATTACCTCTTCTTTGAAAAGATAGAGAGACAGATTTTAATAAACCCTCGGCTCACATAAAATAGATTAGCAAAGTAGACAGATTATCTGCTTCAATGCATCTAAAAGCAGTGTAGAAGATCCAACTTCCAATTGAAAAATAAACAAGGACAAGATTTCAACATTGTTCTCAGGAGTCAAAAAGATAACAAAAAGGGCCAACAAGTGGTAAACCAACTGCCCAAATACAAGGAGTCAAGAACATATTTTATTTTTTTGTAATCGTGATGTTCGAATCAGCATACACGCACCTCGACTAATTTCACAAGGTATCTGCTATCTCCCACCAATACATAATTCTATTCATCAAGACTTAGACAAATAAAAAGGAATCACCTAGTGTTTTTGCACCTCAACTAGTTCAAACAAAAACTTTAACATCTAATAGGAAGGGGCGATAACTGTTGCAGCAACGAAATAGAAAGAATTGCAAACAACAAAAAGGGTAATCAACAAGTTTCTACCTTCTTTAAATTCAATACCTATTCATTTCTATTTGCCTAGAAATTGAAGGATGTTGACTTGAAGAAATCCCAGAAATTTATCATTGATCTCAAGTTCTTTCCAACAGAATCAAATGGAAGTGATGATAAGCTCTGAGATACATTTGATAAGTCAAACATTATTGAAAAAAGAAAAACTTAAAAAGGGAAACAAAAAGCTGCTATCATGTTACTCATCAATAATGAAACAAAAGTTCCATTTTCAATTCTCAACCATTTCAATCATATTTGTTTCTTCGTAAATAAAGAAACTTATCACTATTCAATATAAAACTAATTCACTAATTCAAAGAATCCAATTTTGCTAACAGTAAAGTGTATAATAGTACTAACATATTAAAATAAGAGAGAATTTTCCTAAATTTACTCAAAAGAAGACGCATCTCCCACGAATTTCAAATCCTAAATCAACACTTTCCTGTAAAGCCATGTTGATATCATCTTCAGTTGCCACATAATACTCATCATTCTTCTCGTTACGAATCTCAACATCAATATTTTTTCCTTTAGTTCCTTCGTCAGAAACAATCTTTGTACCCACTTCATCATTCTTGTCAGAGAATGAAAATAGAAGAAAAGAGAAATCTTTAAGGGTCGAAGAGAAATTTGTAAAACCTAACGGTAGGAAAATAAATAAAGAGTCATGAATATTATGTGGCAGATGAAGATGACATCAATATGGCTTTATGGGAGAGTGTTCATTTGGAGTTTAAGAATATTGAGAATACATGTTCTTTTGAGTTATTTTAGAAAAATTCTCTCTTATGTTAATATGTGTTAGTACTATTATACACTTTACTATTATCAAAATTGGGTTCTTAAATTAATTTTGTATTGAATAGTGATAAACTTCTTTATTGATCAAGAAGTAATTATGATTGAAATGATTGAAAATTGAAAATAGACCTTTATTTCATTATTGATGAGTAACAATGATAGCAGCTTTTTGTTTCCCTTTTTTTAGTTTTTCTTTCTTCCATAGTGCTGACTTATCAAGTCTATCTGACACCTTATTATCACTTCCATTCGACTCTGCCGAAAAGGATCATTATCCATGATACTTCACCGTTTTAAAATAAGTAACGTTTTAATTTTTTTATTTTATAATAAATAATATTTTAATTAATTAAAAAATATTTTTTAAATTTCATTTTTATTTAAATGGAACGAGTTTTAGATAATTAATAAAATATTTTATTTATTTTAAAATAAATGGTATTTTTAATTCGAGCACATTCCTTAAGAAAAAATTACACATTTCTACAAAGTAAAAAACACGTAACTCTTTAGTATTTTTTTGGTAATGTAAAAATTTCTCTATTTAAATAAGGGTATAATTTCTTCTTAACTATGTAAAACAATACTTATTTTGGAACAAAATTAAAATGTTAAAATACCACTTATTTTAAAACGGAAGGAGTACTAAAGAGTTGCATCTTTTTCAAGATATTTGTTAAGGATAAGTGAATAAACGTACATTTCATCTTCTAGAAATAAATAACTTTTTAAGGAGTGTGCCCAAACTAAAAACACCATTTATTTTAAATGAAGAAAGTATATATATATTGGAAGCATGAAATCGTTAGATAATGCATCGACTCCTTCCTTCATTCCTTTTGATCTAGACCAAATTATTTTCAAAAACTAATTCCAATATTTTATATAATGGATTCTTATTTATATTTTTTCCTACCTTCGTGGTATACTAGCAATCTTCATACTATTTTCATGGATGTTTAATGGGATTTGAATGAGATGACGCAAACAAAGATATTTTGGAATCCATAGGTTGATAATAACTATTATCATTTATCGATTTTTAAAATGCGAAATTGTCTTTTAAAATTTGTATTACAAAGGGACTGAACTTAACTTTATATCAGTAAAATTATTTAATTTAAATTTTTTTTTTACAAAATCACTCGATTAAATACATCATAAAAAAATATTATATCCAATCTATATAAACATGGACCCCACATAAATAAAAAAATTTAAAAAATAATCTCATTTCTTATACCCAACCCACCAACCATGCATCAAAATGAGTTTAACCTAAAATTATTCAAACTAGATATTTTTTATTTATATTATATCTATGACAAAGTTATACTTATATGCCTTTGATAAAATTAATTTTAACTCATAAAAAGTATACATGTATATTATTTAAACTGAAAAAAAAAAGTCGAAATAAGGCTTTTCTCCAATACTTTTACCTAAATTATACCATATGAAAAATCATGAACTATATAATTTCAATAACAATAATTATTTCTAGAAGTTTGAAATAAATATAAATATTTACTCATTACTATTCTCATAATTAAGGATCGAAAGAAGTATTTAGATATTTCTCGTATGAATTAGGTGAAATGAATATAAAAGTTTGTTCCAATGGCTACTAAAGTTTAAATATCTCACATATTTTTTATGAGTCAATTTCTTCAAAAATCACGTTGTCCCATGTTTATTCCACAAAAAGAACAAACCCAACAAACTGCAATTGGTTAAAAAAAAAAATTGCAGGTTTGTCTTATTTCTAAATACATTTTATGCTAATTGTTTAAGCACATATCATTTCTATAAGAAAAAGTATTAGTAGTAATTGACTTAGTTCAGTTACACAATTCTAAACTACATTTAAATGTGTAAAATAAAAAGAAAACACATTCTACAATCTGTACATTTAATTATCTCATAGTCTTTTTATTCTTCAATGTGTATTACCATCTGTTGCTTTAATTGTTTTACACTTTGCTAGACTCTTCAACGAAGTACTTCCATTTCTTCTTTACAAAAAAATAAAAAAATACTTCGTTGGAACGGTCTAGCAAAGTGTAAAAAATTTACACTTTGCTAGAACTTTCAACGAAGTACTTGCTATGGGGTTGTTTAGGTATTAACTCAACTCATATGTTACCTGAAATGCACCAAAACCAAATTGAGGATTCAAATTATGTCCAAATTGAGCATGAACAAATCTACACTATGTATCCTAATATATAGAAGGGAGAAAAATAAAAGGAACACAACAACTTACAAAAGCCTCTCAAGAGACTAGAAGGTATGCTTGAAAGATTAAACTGCCACAGAAATTACATTGAAAATGCCATAAACTCATTCTAACCTAAGCGAAAATCGCAAGAAAAGCGATTGTACTAATCACTAAAAATCAACAGCCCAACGTTCTCGGTTTCCCAGTCAACCATTTTGGCAGCTGAACAGAAGAAAAAGAATGTTTACCTGGTATGATGTAAGTTTTACTGTCAAAAGTATTTTGGTTGAAGTGTGCAAGGCTACAGCGAAAGCTAGCTTTTGGCGTAGTATGCTTCCTTCTAATCCACAACTTCCCCTGAATATTTAGATCACCTTAAAAGCTAAAGCAACTGGCATACCTCTTGATGGAGAACACTTGAATTGGGTTAGTTGTATGTCATACTCTTTCTTGAGAGTCTGAGACTAGTCAGTGCGAGTCTGCAACTTTTCTCGGTACGCCAAGACCAAACAGATATAGAACATGGTTGAAGCCACAACAGATACACCAAGACAGACACACACGGTTGTAGCACAAACGTATAAGAACCTGAACAAAAAGAGTCATTTTTAATCTCCATACAGATTCAAAACGAGACAAATAACAAAGGGACTTATTAACAAATTGTCTTACAATAAACGAGCTGGATATATGATAAAGCAAAAATATAAACATGTATCCTGATTCAATTTCTTGGTGACACTTACTTGGGAGAAAATACGCTCCAAACAAATAAATGGTTCCTCATTAGCAGCAACACAATTGTGTAAGCTATTAAAAGAATGGAATTTAAACCCAACGGAACCAGACAAGGAAAACCAAGTGTCCTCTTGAGCAACGATCCAATGTTGCCTTCCTGGGAAACTATGAAACCACTCGTGTCCTTCACAGAAGTGTACATCACCATGCTAAGGAGGTATAACATAGGTGAAGCATACGTAATAATGAACATTAAGATGCCAGAAAGTATAGTTGAGTGGTTCAAGACACCCTGGCAATCAAATCAATGGGGAGCATCAGATTCAATATGGATGAATTCCAATATTAAGCGCACAGAAAATTAGCATGAAACACAATATTAAAGATTTTTGTGCAAGAGACTTACAATAAAAGCCCCAGCAACATCTATTGTAGCTAGGGTGTTGGTGTTGCCGAGACCAAAATGGCCTGCCATTCCCATATAATAAAGTGTAGCAACCTGACACGGAAAAGGGAGAAAAACAAGACTTGTGAAATTAGTACTGAGCAGCTATAGTATCAAGAGTTGTTAACCACATGAAATATTACGTATATTGAACAATAGTGAACATGAACAGATCACTAATTCAAGTCGAATGTCAGTGAACATTGAATAAAATTATAGAAATTGATAGCAATGGAGAGGCAATAATTCTATGTAGTTGTTCAAGAATATAGAGTTGATGTTACCATCATCTGAGAAAAGGATATTTTCCTGCATTACTACTAAAACAAATTGAGACTACAAGCATCATCATGGTCATTTTCATCAAATGATGTTTGCCTTCTTTTCTCTCTTTTTTTCTTTCTGGATCATATTTTATTTGGTAATATTGATGTCATTGTTGCTTTGCTTTCTTTTCTTTTAGTCACATGTTTATCATCATGTTACTCCCTTTGTTCCCGTTTGAATTAACCTTTTTCACTTTCCAATACTTGACCAACTTTAAGAGAGAATAGTAATAGAATAAAGCAAATCGTGACTATAAAACATATAGATTTAGGGAAGAAAAACCTAGAAAAATTATTACACGTTTCAGTGTCCAAAATATTATGAATTTTTGTTTAGCCAAAGACATTCTGTTTGAACTGGCGCTTTTCAGACGAAATTAGTAATATAGGGATATCCAACTTAACTGACATGTTCTGCAAATTGAAATGTTTTCACAATGGGTTTGGAGATTCTTACTTTAAGAACAAGTTAGGTCAACTAGGAAGTTACAACTTGCTGGTGTATTTCAAAGATAGCGACGTCGTAATTTTCTTTTTAAAAAGGCAGAATCAAAAAGAGAAATTGGATGAACACTTAAAAGATCTGACTGACCTCAACCCACTGCCTGAGATGCTGGTTGGAACCAGAAGAATGCCAAATGCTAGCCAGTACTTGCAGGAAGAGAAATAGTACAGGCATTGAGTTTATGGGCTGTTGCAACAATAGCTGTAAAAGAGACCAATAATATATGTAACTCAAGCCAATCACATACGCAGAATCCCTAAAACATAAACCCCAAGCCTTTCTTTGGACTTGCGTACGATTTTGAAAAGGTATACACCATGGCACAGCAACAACAATAGTCGTTGAACAGAAACCTAGGACTGCATAAATTATCTGAGCCATTAAAGTAGCATCATAACTACCTGTACCAAATGCAACATCTTGATATTTAGTGATATAATGTAAAACCAGCATCCCTGGGAACAAGTGCATCAAGGAAACCATGGTCATAAAGTTCTTTTTTGACCGTCGGGACCACAGAAGAGAAACTAAGCTTATGTTGATTAGGATGATCCCTGAAACCAGCTGGAACAACTTTATATAAGTGCTTCCCGCTTGCTCTAACCATTTTGAAATATCAGGAAGATTAGTCCAATTAACACCGCCTTGATGCCATCCTCTCAAAAATCTCCCAGAAATGAGAATCACAAAAATTGAGCAAATCTGGATGTAATTATTTGTCTTTGGACCCAAGGTAGCACTTGTATTTTTCTCTGTCCTTGTTGCGATATGCTGCATTACTTTTCGGAGAGATAACAAATAACGCGAGGATGTCATGAAATACCATATGTATTGCTCTTCCTCCACCAGAGAACTGGATCCCATGCTTATGACAACAATAACGATTACCATAAGAATAAAAATCTCATCCAAATGCCACCAGCTTAGGTCATTATTGGCACTAGAAAACTGCTGATTCTGCTCAGAGAAAACTTGCTTCCCTAGAAGAAACAGAAGGCTCAGCAGTATCAAACATGAAACGAGCATAGCTGCTACTCCAAATATAAGTCGGCCAACAGGTTTCTGAAAAACATTAAATAAAAATTATAGGAATATCGCAAAAAGGTAATACTTTCTGGAAATGCAAAAAAAGTTTTTTGTAAGGTTAAACTCACGTCAGTTGCTCTATGAGATAGCCACTCACTTGCAGTTCTTAAGAAGTCATGATATGCCACAAGAATGTTGTGAAAATTATCCCCACTAGCTGATCTATATGTAATATAGAAGAAAGCAACACAAGAATTAGCATTTTTCCCAAATAAAAGTTCTGAGAAAAAGTATATCAAATTGGCTATTACAAACCATCAACCACCTTTTCTCTTCCCCAGACTTCCAAGATCTGTGAAGATCTGCAACCTTCATATACAAACAACAAAAAGTCTCTTCCAGACTACTGTAACCTCTTGTCCTCTCAGATCCATCATCCCTGAAGTTGTCGTATAAGAAGTTTTCACATACTAAACCAGGTAATTGCGCTTCAAGTAGCCTAAGCAATTGCCAGGAATTCAACTCCAATAACCTGAGTTGTTGGTCAACTGAAACACTTGAAGAAAATGAAAGAGGAACATGACTAACTTTATAACGGCATATATGGTTAGAAAAGACAAAATACATAATTTTGACAAGATAATCACAAAAAATGACAGGACTGAAAAGAATATATCTAGATTACTATATATGCTGCTGTTTAGATCTTCCATTTCATAGAAAGTGCACTGCCACAACATAACCATATCAGGATATTCAGTCGAGCCTGATTTATCTTGTCAGACTTGAGCACCAAGCCTAATGAGAATTCCAACCATACCCATTAGCCCTGAGCCTATTCAAGGTGATCCAATGACATGTTGTCAGGAGTCAAAGTATAACCTCTCAATATTAGGCGTCATAATATAATATTGAAAATGCATACTTCAGTTTGATCCATGGGTGAAGCCCATTTTACTCTGAGGAACTTCACTCCCGAATGAACTAGCATTCACTATCATGAGCCATCAAGGAGAACTCTCAATCTCAGACTGAATTAAGCCCCAAAAAAATGTCCATTCTAGTCCAGCGTTATTTAAAAAGGATGGAAATCTCCATAAGTGATTTTTTTGTGGGTAACTGCATATAGCAGTGCCCAGTTTCCCATCAAGATCAACCACGATAATTCCCGGAACCACAAGGCATATGTATAAACTTGGATTCTCTGGAAACCTTCAAATACTGTGAAGAACATAGGAGAAGCACCCCATGTAAAACTTGTGATTACATCATTAGCAATCAAACTAGATTAAGTTGCCTTTAACTCCCATACGATTAAACACAATAGATTTGTGCCATCTCAACTTCACCATTCAATCAACAACAGCCAAGAAGAATGCAGTCGGAGTATATTTTAAGTGTAGAACCAGTATGATAAAGTGGAAAAAATTCAGAAATCTTGACTAGTAATTGAATGAATTACAGGTAACTTGATAAACTGTGCTCTGTGTAAGGAACTTTCTCATTCGTTATTCTGATACACAGAAAAACAAGATGAAGAAAAATGCAGAATTCAATTCCTCAAGCCCATGCCTTACTTGTGGATGCAGAAGGCAACAGGATATCCAAACACAGGCTACACAGATTCCCCTAGACTCCTATTTAGATAGTCATCATCACTATGTAACACCTATTTTGACACTTGTCCTTTACAATTATCACCACAATATCAACATTCTATAATGGCTCAGAATTAACAACATAAACTATCAAATCAGACCTGTTAATGATATGAAAGTTTCTGGCATCAACATGCCAACATTGTTCTTTGGTATTGGAACACCAAAAAGAAGAGCTAATGTTGAAGCAAGGTCCACCTGAAACACCAGATTTACGAATAATAAATAAATAAGTTGATGACAAACCAATCTTATCAGTGTCAAATAAGGAAACCCTACAACTACTATCAAAGATATATTTTTAAAAATAAAATGAACCTCCTTACTTTTAACAACACTTGTATTTCAAGTTTTATTTTGAAAGAACTTCAGATAAAACTTAATTCTAGCAACTCTTTTATTCCGATATTTATTTTGAAAAGCCAATATTGCATAGTTTTGTATTAACTCTCATGCAGAACATGGGTGAAACACTAGCTATATTTAGAGACTTTCTGCTAACTTGGCTATTTCTTTTTGAAGCATACTAATCAGAATGGAGATACTGCTGTACCTTAACCCCCTAGCAGGCTAGCACAAATAACTGTTTCTTGCAAAGATCTGACGCACGCAAATGATAAGAAATGGCAAGTGATTCCAATTTCCACCAATGAAATAATCGATTAAAAGTTAATCAACAATAAAATTCATAGTCAGATACCTGGTTTGCTTTATTAGTGGTGCCTGAGGTACTTCCAAAATTTGTAGGACCAATAAATAGTGCCAAAGAGTCAGTTTCCTCATATGATGATCCTCCATGATTTCCATTTTCAGTCATTCCATGGTCACTTACTACCAACTGCAGATAGGTGCACCATAAACAAGATAAGGGATTATTACATTCAGAATATTGAAATATGATGTTTTGTTGAGTAATCAAATGATATCTTCCAAACTAGAGGAGTATAATGCCACAAACACTTGTTCCACCATTCAACAGGAATATTAGGTAATGTGTCATATTCAGATGTTAAAAAAAACTAAAAACAAGAAATAATACTTCAAATTTGATCAAGATGTAGGTCAATATTTTTAAACCCTAAAGCTAGGTGAAGCTCAAGGTAGGTGCTTCGCGTCGCTTAGTCAATGCTTCAGAGCAAGCATCAACATGTTAAGGAATGAGCTCATCGCGTATGGGCTCTACTTTGGAGAGAGCAGCACTGAACAATAAAAAACCAGCACAGAGATATTAATTGTTGAGGAAATTGAGTCTGTTACTTATTAAGAAAAGGAATTTAACATTTAAATAGAAGTAAACTAGCTAGGAGATAATCAAGTTTGATGTCATGGCAACTGTCAACAACTTCCATTCCCATGAATTTTTTGAAAAGAGCTTTAATGCCACTTATGTGGCTTTGATTCCTAAGAAGAATGGTGCCAAGGAGCTGAGGGGTTTCAGACCCATCAGCTTATAGGGAGTGTATACAAATTAATATCCAAGATCCTAACTGAAAGATTAAAGAAGGTGATGCACAAGTTGGTAGACACACAACAGATGACCTTTTTGAGGGGAAGACAAATTATTTATGTGGGCAAAATTCAGAGACAATCAACCATCTATTTTTACATTGCAAGATGACCAGGCAGTTATGGAATTTGTTCACAAGCTTTAGAGGTATAAGGTGGACAATGCCAGGTAGAACATCTGATGCTTTGATGAGCTGGAATTCAGAAGGAAATAGCAGCACAAACGAAGATAGATGGAGAATTATCCCTGCAGCAATTTGGTGGACAATTTGGAAGGAAAGAAACTCCAAGTGTTTTGAAGATGCTAGTAGTTCCTTACAAAGGATTAAGATGAATCATATTTTTATGTTTTGTTATTGGTGCAAATCAGAGTATATAGATGATCCAATATCTGTTATAGACATCCTAGGGTTCTTATGAGATGATATAGGCTTATGTGGTTTTGTCTATTGTTGTATCTTTTGGGTTTGGATCCACTGATGTAAACACTTCATTTTGGCTTCCAACACTTTGTGTTAATTGATTTATAGAAAGTTTGTTACCTTGTCAAAAAATAAAAATTAGCTAGAAAACCTGAAGTACAACTTAACTGCATTGTAGCTTCTATATCAATTTTGAGCTTATTTTACAGTGTTCTTTTACTTCTATATTTCACTTAATTATAGTTTTTTCAATTACTTTGTTCAAATATTTTTTTGTGCCTATATTTGTTGTGTAAATTACATTTATACTTTTTTTTTAATCATTGCACTTTACTTTAGTAAATCTCAAACTTCAATTATGCATAAAGCTGCCGCAAACTTTGAACATTTTTGCATTTGACAATACCGATGTAGGATTTACATTTGTTTCAATGATCCAAGATACAGTTATATGTTGTCACATTAGAGAACCAAAGGAATAATAATACGTGGAGTCTGACTTCTCTACTATAATTGTATCATGAAGAAAGCCTGATACACTTTATACAGTTGTCACTGTCGAATAGAGAATTGCACACATCGCTATGAAGCATCAGTTTTAGTTAGCTATTGAAAAGGGGAGAGGGAAAAGAAAAAGGCAAGTACTCAAATGCCATAGTTAACGGCAACAATGGTTCATCATTTGTTACTACTTCATAGCTATAGCAGGGAAATGCTCACAAGTACGGAATATCACCAGATAACTGCTAGCTTACATAACTCTTGGAGAAAAGATAGAAGCACAAACCAAGAGTGTCCGTCCTTGATCATTATTGTTGGTAGGTAAAGAATTTAGATCGATCGTCTTGATCACTTCATCCATCTCTCCGAGTTTGGGGGCCATCAGCACACTGTAATAAACACCCCAACAAGGTGTTATAAATGTATTATCAACTTTTTTATTCGGAAACTCAATGCAAAGTAACATGGCAACACCTATTGCGCCCACCAAGATGTCCAACATGATCCAAGCCAAGATAATGAAGAATCTGAAACAGTGCAAGTTTGTGTTAAATCAAGTAGTGCCAAACAAAACAGTAACTCCACAGAAAGAACCACATGAACCATCAGCAACATGTTCATGGATCTCACATGATGCCCCATTTAGAATATAACTGACCAACATAAGCCATATTCAGAAGGAAAATAATCTAGACGTTTCGATAGAGAGAGGGACCACTTTCAGTTATTTTGAGAGGAAAATCCCGAACAAAATATGCAAGATAGACTTTCAGTAAAATTAATTAATAAAGATCTTGTACTAGAACATCTAGATGTATCTGCTAGTTCAATAATGATTTCCACATATGTAGGAAATAATTATTCTCGAAAAAGAAAGCTGTTCAATAAGTTTACTAGTGTTAGTTGAATTTGAAACACCGACCGGACATGCTAAGATAATTGGCAAATAGAATGCAAATATAGTTGTTCAATTGAAGGATAACAATACATGTATGAGCTTAGGAAATAAGATTTAGGAATCATGTTGTAAATTTGAGCACTCAAAGCAGCAGATTTTGGAACATCTTATATGAAGACCAGTTTAATATATACTCAAGAAGGAAAATCTGTTTACTTCAGCATCTGATTAGTGGTAAAAATAGTGACATTCAGTATCGGCAAAAGCACTATGTCCTACTAAACGAAGCAAATCAAAAACGATGATTTAGAAGCTGAGTTGGTCAAAACCTAAGTGATGAGGCCTTAGCACTTTGGTCAAAAGACAAACATGTAATAAAGAGCACTTTCGTACATAGCAAGTTGCCACTTCATGAAGCCTTTAACACTTTAATACTGAGAAAGTGAAGCAAGTTCAACAAAGTCTGCTCCATTCACTCACTTCTATCTAACTTTCTATGTCAAGGCAAGCCCTTGGGAAGCAAAGCACTCTTCCTTTACTTGCGGCAATAGATCTGGATCTTTTCCTTCCAGTGCTAACCACAACTTAGATTGCCTCAGTTCATTTTAGAAGCAACTTTTCATGTAAGCTAAAACTTAATTTGCTAGGGATAGGCATTTTCTGCATCACATGGCTAAATTATCCTTGATGAATTACACACATCAATAATGATGAAATGACAATGAAACCTAGACAAAAGTACCCAATTACGATGATGATGATGATGATATGATGATTTCTGAGGCTGAATTGGGATTAAGAACAACAATTACTGCTATATTGTAAGACACAAAGCCAGCTGTTTATGCTCTTCTTCTGGTTGCTGCCACTGAGTATGCTCCTTTAATTCTATCATTTTGAGCAACTATTGTTCTCTTTGTTTTCTCTCGATTGATTTTACATGTTAATTTTCCTGGCAGCAGTAAGATTATATGGAATATTCAGTGTAAGGACTAAGTCCATATATACTAGATATTTGCTTGCCATTTTTTCTTGAAGTCTGTGATAAAGTGTTGCTCGTTCCTGGCGTCCAGCTAAAACTTCCCTAGGAGCCTTGCAGCATCGTATTTCCCCAAATTGAGGACCTCCTATTCAGCCAAAGCAAAACGCAAAGTCAGGATTGGGCTACATAGGCCAAACCCTGATATGTAAATATCCACACATGCAATGTTCAACTAGTTCTTAGGAAAATGTCTTAACAAATAAAGGGACAAATAGAAGGGACAGATATATTACCAGAAGACTCCAGTCAGCGCGACTAAGCTCATCAACTAAATGTCGAGATACATTTTGATCTACTTGGACAGTGTCTTTCACCTGCAGGATGCATTCCATAAGCAGCTAAAAAAAACTTCAACTTTCAGCACCAAGTACAGGCAGAGCATTTAAATCTTACACCTTAAGCAGCATTCTGACTGACCTTAGACCTAGATGTAGATAACACCCTCCACCCCAATATATTGTCTTACTTTCAAAACTAAACTGAACTAATCAAATCCATTTATTAGCATTAATTCTTGCCTGGACAAATGAATGATAAAACAGTAAGAGAAGAAAACCGTATTCTTTCCCCAAGTACAACTTCGGAGATATATTTCCCCACATTCACCTCGTCTTTCTCCACAGTTATAAGATCCTCTCTTGGTAAAACTGATCTCCTTCCACTTCCTCTCTGATCTTACGGTATCTGTCTATCTCTTTTTTCAATTTTATCTTCTGGCTCACATTTACTGCACTCCTTTCTAGTTCCAAATATATCTTCTTAAGACATAAAAGAGAATGGTCACAATAAGTTTGACTAAGCTTAGCTTCTTCCGCTGATAGTCTATCTGCTTCTTCGTCACTAGTTTAAATTCTGTGGTGTGCATGGAGAACATGAAGAATGCTATTTTAGTCCAGTAAATGAAATTTTGTCAATGAAGCATAACTGGAAAAGTACAGTTTAAATTACCTTTATGATCTGCAAAAAATTGAAGCAAAAAATTTACATGAATAAGAAAAAGATAGGAGCATACATATGTTTAAGCACAATTTGTAGCACAAGTGAACTTCATTTACTGAAAACAGTGTTTCGAAGATAAATGGAGCTAGGTCCGAGAAGATATCCTAACAGTAACAATTTTTCACACTAAACGGCTATTTTTTTATCAAGAAGCACTAAACAACTGTTCGATCGAACAAATAACTGAAAGAATGGTAACTCACTAGCATGTCTGAAGAGACATTCTATGATTTTGCAAATTAAGAAATAAAATAAAATAATGAAGGAAAAGATACCCAAAAACACATAAAGCTGGAAAGGGAACTAACTTAAAGGACTGCAGTGTGACAGAAAAAACCACACCACTAGAGGGGAAAAAATAGCTACACCACAACAAGAGCAGAAGGAGAGAAAGGAGAGTTATTGAATAAGAATGCTTCAACTTTCTGATATAAAGAGACTTACAAAGAAACTGCTAACGCCATCATGCCTCGAAAACTTTCCAGGAAACAACTTAAGCCATGTGTCATCACCATGCATCACGATTTTCCAACCAACTTTTAGGAATTGCACTGCAACAGGAAGAGAATCTGTGAGTGATGTTAAGGCATCTAATCTGGAAACCACTTAATCAATTGATAAGCTATAACTCAAAAGGGATTTTCTACTTATTTAATAGAATCTTAACAAGAAATTCCCAACTAACCAATTATGTTGTCATCCAACAGAGCTTGCGTGTTGAAATTGAAAGCAACATCCAAAAATCCCCCAACTGCACCAGAAACCATGGCCTGCAAGAACACAGCTATTGAGAAGCCTACTTCTCAAAAAAGAAAATTCTCCAAAATCCATTTGATTACCTTCAAGCGAGGCATTGTGACAGTAGGAGGTGCAGCCTTTGCATGATACCCGATTGCTCTCCCCTTAGTCAATAATGATTGAGTATATGGCATAGCTTCCTTGAAAGACTTCGGTGGAGGTTCACCATCTTTCCCAAGCACGAATTCGGCTGGAAGACCATCAATAACCTAAACAAATAGATTTTATAGAAAAAGACATAAGCTTTGTTATGAAAAAGAAATCATGTTTCATGGAAGATTAAACTAATAAAACCACTAACCAGGAGTATCAAGCGGTCAAATAAAGGAGGCACCAAAGACAATTCCTGCAGTTTTACCAAATTCAACACCGTAACTGGTTAAGGGCGATAGAGCACTTTAAAATATCCATTGCAAAAGCAACAGAAAAATGGCATCAACTGATCAACATGTACACCAGAAAACAACATGACATGCTTACTGGAACAGAGAATTCTATAGAAATCTCAACAAGTTTCAAACTTTCAAGAATCTTAACAAATTCTGCAACATGCCAAACTGTATTCATAACTATACATAACGATATCAGTCATATATATTACTTCATATCAATGGGAGAACACCATATCTAAGCTGACACAACATGAATAATTTTTTTTTTTTTAACTACAAATATGATCTTCTTAGCCCAAAAAGAACCCCACCCCACCCCCAACCCCCAAAAAAGACACCAACCTGGTACAAATATTTGAGCTGACTATCTGATAAATTAGTCGTATTCTGAAACTCAGCTGAATCTGCTCCAGGCGGATAAAAACTCTCGACCCCACTGAAGAAAATGAGAATTCCCATATAAGAGAATGCCAGAAATTGAACCAAAAAAACAAAACAAAAGAAGGGAAGTCCCAATATGAAATACAAATGAAAATTCCAATACAAATTGCATAATTGGGGTTTTAAGAAACGAAACTGAAAAATCAATTTTTTTTTTGAGTACCTGAATCCGGAGAGTGCTGGCTTAACAGGGAAGAAACCAAGAACAAAGAGAGCAAGGCCAAATACTTGGATCAAAACTGCTAATACTGCAATTACTGTTAGCTTTTTGCATGTTAATGAAGATGAATCCATTTTTTTTCGCCTCCTTCCTCTTCACTCTCTGTGTGTTTATTTTCAAGATCCTGAACTCTCTCAACTATTGGGCTACACTGCTGAGCTTTCTATTTTCTTTTACCAATGCCCTTAAATTGGGGGTGCAGAAAAATAGTTTAAAAATTGTTTAGCTTCTTTTATTTTTCACTCCGCTGTCCTATCTATATTAGAGTCGCAATTAATTAGGATTGCGTTACTATAATACGAGCCTTTTCAACAGAAAATATTTCATATGCTTGAAATTTCATAATTTTGTGGAGGAATTTCGGTTATTTCATCTTAACCCATTAGACTCAGCTTTATCAAATAATTATGATAGGTTTTTAATACTTTATTTTTAATTTTATTCGGTACTATCTCCATTTCATATTAATGGTCGTGATTTATTTTTTAAAAGTTAATTAATTAATTTTTAAAATTAAATTGAAAGATTTAATATTTTAAAACTAAAATTTAGATAGTCAAAAACTATACAAAAAGTACTTTAAGCTATAACTTTCTCCCGTCAATTTGATAAAAATATATATATATTAAAATATTAATTAAAATTACATAGTTTGACTCTCGAGAAGTAAAATATGACAACTAATATGAGATAAAGCGAGTACTATTTTATTAAACACAAAATTTAAGAAGAAAATGAATGGCATCTAGACTTGCGATTTTAAAAATGTTACAATAGCTTTATACTTGTAAAAATGATGGGTGAAAATCGTTTTTACCATCCAACTTTTCTTTAAATATCAAACTTCCCCCTCAACTTTAAATAAAAGATATTCTCCCCTCTTTATTCTAATTGATTTTTCAAAATTTCTATTTTACCCTTCAATCCTTCATGTATATAATACTCTTTTATATTATATATAATATTTATTTTTTAACATAGATATTTATAGTTTCTTATTTAAATTCACTAATATCATAAGTAGAACAATACTTTTATGAATTTATCACAAAATCTGATGCTATTCACATGTATTTATGTTTCTCTTTTTCTTTTATCTTCTATTGTCTATGTAAATAAATAAAATTTGATTGTTACTAATAGAATATTTCGTAACTTATAGTTTTAAATTAATTTACATTATAAATAAATAATTTTTAAATTTGTTTCTATTTTTTTTATATTTCATACTTTGAAATATATTTGTAAAATTATTAACTTTAATTTTCACTTGTATAAATAAATATTAGAGTTTTGATTAATATTATTAGTAATATATATATAATGATTTAGAAAAAGGAAAAGAAGAAGACAAAGTTTATAATATAAAAGTAAAACAAACATTTTAAAAAGTCAATTAGGATAAAAAGAAAGAAATATCTATCGTTCAAAATTGAGAGGAGAGTTTAATTTTTAAAAAACACTCGTTTTCACCCACAAATGATTCATTACAAATAAAATGAAAAACTTAAAATTAAAATTATTTATGAATAAATTAAATAAGGTAGAGTCACATTTGGCTGGCTTCATATGCTAAGTTTTTCCTTGAATATATGTTTGCTTCAGTGGGCTTATTCCAAACATATTATTATTGTTTTAGAAAATATGAAGATAAATATTATGCTAAAATTTAAAAGTGAAAACTAAAATATAGCTAATATAATATTTACCGATCATTTTTTAGTTACTTAGTATAAAATATAGTACCTCAAGTATAATTTCACATAAATAAATTAAATATAATTTATTATTATAATTTTATGTAAAATAGTGCACCGAATATATTATTATTATTATTTTAGAAAATATGAAGATGAATATTATGTTAAAATTTAAAAATGAACACTAAAATATAGCTAATATGATATTCACCAATCATTTTTTAGTTACTTAGTATAAAATACAGTACCTCGAATATAATTTCACATAAATAAATCAAATATAGTTTTTAATTATTATTTTATATAAAATAAAAAAAATGAAATAATTAACCCATGACGAATAATCTATAAGTCCAATATATAAATATTTCATACATTACTATTACATTAACTCTTATTGGTAGCCAAATGACCTCTTAATGTGCACAATGAGATAGAACCATGGGTGAGCCACCTTATGTGAAAAATGATTTAATACACGTTCTATATTGAAAATTTATGTGATGACCCGATATACACTCTTCGTTGAACTCACGACCTCAGTTGCTTAAAAGCAAACTATATGGATGGGGTATACTTTATCTACAAATATTATAATTAATATTTTTGTAAAAAATTCTATGTATGTTACGATCTGAAACTACCAACAAACTAGAATAATATTTTAATATTTTGATAGCATGGAGCTACCATAGGTGAACTTCAAAGGAGAACATTTGATAGCACAGAGCTATTACTATCTTATACTCCTACCTACCTTACGAGGATAGAGAAATTCTTTCTGCTCAAGTAAAATATAACAAAACAAAAGAATCAAAGAATACAGTAGAAAAAATTTCATGACACTCATAACACGTGCATCAATATCATTATGAAACGATAACAAAAAGAAATTTTACTGTTGCAGCATATCATATATTGTTCACGCCTTACATATCAGAACATTCCTTTCTACTGACGTCGTTGTTGCCAAGATGCTGCATTCATATTACTAATATCAATTCTTTTACCTCATATCAACATCTTTTTTCTACAAAGACGGACAATATTCTCCTCATGAGGTCCTTTATATGCATGGATTTGAAAAGTTTCTATAGCTGCACTCAAAGTCAGATTGATAACTTTAACGGTCATAAAGAATTCACGATACTCTGCCAAAAAGAAGTTGACATTTTCAATATAGGATAGATCAAGATAGACGATGCAAATTAGCAAGAGTGAGAACATAATATTTAAAGATGATTTATTTAGAATAGCAGCAGTCAAAAGCATACTATTTTTCCCATATTCACATTAGCTATATTTATACTAACGAATCAGCTTGATATGTCAAATTTCCCCCCTCCACAGAAGTTAATCAATTCCAAAGTTTAAAAATGACAACGGTTTGTGTTTTTGAGCCTGTAACCAAAGATCACTGCCACGAGAAGCTTGATTATTTGTCTCTCGCAAATGAAAATGCTGACCTGCTGCCACTACTATTCAATATTGATGCAGAACTTGCATATCTCCTCATACACTAAAAGATAGCTCCTGCTTGAGAAAATCCTAACAAACAGAACAATGACCAGCTGTAGTAGATTTAAAAATTCTGAAGAGAAGACAACCATTGCTCCATGTACTTCTTACCCTCTGCAAGTATTAAAAGGAATTTTAGACACGCTGAAGGAACTAAGATCATATATGCTCGTATGTTTTATGGAGACTAGAAATACAAGCATAAAGATGATACATAGTAATCTAGCAAGAATAACTCATAAAAAGTTCTGCAAGCTTTGAAGTGGTTAAGGAAAATACAACTCTAATAATATACAGTTCACTGGCCAGGTAGAAACAAGGGTGAAGGAACATAAAGCTGAAAAAGGTTATCCAACATATAGCACCTGGATGGCTTAGTCTTCACAACTATACTGCTGCAGTCAATGGTAGAACCTGGGTAATTTGGGATGATAGGAAATTGGAGTTGAAGCTCATTACAGTGATATATGGTTACAATACTGCTGAGCAAAGGAAGTGTTTGTGGGATGAAGTCAATGGGATAACTCTGACAATGACTAAAGAATGGATAATAGGGGGGAGACTTCAATGCTGTCCTAACAGTCCAAGATAAACTCTATGGCAATCTAATTACTGTTGCGGAACTTAAGGATTCACAGAATGCATTAGTACAGCTGATCTTATTGAACTCTCTTGGAGAGGTGATTATTATACTTGGACCAACAACCAGATTGGTATTGATAGAACATATAGCAGAATTGATAGACTATTTGGAAATGAAAATTGGCTCAAAAAATGGGGACATATCACTACTGAGTATGGTTTGCCATATTTCTCAGATCATGCCCCTATGTTACTACATCTTACACAGTGTGGCTGGAAGCCCAAATTGCCTTTTAGATTCTTTAATGTTTGGAAGGATCATAAGGAATTCATACCTATTGTCACTAGGGGTTGGAAGAGCAAAGGAAATGGAGGAAGTATGCAGAGAATATGGTTAAAGTCGAAACTTCTGAAGCCTGCTTTCAAGGAGCTAAACAACACAGAATTCAAATCTGTCACACAGAAGATTAGTGCCTACAGAGAAGAATTACAGACTCTGCAAAATGAGATGAGATCAGATTATTCTGATAGTTTATTACTGAAGGAGAGAGATATTCTTCTCTAGCTGGAGAAATGATCACATGTTGAAGAAAGTATGATGAGGCAGAAGGCAAGAGTGCAGTGGATTAAATTGGGGGATGCTAACACCAAGTACTTCTCAGCAGTTATGAAAGAAAGGCAACAAAGAAAGCAACTAATTACACTTCACTCACTGAGAATCTGTTGAAGGATCCAAATGAGATTAGAGAGGAAATAGTGCAATTTTATAAAGGGCTTTTGGGATCTGCAGCTATTAGTCTCCCAGCAGTCAATAGGCAGATTATGGCACAAGGACCTACCTTGAAGCATGATCAACAAATGACATTGTGTGTCGAGATCACAGAAGATGAAATCAAAGAGGCACTGATGAATATTGGAGATGACAAGGCACCTGGTGTGGATGGATTTAATGCTACATTCTTTAAAGCTGCCAGGCCCGTGATTGAAAATGATATTTACAAAGCAGTGCAAGAATTCTTCCATACATGTAAGATGTTCAAGCCAATATACTGCACTGCCATTACCATAATCCCTAAGACTGCTAGTCCCACCACTGTGACGGAGTATAGGCCTATTGCTTGTTGTACAGTATTGTACAAATTGATCTCTAAAGTACTTGCTTCTAGATTACAAAGAGTCATTGCCACTGTAATTTGTGAAGCACAATCTGGTTTCATACCTGGGAGAAAATATCTGATAACATCATACTGGCCCATGAATTGGTTCAAGCATATAATAGGAAGAATGTGTCTCCAAGATGTGTGCTAAAGATTGATTTGCAGAAGGCATATGACGGTTTGGAATGGGTGTACATGAGGCAGGTTATGGAGTGTCTTGAATTCCCTCCTAAGTTCATAGGGTGGATAATGGAATGTATGCAGACAGACTCATATTCCATTGGCATTAATAGGGAATACACTTCACCATTTGAGGCTAAGAGAGGACCGAGGCAAGGTGATCCACTCTCCCCCTATCTATTTGCTATAGCTATGGAGTATTTAAGCAGAATCTTGACTGGATTGAAGGGAGATACAAGCTTCAAGTACCACCCTAAATGCGCCAAACTAAATGTGACACACCTTAGCCATGCAGATAATCTTCTTATGTTTGGCAGAGGTGGGTGATATCCTATCCATTGCTGCATTGAATAGGAGTTCCACTCAATTTTCACTAGCCTCTGGATTAAAAGCAACATAGAGAAAAGTTGTACGTATTTTGGAGGAACTTCACAAGCAGTGCAAGATAGGGTATTACGACAGCTTGGGCTTGACAAAGGAGTGTTGCCATTTAAACATCTTGGAATACCATTGGATACTAAAAAGCTTTCTATACTACAGTGGCAGCCGCTCATTGATAAAATTGTCAAGAGAATAACATAAAATTAGCTTATGCAGGCAGATAACAGCTAGTCCAAACAGTTTTATTTGGAATGCAGGTATACTGGTCACAGATGTTCCTTTTTCCTGCTAAGGTAGTGAAGACAATTGAAGCATTCTGTAGGAGTTATGTCTGGTCTGGTGCAAATACAATAACTAAGAAAACTCTTATTCCATGGGATAGAATCTGCACACCAAAATGTAGTGGAGGCCTCAATATTATCAATCTAAAATTTTGGAACAAGGCTGCCATTGCTAAACTCTTTTGGGACCTTACTCATAAACAAGATAAGCTATGGATTAGGTGGATCCGTACTTACTATATAAAAGGATAGAATATACAATTTATGGAGATACCAAAGCAGGCTTGCTGGATGATGAGGAAGATCATAGCAGCAAGGAAGACTTGGGAGCAAACAGATGCTATTAGGCCATCACCTAAAGGAATGATCCGACAAATCTATCTTCAGTTTCTTGGAGATGCTCCTAGGATGACTTGGAAGTGTCTAATGTTTGGGAATGATGCCAGACCTAAGGCTGTATTTATCATGTGGCTACAGATGCATGCAAAGATTCTAACTAGGGACAGGTCACTGCGATAGAGACTCAATGTAAACCCCTTTTGTGGATTGTGCCAAGCAGAGCCTGAAACCAGAGACCATTTTGTTGCTCAATGTGTGGTAGCAAAACATATCTGGGACAGAATCTTGAGGTGGATGCAGAGAACTAATTAGACGTTCAATACTTGGGAGGACCATCTTCACTGGATCATGCAGAATGCAAAGGGAAAGACACAATAAGCCCAGATTTTCAAGCTAGTTTATACAGAAACAATGTATGCATTCTGGACGGAGAGAAACCAAAGAATTTTTTAACAGCAGGCAATAGATATTGACTTGATAGCTAGGAGAATAGCATAGATATGTAATGTTAGAGCTAGACCAAGCATTAGGAAGACTGTTCAGTCATGGCAGATGTAATAGAATTCTTACTTTGAGAGGAGGGTAACATGTAGGACAAATAGCAAAGGAGGCATGTGAGGTACTGATTTGATTTAGAATAAAGCTAACTGTTTTGTATTGTTCTTACTGGTGATTAATATAAAGCTTAATCACCCAAAAAAAATACAATTCTATCCTTGGAAACTATTGAGGGGGAAAACGTTTAGGATTAAAAATAAAATGAAAAATTAGAGGACTCAATACATTGCTGTTTTAATCTCACTCCACTTCCCTTTTAGAGTTAAACTAAACAAAGGAAGGGAAGGATTACTTTTTTTCCCCTTCCTTTCTCTCCTAACTCTAGCTTCAAAGAAAAAAGTCCGTTCTTTTTCCATTGCTCTCTCCATGTTTAGACATATCTTTAAGAGTTAAACTAAAAAAGAGGCTGGAGTGAAAAGTATAATATTACCAAGAGAAAGCATGTAGAACTCACTTCATAATGTAGTATGAAACTTCATTGGATGTTTTCATAGTCAAATTACACAAAAAGATAATAAAGCTCATTAATTGTAGTCCTAACAGTATTAAATGCTCACCAGTCCATACTCCAATAATATTCATCTATCCCCAAAGCAACTATTGCTTATTAATATCTAAATCCAATGATAGTACTCTATCCATCTGTGCGCAGACAGGGGACGGGCTCCTATTTTTAGAGCTATTATGCGATGCTTGTAACCACAAGCTTGATAACATAAAGGATAACAGTAAGGCAGCTCATCTATATCTTTGTCAAGAATATATCTACAGCTCTTACCAGCAGAATACTCATTTGAAAGGTTCTCAATGGCACTTAAAAACTGATTGTTTGGCTCTTCTATCTCTCTAAAATCATGCCTATAGCAAGGAACCAGCACCGCAAAACTGTCATCTGCCTCATCATCATTCTGGAAATCAGGGGCATGTGGTTCCAGCCACCCAATTGACCAGTCAGAGTCATCGGATTCAGAACCTGATAAACAAACACCATCTGATGGCACCACCACCACATCATATTTCTTATCAACCCTCTTCCTCTCCTCTCTACTCTTCCATTTCCTCTTCACTTTCCTAGTAGTTGAGGCTAGATTAGCCCTCCTCACTGACTTAAACTTCAAGCTATCACTTTGTTCCTTCAACCCAAATCCAAAGTCTTGCAAGGGATTCATTGAAGACCCATTAGATGCTGGTTCCTTCTCTTTCACACCCCACCACCACCATGACAAACGAGTCAAAGAAACTGCCATTTCATCCAAAATGGATTCTAGAAACGATCAAAGTTGAACAAAGGTAGGGAAGTATTACTTTTTCCCTCTTCCTTTCTGTCCCAACTCTAACTTCAAAGAAAAAAGTCAGTTCTTTGTCCATTGTTCTCTCTATGTTTAAACCTTTCTTTAAGTATAACATTACCAAGAGAAAGCATGTCGTTCAAGCACTCCAAAACAAGTATCGCAGCTCGGCAAAGAACCATCAATGGGCTGTAAATTGGTTCGAATAAACAAACCAAAATGATGTTAGTTATTGTTCACATAAAGCCAATGCCTATAGTAACCATTTCTAGTCCCGTCTACTCAATAAAAAACAAATAAAATATTCATTTAGAAATAGATACCTCTTCTTTAGGCCGGCAACAATAGATAATTTTATCATCATCATCGAGACTATTGATACCAACATGAATTTGAAAAGTCTCGATAGGAGTAACAAGAGTGAGATTCGACACTTTCACAGTCATCCAGTATTGATAGTATGTGGAAGCTGAAAAATTCACTTTCTCAATTTTCAAAACTTTGTATTTGAAAACCTACAAAGAGAGTCACTATTAGTTGAAAAATAAACAGAAGGATAGTCGGTCATAAATCACAGAAAGTAAATTAAAGTGTGTATATACATTGCACTCTTTGTTATTATATTCCATGATAGCTTTGTTAGCCAATTCCCTCAGTAGCTCCCGATGTCTGAAATCCCCAAGTGGTTCTAATGGTAGTACTGAAGCACCCCAAGGTGAACCGGTATGGGCGTCAATGTCAAAACACTATCAAAGAAATCAAAGAAGCCAACACTAGAGTGTGAGTGATTAAAACTATCAATTCATAGGGCTAATAAATAAATTCAGCTTAAATACTTATTATAGCAACCACTTAGTTTAAAGCACAATGGGGCCAACACAATACAGATAAACAATATAGATTTAATGTCAAAATACAGTTTCCAGGTGAACTCACATACAACATACTCCTGCATCGTAAAGGTAGAGAGTTTGTTTTCAATAAACCCAGACAAACAACAACATATCCAGGTAGACTCAAGTACAACAACATATCCCAGCCTTGTAAAGGTAGAGGAGTTTGTTTTGGATACACCCTCGGCAAACAACAACAACATACCCAGGTAGACTCAGTACTACAACAACAATACACCCTGTCTTGTAAAATGTAGAGAGTTGTCTTCGATAGACGCTCAGCAAATAATAACAACAACATGCACAGGTAGACTCAGGTAATTCATATAATTAATGAAACAAGCTATAATGTCAACTTAAGGATATGAAATTATTATAGCAATATAAACATACAAAAAAAAAGAGAGAATTTTACATGGGATTGACGAATCTGACGTCTGTATACCAGGAAAATTTGGGACAATTCTGGGGAGTATAGGGTTTCGAATCCAAAGCTTTGTGAGCGTGAGGCACCATCACACTTGCAGTAGGGGGTTAGATACGACCCATCGAGACATCTTCCTTCTGCTGCAAGTTTTTGTTGTGTCCCCTCCCTTGAGGCCAAAGTAGTAGAATGTGCCAGTTGTCGTTGTTCCTCTAACTTTTGGATGATGTCAGGGGTAAGAGGAACAAATTGCCTCTTATCCCATGGTAAAGGTGGCAGAGACGGAAGGTTTACCGACATCCCAGGTGTGAATCGTCTCTCCTCCTTCTCTGTCAATGGCCTCTGGCGTCTTAATTCAAAGTAGTTTACGGTTTCACCCTTCTCGGCGAAATCGGGCATCACACATCCTGGTCCAAAGGGGAAAAAGGGTACATCAGAAAATGGATTGTCGATTGCTTTTTGTCTCAATTCCAAGTATATTTGTCTCTCCTTCCTCTTCCTCTCCACCTCCTCCTCTGCTAACAAACTAGTTTCTTTTTTCCTCTTCGAAATCTCCTCGCATGGCACTTGGACTTCTTGCCGCTTTCTCTTTTCGACCGACATCAAAATCATCTCCTTTTGTTTTCCAGAAAGTGCCATCTCCTTCTCGGCCATGATTGTGAATGAGGAAACAAGATCTGTAAGGACAGAATCAGTCAAAATCAGATATAAATACATACCCAAATATTGTATAGAATGCAAACTTCAAGTTCATGATGCAATGGAATGTAGAATTCTAAATCTTGAATTGAGGAACACAAAGAAAGATAATAAACAAGAGAAGAAATCAAAGGGCAAAGAGACACAGGATGAAGGGGAATACAGTAAAAGAGATGGTGCACCACAACAAGAACAAAGGGACATAAGCAAGAATCAGAAGATAATCAACCATAGCAGACAAAGGAATTGGAGTAAACCAGTAGCTAAAATCTTGAGCAGTGGAAGAATGATTAGTAACCCATAAAACTTTAAAGCAGGAAAGGATAACAGGGTTATCAATAAAGAAGACCAGAAATATAAAGATGGAAACAGGCAAATAAAAGGTCAGAAACTCAGACTCATAACAAATTTGATGCATTAACAATTGATGAGACTAGGAAAGATCAGGAGGATAAACAAGGAGATAGCAATAAAGATGAGCTCCAAAAAGATGCAGTACAAGGGCAAGAAACAAGAGAAAATCAAAACAAAAGAGCCTCTGACATAGCAGAAAAGGACATGGAGGTTTAATATGGAAGATGGTGCACTATGGAGAAACCTTATCATTCAGAAATATGGCCTTCAAAATCAGTGGATTACAAATGAGGTGACAAGTCCATATGGATGCAGGGTATGGAGATCCATAAGGAACCAGTGGCAAGATTTTTGGAGCAATGTAGACATCACAGTGGGCAATGGAAGCAAGATTGAGTTCTGGGAGGACCAATGGATTGGTGATGGAAGTTTGAAGTCCTCCTTTCCTACCCTATACTTGTTGAGTTTGCAAAAGCAAGCCATGTTACAAGTGTGGAACCAGCAAGGATGGGATTTGAACTTCAGAAGAGCTCTAAATGATTGGGAAATAGCGAGTCTAACTACAATGTTTCAAATTCTGCATTCCTTCAAAGGAACCTCGGAGGAGCCGGATCAACTGAACTGGAGGCTGGAAAAGAAAGGAATATTTTCTGTCAAAAATACCTATGGTAAACTGAATCATAGGAGACAGCAGGGTGAGTCATGGCCTTGGAAACTCATTTGGAAATCTAAAATCCCAACAAAGATATCTTGTTTTGTTTGGTTGGTAGTTAGGAGAGCATGCCTTACTCAAGATAAGCTACAAAGGAGAGGTCTTCAGATATGTTCAAGGTGCCTGCTGTGTGGAAAAGGAGAGAATAATGAGCATGTTTTCCTACATTGTAAGACAACAACAAATCTGTGGCACATGTTCATTTGTATGCTAGGGATAAATTGGGTCATGCCTAGTCCTACATTAGACCTTTTGAGTAGCTGGAAGAAGGTGGGGAATAGAGACAGGGAAGAGGACTGGTGGAAGATAGTCCCTGCTTGCATTTGGTGGACAGTGTGGAAAGAGAGGAACTCAAGAAATTTCGAGAACATCAGCATCACCATCCAGAAGATTAGGATGAACTGTCTCGGCCTTTTTTTTGGTTTAAGCAGAATTTGTGGGGGGAAATTGGAGACTTTGTAGATTCTATAGACAATATATAAGTCTGTAAGTTTTTGGATAGGAGAGCTCTTATACTTTAGAACTCATCCTCTATTGGAAGCTGAGTTTGTGATTATTAATATAAATGGTTACTTTATCAAAAAATAAAAAAGAAAAGGACCTGGATAAACAAACCACAGAAGGGATAAAAAAGACACAAGACAAAGGGCAAGCAGCAAGCAATAGGATTGACATTACATCACAATCTACCTCAGATAATAATGATGATATCCTGCTAGCAGATCAGGTGGCAGAATCATATAAAGACTGAAGGCTGGATAACATTGGGAAAGCAGATAATGGAAAAGAAGCTAAGAAGAATTATATAAATAGTGACATGGAACTGACTAACCCAACTGAAGAAGATAACATATCAACAAATAAACACAACACAATTAATAGGGGAGTGGAGAATTGACATAACAAGCAAGATGCAATTAGTAAGGAAAACAAAGCAGCAGAAGAACATTTGAGAGGAGATAGACCCCCTGATCCACCAGATGGAGCAAAGACAAATAGAGGATAAACACAAATAAAAAACTCAGAAGAATCCTTAGAACATGAACAATTTGAGCAGATACATGACATACAGAATGAAGATGGGAATGATAGCATAAAAAATAACATAGAACATATGACTACAGAAGCAGATCTATCACCAAGACAAGCAGACAAACTGCAACAAAGCAAATCCAAAAATAAAATACCAAGAAACAGGAGTATTCTTCACGGGGTTTCCCAATGATAGGAAAAGCCTTATTTTGGAACATTAGGTCAGTTAACACTCGAGGATCCTTTGAGAGTTTAATTGAACTAAGGAGAAGATATCAATACTCATACATAACCATAATGGAACCATTCCAAGATGTCCACATTAGAAGGATATAGGAGACGGTTAGGGTTAGACAATGCTTTAGCAAACTCATCTAGCAAATTGAAGATTTTCTGGGAGAGTAACTGGGAAGGAACTGTAATAGAGAATAAAGATCAACACATTACAATGAGATTAAAGCAGGCTGGGGGACAAGAAGAAGTACTAGTGACTATATATGCAAAGTGCGATGCTAATCAGAGGGAGGAATTATGGGAAGACATACAACACATGGCAGAAGGCAATACTATTCCTTGGTTGGTGGGGGGAAACTTTAATGTCATGTTATCTCAGGAAGAAAAACTACGGGGAATACCAATAAACACAAGAGAAACTGCAGATTTTGCACCCTGTATTACTTCATGTGGATTACAAGATATGGGATTCATAGGGAGTAAATAAACATGGTGGAATGGTAGAACAGGGGAGGCATGCATTTTCAAAAGACTGGATAGGATCTTATGAAATCAGGAGTTCTTGGATCCGCTCGCAACAAGTGAGGTTACACACTTTATCAGACAAGGTTCTGATCATGCCCCTCTTCACTTGGAATGCAATGATCAAGAACATAAAGTAATTAAACCATTCAAGATTTTGAACTTCTGGACAAATGATAAAACATTTCTGAAGGTGGTAGAACAAAACTGGACAGCTGACTTTACTGGTAATCCATTTTATATTTATCAACATAAGATCAAGAAAGTGAAGAAGGCTTTGAGTCAATGGAATAAAGAAATATATGGAAACATATTCCAGCAGATTAACACTATAGAAGACACCATAAAAGTCAAAGAATTTCAATTTGAGGAGGACCCCTCACTGACAAACAGAGCTCTCCAAAGCCCAGGCCGAATTAACAAGACTCCTACATCTAGAAGAAGAATATTGGAAGCAGAGGTCTGGCATGAAATGGTACAAAGATGGGGAAAGAAATACTAAATTCTTTCATTCATATGTAAAAGGAAAAGGGAAGAGACTAGCAATACGAATATGGAAGCAGAGACTAAAGCCATACTAGAAGTTATGAGATATTGTAAAACAGCATCACTTCACAATGTCAATATTGAAACAGATTCACTGAGCATTATGAAAATGAAGCAGAAGTCTGGCATGAAATGGTACAAAGATGGGGAAAGAAATACTAAATTCTTTCATTCATATGTAAAAGGAAAAGGGAAGAGACTAGCAATACGAATATCTAAGCAGAGACTAAAGCCATACTAGAAGCTACGAAATATTGCAAAACAGCATTACTTCACAATGTCAATATTGAAACAGATTCACTGAGCATTATGAAAATGATACAAATAGAATGGAAACCACCATGAGAGATTACAGATATGATTGAAGAAATTCAAAAAATTATGAATACAACAAAAACTCAAATTTCACACATATATAGAGAAGGAAATCAGCTAGCAGACAACCTTGCAAATCATGTAATGGACAACGAAGAGATGCTGCAAACCAACTCATTCATGGAGCTACCAACATTAGCAAGAAGAATACTTAATCTAGATAAATCACAGATCCCAAATCTAAGAATAAAAGCAAGAAGATTTCTACTGAAACACAAGACATTGGACCCTCACTCACCATCAGGAACACAAATATAATATGTCAGATCTACAATATACAAAAGGGGTACAAGGAATTTCATACAAAATACATAGAAATGGAGAACCTGAAAGGGATTTTCTCTGCTACGAGTCCTCTTTAACAGAGGACCCTGCGGACATGAAACAAGAAAGTAAAGGTCCACGAAATTAACACATGCAATATAGAGCGGAAAGAGAAATCACAAACATAGTAAAGAGGAAAGGAATCTACGAGATAAAGGAACACAGTGAATAATCAACAACATCCGTAACTAAAGAGGACCGGTTCAAAGAGTGAATAATCAACAACATCCGTAACCAAATAGGAATGGAATCTACAAAATAAAGGAACACACCAGTTTAAAGAGTGAATAATCAACAACATCCGTAACTAAGGAAACAAGGTTCACAAAGCAAGTAGCAAAAGAGCACTTACCAACTATGGCAATGGAGGTTCAATTCACATCGAGGAAGACGAATGAAGGAACTTCCTAAACAAAGTAGTTAATGAAAATGGAATAACTGCCAATTTTGTGTACATAACGGGTATACACTATAAAATCAATAAGTTTTTTTATTACATGTCAATTCTTTTCTCTGTTTTGTTGGGCCGGACTTTGGGCCATCAGAGTGCATTTTCATTTAATTAAATAAAACGGCCCAAGGGCCATAATCAATTTATTTAGAGCAATTTCCATAAATACCACTATATACTCAAATAATTATATAAAATAATATGATTTATTAAAATTACAAAATATAAAATATTTTTCTATTTTTTGAGACAATTTATTGTAATCATTATGACTGTATCTAAATTTTAAATTCTGCAATCCCTTCTTAATTGGTGTTGTTTGTTTTTTTTTTAAAGGGAAATTGCGTATTTAATGGAAGTAAATTACTCTTTTTATAATCTTGGACCTTTTTTCCTCATATCTAAAAATTTACAATAAAATTTCATATTTGTGTAATTTCTAAATCTGAAATCATAGATTTTGGAGAAATTTTCTTTTTATTTGGGTGGCTCATCGTTGCAGATTTGGAAAAAAAATTCAAATTTGTATTGATACATATATCAAAAATTCATCTATCTAAACGAAAGTTGTGTGTTTCAGTAGAAATAATGATACATCATAATAAGCATAAAAAAATTGATACATATACAAATATAATACATAAACACAGTATTATCAGTTTTAATAGTCAAAATTTAAAAATAAAAAAAGATACACAATCAAAGAATCTATAATATGCAAATTCTATAATATTAACTATTTTATTAAAAAATTGATACAATTGTCATACATTGATTAACATGAATGGGTAATTTTCAATTTGTAATTTATTCAATATGATACTGATACATGGACAGCAAAATAAATAATTGGCAAAAATTTTCTAAATTGATATATAAACAATATGAGTATTTTACTTTCATGTATTACTGAAAATATTGATATACACTAATAACAAATTGATACAATATAGTGATAAACACAAAATAATATATTGGTACATAATAATTCTGGAATTATCAAAAATTTGATACTGATACATGTATCAATTCCGCCATTGATACACAAAGACAAAAAAAACTTGAAAAAATTGCAGTGTTTCAATTTTATCATTGATACACAAAAACAAAAGCTTGAGGAATTTGCCAATATTATTGCTAAAATCTTCTGCTTCAATTTCTCCTTTAATCTTAGCTTTGACATTGGCAATGGTGTCTGAGCTCTCGACCTCAAGAGTGATGGTCTTTCCAATGAATGTCTTAATAAAGATCTGCATCTAAAATATATTGAAGCATACAATTATCACAACTTCAATTAAAGATTAGGTCAAAAGGGATCACAAACAAGCAACTCTGAAAAATAAGGAAAATAATTCAGATATACAATTCTCTGCATCTTCTTCACCAAAAAGTTCGAATCCTTTTTTGCTTTATCCATAGATCTGCAATTCTCTGCATACAGATCGCCGTGGCCAAGAGAGAGAGAGAGGAAAAACCGGCAGAGGTATTGGAAATTTTGGAAGATAGAAATTTGTCAATGAATTAGAGAGAAATATGGGTAGTGGATTGGAGAGAAAAGGTAGGAAAATTGATACATACGGCAACTCACTATTTTTGTAATTATTTTGCCAATTTCTGTATTTTTAAAAAAAATGTTGTTATATATTGTAAATAGGTAGTAAGATTTGCTTAATTATATAATTTTTTCCGTTAAAAAAAAAGAAAAAAATTATATAATATAGCACAAACATGAAAATATTTACAAATTATAGTCACAGTTTTAAATAATTATAAGATTTAGCTTTATTTCATTTAATTGACCATCTAATTACTTTTATCATGTAATTGCTTAATTTTTACCCCATCAGCAGTAAATGCAATATTTTTCACGCCATCAATCACTCAACCATCTTCCAACTCTTTCTTCACCCAATTCTCTCCCATTTACTTACACAAATTTTTCGGAAAAAATTTAATCCAAATCTTTATGGTTCATGTGGTTTCAACTATAAATCAAAAATTATTTTAATCTGAGTAACTTGTATTTATGGTTTAAAGTTGTTATTAGTATATTTTAACATTTGTATTCCCTGTATTTCGTACAAATATTGACTTGGGTTATATATTGTATTCTTGTGTATTTGTTAATCTAACAAATTTTTTATTAGATATATGTATCAATCTTTTTGATATACTTATATACATAATAGTTATTGTATTACTGTAATAATATATCAGACTGTATCTATCATCCCTTTATATTTTTTTAAATTGTTTACTTATATATATACATACACACACTGTATATCCAAAATATTGTACATACATATAAAACATTTATAAACAGGACAATTCATTGAACTTGTATGATTTATATATCTAAAATATATATTGTATTTTTGTGTATTTTTTGAACTATCATATATGTATGTGTGTGTACAATTATACATGTATGTATTACAAACCATTGATTCATTTTTTTTAATTTAAAAAAAGTTGTAGAAAATCTATTATTTTTAAAAGTGAGAATTAAGAAGTTATTATTATAGAATTTCTATTTTCAGAGTCCATATCAATATGGAATTTTTTTATTTTAAGAATAACATGATTTATTGTAATTCACTTTGTTAAAAAAAAATTCTAAAATCTCTCAACAAAATAAATGTAATTCCGGCAATTTTCAAAATCCATATCAAGGAATCTTTTTATTATAACAATAGCCTGATTTATGGTAACTGAACTTGTTAAAAAGATAAAATTCCTAAAATCTCTCAGCAGAATAAATATTTGTATTTGTATTTGATATTGTTAAATAATAAAAATACAATGTATGACACATGAAATATTGTCATAAGTTGTAAATAATGATAATGTTGCTACATAAATCTATTTTCAGCCAAACTTGGACCATTTATATAAATCTCTCTACAAAAATATATTGGTTTACGCGTGTCCCCTGTGTTAATTAAAATAGCATAAATAATATTTAAAAGATGTGTTTGTGTAACAATATAAGAATTTAAAAAAAAAATATGAATTTCAAATTGATAAATGATTATGTTTAAGAATTTGATCTAATCAAGTAGTTTTTTCTTCAATTTGTTCTAATATTGTTTCAATGAACAAAAAAATAGTAAAAATAGTGTTTGATTGAAAAGTAAAAAGATCGTTCGCTTTTCGTGAGTACTTAAATGTATGCACTTCATGTAATTATTACAAAATTTGAATTACTATATTATTAACAGATTAACATTCAATATAAATATTAACATTACGAAAATGCATTGTAATAAAAAGTTGTACCAAAGGACAAAATATATAGTATAAATTATTAGTCTAAATAATTAACATTTGTGAAATTGTATTGTGAGTTATTATTGACTTGTTATGATACTAATAAATTAATAGCATATCACAAATATATTTATTTATTTGCAATTAACCATTCAAACTAAGAAAGACTCATCAAAATTAGTGAACAACAACCAATGCTTACATTAGAGTAGACCTTGGGGTGCGATCCTTCTCCGGACCCTGTTAATCCGGATTTATGCACCAGACTGCGTTTTTTCAAATTATATTTTTAAAATTCTTAAACATAAGATTTATTTACATTATAAATATAATTTTATTCAACATGTAATTATTTATTAAAAAATAAAATCTTAATCATTTTAAAATTTATAAATGTTAATATTTTTTTGTATATTTCTAATAAGGAAGAATTTAATAATAAAATTAATATTAGAAAAATAATTAAATAAACTCTTTTATGAAGTGTGAACTATATTTTTAAAAGGATAAAAATGTGTGTGATATTTTGCTTTGAGATTTTGTACTTTAAATATTTAGTAATAACTTAGTGTTAAACTTTTTATTTTACCCTTTATGAGATGATTTCAACTCAACTTTTTTTCGTCTCTCTCCTAATCTATGTTCAAACACCTTAACATAAATTCAAACAATAAAAATAGTGTAAACTTAATTCTAAAAAAATGTATAAAAAATACTTAATTAATTAAAATAATTTAAAGTAAATTATGTTTTTTTTCCGATGATCGTTAAAAAATATTGTGATCTAATTTTCCAAGGTGACAAAAAATATCCCCTCACGTATAGGTGTGGTTTTAAAGTTTTGATTAAAATAAAAAGTAATTTTTATAAAAATACTTTGAATAGTTAAATATAAAGTTTTATTTAGAATTTGGGAAATCATATTTTCCTCAACTATTTTTCCGAAACTATCCACGATGAAATAATATCTGATTAAGAATTGTTGTGGTTTTAAAAATGTAAAGCTCTGGTTTTTTTTTTTCACATAATGTTACTGATAAGAAAAACTTTTATTACTGAAAAAAAGAAATATAAATAACATACGTGTATATATGTATGTATGTATATGTGTGAGTATATATATATATATATATATATATATAAAATTAAGGTAATTTAATGATTAACTGATGTCTTAAAATAGGAATTTTTACAAAAATATATAGGTTATATAAAATATTACATTCACATAGCCCATATTTTTATACTAGGGAATATTTTCGCGCTTCACGTAGTTATAAGAAATCTCATATTTATTAAATTAATATTTTAATGGTCATTTTGACTCCCTTGAATTATCAATAATATCGACAGTTATTTTTTTTCTCAAAAGAATATTCATTTATTCCTAAATAATTGATATGATTCTTGAATCTCCAATTTTATTTTGCAAATATGTTGTCCCTTTAGACAATTAACTCTTTAAAATTTTGTCTCAAGTGTAATTATGTATGTTATATTTACGTACATAATATTTTCTAATATAAATTGTGTATGCATGATATACCTTTTCTTGAAAAGTTAAAATTTTATACTTATATAACCTTCATATATTTCTAAAAGTCAATTTTAACCATCAAACTATGCAAGTAATTAATCATCTTTAGTTTTATGCAAAATAAAAAAAATATGCGATCAGAACAGTTTTATAGAGTTATGATTTGGAAGTGTCATTTTAAAAAATTTAATTAATTGAGAGTTTTAAGTCACCTAACAAATTCTATTGAAAATTTAATTTAATTTTTATAAATTACACATAAGAAAAAGAAATATTCTACATAAAATATTGAAAAGATCCATACACTTTTTCTTTATATGAATAAACAATTTAGAAAGTAATTAATGTGACCTACTATATTTGATATATATAATTCTATTCTGATTATAATTATAAAATATTTACCTAGGCTAAAATCATAACAATTTAAAGTGAAATATTACAATATCTATTTGAAAGATACAATTTTTGTTTTGCTTTAATGTATAAACAGAGAACATAAAATAAGAATTTGTTAATTCTAAATTGTATATATAAAATAAGCTCTATATATATAAACACATCAATTAATACAAGGTAGACCGTATTTATAAAAATATTATGCGATAAATAATTAACAATATGAGATTAGGCCTGTACAAATTTTACATGGTTGTAAGTGACAATTTGTTTGTCTTTCTTTTCTTTTTGGTTCGTTAAAAAGAAATTATTCCTTTCAATTGCCATAATAAAAGTAATAATTCCTTTCAATTTGTTTGTCTTTTTTTTTTTTAAATTCGCTTAAAAAGAATGTCTCTTACCTTTTTCCGGCAACTCTTTGATTTCAACTTTTGACGTGTCATATTTAAGACACAAGATTAAAGAACATTTTGATACATTATATCTTTAGTTTAACACCACAAAATTTAAAAGTCTTCTTTATTTTCTTAAATTTCGTGTCAAGTCAAAATCAGACAAACAAATTAAAATAGAAAGAGTAGTACTTTTGGAATTAAAATTTTTTTTGGCCGGAAATTATTTCAAAAAATCTATCAATTCAGCAACAAAACCACTTGTACCTTGTAATCCAAAGAAAGCCATCAAAAAACTACTGATATGTTATTATTGTTGAATAATACTCCTTCTGTCCTAAAATAAATATCGTTTTAACTCAACTCACGCTCATTAAGCAAAATAATATATACAATGTATAATTTACTTACTCTCCTATTTATTAGATGTTTCTTGAGAATTGAGTACACTATCAAAAAGTAGTTCTTTAATACAAAAATATAGTTCTTTAATACAAAAGTATACTCCTTCTGTTTATTTTAATTGTTAGGATAAGATTTGCACACTCATTAAGAAAAATTAATAGGGATTGTATTTGACTAATATAACCCTATTAATTCTTTAGAAATGTACAATATGTTACGAAATATTAAAGAAAGAACAAGAATATTGTAGAGAAAGAGAAAAAGAGAGAAGTTCTTATTTCTCTTGATGAGATGAAATATAATGAAGGAGAACCCCTCTATTTATAGGGATAATTTCTCCTAACTTTTCTCCAAAAGATAGACTTTCACTAGCATATAAACACATGTATCCACTACAATGCAAATACCTTTATAAACATTCACTATAATACACATATGTATATAACACTCCTCCTTGAATGTCTATTTGATAGATAATGTGTCTCGTTAAAACCTTACTAGAAAAAACTCAGTGGGAAAAAAATCTAGTGAAGGAAAAAGAGTACACATATCTAATAATACGCATTTTTGGCTGCCTCATTAAAAACCTTACAAGGAAAACCCAGTGGGACAAAACCTCGTAAGACAAAAATAGTACAACGCGTATTAACTCCCCCTAATGAGAACATCCTTGAATCTTTGCATCCCGATCTTCTGTACCATCTTCTTGAAAGTTGCAGTTGGTAGAGATTTGGTGAATAAATCAGCCACATTGTCACTTGAACGAATCTGTTGTATATTGATATCACCATTCTTTTGGAGCACATGTGTGTAGAAAAACTTTGGCGAGATGTGCTTCGTTCTATCTCCTTTTAATGAAATCTCCCTTTAGTTGTGCTATGGATGCTGCATTATCTTTATATAAAATTGTGGGTACTTTGTCACATTTCAAACCACATTTTTCTCTAATGAGATGTATCATGGACCTCAACCACACACATTCTCGACTTACTTCATGAATAACTATTATCTCAATATGATTTGATGAAATAGCTATAAGATACTGCTTTGTAGATCTCCAAGATATGACAGTACCTCCACATATGAACACGTAGCCAGTTTGAGATGGAGCTTTGTGTGGGTCAGATAAATTCCCTGCAGCAGCATACCCAACAAGATCGGGACTGCAATTGTTAGAATAATATAAGTTCATTTGGGACCCATCTCTGTGCGTTGTGGTGGAACAATTGAATCATATATTGCACATTCAAATTTTTAGATGGAGTCATTTGGTTCCTGATCCTGAACCAATTGTGATAGGAGAAACCTTATTGGCTTGATGCATTCAAGTGTTGCTATATGTTAAATAAACATATCTCATACCAAATTTTATTTGGGAGTCTTATTCTCATAACCAATGATTTAGCTATAATTGGAGGCATACAAGTTTTGCTAAACCAACATAGATATGAATCAACATTATCAACATGATTTTATAATTTCGAACTATGCTCTTAATTTAATAATTCGAGCAACAACCTTACAGAAATCAATTGCAACTTGATATCTAAACACATGTGACCATACCATAGATGCATCTATTAACAAACGGTTCACATGATAGGTGAACGGGCCATATTCACCTTTTTATAAGTTTCAAAATTTTAGGGAATATAATTCCAATCTTAGCTGATCAAGATCATTCTATCATGAGAACAACCAACACAAGAGAATTCTTGAAGAATCTTTTCTTTCTTCAACATATAACCACGTGAATTCTCAATTATTTTTGCATCACGTTTGAACCGGGATGGCCAACCAGTTATGCCAACTTATTTCAGTAAACTTCTAGTTTATTTTCGTATGTGATTTCATCATCATACCCATATTTATGTACTACAAATAAAAAAAAACGGCGGGTAATCTTTTACATAAATATTCATAATCTACATCAATTGTAGTAGCATGAAGATATTAGATCTTCCCATAATTTATAATCTCAATTTTTTTTCAATGTCCTTGAAACTTATAAGTTTCCTTTTGAGACTTACTACAATAATTTCAATCCTTCAAGTAGTAATACATTAGCTTTTTCGGAGCTCTCAATTAATTTTGCGTACTACCACATATTCAATCATATCAACATCATTAATAGTTTCTCCACATAGTTTCAACTTTAAAACAATTTTGAATGTTGATGAGCTATACTCATGAACATACTTATAGTCTTGATGGATCCAATCATATCGTGCCTTTGGGTGGATGACCATCTTCAGGTGGTCATGCCTTTCTTTTAGGCTATTCCACAAAATAAGTAGATTTTAATCGTGAGATATTCAATTTTAAGAATTTCGTCAAGATGATGATGCAAGAATATCATAGCCTTAGCACGATCTTGATTTATCATGACATCCATATGGATTTCAGCATCCAACACCCATGAAAGGTAGTTCTTGCCCGAACTTTGAAGGGCAACAAAATCAAATTTCATAAGATTAGCTATATTAAAAGAAAAAAAAATAATACCTTGACCTACAAATTTTGAGACAGTAGAGTCGTAGAGCAACAATATCACCAAAGGAATATCACTCCTGTGGTTAAGTAATACATCTTTCGAATTTTTTTTTTTTAATTTTTCTTACTTTAGATCTTTCAAAGTGAGTACTCAAGGCAGAGACTCGTGCTAATAACGTGTTAATGAAATAATAAAGAAAGATCAAGAATATTATAGAGAAAGAGAGAATGAAAGAAGTTCTTATTTCTCTTGATGGAATGAAATACAATGAAGGAGAACCCCTCTATTTATAGGGATAATTTCTCCTAACTTTTCTCCAAAAGATAGACTTTCACTATAATATGAACATATGTATCCACTACGCAAATACCTTTATAGATATTCACTATAATATTAATATGTATATAACACAATAATAATTTTTTTAACATTTTAGAATGACTTAAAGTACTAAGTGTAGAATTGAAAAAACATGATCAATTACCTCTTAACTTTTGAAACTAGCACGTATTTTGAAACAACTATTTTTAGTATACATAATAATTAAAATGGAACGGAGGGAGTAGTTTGAAATAATTGCTATTTTTTATCTTGAATTTCTAAAGCGGCATTTACTTTGAAGATATTTTTTTGCTAAAACGACACTTATTTTGTGACAAAGGGAGTATTAAGTAAAATTAATTCAATAGTAAAATAAGTGTCAAGTAGCCCCTCTGCTATTTTGTTTTTAAAAAAATTCATGTATAGCAATAGACAAGATGAGAGCTTATATGAAGTTTGTAGACATATTAGTAACTGAGTTTAGGAAATGAATATCAGCAATTAACAGTCAAAACACAAAACACAAATTTGATGCTCCAAAATTAAAAAGGACTAATTTGCAAGTTGGGCTAATAAATATGTTGAGAGCAAAGTGTTTGTTCACTTCCATCAGTTTCACCTGTGCAGTAAGCCAGATATGGCATGTTACACAATGATACAAACTATACATAACTTGAAAACCCAAAATTGAAAATTGGGGCAACATTACCACATATTTTTACCAAAATTACAGGCCAAGTAAGGCAGCACAGCTGAAATAATCAGCACATCTGAAGCATTGTTGCACAGGAGATACAACCTGAGATTAATTCAACAAAGGAGAAAGATAAGCAAGAAGACCCTGCGCGGAAGCAATAAGACCTCTCATGACTTGACATCCTTCAGCACTCCGCTCTTCTCAAGTTCATTCACAAGGTCTTTCAATGCTGGAACCTTCAGGGCAAGAGTTCTAAAGAGTCTGGAATATCGAGCTCTGGTTCCGTCTGCTGTCCTTGCAAGAGCGAGCAAGCTTAGAGCCTCCGGGAGCTGCTTGAATAACTCTGTCATCTCATCCAAGCTCATATTTTCAAGAACAGTTGGTATGGGAACAACTCGGACAATCTCACCCCCTTTAGGCTCTTGAACTCGTGCATCTGCTTTAATGACCAGTTCAGACCTTGAGTTAGCTCCACATTTGATGATAAATGGGTTTGTTGAACCTGTGTTGAACTGAAGAACATTCCATTGTGCCACGTCAGTTTCACCCCCTAATCCCACATCCGCAGGTAGCCGAGAAGCATGTACATTTTCATGAAGCGGGTCATCCTCTTCAGCAATCAACTGTGTCAAATTGTTAGCAAGATAAAAAACATAAGTTGCAAGGAGAAGAAGTACCCTAGTTGAATGACCCTCTCATATATGAATAGAACTGGAAATATATCAGCAGATAACCTTGGACTAAATTCTAGTAATCCGAAATTATACTACTCGTTAGGGGACCCGTTCGGCCATATGAGATGAAATCATGAAGTTGAAGTTTTGTTTGGACATGCAATTTGAAAACTATTAAAATTTCTCCGATTCTTATACAATCTTACCAAATTAAGTAAAAGTTCATAATAAAGTATAACACACTATTACAAAGTCATTCTAATAAAAATACAACACTTATTGATTGAAATTCAGACCAATAAGAAGTAAAATTGAACATGAGTTGTAGTGTAATACTATTTAATATAATCTTCCCACATAGTTGGCAAACTTATATCCAATATAAATTGTTAGCAAAGGTTAATAAGAGTAATAATACCAACAATAAATTTTATTTATATCTGAAATAAATAGTTGGTAAATATAAAATGGTGGGTTTTTTTTATAAAATATAAACTTGTAGGTCAAATTTTGTAGTTGAAAAAGTCCAGCTCATGATTTGAAATCCCAAATCAAGCTTTTTTGAGAATTTGAAATTTTATCTCATGATTATCATAAAATCATGAGATGAAATCGCATGTCCCAACGCTGATTTCATCTCTGATTTCAAATCACGAGATGAATTCGCATGTCCAAATGCTTACTTATTTTATTATGTGCTTTGCTATCGCTTGTTCTCTCATGACAGCTCAGTTGCAGTTGGTAATGGTGTCCACTCAAATATTCAAAATTAGACACAAATATTTCTCTGACAGTAATTTCTCGAGTAAATAGAATGTTATCACATCTACACACAGCCTCAGCAGGTAAATATCCGCAAGCGTGCCTTCCTCAGTTAATTGAAGAGCTGCACAGCTACAGTACTCATGAAAATCTAATGCTAAAACATTGTATAGTGCTCAACATTTGCACTCCTATCTTCAGGGATGACAAACAGATACACCAGATATGTAAAAACCAACAGCAAAAAAAGCAACTATGTACCTCAACAGCATGACGTGCTTCTTCAATGTGCCTTTGAGCACACGGATGATCAATGTCAAGCAAGGAAGGCATTCGTTCTGCAAGTTCATCTAGAGAAGCAAGCATAGCTTTCTTCCTACTCTTACTAAGGGCGTCCACAGAGGATTGCCTCAATATGTCCTGTTAAAGTTAATTCATCAGATCGGTCATGCCTTGTGATCCACCAGCACACTTAAGAAACAACGATCCAGAGGAAAGTGATTGACAAATTAATAAAGAACCTTGACTAGTTTCAAAATGCCATCAAGGGAAACCAAGGATGCAAGTCGGGCATCTTCAGCTGCAGTAGAAGGATTTCGAACTGGTGAACTTCCATCTTCTAATGTCAACATTGCCATATCACTTCTCATTTGTTGCAAAATCTGATTATGAGAGTAACTGAGTCATACTTGCGTTCCAACAATCTAAATTCAAATAAAATGCTATATGCAAGAATAATGAGTTTATATAGACAGGCTGTGAGATATTCAGTAACCTAGGCATAGGGATATTGTGGCTAATCATCCTCAGCGCAACCTTTTAACACCTCGTGGAATCATTCAGCAGTTCGGGATATAGACTTAAATTAAATTCTTGCTTACAGTTTATCGAGCAACTGTGATTCATTTAAAATATTAATTAACTCAACAATAGAAAGAAAATGTCATGTAATACGGCTTTCTTCATCAGAAGAGATCCATAGTAGATAATCTTATGTCATGTAATACGGCTTTCTTCATCAAAAGAGATCCATAGTAGGTAATCTTCGGCTATGTTGGTTATCGGTAGCTAGGGGCAATTATGCAGCATTACTGGGAGATTACATACATTATCAAAAATAGCAATTCAATTTACTAATGCACCTTTCTTCTTTTGTGATCAACAGATTCTAAAGCTGAACGCAGTTTTGCCACATGGGTAGACTCTTCTGCCTCTTCAGTTGCCAGTGTACCTGCAATGTCCTGATAAAGAATTGAATTAGAACAGCATAAGCAAGAAGAAGAAGAAGAAGAAGAAGACGAAGAACTTATTATCTTTCCCATCATATTTAAAGTTCGGAAGCTGCCAACATTTCTATGAGAATGCAAAGAATCTCAGATCAAAATTACCTCTAAAGGAGAGGTACCACACATTGCCACTCCTTTCAAAACAAGGAGAAAATACAGAAAACATAGGTAAACAATCATTTTACAATCACACAAACAACAGCAAGTGAAAAACCCAAGCAAACTCAAATAATAAAACTCAAAAGCTGCATGGGGAGATGAATATGTAGCCTTAATAACCCTAACATCCTTACAAGATAAGCAACTATAGTGTATTGTGAACACATTATGATAATCAGACATGGATAGACAAGTTATAAATATAATAGCGAAAAGAAAAAGCAGCGGACCAGCAAATAGAAACATGTCACTTAAGATTAAGATATACCACACAACTCTTGTATACAGTCTAAATTTCCCTAGGAAAAGTTCCTATTGAAGGGGCTCAAGTAAATAGCATAGGCAAAAAAATAAGAGGTCAATAGTATGTAGTGGAGGGAGGAGCAAAATGCAAAGATCACATGGAAGTACCTTCAAGTGCTGGAGTTGAGAATTATAAACTCTCTTTGCATATTCAGATAAGAGTTGACCAAGTGCATCAGTGTTAGGGGGCATTGCAGCACCCAGTCCAGCCATCCATCCGTCCATTACTGCAGTAGACAGAAGCTCGAGCTGACCCGTTGTTCCACCAACTGTGTCATCTGTGACAGAAAGAAAATCGAAGTTCTCGGCAAGCCAATTCCTGATTTGGCGTTGAAGCTCGCCAGCCGGAGTATGTACAAAAAGAGCAGCAAGAGCTCTGTTTCCAATCGCAAAAGCTTTAGCTTCCTCAGTTATCTCCCTAAGCTTTCCACCAGTTACATGCTGCCTCTGTATGTCCTATATGATCAAATTTTAAGTCACATAAGCCACTACCAATTGAATGCTAAATAGATATTATCATGCACAGATAAAAAGTTAAGAGGCAAGAGAGGGAAAAAAATAAAAATAAATATATAATAACACAAGCAGCACAATCAATTTCTTTTATAATGATTGTCTGAGGCTATGTGGTCCGGCCCTTCCCCGGACCCCGCGCATAGCGGGAGCTTTAGTGCATCGGGCTGCCCTTTTTTTTTTTTTCCTCTGAGGCTATGAGCCATCTTGGGCGCACCTCTACTATGTCACCTGGTACCTGCTACCTCCACCAACACAGGTACCTCGCAACTCTGTCCAAGGATGAGACAGATGAAAGAAACTAACGTTTTCTGGTGGGATATGAACCCTGATCTCCAAGGTTTGCACCCACTTTGTTGACCAATGGGTCACACCTTTGGATGCGCAGCTAATCAAAATATAGGAGAGCAGAAAGTACTTCCTCCTTGAAGAGACTATATATCAAGTATGTACCTGAGCTGGACAATGCCCATGAACTGATGAAATGATGGCATGTTGGAATGACGGAGGTACTGGTATGGGACAGAAGATGTGGTGGAGCATTGTCCAATATGTATTTGGTGGACAATTTGGAGGGAAAGAAGTTCAAGATGCTTTGAAAATTTAGCTAACTCTGAAAAAAGATCATGATGAAGTGTATATTTTTGTTTTACGGTTGGTGTAACGAAGCCTTTGACAAGATGTAGAGTCTCTAGCTGATCTTACTGGGTCCTTGTAACTGTCATGATACTAGCTTTTGGTTAATTTTTTGGACTACTTAACTAATATTCTGAAATCTGTTACTGTCTTCAAAAAAACATATTTGTTTCCTTCAACAGACCTAATACCAAAGCTAACAGACAACCTAACAATTACCATAAAAAAATGCAGACAGGGAAAAGGGACAGGCACATTGCTTGTAATGCATATAAGTCACCTGATCAATACCACGTATCTTCAGAACGACAGATGATAATTTTGATTTCTTTTCTGGCTTTAAATTTACTTTAAACCCTTGAATATGTTCATCAACCAGTGCATTCCTACTTGAATCATAATGAATAGGCGATCTTCCAGGGCTACTACCACGGCTAGAGCTTCTGCTTCGGCCACTGTTAGCTTTCTCCAGGAAGCGCTCAGCAGGAGAAACCTAGATATTCAACCAGCAGTTGCGTTCAACAGTCAAATAAAGGCAGTAAAAAAATCCACTGGAATAATCTCTGGAAAAACGGCCAAGAATCTGTTACCTTTATAGATTGCAACTCCGGCGACCTAGCAAGCAAAGATCTTATATACAAAATCCTAACACGGGAAACAAGCATGGTATCCAACACTCTCTTTGGCTCCATTTTACGAATGAAAGCAAAGACGGCATCTCGAATTTCAGCAAGTATTTCATGCTCCCTAGAGGCACCTGCTTTGATGACTGCTGCTAAAACCTGATATAAATGACCAAAACGTTGTAGTTATAGAAGGATAGGGTACATACGTAGGTTCAAAGAAAGTGGTCAGTTATTTGTAGACTAAATTGAAGCTGACGTCATCACACCATCATCCAGATAAGATTAAGTAGCCTGATATCAATTCATATAATTAACTATGTCCAGTTTGATACGAATGCATAAAATTACTTCTTGTTTTGACATCAATGCACGTACTTAAACATGTCCAGCTAGATTTCTATATAGTTGCTAAAAAGTCTGATATTTCAATACGACTTAGAATAGAGCATCTGATTCCTGACTAGAAGACCTAATGCGTACTCCAGAGAGCAAAAGGGGAAAAAGATCTTACCAGCATCAAAAGCTTGTTTGCTCCATCGGAGATAGCAGCAAGGCCATCATATTGATCAGGATCAAATTCGTTCAAAGCAGAAGTAAGATATTCGCCAGCTGGGGTAGTCTTGACCTTTTCACCACCAGATTTAACCAAAGCAACAGTGCCATCTGGCTTATCAGTTGATGAGGGCAGTGCTAGCACATCTGTAGCATGTCCTTTGACATTGATATCATTTCTGTCACCCACAACTCAAGATGCAGTTAATAACCATGGAAGTATAGAAAAGACAACAGGGAAACCAGAAAATGCATAATCATTTAACAGTATACACCTTCCAGTTTCTCTATTCTGAGCAGTTGGAGCCTTTGGTAACGGACTAGACACCTGTGCAAAAAGAGCACCGACGAGATTAACTGCTAACAGCTTTAAGATGAGACTAAAGCATACTCTTTCAGAAAGAGCAAAATGCTCGAGCTACACAATCTATCAGTTTAGCATAGATGGTCAGAAATAAAACAAAAGCAAAATGCGAGTGACTAATAGCAGAAATCTTTTGATTCAAATCCAAGGATGTTTAACGAAGACCAGAGAGAAATCCATTTCATGGCACAAGTATTAACTCCAATTCTTGCCAACAATAGCAAATCATAATTATGATGTGTCCAAAGATATCTGATAGGGAGCAAAAGGAGTTCCATTTTCCCTGTTAGAATAAACATCATAATGCAGGATATCTGCAGTCTGTTCTTTCCCATAAATCAATATTCACTCTGTTCTCAGTACCACTCTCCAGTAAAGTAAATCTGAAAATTAGTACCCTTCTTTCTCATGACAAAGTTTCATCTCTTAGCCACTTTTGTTTCCTATGGAGAAGTTTAAATCTCAATCTCAAGTTTAACCATAAATGATGTCCTAATAAATATAAGGTACCCTGAAGTCCATTGAACCCATCATATCAAGAGAAAAGAACAGTTTACTTTTAACAATTTAATAACAGTTTGCTTTTAAAATTTGTTCAATTTAAAAAAAATTAATATTTTTTAAAAGAACAGTGTAAGTGTTGAACACATAATTAAGAAAAAAAATAAGTTTGCTATCTCTAACAACTTATGTTTTTAAATGAGATGGTCACACACTTCAACAGTTAGGAACAAATGAACTAAAGAATGAAAACCCTAGCACATCCGAGAAAAACACTTGGGACACCATTATTACCTGTGTTGATGCAGCTAGAGAGGCTCTCTCTTTCAAACGAGCAAATAACCTCTCATTTTCTGCATGCAATTTCTGTCAAAAAGACAACACATTAATGACTCAAATGAATAGCAAGATATATCTAACCAGGAAAAAGCTCAAAAGAGTCAGATTTCAATTTCCGGAAGATACTAATAGAACATATATATAAAGCCTAATCATCCTCATTGTCATTCCTCTTTAACCAAATTTAACTAAAGAATACAAAAGCATGCAGTACATATACAGTCAGCATGAATAAGCTACCTCAATAAGTGTGTCACGTTTTAGAAGTTCCTCTTCTAGCTTCTTGGTAACAGCTGCTGAGTCAATGGCATCCCTTGTTGCCTTCAAACCTGTTTGGTCTGCAGATCTTGAATCTGACCCATCTTTTAACCTAGCCTCACTGGCACGTACTGCCTCATTTAACTGTGATTCAAGAGCTTGCAGTTTGGCCTACAATATAATGTGATCCTTCAAGCAGAATCATGTGCAAAAGCAAAGTGTATTTCTTCTACCACAAAATAAAAGGTGAAATACAGCTTACGTTATTAAAATATGTAAATGAATAAAAGGTAGACAATGCAAGAAATATCATGATGCAAGTAAGCTTGCAGAAACTAAAATAACACAGTATAGAATTTTGACCGAATAGATATCCATCACAAAATTGAAAACAGTGAGCCTTGAGGAAATGATATCCTCTTTCAAGTCGGAGTCACAGAAATAGCTTCTCCAGCATACAGGGATGAACCCGCACATAAGTAAATGAGAACCTGCTTGACATGAAAGCATCAAGCATCTTGAACTGAGCCAATTTGAACAGTTAAAATGTTTGAGAAGTTCTTTCTTAAATATTATCATTGTTGTCTGCATAGATCATAACCCCCTTGCAATCTTTTTATTTAAGCTTGTAAGATCATAATCCCCCAGCCTCAAGGGAAAATTGTATGATAGTCTTCAGATATTTCCCCAACGGAAAAATGTATGATAGTCTTAAGATCATAAACCCCTTGTTGGCTGACGTAATATTAATTTGAAAGTTTTTTGTTTTGTTGGGGGTGCAAAGGGCCTGGATTATAAGACAACAACTTGGGGAGATGCGTAAAGACCCAGGTAACAAGCCATCTTGATGGACCTTGACCCCAGAAAAATTGAGTCAATATCATGTGCGGCAATGACCCACATGTCAAATATTAAACTGATAAGAACAGATTAGTACTAGATCAAAAATTAAGCTGATAAGAACAGATTAGTACTAGATCAAAAATTAAACTGATAAGAACAGTTTAGTACTTGATGTCTTGATCTTAGCCAAAAGGCTGAGAAAAGTATTAGCAACAATTTGAAATTAACCAGCAGTATGCAACAATAAGCGGAATAATGGAGCAAGATAACATCTTAAAAAGATAGAATTAACTTGATTAAGTTATAGCACATACACTGCTAAGAGAGTAAAAGGCAATTGTCTAACAAGCAACTAACCTGCAACATCTGAATAGTTGAATCACGTTGATGTATCTGCAATTTCTGTTCTTGCTCCAACTGTAAAAGTTGAGCTACTTGATTTCTAATTTGAGTATTTTGATCCTTCTCTATCTTAAGTTTATCCATAATCACGATATTCTCAGCCTACACCAGAGGGAAGACATGGGAGCTTCTTAGTAACATGATTCCTGACTAGATATAAATTATGAGTTATCAGTTTGGACAGAGGAAAGAAAATGGCATACTTTGAGGCCTCATTTGTATACATTAAAATTAAGATGTCTGAATCTGGAATATTAAGATGTGCATTAAGATTAAGATGTCCGAATTCGAACACACATTTGAATATTAAGATGTATTAAGATCTGAATACTAAATAATTAAAATTGTTTGTTTTTCCAATGTCTGAATGTAAAAAAATAAAAAAAATAAAAAATAAAAAGTCAACCCGGTGCACAAAGCATCCCGTGTTAGCAGGGTCCAGGGAAGGGCCGCACCCGAGGGGTCTGAATGTAATAAAAACTATCTAATAAAATTGATAAATATAATATTCAATATAATATTAAATTAATCTAAGACTATATCAACAAAATATTTTAAAGATTTATATGGTGGTTGGTGGTGGTGAAGGCAAGTGGTAGTGGTTGGTGGTGGTGGTGAAGGCAAGTGATAGTGGTTGTTGGTGTTGATTGGGGATAGTGTTGGCTAATTGTGATGTAGTGGGTACTGGGTAGTAGCTAATAGTTGATGGTGACTGATAGAAGTGATTGGTGGTGACGGCCGATAGTTGTGGTGGATGATAATGATAGCTAATGTGATGGTGAATAATTACGTGATTGACAATATATAATGATGACTAACGGTGGTGATTGTCGATAGTGATTGGTGGTTGTTGTGGTAATGTTGGTTGGTGGTGGTGATTAAAAATGGTGGCTAATAATGGTGAAAGTTAATTTTAGTAATGGTGGTTGTGGGTGGTTGTAGTTGAAAATGGTGAACATTGGTGGCGGTAGTCGATAATTGTGGGCGATGGCGGTAGTGGTGAATGGAAGGAATTAATGAACTGTCATATTTGCCGAATCCTTTGAATAGACATCTTAATTATATTAAGAATTTGTTGAGGATCTTAATCATTCAGATCTACTCAAACCAATTAAGTGGCTATAACATTAAAAAAACGCATTGTTTAAGATTTGAATGATTAAGATTCAGACCTAAAGAATACGAGTAGAAACAAGAGTAGTAACATCAGCAGAACAAGTTACAAGTTTTAAACTATTGAGTAGTCCAATCATACCAAGTAATTATCACAATGATCACTTCAATTGGACATCACATGAATGAGATCTACGAGACACCTTATTCCCAAACATGTAAAAGAAATTCTTCAGCACCAAATAACAGACTTCACCATGTCGATCATTTAGATTCATCTTTGGTTTTTGTCTTGATCTTGCCAAAGGAAGATGATCAAGATTACAGAAAAATGTATGAGAGAGAGAGAGAGAGAGTAACATAATCAAAACCATGCACTATAATATTGCTGGGAACAACGTAGGGCAGACAAAAAGGTAAGTGTCTCTGATAGTATGTACAAGACCCAAAAGCCCCCTACGTAAGCATATATGCTTCAATACGTCCTAAGAACAGTTAATCATATAAGCTTTCTCTTAGATAGAGTACACCTTTGCAGCTTCCACACAACAAAATATAGCACCACAATCTCTTAAGAGACACATGCAACCAACTAGTGAAAAGTTCAATTTTAGTAGCAGAAATAAGATCTTTCCTCTTGTATTACTCTAACAAGAACCACCTGCTTTCACACAACAAAATATAGCACCGCAATCTCTTAAGAGACACATGCAACCAACTAGTGAATAAGTTCAATTTAGTAGCAGAAATAAGATCCTTCCTCTTTTATTACTCTAAATAGAACCACCTAGAAGTTTAAAAAGTTATTGAGAAAATAAATATATGGGAAGTTTAGGTTGATGAAATAACGAGAAAGAAACAGGCAACAAAAAAGAAAAAGCCACAAACCTTTAGATCTTACTATAGTGTAAAAGAAACTTTCCATACCTTTTGATCATTGGCCTCTTTCAGTTCCTGTTTTAGCCCAACTATTTGTTGTTTCAGATCAGTAATCTCTTTCTCCTTTTCATAGAGTTCCTTGCGTGTATCATTGGCCTACCAAAATAGAACGAATAAAATTCATTCTTAATTGACAGATCGATTCATTTCCATAAGTATTACCAACCCACAGATCACTTTGGAATTAGCGGGTGAATCAAACGTCAACTTCTCATGTCACCGAGTAATATACATCTACATCAAAGTAAAAAGCATTGCCCTAATCCCAAATAAGAAAAAACAAATTAATAAACAAGGACTTGGATCATCCGTCATAGTCCTGTTTGATTGTTAACAGTAGAGAAATCAAGACTTACAATATCTCTCCATTTCTTGATTGTATCTCGATTCCCAAGGCTTAGTGTGGCATTTCTAGCTCTAGCAGAAAAATTGAGGGATGATATCGTCTCAGACAAATTTGAAGCATTCGGACAGACATTAACAATCAGAAGCGTCTTTGCACTTCCACCTGCAAAGAGAAGAGGAAAAAAAACATCAGAGGTATCTAGCCCGCAAAAGTTTAAAACATCTAAGAGGTGTTGTTGCAACTTACACAAGATACCATCAACAACACAAATTTTAAGAGACTTATTTAGTTTCCTTTATCAACTAATCCGCTCAATATGCAGCTTCAAATTGTAAGCATCACTAGTGTTGAATTTGACCACCTCATCTAAAAGCTTAAATTGTCGAGATTGCACACTGTTATTTACTTACTTATATCTTCAATACAACCCCTCATGTGCGGGTTTGATTTTTTCATGAGCCAAACACATGAAAATTCTTTTTGATAATGAGTGACGGTGAGAACTGAACCAGGACCTCGCCTGATGTGATACCATGTTGAATGGTGTGACCATCTAATATAAAAGCTTAGGTTGTTAGAAAGAACACTTCTATTTACCTAATTATTTCTTCACCAACTTGCACACTAAGAGAGTTTCTGAATTTTGGCCTACCCAAGTCCAACTCTAGGAGAAACAATGTAGGATTAAAGTGAGTGTTACATTTATCGTCAGGATGTTAATTGGACAAATAAATTTTCCATAAAGAAAGCATAATAGCATCTTGGACTAAAAAAGCAAAGCAGTAGGTACATGCTGTCGACGGATCTTGCTCAACTCTAGTCAAAGGGCAGAATCCAGAAACTGCACTCTTCGGAAAGTCTCCCCTTTTATTTGGACAAGTCATGCTAGGATCCAGCCAAATATACATTTTTATAATAAAGTGTAAGGTAGATCAATCCAAATATACATACATCTATTATCATACTCTATAAATCTACTTAGCAGTTAACAACAACAACAACAACAAACCCAGTGTCTACTTAGCAATTAGATCACCAAAATTATGCCTCAGAAAACTAGAGGCAACGGTATTGTTCTTTTTTTATGAAGTATCATTGATGGCATCAACAACAAGATGCAGATAGTACAAAAGATAATAAGTACAAATGAGAGATTGTTAGTTCTATTACAATGAGGCAACAGTCTCGTTCTTTTCCCAGTATTCGCAGTCCATTTTTCTGCACTTGAAATGTATATGATTAACTACATGTCTAAATACTTGTAACAGCATCTCATGCTGAAAGATATTCCCTCTGTTTCAGTTATGTGTCTTACTTTCCTTTTTTAGTTTGTTTCAAAATGAATGTCACTTTCTATATTTAGTAACTCTTTAACTCAAACATCCCACGTGGCATATTTAAGACACACACATCTTAGTTTAAGACCACAAGATTCAAAAATCTTCCTCACTTTTTTTAAACTCCGTGCCTAGTCAAACTAAGACACGAAAAATGAAACGGATGGAGTAATAATTTTTCCATTCTAAAGCAGAAACAATTGAGTGAGTGTGTGTGTTTGCATGTATTTATTAATAATTTTATATTACTATTACTAATATAACAAAATTGAATAATCTGAAACAGAATATTGAAGAATATATAGCAATATAGTATTGAAGAATATATTGACCAATATAATAATCAATTAGTTACCTAGTGAGTCTGCAAGTACTTTGGTGAGCATCGAATTTCCATACGGAACAATATCCTTTTTTGATGTCAAGGAACTCAAAACATCTCCCAATCTGCATGGCAATATCAAAGCTGAGTATATATACAGAAATAGAGCACAAAACACGGTACCACACTTTTTCTCTATCATTTCTAATTGTTTCATGAGGGTGTATGCAATTAATATTTCACAAGCATCATTATAGAAACTAATTTAAGAAATTGGTTTTCCTCGCCTAACAATGTTCAAAAGCTCAAATGGAATCAGCCCCCATGTAGGAGCTCTTGTCACACACTAGATTGTGGGACCAGCTATCCACTTTGATTTAAGCTTCCATGTCCATAAGCATTGTCCTTTAGAACTCTCCCAATGATCATGCATGTGTGAAAATTGAGAAATAAGACATAGGACAAGCTTTAAAAAGCCAATATTTGATTTCTAGTTTAAAAACCATCACATGAACATCATCAGCTAAAAAAAGGCATTCAGAGTTTCAATCCAGAAACAGAAATATACTGAGAACAAAGAGATGGCCTTTATGGGACCGAAAATGCAAAGTGATCCGCCAAATTCCATTTCTGATCCAACAAATGCATCATAAACTCCATACCACTATATGGGAAGTGAACATGCACAGTTTGAGAATAAAAGTATTATTGATAATTAAAGGTTGACATGAACCACTTACGCAGAAAGTGATTTCATGACATGAAGCAACTCTGTTGCATGCTCCCCACTATCCTCTTCAATAGTGCTTTCACTTCCAGCCAAATCGATAAGAGAGAGCTTGCTGTATGAGGTCTCTCCAGTGATCAAGTTGGTATAATGTATATGTACTGTGACGATCCTGAGAATTGCAAGACCGAAGAACATAGAACTAGAATTTAGAAGAAACAGTGCACACATCAATATCTTTTCTCCAAACAATTAGATACAGTCATATAGAGACACAATAGAGACAGAGTTGTGCCTACATGCTAATCAGGATAGTTTTTCTTTCTTTTCTTTCCAAACTTTAAATTAGAAAATTAGAGTTCAACAAATAAAAAGTTATGCCATGAGTGTAAAACTGATGCAACTCCAAATATCTCGATCAAATAAAATATATGCAGAGCAATGAGTTCAACATAGAGGAACAGCAACTTTAGACAAATCAGAACCTGGGGTGATATTGTGGCACAAAAGAACTAATGATTCTTATGCTGAGTATGTTCTTTTTCACCATTTTGAAAATGAACGTGTTCAACAGGAACTAAATTGTTTTTCTTTTAGTGAAAGAAAAGGAAAACAATTGTGTTTTTCGGTTGAACACATTCACATTAAAATGGTGCTTTTAATAAAGAAAAACACAATTTTGTTCAACAGAAAAACATATTTGTTTCCAGAACTGTCAAACAGTTTATGACAGAATATCTCAATTTTTCACAAATAGCTTGCTCAGAGGACTTCAGATTAACTCGTGAGCAGACCATCAAGCAATCAGAAAGGTGACATTCTACAACATAGATGAGAAAAAGCATAGAATCAACAGTAACAGACAGATAGCAACTTGAAAGAGTTGTAGACCATACAGATGAGAAACTCTAAACTTTGATCTATCACTTCCTCGATTCTGAAAAGCTAATTTGAGAACTCTGCCAAAATCCATTGGATTTTCAACTTTTTCCTGCAGAAGTTCTACAAAGTAATCCAATGACCCCATGCGAGCCTTGGGCAGATCAGCTCCAGAATGTGTGAGCAGATCTCGTATCTGCAATAAATGGAAAAACCCTAACATCAAAAATTCCCGGGCATGGATTCCATATAGGATCTGCATATATAGTGCAGAAGGTGAGAAAGCAATTAATTCTAAAAGATAAACATCTCATCATATAAAACCTGTTCATTATGAAGTTCAGAAATGGAAACTGAGAAATTAAATTTGGATGTCGATGTTGCATCAGAGTTGGATAGATCAAAGAGCTCCTCGAAACACCTAGCATATAAACCACGATCGTGGCTGGATCCTTCCTGCATGAAGGGGGAAAGGTGAGGAACCAACATTAATTTCAAACCAATAGCTTAAAATAGTTGGGTATTTGGCAGATCAGAACTTAGGTAAAGGCCCAAGGTATTCACTGTGTCTCAATTATACCATCAACATTGAAATTTGATAACCAACACCAAGCATACAGACTTTGAAAATTAGCCTCCTAGTGGAAAGGTTTCATAAGATCTTATGCATTTAAACCTTGCCCAGCTTAAAACGTCACAATTGGCAGTTTTCCAGAACGCATAAAGAGAAGAAATGTATAAATCATTCAAAATAAACAGATGAACAGAGAAAAGACGTAAAGAAATGAGTGAGAGACCATAGTGTGGGTCTTCCCGGAGTGTGCTTGCCCATAAGCAAATATAGCCACATTGTATCCATCTAATGCTGACTGAACAAATGGCTGAACATCACTAAAAAGTTCAACTGCACAAAGAGAAACTAAAAATGTTAAGTTACACACTCATTCAAGAACTAGTATAGAAAGACAACAAGTAAATCCCAATACCTTGTCCTACATGAGGTCCATAAACCCTATCTAACTCAAAATCCTTCTTCGGGTTAGCTATGCTATCATCAGCCGTATTGATACGAACTGTAACATCATCGGGAAATTCAACAATGGATGGATCTTCATTTTCAAAAAGAGGTCTCACACGACAAAACACCTTTATGTTTCCTGAAATAATAACATAATGTATCATCTACATATATTATGTACTGCATACACATATCTGCTATATCTATATGATTATCTGAAGGCAACAAACATTCTCTGTCATAGTACTGAAAGATTATTTTTTCTAGATTACAGTTAATTTCTAGATTTGAACATTGCATGTATATTGAAAATACACGTGTGTGTGCAAGTGCTAATGTATATGATTTTTCTTCTCAAAAGAAATTGTATATGCCCATTTTAAGAGACAAGGTTGTAAACTAGAATAATAAAGTCAGGAGCATAGATAGCTAAATACCTTGGGCAGTTAATAAGTCATTAAATAACCTTTTCTTCTCCGATATCAGAGGAGAGATTCTAGCTTCTGTTTCAAGTGCAGCTTGATCTGAATAAGTAAAGAGAGAAACCAGAAATCCGAAATATGATCAGAATACTAGGCAATAAGAAGCCACCATTACCAAAACTCATTAGACAAAAGAAAAGACCAAAAAATAATTCATCTGTACAAGGTCCGCAGTAATCTTTCCATGAAGGCTTTCGAACTTGATTAAACATATGAAAAAGTTGTGAACTAACTTCAAGATGCATCTGTGTCTTAATTTAGTTAATCCATCTATTACAACATCAAGACAAAATGTGCAAAAAGCTTATAATTTACATGTGTTTGACACGGTTTCCCAACTTCCAAAGGGACATGTTAGAAAAGCGACCTAAAAGGTGAGGCAAAGGAAAAAATGAAACATAAGATACTGTTAATTTGAACTTTCTAGACAATATTAAATTTCAATTTTCTATCTTAATCTGTAGATTATCATTTTTCCTGAAGATACAAACAGAAACCCTTGACACTTGATTATGCAATTAATAGAGTTTACTGATGTACCTTTATCTGTGGAACAGGGCAATGGGAGTTAGCACTACTGAACTTTTCCAATATAGTATACTATTAATGATGATACATTACATAAATTTTGTAGCAATGACAAGAAAATCTTATACATAAAATAAAAATACGAGAAGAACAATTATTGAAATATAATAATTCATAGTAATAAAGATTAACCTTCTTTACTTAAAGAAACAAGTTAGCAATGATAAACTTCTTAATTGTAGAAACTATAGACTCTGAACTAAATCAACTTTGATATCTCAAATGTCATTGCGGATTTAAGGACAACATACTGAAGCAAATCATTGTCATAAGATTTTATATCACATCTAAACTTTATTAACCTACTTTAATTAAAGTGAAGCGCAAAAGGCATCACAAGATACTTAACATATAGCCGCATGCTTGTAGGCATTCTCGAGGTGATTAGAACTTTGTCTTTAAGAAAATCTTGGGGCTTTCAGTTTCAAAAAGAAAAAAGCTTGGGGCTTTGAGGAAAAATAAATTTATAATTACTTTAAGAATGTCTAGAAGCATTTTGGCTACGTGTTATTTGGGTTGAGTTGGGTTCGGCCTCATGGAAAGCCTCAAAAAATAAAAGTGTACATATAAATACATACATACAGAGATATAGTACAGGTCATTTACCTAGCTTGCGGGTTTTATCAGCAAGTACACCGAGGTAGCGTGTCACACGGTCTAGTTTCGCATTGGAATATTCCTGTAGGTCGCTGGCTTCTTGTTTCAGCTCTGAGTAATCTTCCCTGACAAGCTGCCCCGGAAAAAAGTGTATATATTCGGTCAGAAATTACTTAATTGTTTTTTTAAGAAGAGACTAAGGTCTGATTAATTCTAAGCTAGGAAGTCCTTCAGAAAACTGGAAAAACACGTCCAATACAAAGTTCAGATCACTATATTTGCATGAATAGACTGCAGTCAGTCTCTCTAATGTGTCTTCCTCTATATTTTTCTTACTTCTTCACTGCATTACATGTTCCAGTCAAGTTGTCCATGTCCAATATAGGAATAATATTGGCATTGCATGCAAACAATAAGTAAAATAAATATAGACGGAGATATACAATAACACACATCAATTACATAATGGTTTTAGAATTGGAGTATTCATAATAGTTCTGGACCGTAATACCATCTTTGCCTTATGAGCTTTGGTCTGCTCAGATCTTTTGACATGCTATATTTAACATTAAGAAAGCCTGACCATATCCTAGTAAAATCCATATTTACTCCATGTCAAAAGTTGATAAAGACTCGCTTAAAGAGTACTTAAGCCCTGAAGCTCGGTGAAGCCCAGACTGTGCGTTTCGCGTCACTTAATTGGCGCTTTAGTGCAGGCGTGCTAGGGTGTGCACACCTTCACCAATGGGTTGTCTATAAGGGCACAACATTATATATGTAGCTTAATCATAGTATTTTCATTACAAATAGTTATTGTTTGTGTTTACAGTTACATTAATTGCATTACATTTTTATTTTTTTTCCTTTGTTGGTGCATTTCTTCACTAAAGCCCACGCTTTAATTGTGCTTGGCGCTTAGAGCTCAAATGGATTTGGCACTCTTTTGCGCTTTTCGCTTTTGACTACGCTCCACATCTAAACCGTAAATCGGGTTCCATGTGATGAAGGGTGTTGGAGATATACATCCACAACTGGTTGTCTAAGAGTTTTTTAAGGGGTTTATTTGTACTAGGTTTGCAATTTATTTACATACTCGAACAAATAGAAATTTGCGGGGTGCAAATTCTGCAATTGTAGCATCTATAGGCTTTCTTATAATTGGTCTTGGGCTACACCGGTTTGAATTGGACACCCAGATTTTTCCACGGCTTTAAGTGTCTTTCCATACACTTTTAGACTAATTTTTTGAAAGAGACAATCGGGTATTCATTTATCTTCCAGTATACCCTTTCTTGAGATGCATTACATCCCCTTTTTTGGCTTTACTGACCGCACAATCGTTTTTACATTGACACTGCTAATTCAAAGGTTAGATAGCAATAAGCATATCTAAATAAGACAGGTGACAGTGCATGCAATTTCCTATTAGACTTTTCTCTCCTATATATGGCTATCTTCAAAGTTCAGGCAGGCAGGTCTTAATTGTTTTGAGTAATCCTACCACATCTCTCTCTTTCTGCTTTTACAGATTAGTAGAAACTCCTAGAAATTGCTGAAGATTTTACCAGGCAAATCCTCGCCAATGTTTTCCAGGTTTCAACTGAAGGGAAAGGAATAAATAAGCACTTCCTTTGTTTCTTTCTCTGTCAAACAGGAACAAAAGTTTTGTTTATGAAGTATATGAAATTGCACCACCATCTCCGCCAGATCTTAACTTATAATTCTAGTAAGTAACATGTGGGGAAGTCACAAATCCTTCAAATATCAGCTCTTAAAGCAAACTATCCAAGGTTCCTCGTATGAAACTCACCACTTTCTACTAATACACCAGGAAATGTTGTTTTATATCCTTATTTATGAGCAAAAATAGAAACCTGAAATACACCATAAAACAATGGGTAGTCCAAGTTGTTCATCAATTCAGGTATCATCGATATACCTTAAAGAAAGCCAAGTGGAATCTTAACTTCCAAAATTGGCTTGTTATGGTTTTTCCACTTCCTTCTATTGCTTGGTGGGGAAAAAAAATCCCTTCTACTACCTTACTTACTACTATGCCCTATGTTGCACATACCCTTCATTTTTTCTGACATACCCCTATGGCCCTATCTATGTCCGTGAAAAGGGTATGGTAACTCTCTGCAGATTCTTTAATGTATACTAAGAATTAGCAACAAACTTAGTCACACCTACTAGATACTTCCACATACCCGTGCTGGATACTAGAAAGAAATTTTAACGGAACCTTTCACCCTATAACTGGAAAGAAATTTCAGGCTACTTAATCAATTGAGAATCTAGATGATTAAACTTTCCACCTCTCAAGAATATGAATATGTACCAAAGACACCTTCTATCAAAAATGGAAAATTGGTTATGGAGATAACGTGCGATCAGAAATTAATACAGACTATCTCTAGTAATTACTTTCACGGTAATAACTAGTGGAGATCTCTTTAATCCACATGCCAAAGTTAATATTTTTAATTGTGTATCTAAGAGACGAATTCACTTGACCCTGCTAGTTCTTACTAGAGAGTAAAATAGTAGAATCTGTAGAGATCTCTCTCTCTCAAACAACAACACAACAACAACAATCTCTCGCTCATAACCAAAAATACATAGAACGGTAGCCAGCCAACCATTTTAAATGGATCAAAAAAAGCTCAATATATTTCCAAAATGGAACATTTACTCCATTAAGTTGAAAGAAATTTAACTTTTTCTAATAAATTAAGAACTTTCCCATCTCTCTATCCTCTTTAGCAGAAAACATAATTAATAAGGGTTTGGAGCATACATTTTTGAAGAAATTTCAATGATTGGGAAGTAGACAAGGCTGCTGAATTTTTCAACCTTCTGAATACAAATCAGCAGCTATCTTTTTCAGTAAGTTCCTGCTACCAAGATCTATCAAAGGTGGACAATCATGAAAATCCGTGGCCATGGAATCAAATTTGGAGGTCCAAAAGATGTTTTGAAGACTGAGCTAATTCCATTGACAAGATAAAGGTCAATCATATATTTTTGTATTGCTTTTGGTGTAGAACGGGACGTGTAAATGAGGCTGAAATAGTTTTACAGGTGCGAGAGTCTTTACAGGATTAGCTAGGGCACTTTTGTGTTAACGTTCCTCTGCTTATATTGTACAGGGGCCACAGCACAATCCCCATACTACCACTCCTACCACTAGTGAACATCTCTTAGTTCCACAAGCCAAAGTTGTAATCCTTAGAATTTAGAAACAAGCTCCATTAGTGACTAATATGGGCCAAAGAGAATTCAACATTCTTCCGAATGGAATCTTTCCCCAGTGGTAGAAAGAAATTTCAACTTTATCAAATAAATTTAGAATCTTGATTACAAACTTTTCCATCTCTAAATAATATAACTGTACACAAGTGCTAAAATAGACATAATCTAGGAACAAACTAACCATTCCCAACGACAAGGACCAAAAAAGAATAATCCCGTAGAATTCTTCACCCAAAACAAATTAAGAACTTAATAATTAACCTTTCCATCTATCAATAACACTAGTATACACTAGTATCAATCACTCTAACAGATATAAATGAACAAACCCATTAATCCACTACCACTAGGTTCCAGAAAAACTTTGAACTCGAGTAAATGCAAAAAGGAGATATCTTTCCAATTGCATTGTATTTTAGAACACTTAAATTACACAGAAACAAACTAATATCAGCAGATAAAGTACTAAAGGGGGGGGAATTGGCATAGAAAAAATAGGGACCTTTATTTTATCCTTCAATTTCAAGAGCTTAGAGTTGAAAGCGTGTTTGGATAGCTCTGAATGCGGCGCACCGGCGGCGGTGGCGGAGATCGAGTACCGTCGAGCCAACGGCAGCGGCGGCGGCGGCGGTCTCTGATAATCTTCGTGCTCCGTCGACTTCCGAGGTTGAAAACCCGGCACATCCCAACTCCATCTATTGTTGTTGCTCTTCTGCTCCGCCATTGATAAGGTTTTCGATAAATCAAACTATATGTAGACCATACAACAACTGGAAAAAAAATGGATAAATTTATCTAGAAATGGAGCAGAAGGAGAGATTGAGAGCTCTCTCCCTCTCTTTCTCTCTCTAAGGTTTGCTTTTGCTTTTGGTTTTTGTCTGGGTACTATGTATTTTCTCTCTCTGGAAATTGAATTTGTGGTTTTGAATTTCTATTGAGGGAATGATAGAAAATTTTCATTCTTCGTCCTTGTAGTTTTTTGTTGGTATCAATTTAGTCCTTTGGAAATTTTGGTCTGGTTGGCCATGTTAGCAAAAAGGAAAGAAAAAAAAACTCCTAAGATAAATTTGGATAAAATAATACCAAAGAATATTTGATTAAACACATAATGTAAATGATTTTCATGTAATTAATATTTGTATGAGTAGCTGTGACGAATTAAAGCTTCAAAAGTCGAAAGAGAGATTTGAATATAAGAAATGAGTAAGCCGACTTTGATATTTTCCGTTAACTCGATTTCCATACTGAGTAAGCTTCTCATATGATCAGCTACATAAGAGTAAAGAGAGGGAGCGAAAGTTACATGTCTGACTTCTTACTTGATAAGGATCTTAATTAAATAAATTGCACGTACTCTTTCACGTATTTAGGAGGTGCACAAGTGAATATACAAGAGACATGCGAGTAAGCAACGAGACGTTGGTTAGTTGCATAAAAGATACTCTAGATAAGTAATGTTATGTTTTGTTTAATCATATTAAGCTTAAGGTTCATGTATAACTAATGTTTTTAAAATATACGTGATCTTACCATCTAATCATTGGTAGTTCGCATTTTTATGGAGAATTTAGTTTCAATAAGTCCATATTAAAGATAGCATGATAGTTATTACACCATTCATGCAAATAGATATGTTTGTGATTTAAAAAAAAAAAATTACTATCTAAAGATAGTTAGAGATGTTATCGTGTCACTTAATGAGATTCCCATTCAAAGCTTACAACGTCTTTTTTTTTGGTCTTTCAGTACGTGACAACTTTCTAACTCTACACACCGTGTTATCGCTTAATAATTATTCACTATTCTCGATTTACGTTACTTTTCTAATTAAAAGATAAGGGAGCACCCCTTCTCTGAAAGTCACGTGATTATTTTATTGAGCTCCTTCCACGTGATGCAATCTAATATTAATTCTTATAGTATTATGTTTGCATGACTTTAACAATAAATCGCATAATATTAAACATTGAGAAAATCGTTTAGTATAAAATAAATTTCCATGAGATAACAATTTTCTTTTCCTCAAATAGTCAAACCGCATAATGTTAAAAAAGAAAAAGAGAAACAAAAACTAGCTGATTTCAGTCCTACTGTATTGAAATATTTTGTAAAATTACATAAAAAAAAACAAATGGAAATAGGGTATGGAAACAATTATATAAAATCAGAAGCATTTAAAAACATTGAAAAGATGAAGGACGAAATACAAAACAATGCAAAACTTCAAGGGACGAGAAGGTAAAATTAACAAAGTAGAAATGGTTACTAAATGACGTAGGATTATTGGTGACATACAAAAGAGAGCCACCCAAAGGCATTTGTATTCACAAGAAAATATGTGCCTCTCATGAAATAGGGACTCGCTCTCAGTAATGTTGTTCGTTTTTATCTTTTTTTTTTAAATAATTTTTTGTTTTAAATTTAAATTATAAATATCGATAATATTTTACGATATAAATTTATGTTAGTGGATTATAACAAGTTATTATTCTATTTTTCAAAATTATTAATATTAATTTTTGATGGCCGTAAGTCAATTTCACTCCATGGTGTAAGAAATTTATGTATCGATAATTTACATAATTTGTAGCATATTTTGTCATATTTCTAGAAAGTCAAAATTATATATATATATATAGAGAGAGTCTATCGAAAATACTTTATTTGAGCCGAGGGTCTTGAAAATAATTTCTCTAAACTTTATAAAACAGGGATAAGGTCTGCGTATATAATACATATCACTCTTTTCAGACCGTACTTATAAAATTACACGAAATATATTATTGTATTTATTGGGATTTAAGACATTTGATCAAGTTTTTGAGAAAAAGAGTAAATTTGAATAGCAGAGAAATTATTTTTCAAAAGCAGAAAAAATATATTTCGCCTCAAAAATATATTTTAAACTTTGGATAAATACAAATTATTTCTCTTATATTAACAAAAAAATGTGTTTTTAACTGATTAATCAAACAAAAATTATTAGTTTCCAAATATACTCTTTGATAGAAAGTAATTTTCAGAATCTAATTTACAAAATAAATAGATTTTGAGAATTTTAATCAGAACATATTAATTCACCAATAATAAATATTATATTTAATGCACCACGTTGTTTTTAATGATAAGGCAGGGGAGAATATAAGTGTGCCATGTTTAACTGGACTTTTTTTTTTTTTTTGCTTAGTTGGATAACGTGCAGTTGCTTTCTGTGGGCCATTGATCATAGTTTGAAGTTTGGGCCCAAATTGATTGTTAGTTCAAGCCAACATATACCCGATTTTGAAACCGCCGTTTAAGTCATACTCGTATTGTCAAGCCCGTAAAATTTTATTTAGCTAAAATTCATGCATATATATGGCTGAAATTTACTTATTTTTATTTAAACTTTAATTATATATTATTTCAATATCAAATAGTTTAAATTATTCTGAAGTGATAAACGTGCAAAAATATTTTTAAAATGGATACAAGTTAATAATCTTACAACTTTTATAATTTATTTTAAAGATCTTGTAACTCTTTTAATATATCAAAAGAATTTGAGAATCAGAGATCTTATATTTAAGTTCGCATGTGAAAATTCTTTGGTAAGGGCCTTCCTCCTTTACTAATAAATCTTACTCCCTTCGTTTCAAAATAAGTGGTGTTTTTAGTTTGGGCACATCTTTTAAGAAAATTATTCCATTTTAGAACGTAAAACGTATTTCTATGAACTTACCCTTAATAAATACCTTGAAAAAAATGTAACTCTTTAGTATTTTATTGGTTATGCAAAACTCTCTTTATTTAAATAAAGGTAAAACCGAAAGAACATCATCAATGTCTTCATCACTTATTTTGAAACAAAATCAAATGATCAAAACACCACTTATTTTAAAACGAAGGAATTATATGAGATAAATTGAAATTAACCGTAATCCTAATACAAATATTTGTATATATTTGTGTGTGTGTGTATGTGTGTAAGCATCTTGTAATGGAGTATACTTTAGTTTTATGCAACTATCCAAAGTCATTTAGGCCAGCTTAGACATCCATTCGTTACCATCATTGCAAGTTTTTATAAACACTTCTCTTTACTTTTATAAAAAATTAACCAAAATCATTTTCCTTTCTAATAATGGAGTATAGTTTAGTTTTAATTATTTAATTAATACTCTGTAGTATATTTTATCGAATTTTTAAAATCTACTTAATTTAAAAAAACAAAATTTTGTTAATATTATTTTACACGAAAGTATTTTTAGATTCAATAACTATTTGTGTTTGTTAATCAATTTGAGAAACATATCAATATTAGAACATCAATATACATTTGATCAAGATTTTGAATGTGTTTATGAGGAAAAAACTATTTTTTTCAACTTTTACAAAACATCATTTGCTATTATTTTTAGATACTTATGTTTTCTTAAAAATTTAATCAACTATGTCAATTCTCTCGAATAAACACTTCAATTTTTTTAATTTTTCAATAACTTGATCAAACTGAGTATAAGTTATGTGTTCTTGGTCTTTTGAAACCTTTGGGGAAATCTATATTGTCTTTCATTTGAGACAAAAAATAATTAAGAGTAAATTTTTTTAATGTATCTATTTTATTTAGATGTATTAAAAGCTGTTATGAATATTATATTTCAAAAATGACCCCAAAAAAAAAAAAGGCAAGTACATAAGTAGGCATTTGGGGGAAATAATTGACAATTGAATGTAGATGAAAAGTTAATATACAATTTGGCAGTTTTTTAAAACTAATTCGAATTTCTAACTCACATTAAAGGTATAATTGCTACGATAACTTAATGCAAAACTACTCGAAAACTTTTTCAAATCGCCCTAAATTTTAGATATGAGCTCCTTTCTACATTTTGATTCATTTAATATATTATCCATTCAAAAAAGGGCTCATTTGGGGCAACTCCATTTTTTGAACTTGAAGCTCCAGCTAGTTATCATTGAGCTTTCATAAATCAGTCTCTCAACAATCAGTATTTCTTATGAATAGTAAGACATCGAGGTAGAACTTATCGAAAACCAAAAAAAGACGAGGTTTGTGTTGGAGGGTCCCTGACGCCCCGAGTCAAATGGAATTCAAGAGATTTGTTTGATATTTCAAGGTGGCGTCTTGAAAGTGCCGCTAGTCCGTTATATCATGGAACGTCCAAAAAATTTGATAAAATACGAACACTATTATTAGAAAAAAATGTCCTAAAGCATGTTATTGAATTTTAAGTTTTTCACATTAATTTCAAGCTTTCAAAAAGCAAATACAACCCCCCCCCTCCCCCCTCCCCCCTCCACACACTCATACAAAAAAAAAATGATGACATGAATATACATGGCCACTAGAGTCTTTTCATAAGTTGGGCTCCAAATTATCTCTCGATTGAACCATTAGATCCGTAATAAGATTTTGGAATCGTAGCAATATAAATCGTCAAATTCCGAGGTCGTATTAGAAAGTTGTGACTATATTAGTGACAGAAAAGATTGATGGTGCTCGTGAATATACCGGACCACTTGAGTCTTTTCATAAGTTGGGCTCAGCCCAATCCTGAACAAGTGAATAAAACCGGCCCATAACTATTTGATTTTTTGATACACCTATATTTATAAAAAAATTATAAAATTATATTGATTGATCATCATTAATGGGAAAATTGAGATGATATTACAAATTAATAATTTAAAAATAAGAAAATATATGAAGGACACGTATTATATATATTTTCGACTTCATACAAATACCAATTTGGAAACATTTCCCACTCTTGTTTATACATTTGTTATGGAAAAAGTTTGACAGAAAATTTTAAATTATTGTGCAATTGTTTGGAGTTCAAATTTGAAGTTTATACATTTAAATCGAATATTAATGTTAGATTCCAATTATGCGATAATGTGGGTTGAATCGAAAGATCACCAAACGTAATATAACAAGAGGCGAATCAAGTATTTACGTGGAGGAAGAAGTTGATCAATCAAAATTAAAATAGTAAGGGGAGGTGAAGATAAATTTTTATGCCCAATTATAATAACGACAATAAAAAACCTAGTGGAGCCGAGAGGATAGGATATACATAGATCTTATCCCTTTTTTATGGGACAGGAAAGTTGTTCCCAGTAGACCTTTGGCTCATAAGCAAAGTTTTCGAAGCATATATGATTGCAAGTAAATGAAAAATAGCAAGATACAAGTAAGTGAAGTTAGTAATATGCATCAAAGAATAAGAAACTACACAATTACTAAATAATACTACTAATAAGGGAAAGAGGAGAGGAAGAGGAGCCCAGACCTCTTCCTACAAAAAGCGAGACAGTATCCGACTATCTAATAATCTTCTACTCTAATCTTAATCTTTATACATACCTTTCTATTTAGGGTCATGTTCTACAGGCGTTTGGACATGCGATTTCATGTCGCGATTTAAATTTTGAGATGAAATTCTAAATTCTCCAAAAAACTTGATTTGAGATTTCAAATCATAGTATGAAAATTTTCAAATGCAAAATTTAACCCACAAATTTATATTTTGTAAAAGATCCATCATTTTATATATACTAACTATATTTACCAACCATTTATTTAATAAATGTAAACAACCTTTGCCAACTATTATATTATCCATGAGGAGATTGTCCGTATTATATGGGAAGATTATATTAAAGAGTAGTACACTACAACTCATATTTAATTTTACTTTTTATTGAACGAAAGTTCGATTCTTAAGTTGTATTTTTTTTAGAATGGCTTTGTGATAGTATATTATATTTTACTATGAACTTTTACTTATTTGGCAAGATTGTATAAGAATTTGGGCAATTTGAATAGTTTGTACAACTTATGAGGTTCTTATGTTCATGAGGAAAAAATACAATTTACCCAAATTGCATGTCCAAATAAAACTTCAAATTTCATCTCATATAATTTCAAATCACGATTTCATCTCGCATGACCAAACAGACCCTAAATCTACAAGACCGATCAATTAAAAAAAGTACGATCGAATTCAGAAAGAACACGGCCCTCATACTATTGGTATTTGGAAAAAAACAAGTAGTTCCTACTAAGTTTAAATTATCAAGTCAAATCAACCATTTTAATTTGTAAGTACTGAAAATCAGGTCAACAAGTTCCTGATAAAAAGTATGGGAAAAAAAGAAAAGAGTAGTAGTACCTTCACATAAGGTAAAAAGAAAAAAGAAAAGAAAATAAAAAAGGTAAAAAATAGGTACAAATTGATAAGACAAATTGACAGTAATTATTCAAGCTTTTAAAGTTCTAGGGTTATAGCCATTTCAGTGATTACTGTTTTCCCACATGCTCACATGCCCAGTATCTTTTTTTGGTAGTTTAATATAATGTTATTGTCATCTTAACTTTTGAAAATATATTTGTTGTCAAAATTTATGTTAGTGTTGCCTTTAATAATGTTATCGTATTTATATCGAATGATTAATAATTTTAAAAATTTTGATATGCATATAATTTTAAGAATTTAAATAACATAAAATGGAATTATAATATTTTTTAAGTTATAATATTAAATAAAGATATATAAAATGTATTAATATATTTTTAAATTTTGTGATGTTAAACATGTGATGTGCATAGTTAAAATTAAAAATTTGATAAAGAAAATATATTTTTTTAAAGAAAAAGAAATAAGATAAACAAATTAAAACAGAAGAAAATACTAGTTTCTTTTGCCTCACTTTTAAAAAAATTAGTCAAATCAATTTTTTAAAAGTTCAAAAAAAAAATTTATTCCATCTGTCTCAATTTATCGATGCATTTTTTTTAATCAATCTCAAAAAGAATGATAGTAATAATTTAACTTTAAAATATTTATATCATTCTTAATAAAATGATTTATAATAATATAAATATCTATAATTTTTTCAAATTACAAATTTTTAATTTTTAAAATATTATATTTAATTAAAATATATATCATGTAAATTAAAATAGTGAGAATATGAAACAAATTAGGATAAATGAAGTTATAAAAGGGGAAATAAATTGTGTGATAGTACTCAATTAAAGGAAAAAAGAGGTACAAAATGTCAGTGAAGTGTCACTGAATTGCATCAGAGAAAGTCACTCTAAAGGGCTAAATAAAAGTTTGATGGGTGACGTGAAATTTAATATTATTATAAGATCAACTCAATTAAAACATGATATACTATATCTTATACAGATCTTTGGGGAAAATTACATCGGTTTAGCGCATTAAATTTATGAGTAAATTTTATTTAAATATTTTAATTATAATTTGTTCAGTTTAAATATATGCTTACATGATAAATTAGATGATTTTTGTTAAAAATTTAAAAATATTTTTCGCGTATTAATAAACGTTTGTCACATCAATATGTTAACTATTTAAATGCATTCAATTTTTTTTTAAAAAAATTATATACATTAATCTTAATAAATTCTAAATATTAAAAAATTTGTTCTAATTTAATATGGTATGGGTAATTAAAAAATGTGGCATATTTTATATAGTTAATTTATCTACATATTATATGTTTGAGAATACACATAAAATTTATTTCAAAAATTAAGTTAGAAGTGTCAAATATAATAGTTTATCACGTGTTCAGATATTCTTTTGAAATCACTATAATTTAAGTGTTTAAAGAAAATTTACGGACAGATTTAAAGAAAATATCAACTTATTCCGTTCAAAAACTCTATCATGTTTCTATATAAATTGATAGGTAATTAACACACATTTTTACCTTATTTGTGATTTAATCATTACAAATCAGTATGATTGGATTTGAGTAAATTTATCTCATGTTAATAAGTAATACTTTTAGTCCCTTAATTATTTATAAATCTTAATTTAGATCGTTATTCTATTTAACCAAGCACATTCAATACTCAATTAGTCAAAATGTATGCTTTTAATCTTTTTCTTCGTAAATATTTATAGATTTATCATAACTATAAATCATTTCACTACTTAATTATATATATGTTATGTTGAGTTGATTTTATTATTTCATGTATCACGATATTATATTTTTTACAAACAGTCCAACATATATATCACATGTTATAATTAATTAACTAAATATACTTCATTAAATATTATAAGAATCGAAAAATTAAAAACTTATTAATAAAATCATAAATTAAAAATACTATTAACCCATTTATTTTTATTAATATTATATACACCCTCGTGCGACAATAACGACAAATGAGAGGCCCCTTTTACATTTTTCAACTTCTCATCCCCTTCACAAAATGTTACAGTAACAAAGTACAATTATTACTATTTCAGTCCCCAAATCTTAAGGACCCCGCTAAAATGGCCCCTATCCAAAACTATTCAAATGTGTCCAATTTTTGTCCTTAACAAATAAATTCAAGAAAAGAAAAAAAGATTTTTGGTTGTCCTATTGCCACGTGTCCACTCTTTCTTCCTGACTTTTAATTTATTACTCCTTCCATTTTAATTTTTTAATAAAAAAAATTATATTTAAAAAATATTTTTTTTGGGTTAAATTAAAATTAAATAAATAAAATAAATATTAGATGAATTCTAATTCTTATCCTTTTCTAAAGAGAAAAAAGGAAAAGGTTAAAAGATAAGAATATTGGAGTCGTACATGATTTCCATTGACTTGTTTCCCACTTTTTAATTTTGGGTTAAAGTTTTAGCTAGCTTTAGTTACCAATTTAAGAGTATTAAGATTATTTAAGAATAATCTTTTTTTTGTTTTTTATAAGAATGGGTATCAATACATGAATTAATATTTAAATTTAATTTTAGTTGGTAAATATATTTTGATTTTGTATATTTATATTTAGACAATTCAACTTGTTTTGATTTTTCTTTTTACATGATTTTTAAAATAATATCTTATTTTTTGATCTTTTTGTAAACTTTCTGCGTAATTTTTTTTAATTGTGAAATCAAAGAGAATGATGATCTTGAATTGTACCTAATTTGAAATTTAGTAAATTTTTTTTTGCTCTATTATCCTTTGCTATTGTATATATCACGATGCGTCATAGCTGTAATTTTTTTCATCTCATTCTTTAACGAATACATCTCGACATATATTCATCATCTAAAGATACTTCTTTCATCACGATATGACGGGTCGATCTGTTTATCAGAAAACTACACCTTCAAGCTTGAGGTTTCAATTTCTTCACAATAGTACCCCCGTTGACTTCGACTTTACTAATGACTAAATTTGTTTTGTTGGAACCAATGTTGTAACTAGCATTTGTTGCTGCAGAATAAATCAATTTTAAAATGGAATAACATGCTCGATAGGACACGAGTTCTATTCATCATAAGCGTTTCCTTATAGGAACATCCACGAATTTGATCAACTACTCTTTATGCTTTGTTAGCAGATATAAATATATGTTTACTCTTGTGTCGGTTTGAACACTCCAATTTATAAAATGATGGCACCTCCAATATTTATATTCCACATCAACATGACCGAGTGCCACGAAACACAACAAAAAAGTTATTTGGAAATAGTAAATCTTAACATAGCAAGTAGTAAGGGGTCATTTAGTAGCTGATTTAGATATGAGTTGTGCGGGTATTTTACTCTGCATAAATGGTACTGTGTTTGATAGTTGGTTAGGTGGTAAGTTATTCATATATATATAAGAAATTGATACGATATTTGATTTTTAACATAAAAATCTGCATAACTAATACATGTATAAATTATGAGAGTATCTACGTACTAGCGGGATTAATTAAATGAATATTAGTGAAAACCTATTGGACAAACTTATTAATCTTTTCACTTTAATTTTGTGATTGAATTGTACTTTTACTTTTTCAGAATATACTACTTTACAATATTTTCTTGAATTAGTAAAATATATTCTACTACAGTAAATCTTTGTTTTCTCCCTCGAAATCATCAAATAGACATATTCTTTCGCTGATTTGTAACTCTTTTCCCCCAGTACTTCTCTTTTAAGTTTCCATAAAAACCTAATATTTCCATTTTTTTTAAAAAAAAAAATTTATTACTCCCTCTGTTTCATATTAATTGTCAAGATTATTATAAATATTTATCCAATTTATTTGTAATTTTTACAAAATTAAGATGGAACTACTGATTTAGTTTTATTTTACTCGACACTTTCCTCCTTAAGAAAGTAAAAGGGTTTGCTTTGCAAGAAAAAAATATAACTTAAATAAATTTAAATAACTTGTCTAAATAAAATTTTAATTTCAAATCAATTTAATTTCATATTGTATTCGAATGGATCTAAGTTTTTTTTTTCTTTTTAAAAAAGCATCAAATGCTTTTTGAGCCTATTCCTATCTTTTCCTTATTGGAAACCACTTTCTAAATTGGGTGAATTTGATACAAAGACAAGTCTTTCTCTTCCCTCATTGCCTGGAACTGAAAATACCCAAATTAATGGCCATTGGCCAATAAAGACTCCTAGTATAAAGATTCTTATATATTACTTACTTTGTCCATTTTTACTTATTCTTTACACTAATAGATATTTACTTTTACTTGTTCGTTTTAAAAGATCAAGATATAGTTTAGCACTTAGCGATCGTTTGGTAGCTGGTTAGAGTTATACGGGTATTTACATAAATTAGTTATGAAGAAATATATAGATTATTTTATGATTAGTTATGTAGGATTTAATTATTCACGTATTAGTTATTTCATCTTTTATCCTGCATAAGGTAATACATAGATTTTCTCATAACTTATATATGTATTAGTGATGCAGATTTTTTAAATTTTAAACTAAGCACCATATTAATTTTATATATGAATAACTTACCTTCTAGCTAGTTATCAAATATGGTATTACTTATGTAGAATTAAATATCTACACAATTCACTTTAAAACTAGCTACCAAACGACCCTTATTTCCTAATGTAATTTTATTATTAACAATAGTTATTTCCTAAACATTGAATTTATTGTATTCAGAGGGTGATATGCTAAACTTGTCATTCTATTTATCGCTTCTTAAGAGGTGTGCCAAGTTAATACTGAACAAGTAAAAATAGACTGAGGGAATATATATTTGTTGAGATTAAACTCTTTTTTCTCCATAAATAACTTTTACATTACCAAATTATCTAAAAACATTATAAATTCTGTTCGACAAATAGTGAGATTAGTAATTTGATTGAGCGCACGCGGTTTAAGAAGAACAAATTATATGACTATAAATTATTTTATTAAGAATAAAATAAAAAATAAATAAATTATTTTAAAATATAAAAAAATAAAATTCTTTTCTAAGTATACTAAAAAGTAAAACTTGAGACATAAATAGAAGAAAGAGTAACTTAATTGAAAATAATCTTAATTACGAGCCATAACACGTTAAAATACATTGACATAATATTTGTCCTATCCTTAATAAACAATATTATCTTATATTTATCATTAGTGAAAGGTGACAAATATTCCATTATGTAATCCCTTTTCTCATTATATACACAATCTCTATAATTCGAAAGCTTTGCCTATCTACCCCATTCCCACACAATAAAAGTAACTTAATTAGAAAATAAACTTTATTACATAAACAATATATATATATCTTTGATTGATAAAGTTATCTAGTACTCTATTACTAATTAGAAGTGATAAATATCTTTCGAAATTAATTAAGATACACGTAAGTAGGTGTATCAAAAAATATAATTTTTTTTCTTCATTATATATATAATCTCCATAATTAAAAAGCTTTGCCTATCTATTCTCCCACCCCCTAATACGCACACAAATAGTACGTATTCTAATTTTGATTGATAAAATTATTTAGAGCTCGTTTGGTATGTGGGATAAGCGATAATAATTTCAAAATAAAATACAAGAGTAGTTTAATTCTGCGTTTGGTAAGGAGTATTAGTTAGTCCCTGAATTATTAGTATAAATGATAGGATAAGCTATCCCATATATATGGTGGGATAACTAATCCCATGAGATAACTTTATTTATTCCATCCTCCATACCGAACGATCTCTAAAAATCATGGTATTAGTAATGCAATGATTGTTAATGCATCCATTAGCATTGTTAAAAAATATAATTATCCTTCAAAATCTTTTCCACACTCTTTCTATCTTATTTGTGGAGGGTATTTTTATAAATAAATTATTAAATGAATGTTATTTTTAATACACTCAATTAAACACCGCATAAGAAATAACCTCAGCATAATTAATGTCAACATCACCAATGCAAGCATTACTAATACACTTTATTCAATATTATTCTTATACGCTCTACCAAACGACCACTTAATATCATGTTGCATTAGAGGTGATAAATATTCTGCGAAATAAATCGAGATGTGCGCAAGTTATTATATAAAAAATTTAAATCTTTTTTTTTTTCCCATTATATACACTCTCTCTATAATTAGAAACCTTTGCCTTTCTAAACCCCCACATCCCCACCAACCCCCAAACACAGAAACACTCAATTAGGTCACATATAGATCACTACTCCTTATACCCCACCACCCAAAACAGAGAGAGAGAGAGAGAGAGAGAGAAACCTTTCTTTGTATTGTGGTTTATTCCTTGTTCCCTCTTATAAATTCCCTCTTCCTTGTTGAACTCTCTCTTTCTGTTCTATTTCTAGAAAAAATTAAAAAGGGAAAAGAAGAAAGAAAACAGTACCACCCTCCATGGCTAGAGAGAAAATTCAGATCAAGAAAATAGACAACTCCACAGCAAGACAAGTAACATTTTCAAAGAGAAGAAGAGGACTTTTCAAGAAAGCTGAAGAACTTTCTGTTCTTTGTGATGCTGATGTTGCTCTCATCATTTTCTCTTCCACTGGAAAACTCTTTGACTATTCTAGCTCCAGGTACTCATCAGATCTTCTCAATAACTTTTTCCTAAAAAAAAAAATATTAATTTAAATTTCTTTTAAGCTGAGAGTCTATCGGAAACAATCTCTCTACCTTGGTAAGATTTGTGTACAATCTATCTACCATTTTGTGGCATTACATTAAGTTGTTGTAAAATTTTTGGATATTTCCAAATGGGTTTCTTAGTCACGATTGAGAAGAATCATTCAGAGTTATAATTTTGAGTTTACGAGTTCTGAATTCTAGAAATTTTTGATTTATTTTGGATTTTTTGAGAATTTTTCCGTAAGAGACAAATTTAAGGATTTGATCCAAAGCTATTAAGTTTTGCTGAACTCATTCTCAATTGTAAATCTCTTGTATATGATTTAAGTTATGTACACTGATATTAATATGAATAATTTTTGTTAATTTGTTATAGTAGTTAAGTTACTATTTTAGTTAAGTTAGTAATTAATTGCTTATTCGTGACATATTTTTCATAATGACCCTTTTCCATATTTAGATGCTAGCTAAGAAACCCACATCTTAATTATAGACTTTTTTTTTTTAAGGTGATAATTAATGGATTTTTTTTTTTTTAAAAAAAGGAAACACACACACACACAAAACACACAGACAAAATGAGTGGAGTAGGAAGCAGTGAGTAGTTGAGGGGTTATAAAAATCGCTACTCGGATTTTTGAAAAATATTATTATATTCGCATGTGATTTTTCATAAAATACATATTTTTTGAATGATCTAGATACGCATTTAATGACATTATTGAAAGATTCATAGAATATAGCAAATGATTTTATTTATTGGTTTTAAGTTTTATTAGGTTAAATTAATTTTTAACATGTAAACTTTTACTGCAAGCTTGATATAACAATAAAAAAAATGAGAAATAACATATTATAGTTAGTTAAATTAAACTACATGTGCAAAAAACATCTTATACGGATTATCCATGTATATAATTTAAGTTCTTAAGTTTTTTTAATTTATAAAATTAGATTATTTTAGTGGCATTCTTGATTCTGCAATTCAATGAGCAAATAAGCTTAAAAAAAGGAATAAAATTAGCTGGATTTTTATTTATCGAAAGGGCCACCATATCTTATCTGTTTCAGAAAGGCAATAATATCTTATCTAAAAATAAAATAAAATTATCATTAAAAAAACATTATATATTTATTGTGGGTAGGAGAAACCTCTTTTCACTGTGGAAACAAAAAAAAGAGCATATTTTTAGGAATTTTATGCTTTGCTATTTGGATTTTAGTATGGTAAAGGTAAAATGGAACAAATTTGATGAGCAATTCTCTTTGAGGTTATTGTGTAGTGTGTATACAGTAACCTCTCGTTATCGTGACAGTGTTTGTTTTAAAATTATTATGATTTTTATATTAGGATATTGAAAAAAATCAAATTATTATAATAAAATATTATTATAATGAATGACTATTTGTTTAATACTCGAATGGGACTCGACTAATTCAGGTTAGTGTGAAAAAATTCATTTTATGTAGAGTGTTACGTATTAGAGACGATTTTATTTTCGAGCACAATCTTGAAACCTATAATTAAATATGGAGATGGGTAACTACATACCACCTCACCACAACTTTTAGTATTGAGTTAAGTGCATTTAAAAAAAAATGATATCAAAGTCAGGCTTATTATGTTTTCCCGTTGATAGACCTGCTCGTGCGTTGGGGGGGGGGGGGGGGATGTGTTAACTATCCCATATTAGTTGAGGGATGAGTTGTTTGATTCGGTCTTGATCAATCTTTCTCTTGAGATTGAGTTAGACCGGAGGTCAATTTTTCCTAACAAAGGTTATATCAACGTTTTTTACTTTCTTTAACATTGTGCTCGCGTGTCCAAAACACATTGGATATGTGAAAGTACACATTTTTTCAAAGAGTTTAACATTTGTGCACAGGTATTATAAATCACGTAAAAGATAACTATATCTAACTGTTACGTCTGATGATTTCGATATTAAAATTTCTTTTTTTTTTTTACCATGAAGCATGAAAGATATTCTTGAGAGGCGTGATTTGCATTCCAAGAATCTTGAAAAAATGGATCAACCATCACTTGAACTTCAGGTAATTAGTTTCTTAATCCATTTATTTAAGTCTTAATTACCCTTTTAATTAGTTTTGTAATCTTTGGATGTCTTTTTTTGAACAATTAATTTGTTTATATTGTTTGCAGCTTGTAGAGAATAGCAATTATTCCAGATTAAGCAAGGAAATTTCTGAGAAAACTCATCGATTAAGGTAATATATTCATAGTTTGAAATCGACGATATGAATTCTATACCGTTCTATTTAAGTTCAACTCATATAATTGACGGGCTAACAGGCAAATGAGGGGAGAAGAACTCCAAGGACTAAATATTGAAGAGTTGCAACAGTTGGAGAGGTCTCTTGAAACTGGACTGAGCCGCGTCATAGAGAAAAAGGTCGGAATTTAATTTATATATAGTGACGTTATAAATTATATTTATATTATTAGTGTAATTTAATATGTCGTAGTAAATCATGATTATTTCTTTGTCCATATATCAGGGTGATAAAATAATGAGAGAGATCAATCAACTTCAACAGAAGGTGAGAAACAATGTATCTTTTAAGTGATTCGATAGATAATTTTTTAATTTTTTTTAAAATAAATCGTAATTTTACTTGGTTCAAGTCAAAATTGATAATTGATATTGTGAAAAATCTATAGGGCATGCAACTAATGGAAGAGAATGAAAAATTGAGGCAACAGGTATGTATAATTTTTGTTTTAAATTATATTTTTTACGAAAAATAAATATGAAATAAGAAATTTAGTGTTTCACTAAAAATTCGAATAGCAATACTTGAATTCTTTTGTTAAGAAACGATCTAACTTTTATATGTAGATATTGTAGAAAAGAATTAGTACATTAAGGGTTATTTGGTATGGGGATGAGATAAACAAAGTTATCTCGTGGATTGGGATATTTCATGGAATTAGTAATCCCATCATATATATGGGATAACTTATACCATCATTATAGTATAAATTGTGGGATAAATAATCCGGGGACTAACTAATACCCTTTATCAAACGCACGATTAAAATACTTCTGCATTTTATCCAGGGATTATTATCACTTATCCCGCGTACCAAACTCCTCCTAAGAGGATCATCTAAACTATACAACTAGATGTATTTAACTCTTTTATAAAAGTATAATCGGTAACACCTACAGTGTAATCCAGTGACTTAATGGTCAATGAAATGAAAAAAAAATTATAAGGTTTTAGGTTAAAATTCCAGTAAGAAAAAACAAAAATATTTAAATGATTTCTTTCTATGTGCCTAAATCTTGATGAACAAAATTGTACTCAATAGAATTAATTGGTGAATCATAGAGCGATTTCAATCAGAGATCTCGGGCGTAAATCTTTATCATAGAGCTATTTCAATTAGAAATCTTGTGAACGAGTCTTTAAAATGGAAAAAATTATGATAGTAAGTGTTTCTTTTTCAAAATAAATTTTACACTGCGAGAATTCAAATTAATCATGATTCTAATATGAGTACCGTACATTAATTACTACTGTTAATAAAAAAAAAATTACAATAAGTAACTCCGTATTGAGACAAAGCAAAATCTAGGGGCCATTCTAAGTCAAGTGGATCAAAGATCACAGTGCTGTTTCAATCAAATGTCTCGAGTTTGAGTCCTTAAAATGAAAAAAAATCTTGATAGTGAATGTTTCTTCTTTTAATGAATTTTAACGCTATTAAGTTCAAATTAATCGGACCTCCAATATTTAAGCATTTATACGTAGTTGGTGATATATAATTGTTTTTTTTTTCTTTTTGAAGGTGTTGGAGATATCTAATAATAATAATAATGGGTACAAAAGTCCAGCAGCATTTGAAGCAGAAAATGGATTTAACTATGAAGAAGGCCATTCATCTGAATCTGTCACAAATCCATGTAACTCTACTGGCCCTCCTCAAGATGATGACAGTTCTGATACTTCTCTTAAATTGGGGTTAGTACATTAATTTTTCTTCTTCTTATTTTCTTCTATTTCTCTAACTTCTTGTTCCTCCCTTCGTCTCAATTTATGTGACGTTATTTGACTTGCCACGAAATTTATGAAAGAAAGAAAGATAACTGAAAGTTGTAGTTTAAAATAAGTTATAGATATTTTTGTGGTTATGAATCATCTCATTAAGATTGAAATAGGTATTTAAAAGTTAAATTGTTATTACATATATAAATATGTTATTCTTTTTGAGATCGAGTCTAAGAAAAAGTGTGTTAGGACGGATGGAGTAACTTTTTATATACAATATAATTTTTTTTATTAGTCAATACACTATTGGTGTTACATTAATTAACCGATTATAACATATTACATATACATTTTTAAAGAACTTTGAATGTACATATGAGGCCGAGTTGTAATACAAGTCTAAGAGTTCAATCGAATTCAATAATTTTGACTCAAACTTATATTTGTGTGTTAAGTAATTTACTTAATATGTATGTGTTATCGAAGCCAGAAGTCGACATATGGGGTTCTCGACTGAACCCAATAACTTTACTTCATACCTTGTATTTATATTAAGCAATTCACTAAATATGTGTTAAAATTAAATTCAAAAGCGGCCAATTATTAACACCTAATATTGTTATTCTAAAATTTAGAATCCATAAAGTTTAAATTTTGACTCCGCTTTTGTATGTACTCCCTTCGTCAACAAGTTAAGTATCTTAGTTTGACTGGACACGAAATTTAAAAAATAAAGGAGATATTTGAATTTTATGGTCTTAGATCTAAGATGTGTATAGTCCTTTAAATCTTGTGATTTTAAACTTGCTAAATATAGAAAGAGACACATTTTGGTACAGAGAAAAAAGAAAAGCAAGACACTTAAATTGACACAAAGAGAATATAAATTATCTATTCTGAGCTTAATACGCCGTCAAATCCTAAATTTGATAACGCATAAACTTAAAATTTTGAATCCGTTCCCGAAATATGTATGTTCATACTGTCTTTTATATTTCAGGCTACCTTACTCAGGCTGAAGGGGGGAAAGAGCAAAAGGAAGGTGTGGCTATTTTTGTATGTTCTAGGAGGAAGAAGTAGAAAAAAAAAAAAGTATTACTGACTACTAATTTAATATGGTGGATTAATGTAAAAGCTAACCCCAAGAACTTCATATAATTATGTATGTAATTGTTGTATTAATCCTATGTATTCTTCTCTCTTTTATTTTATTTAATATAATATCATGGTATGTATGTAATATTGCTTAATTAATTAACTAATTAATTAGCATTACAAACCTTTTGATTCATCTAGTTGGCAACTTGTAATTATACAAGGGCTTTAATTACATTTGCAGTTTTTACAAAATTAGATGTACACTAACATTATATGGCACCTTCCATCTTGTACTAACTTTAAAGTTAAAAGTGGATAGTTTTTTTATAGCAATAAATTATAGGTGGTAAATGTGTAGGTTGAGTTAAATTTTGGGCGAATTAGAATGGGTTGAGTTAATAAATGAGTGAGTTTTTGGTCAAACATTGTCATTTTTACAAAGAGAAATAAAAAAATATATATAGAGATTGGAATTCTTAACCTCTAGCTAAAAAGTTGAAACGCCTAATCAATTGAGATACACTACCATTTATGTCGTAGGAGTGTCACTTTATATGATATATTCTTTATATTTTATTTTATTTTTTAATTATACATACATATTTAATAAAAAAATTTGATGAAACAATGTCACCTGGAGCATTGCTAAAGCTGCCCCTGACTAAACGTTCGTGAGACATGTGTGCCGTGAGCAGAATTTAGCTAAAGTAGGCATGTAATTAGCGTGCATACCAATAACGACACTATAATTTTTTGAACAACCTTTGCCGCTTGTAGTGAACTACCTTGAACAATCACTGCTCCTATAGCTATAGCACAACCATACCATATATAATAAGATAATACACAGTTAAAAGATTATTATTTTTCTCATTGAAATTTTTCATTGAAAAATATTAAATGACTATTCCTACGATAAAAGAAAAATAATAGTATTTTCACATGAAAAAATTATAAAACTTTCCACTATTTTAGTCAGAAACTATTTCCTACTACATATTTTCTCAGTAAACTGGGCATATTTTATAACATAAATTTTTTTATTAATTTATGATAGAAATTATTTTTATTTCTAATAGTGATATATTTTAATATATAACGTGTACTTTTTTTGGAAGGGGAGGGAGTAACAAACCATATGCTATTTGCATTCGGGCCAAGGAAAAGAGGTCGAACTCAACAATCTTACAAAAAAGGAAAAAGGACATAAGAAAAACTTTATACGAGCTAGAAGTAGTTTGGTAGCTAGTTAAAATTATGAAACTATCAGTAATATTGAGATTAGTTAAAAAAAAAATATATATATATATTATTTTATATAAAGTTTAGTTATTTCATCTTTTATTTTGCATAAATTAATATATAGATTTCTTCATAATTTATACGTGTATCATGCGAGTCTCTAAATTGCAAATCAAACATTATGTTACTTTTATACATGAATAATTTACCTTCTAATTAATTATTAAATATAATATAACTTTTGCTGAATTTAATACTAGTATAATATATGATTACTTATGCAGAATTTAGTACATAAATAACTCACATCCTAACTAGCTACCAAATACAACATTTATTTATTCCACTTCGCATCTATTAAAATACATGATAACTTATAAATATATTAATTACAAACCAATATTACTTATAGAAGATTTAATAGCATAACTCATCTCCTGGTCAATTACCAAATGACCCTTCATGTATTAAAATTCGTGAATAACTATATAATTCTAAGGGGCGATTTTTGTCTTTTCATCTCACCAATCCAATTCCAATTTAAACCCAGTTCTGCAACCTAACAGCATACTACTAATATTTGCAGGGAACCAAGTACATAGGGTTTTTGTTAAGTGCTGCATGCGGGAGAGATCAAAATCACATTAGAGATATGGCCGAAGAATCGGCACCGGAGAAGGAGAGGCATAAAACGCCGTTACCGGAGGAGGGGGAAGAAGAAATTCGTTTGGCACTGTCAGAGGACGAGGAGCAGCAGAGGAGCGTCAAAAATTTACCTGAAGAGACGACACGAAAAACACCTTTAGATGCAGGATCTAAGAATTGGGAGGAAAAAAAGTACTCATGCGAGGAGAAGAGGGTAAAAGGAAAAAAGAAAAAAGAAATTAGTTTATTATCAGACGAGGAGGCAGAGAGGAAGAGGGAGGAGAGACAAATATACTTGGATTTGAGGCAAAAAGCAATCGACAATCCATTGTCTAATGTACCGTTTTTTTTGAGAGTTTTTTTGTGAGTTTGAAAATCTCTTTGTAAATTCTATTTTTGAGTAATAGAGTTTTATTTTTCTCTCATATTATTCCTTACAACTCCGTAATGATCCTGTGATAACAAGTGGTATCAGAGCGGTGCCGGCATTGTTTCATAGCGTCCTGCGCTCGCATGGAGAAAGGTGGTGTTGAGTTGAGGGATCCTCGCATCACGAAGTGTCGAGTTTGAGAAGGGGTGAGCATTGTCGGACGATCCTTGGGAAACCTTCCCCTCGGCCTCCGAGTGTGTTGTGGTGTTGTAGGCACCTGGTGCAGAGGGCACTCCTAGCGGCAGGTGGCCGCAAGTCGGGCAGCTCGGGCGAGTGGCCGTGTACGAGGGCGTACACCGAGTTGGGTGGGGGAGGATGTCACGCCCTAGATATTGGGGTATCTTATGGCGGACAATTGCTGGTGGATGTGTCAAGATGCTGACAGAATGGCTTCAGAAAGGTGTGGCGTAGGGACGACTGTGTCCCCTTCTGAATTGACGGTGAAGAGGGGACTTGGCCAACCCTGCACAAACCTGGTCGGGAACTGGAGCCGTTCTCCTGAAGAGCCCATGGCAGGGCGAAACCAGTATATTGTCCCGGTGAGAGAGGCTGGCCTCGCGAGGCGAGGCGCCGCACGGGCCTCCGGAGCGTGCTGGAAGTCCGAGCCCGTGACAGGTGGTATCAGAGCCTCGTCGGAAGTGCTTATCAGAATTGTGTAAGGCTGAAAATTTTGAGAGTTTCAAAAGTGCTCAAAACTCAATTTTGAGTACACCATTGCATTCCTCTCGTCAACACGAGTTCGTACATATTTTCGGAACTAAAATCCGACGTCGTATGAAGTCGTAAGAGCTCCCAAAAGAAATTGAGGAGGAAGACGATTTACAATACTCTACTGCAGTAATTTCTGCAAGATTTTTTCAGAAATTATATTTCAGTCCCAAATTCGGTGAATTAATCACTGAAAGGTGATAATGACCACAGAAGAGTCAACATCATCTTCCGAAGCCATGATTATGCTCACTGCCACCAACTACACGCTGTGGAAACCTCGAATGGAAGATCTTCTCAGTTGTAAAGATTTGTTCGACCTTATAGAAATAAAAGGTGTAAATCCTAATCCCGACAAGTTATCGGAATGGAAGAAATTAAACCGAAAAACTATTGGTCAAATCCGACAATGGATTGACCATAGTGTCTTCCACCATGTTGCACAGGAGACAGACGCATATGCCCTCTGGAAGAAGTTGGAGGATATGTACCAGGCCAAGACCGCTCGGAATAAGGCTTTGTTGATGAGACGCTTAGTCAACATGAAGCTGAAAAGTGGAATTTCAGTTGCCGAGCATACCAGTGAGTTCCAGAGCCTAGTGAACCAGTTATCATGTGTAGAGATGCCGCTTGGTGATGAAGTTCAGGCACTTCTACTTCTCAGTTCTCTCCCCAATAGTTGGGAAACACTGGTGGTTTCTCTCAGCAACTCAGCCCCAGATGGAAAACTTACCATGTCTATGGTTAAAGATGCCCTGTTCAATGAAGAGGCAAGGAGAAAGGACATGGGCACAGATCAGACCCATGCCCTTATTACAGAAAATCGTGGGAGACAACAAGGGAAACAACGAAGGAGTAGTGGAGGCAAATGGAGAGGCAGGAGCAAGAGCAAGGGTAGATCCACAGATGGCAGAAAACCAGCATTCAAGTGCCATTATTGTGGAATAGAGGGTCATATGAAGAAGAATTGCTATAAATGGCTAGAAGAGCAAGGCCAGAGCAGTTCGCAATCGAAGAATAAGGGTGGAGAAACACTAGTTACTATCCCTGGAGATGTAGCTTTCTGTTCAACACATTATGAGACATGTCTTCACGTGTCAAAAGAGGACACGGAATGGGTGGTAGATACTGCAGCATCTTACCACGTAACTCCTCATAAGGAATACTTCACAACATACAAAGCCAGTGACTTTGGAGCTGTGAAAAGGGGAAATTCCAGTTTCTCTGGGATTGTAGGAATTGGTGATGTACAAATAAAGACAAGTTCCGGGAGTACAATTACTCTGAAGGATGTCCGCCATGTGCCTGAACTTCGGTTGAATTTACTTTCAGGTATAGCTCTTGACAAACAGGGCTATGATAATCACTTCAGCAAAGGCACATGGAAGTTATCTAGAGGCGCTATGACAGTCGCTCGAGGTCATATTTGTGGCACGTTGTACAAGACTCATGTGAAGATATGTACAGACAGCCTCAATGTAGCAGAAAAAGAGGCTTCACAGAATTTGTGGCACCAAAGACTTGGCCACATGAGTGAGAAAGGGTTGTCTACCCTAATAAATAAGAATCTTATCAATGTTGATAAAGATGTTGCACTAGATCCTTGCAATCATTGTCTATTTGGTAAACAACATAGAGTCTCGTTCAAATCCTCTTCAACGAGAAGATCAGAGTTGCTCAGTCTAGTACACTCTGATGTTTGCGGTCCCTTAGAGATTGAATCACTCGACGGAAACAAATATTTTCTGACATTCATTGATGATGCTTCTCGAAAGGTATGGGTGTATTTCCTGAAGACAAAGGACCAGGTGTTCGAGTACTTCAAATTGTTTCATGTCATGGTAGAGTGTGAAACAGGAAAGAAATTAAAGTGTCTACGGTCACACAATGGAGACGAATACTCTTCCAAGGTCTTCGACGTGTATTGCAAAACATATGGTATTCGACACGAGAAAATGGTCCCACGCACCCCTCAACACAATGGTGTAGCCGAAAGAATGAACCGAACAATCATGGAACGTGTTCGAAGCATGATCAGTATGGCTAAGCTGACAAAGCCATTCTGGGGAGAAGCAGTCAGAGTCGCCTGTTACCTGATCAACAGATCACCATCAGTACCACTGAATTTTGAAGTTCCAGAGAAACTGTGGTCTGGGAAGAATCCATCATACTCACACTTGAGAGTATTTGGATGTTTAGCATATGCACATGTATCCAAGGAGCTCAGACAAAAGCTCGATGCAAGGACCACTCCATGCATTTTCATTGGCTATGGAGATGAAGAATTTGGATACAGATTATGGGATCCAAAGGAGAAAAAGGTGATCAGAAGTAGGGACGTGGTGTTCCATGAAAACCAGACAATAGAAGACATTGAAAAACCCACAATGTCTCAGAAGTCAAATGTTGCTGCTCAGATGACAGAAGTAGTAACAGAATCATTTGTGAGAAATAACGATGAAGTACCAGAAGCAGAAGAAGAGGAAGAAGAGGGTGTTGAGCAGGGGGAGCCACAAACCCCTCCACCAGAAGCTTCAGGTCCATCACAAGGCTCAGATGATGGTGAATATCCTCAGATTGTCAATCCAGAAGTTCGTAGATCTGAACGAGGTCGGATTCCATCCAGAAGATATACAAAATCCGAGTATCTTCTGCTTACCGAAGATAGAGAACCAGAGAGTTTTCATGAAGCTATATCTCATAAGGAAAAAGAAAAATGGCTGCTTGCAATGCAGGATGAAATGGAATCTCTACAGAAAAATCACACTTATGAGATCGTAAAACTTCCAAAAGGGAAGAAGGCACTGAAAAATAAATGGGTGTTCAAGCTAAAGAAAGATGGTAGCGGAAAAGTGGTGAAATACAAAGCAAGGTTGGTAGTCAAAGGATTCCAACAGAAGAAAGGAATCGACTTTGATGAGATCTTTTCACCAGTAGTCAAGATGACTTCAATCAGAGTTATACTTGGATTGGTCGCAAGTATGAACTTGGAGCTTGAACAAATGGATGTGAAGACAGCTTTTCTTCATGGAGATTTGAAAGAAGAAATCTATATGGAGCAGCCAGAAGGTTTTGAGGTTTCAGGTGATAACCTCGTATGCAAGCTAAAGAAAAGCTTGTATGGTCTGAAGCAGGCACCAAGACAGTGGTACAAGAAGTTTGACTCTTGTATGGTAAGTCAAGGGTACAAGAAAACTGTAACAGATGAGTGCGTCTACATTCAAAAATTTTCAGACGGGAATTTTGTTGCTCTTCTACTATACATAGACGATATTCTAATCGTGGGAAAGGATGCAACAAAGATCTGCCAGCTGAAGAAAGAATTGTCTAAAGTTTTTGACATGAAAGACTTAGGACCAGCTCAACAGATATTGGGAATGCAAATAGCTAGAGACAGGAAGAACTGCAGATTATGGATTTCTCAAGAAAAGTATATTGAACGTGTGCTTGAAAGGTTCAATATGAACAACGCCAAACCAGTCAGCATTCCACTAGCCAATCACTTCAAATTGAGCAAGAGTTCATGTCCCTCATCTAAGGAAGAGATCAGGGAAATGTCATCAGTACCGTACTCTTCAGCAGTTGGAAGTCTGATGTATGCAATGGTGTGTACGAGGCCAGATATTGCTCATGCAGTGGGTACAGTGAGTCATTTTCTCTCTAATCCCGGGAAGGAGCATTGGGAGGCAGTAAAGTGGATTCTCAGATACCTTAAGGGTACAACTAATATATGTCTTTGTTACGGGGGAGTTTATCCAATCTTGGAAGGCTATACAGATTCAGATATGGCAGGAGATCTTGATAGTAGAAAATCTACTTCAGGATTCATCTACAGTTTTGCAGGAGGAGCTGTTTCATGGCAGTCAAGATTACAGAAGTGTGTTGCTTTATCTACAACAGAAGCAGAATATATTGCAGCAGCTGAAGCTGGAAAGGAAATGTTGTGGCTGAAGCGGTTTCTCCAAGAATTTGAAATCAAGCAAAAAGAGTACAAGGTACACTGTGACAGTCAGAGTGCTATAGATTTGAGCAAAAATTCCATGTACCATTCCAGTACAAAGCACATTGATATTCGGTATCATTGGATACGCGAGGTGATGGATCGACAACTGTTGAGACTAGTAAAGATCCATACGAAGGAGAATCCAGCAGATATGTTGACAAAGGTGGTTACTCGAGAAAAATTGGAGCTGTGCAGAGACATAGCCGGGATGGTTGTTCCAGATATGGCTAGAGGGGGAGAATTGAAAGATTTCTAGCACATATCTAGAAATTTTTCCACCCACCATTGTTGAATTATTCATTCAACACCTACCCAAGCCACCATTGTTGAAGAAGAAAGTTTCCCCTTTCACACCTCCATTCACACCACCTCAACCCTCTATAAAAGGAGGGTTAATCTTCATTGTAAATCATCCACCAAAGAGTGAATACATCTCTAAGAGAGTAGTTCCTAGTGAGTGGAGTGAGTTTTGAGAGTTTTTTTGTGAGTTTGAAAATCTCTTTGTAAATTCTATTTTTGAGTAATAGAGTTTTATTTTTCTCTCATATTATTCCTTACAACTCCGTAATGATCCTGTGATAACAGTTTTTCCCCTTTGGACCAGGATGTATCATGCCCGACTTCGCCGAGAAGGTTGAAACCGTAAACTACTTTGAATTAAGACGTCAGAGACCGTTAACAGAGGAGGAGGAGAGACGATTCACACCTGGGATGCCGGTAAACCTTCCGTCTCCGCCACTCTTACCATGGGATAAGAGGCAATTTGTTCCTCTCACTCCTGAGATCATCCAAAAGTTAGAGGAACAAGAACAACTTGCACAATCTAGTAATTTGGCCTCAAGGGAGGAGAAGCGAGAAAAACTTGCAGCACAAGAAAAATGTCTCGATGGGTCGTATCTAACTCCCTATTACAATTGTGATGATGCCTTAGGCTTACCAAGCTTTGGATTCGAAACCCTATATTCCCCAAAATTTTCCCAAATTTGTCTGGCATACCGACGTCAGACTCGTCAATCCCATGTAAGTTTTCTCTTTTTTGTTCATATTGCTATAATAATTTCAGGTGGTTAGGTCAAATTCCTATAATTGTATCCTGTTTTAATAATTCTATGAATTACCCGAGTCTATCTAGGTATGTTGTTATTGGGCATGCTGTTGTTGTTATTCCTGAGTCTACTTGGATAAGTTGTTGTTGTTTGCCCGAGGATTATCTAAAACAAACTCTCTACCTTTACAGGGAAAGGATATGTTGTTATTGTTGTTTGCCGGGGTCTATTGAAAACTAACTCAAGGCAGGGGTATGTTGTACCTGGGAACTATATTTTGGCATCAAAACTATGTTATGTTGGTCCTATTTTTGCTTTAAACTAAGTGGCTCCTATAACAAGGATCTTAACTGAATTAATTTATTAGTCCTATTATTTGGATAATACTAATTTCTTGTTGGCGGCTTCTTTGATAGTGTTTTGATATTGACAACCATACCGGTTCGCCTTGGGCAGCTTCAGTACTACCATTTGGGAATTTCAGAGGCACCATTGATTTACTTATGGAACTGGCTAACAGTGCGATCCTGGAATATAATGAGAAAGAGTCCAATGTATATAAACAACTTAATGTGATTTGTCCCAACTATCCTTCCCTTTCAACTAATAGCGACTCTATATGCAGGTTTTCAAATACAAAATATTGAAGATTGAGAAAGTGAATTATTCAGCTGCCACGTACTATCAATATTGGATGACCGTGAAAGTGTTAAATCTCACCCTTGTTACTCCTATCGAGACTTTTCAAATTCATGCGGGTATGAGTACTGTTGATGCTAATGATAAACTTATCTATTGTTGCCGGCCTAAAGAAGAGGTAATTAAACAACCTAATCAGGTTGGCAAATTGTGTCTTCCTCTTTTTATTTTCTATTTTGTGTGAATGTCAGGTGAAATAGTGTTATTTGAAATGAATACGAGTAAAAAAAAAAATTTCTTTCATGATGTTTGATACTCTTGTTGCTGGCCCTTATCTGAATAGAAATACAGAAATGATTGAATATGATAGCCGAACTACCTTAAGAGGAATTCCCGAATTTGCATTATAGTAAAAGCTAGTTATGTTGTTACTGCTTGCATAAAACACAAAATTGTATCTTGGATTTGGATTTAGTGATAACTTTATGGAGTAGAAAGGGATTGGTAATGGTATTTACATGTATTTTCCTTTTGTGGATAATGCACTTTTACTCGATAACTAACTTTACTTTGGTTTGTTTCTCCAAACTAATTTACAGGTCATTGTTGGTTTGCCAAGCTGCGATGGTTGTTTTGGGAAGCTTCACAGAGAGGAGAAGGCACTTTGAGCTATAGTTATTTCAATTTGGAGGTTTGATGGGAGGCAAGAGTGTAGCCTAGTGGTGAATGAACAGTGAAGAATCATAACACATCATATTCAAATTCAAGTGGAGACAAAAGAAAAACACTAGATAGTAGGTATACTTTAGAGTTAGCCGAGGGGTGCGCAAGCTTGACCAAGACACCGCGGACATGAAAAATAGTTTAACTTTTTGTTAGTCCTCCTTCTACGTGTAAATTCATCGTGGTAAGGTTGTTTTAACAATATGAAATTAATTGCCTATTCGCTAATCTAAATCATTAATATATATTTAATGTGTACAATCATTATAATAATTACCTATCATTATATTTAAGCAATCAAACAATATATTGTTGCTGAATCTCTTACCAAAAACTAATTATCCTTACAAAGCCAGTCAACTAATGTAAGTGCGGCACCTCAGATTTTGTTACTTAAGCTCTTAGGGGTCACTGATAGTGTATCAGAATAGTCCTTTTATTCACTATTTGATTTATTGTATTAAGGGCAATTTTAGTTTTAATCATGCTTATCATGTATTAAAGATGTAAAACTACTATATGTATTAACTATATAATAGGCGGAAAATCCTGCCAATTAAAAGTTACATAATATCGCAAATATGAGAAAATTTTACAATATTCCAAAACTTTCCTTAAAAGAAATAATTTATGGATTTTTCGCCAAATAAGTGAATTCTAACATGAATAAATAAGAAATGCATCTTTTTTTTTTTTGGAGACCGCCTATATTGGGATAGAAGAGTACTACATATTCCCTCTGTCTGAATATGCAACTTTGATGGAGGAAAACGATATGACAAGTGGTAAAAACTAAATCGGCTGTGGGAAAAACAGCACCCATACCAGGAGAAGGATATGACAAGTGGAAAAGAAAAAATCACTTGTGGGAAATACAAAATCATCAAGGATTGGAAAAAATAGTAATCAGGAGAAGAGCTTAAAATCACTTGTTAACGGAGAAGAATATGAGAAGTGGGAAACACAAAATGGGTTGTGACAAATACAAAATCATCTGGTACCTATAGTGGAAGAGAGGGCAAAAGCAACACCTTTTCTTGAAGAATCTGAGGATTGGGAAAAAGTGTACTCATACAAGAAGAAGAGACTAAAATCACTTTATGAAGAAGGATATAACAAGTGGGAAATAAAAAATAGGCTATGAGGAGTGGGAAAAAGAGTACTTATTGGAGGATAAGAAACTCAAAGAAAGATGTAGTACTAATGTGATCTCAACGGAGGAAGAACCAGAAAAACTTGCAGAAGTAAGATGCCTCACCGGGCAGTATTTGACACCCTATTGCAAGTGTGATAGAAAATACTATCACGTATACAACCACCACTGTCGTCAATCACATGTAAAGATTTCTTATTTTCATATTGCTAATCCTCGTTATCAATTGCTCATAATAATTTCATGTTGATACGTCTAATTTCTTATAAAAGCTCCATTGTAACCTGTTTCACTAATTTTTACGGATGTTCTCTAAGATGTTATGTGTGTCTACCTGTGAATTGTATTTTGGTTTAAAGCATGTGTTGTGTTTGACCCCTTTTCACTTAAAACTAATTAATTGCTATGACAAGTATTTTAGCTGAATTTAATTTTTAAATTCTCCCTATGATTTATATTGTTTTTATGACTCACTCTAATGTTGGTTTCTTTGACAGTATTTTGACATTGATGACTATCCTAGTTCGAGGTTTTGTGGTTCATTTGGACCATCAGCACAATCTGATAATTTCGATGACAAGACTGAGTTACTGATGAAACTGACTAACCGTGCTATCCAGGAATATAATGAGAAAGAGTGCTATTGGCTTCCTACCGGAGAGACATGTCATTGGAGGAAAGGAAGAGGCACTTGAACTATAGTTTCGACTGTTTGAGGTTTTATCATTGTAGTTTATACCCATGACTTGTAGTTGCTTGTTAATATTGATGATAGGAGCAAATGAATAGATTGTTACACTTAATTCCAACACCCAGCTAGTGTACTTTTTAGCAGATTTGAAAAAAGAGTATTGAAGTTCAAATAGGTTTTAACTCCATTATTATTACTACATTTAATCTCAACAACATTACCCAGTGTAATCCCGCAAGTAGAGTCTGGAGAGGGTAGAGTATACGTACTATCTCGTGGAGATAAAAGAGGTGATTTCCAAAATATCTTCGGCTTACATAAAGCATTTCAAAGCAGACTACACTTAATCTCCATATAAAAATATTCAACTGCCACTAAAGACTGAGAAATATTATTCAGTCTGCAAAATCAGATGTTCAATGGCCATGAAACATTCTGACATTTAAGGTAATTATATACTTGTTAGGGGGTGTAAAAAAAAAAACTGACAAATCGCACCAGATGAGTGTAAAATTTCGCTAAATGCCATTCGTAAGGTGTTAGGGAAAGAACATTCATATTTTACAAGGTCTTAATTATTGGCAAACTACACCAAAAGGAGGATCGGATGAACCCCTTCACCCTACCTAATGTTATGACGTTTATGTTAATCATAGTGATTGTCTTCTCTAAAGCTATATATAGTAATAGGTGAAAATTTTCCAATGAAACAGAAAAGAAAGATGCACCATTTCTGCAATAATGGAACTCTTATGAACCGTGTCCTCCGGGGGCGGAGCCACAATGCTAGTAAAAAAGTTCGATAGAACCCAGTGATTTTGGCTCAAATCCTATAATTGTGTTTTAAAAAAATCATTTAAGGTGTACAAATAAGGTAAATACTTATCCACATCGGGTGTATACACCCAATATAGTTAAGTTAATCATAGAAAATAAACTAACATTTATTATGAGTCTTATTTTAAATACGTAGTAGTTAACTGTGGTTAAGTATGAATAATTATAGTTTAAGAAATGACATATGTCATGTTTTTATTGATTGGGTGTATACACCCGTGTGGGTAAGTTTTTTTCCATCTTCTTGACTCCGCCTCTGTGTGTCCTATGCTTTTTTTGTTTTAGAGAGTGCTTTCTTTCTCTGCCAAAGCATGTAACTATACAGGTGAGGACAGCCTGCATTTTCACAAACATCGTCTTGTCAATCATAGATGTTACCAACCTAATAAAAATCTAAAAAGGGAATGTAGTAAAACTCGAATTTGTCTCCGATTTCCCTCACCAAGAAACGGATAAATAAACAGAATGACATATTTGAGCCGAACGCCAAGATGATTTTAGTAAGAGAATGATGTTAAGGTTCTTGCCTGGGACATAGATGGCAAGGCAAACAAGTGCTGCATAGTAGTAATCGAAAGAGAAATTCCATTTGTTTGGCATCCTAACAGCATACTTCCCAGATTCCTACGAAAAATAAGTAGATAAGAAGACATAGTAAGTACTCGACTGAATCAGAAGCATGAGTAAGGAGCAAATATTCAATTACAAGTTCCCAATAAACGAGATTTTTCAAATTTTGACATCCAAAATTAATACTTTGCAAGAACAGAACTAATGCAAATTTGGCCTGGTAATCATTTTAGTCACATATTGGTCCCCGAATTGACCTTCAAGTGTCTTGGAAAGGCTGAAGTGGAACGATGCCACAAGTATGTATTTTTTGTGATAGAAACTTTAAACCCCCAAACATAAGTTTAACACAGTTCTGCAATTGAAAATGTATAGGTAGAAAAAAATTGGTAGCTTCGTGCTATCAACAAACATTATTTATCATGAACTTGTTTTAGGTGCAATTTGTCACTTATCAGATAGAAAGACGCTCTTTATTCCTATCGGTTTCTTGCTTGATAGATGGATAGAAAGACGCTCTTATTTCCACTTTGAGTGAAAAAGAAACAAATGAAAAAGAGGATCTTGATACCTTCATGTAAGGCAGGGCATTATATATTAGACCTACTTCACTTGTGATGCCAGTAGGATACAACACAAGGAAAGCACTATACCTGCAGTAAGAAAATCAGACTTAATAAGAGCATGCTAGAAATAATATCCATCCATTATTATTGAGGTGGTGAAATGCGAAAAAACATAGGCGGAGTCAGGATTTCAACTTTATGGTTTTTGAATTTTAGAATGACAACTTCAAGTGCTAATAAAAGGGTTCTAAATTTAATTACATATTTCATTAATTTCGTAACTCAAATATTTTGTTTGAGCAAAAGCTACTGGGTTTAGCCAAACCCGTATCTAGGCTTCTACCTCTAAGTAAAAATCAAATAGGTTACATAATACCCACCGTATCTCAACTTAAAATGGAATGTGTTTTATCATAAAAATATCGGAGTACTGACTAATTTGTGGAGTTAGGCTGTTGGCCAGGGGAAGAGGAAGAGAAGAACTCAACGAGAATCGAGCCTTGCACACTAAGGAAGTAGCAAGTCTAACACTGAGTTACCACTCAATTCTTTATAGGTAAAATACAGCAACCCATTCATAATTTATTTAAGGCTCACTTGTGATATAAACAAAGTAATCTTTCTTTTTTTTCTCGTACAAAGACAAACTCTCTATCACAGACCTTTAACCATGATTAGCAGATAAAACTGCTATTTTTTCCCCTAAAGAGGTAAAGCTAGAGTAAGAAAAGTTGAAGCGCACTAGAAACACTGTTATCATTTGGAAAGAGTATTCAAAAACCCAACTAAGAGGAATCATGTAATTTGTTGCCAAAACAAAAAAAGGTTTCACTAAAGTATATTGTTGATTAGGATTGCTCTACCAAATCCTTGCAAAACGAATAGGAGTTTTCATAGTTATGTTGACATTTGATAGTGGAAATAGGGGTTTGATTTTTCATGGATCATAACTGGGTAATAGGTTAATGAAAATTTACATCAACCTCTGTGTAATCCATATACTAGAGGAACTTTGGAAGTAAAAAAGGTCTGGTCTGGATTTACATTAATCTATTTGTGTTCACCCATTTTTCATGCATTAGCATAATTTTCCACTTCAACCCTTTGTTATGCTGGCAAAAGTTAAAGGGTTATACCTTAGCCACAAGAGCCAGGAAGGTGCAGAACCAAATGCCTCCCTTGTGCCAAAAAATGAATACCGAATAATCTGAAGTTGAACACAGGGATAATACCGACGTTAATATACTGCTTGGATCTGAACTAGCTCCCATTATCAACGCATTATTCTCATTATGAGTATTATAAGTTAAAACATTCATGAATCTGGCATGTTTAATGACATATTTGTCCCTCGGTCGGAGAGACAAGTAGGGACGCAAAGGGATGAATTAGGAGAACAAATGATACAATATCACCTTATAACATGATCAAACAATAAGATAAATTTGTTCTTATTGCTCTAATGAACTTATAAACTAATAATGCTGCTTAAGTCCAACCTATGGGATTCAAAGCTTACAATATCGTAAGCTTCATCCTTAAGTGAGACTAATTTGCAGCTGTATTAGGCCCAACCCCTAAGACGTATTAGAAGCACCAAGCACACATTTACCTCATTATCTATGGCTATCACCTTGAGCAGTATGTTTCTTAATGATCTTATACACATACAACAATAATTTTACAAATCATGGAAGGATAATTCATCATAAATTCTTCATTTCACCTTTTTGTTAATCTCACTAAAAGAGAAAGGGGAAAAGAGAAAAGTGACATCTTCTTTTATTTATTTAAGTAAAGGCTTCTAAACATGTACATAAAAATGGCAGCTGGTGCACTAAGCTCCGGCTATACACGGGGTCTAGGGAAGGTCCGAACGACAAGGGTACCCTTACACTGCATTTCTGCAAGAGGCTATTTCCACAGCTCGAACCCATGATCTCCTGGTCACATGCAACAACTTTACCGATTACGCCAAGGCTCCCCTTCTAACCATGTACATATTTTAATTGCTTATTTCTACCAAATAAAGTCTCGTAACAAACACATTAGGTAAGAGAACTGATGTTTAATTTTTTTTTTCTTTTCCCAATGGTGAATAGACCTTGAAAACTCAAGTTATTACAAAGAGATATCTCAAAAATAGTTTTCTACAATTTAATAGCTTATGAAAAAGGACTCACCTCTGTTATAGACCAGCCAATCACTAAAGAACTAACAAGTATATGAGTCTGAACCTGTAATCAGCAAACCAGTCATTAGTAAAGAAGCTTCATAATGCCTTTGTGATACTGATATCCAAGGAAAATACTGACCTCGGGGAAACTCCGCACAATTCCCCAGGTTACATATAATCTTGAACTTATCTGTGGCAGAGTTGCTGATACTGGAGATCTTACCAAACCTTATTTGAGGATGAGAAGAAAGATAAACGAGTTATTGTAATATCAAAACTTCTACCTAAGCCAAAAATATAAAAATGCTTCAGATCAAATAAACGTACCTAGTAGACTATGAAGTATCTGTTCCGAAGATTATATGGAAAAGAAATCAACTGTTAGGCTTCATTCAGTATTTGCATTTCATGCTGACAACTCTTACGATATAATAGCTAGAACAACAACAACAACGTAAAAAGAAAAAAAACCGTTTGATTCCTGCAGCACTTATTCCCATCAATTCAATTAAGACAATCAAGAAACTTATAGAAAGTAAACCGGAAGGAACTACCACGCAACTACATGTCAAAGACACACAAAACCCCTCATGGCTAAGGCTTTCCCCGACACCAAATAGTAGTACCAATAGATAAAGAAAATTTTATAATCTAGAAAAGATAATAACAAAGGAATTGTATCATTCTCAGTTTTTTGGCCTGGTTATTGAGGCTAAGGTGCCATAACCTCAAGGTTATGAGTTTCAATTCTTATTTGGCGAAGGACTATTTTTTTTTTATATGAACTTCTCAAATGTAGGTAATATTATCCTTAGTATGCGAGTATTCATGGTTTCATCCATACAATAGGCTAACACACCCAAAACTTGTTTCAAAATTTAGTCAATTGAATCAATAATGTTGCCTTAGCAACAACGATCTCTCTACTACCATCCCCTAATTCTAACATAACATAGTATCCTACATCCATAATCTTTATACCTCTTAGCATCGTTTCACTGATAGTATTGGAACAACTAATCCTAGCATAAAATTTCACATAAAATAATAAAGTGTTTAGTTGTCTGCATTAGAAAAAATAATTGTTGCACTGCTTTCTGGTTGACATTAAGCAGAACCTAAGTTTTATTGTACGCGTAATAAAATCCCAATAAGAAATATGTGTATTAGTAAATGCAGGGATTAAACTATTTAAAGACAAAAATTAGTAAGTAATTCATGTATAACCATCACTTCATTATTAATCGCCACATAACAATCCATTCATAACTAATCGCCCACATAAACAATCCCTGCATTGTAATCCTGCATTACTAGTAACTAGTCATTTGGTAGCTGGTTAGAGTTATGCGGATATTAGTAATACATGAATTAGTTACGAGGGAATCTGTGAAGTATTTTATGCAGGGTTGAGTTATTGATGTATTATTTATTCCATCTTATATCCTATATAAAATAATTTATATCCTTTATAAAATAATAGATAGAGTCGCTCATAACTTATACATGTATTAGTATGCAAATTTCTAAATTGCAAATCAAATAACTTATTAATTTTATACATGAATAACTTACCTACTAATTAACTAACAAACATGGTATTATTTATAAAGAATTTAATAGCTGCTTAACTCATATCTAAACCAGCTACCAATCATCCCCTTATAGTGCTATAAGCACAATAGAAACGTCAGTTTGGAGTTACCTCCAAAAATGCAGCAGTTTGAGCAAAAAGCAGAGGCTTCTCCACAGCATCATAGACATGTTCATGCCCAGATTCTTTCAGAGTCTTCACAGCAAAATAAAAAACTTGAAACCTGAACACCAATAAACCAATATTCGTTACACACCACCACCACCACCACCACCAACAACAACAACAACAACAACAAACAAACAAACAAAAAAAAAACAAAAAAAAAAAAAAAGTGAAAAAATAAACAAGAATTCCAAAAGGGTATTCAACTTACCATCCGAAAAGGACAACCCAATTGTAAAAAATGAGATACATACGCCTTAGACCTGATAAAAATCCAGCCATTGAAGAACTAAAGAAAATGCTCAAAGCTGTACTATTAACTCTTCGGAGATACTGAATAATCCCAGAAATCGAAATGGGTAGTTAAAGAAATAGTCTTTATGCATAATTAAGCTCCGTAGGTAAGTAGATTACCTACCTACGATTTCGGTTTTCGCCGCATTCGTGCTGCCTCTATTAAGTGTAGCTCAGCTCTTTGCAGGAACTCTTCGAACCAGAAAAATAGTGCAGGGCGCCAAAATCGACGACGTAATATACTGGAATCATTTGTGAAATTTATAGCCTGTTTGGCAAGGTTGGAGGAGAGGCCAAAAACATTTATTTTTTCCAAAAAATATATTTTTTTCTATTTTTCAAGATTTGAAGTATTTGGTTAAAAAATAAAAAGTGTTTTTAAGTTATGAATTTATGCATATGTTTTTGCTATTTGCCTATAAAGCATCATTTATGATTAATTAAATAGGTTTATCATTTTGAAATATTCTGAATATTTTTTTTTGGGACAAAAGTTATAATTTATGTTTAACGGACAATAAATCTAAGTTCTAAAATTTTTGTCTATAAGGCAGAATTACTGATCAATTGAGCAGGTTTATTAGTTTGAGATATCCTAAACTTCTGTTTTATAGGCAAAAATTAGAACTTACACTTTGATGTCCAACATATCTAAGTTTGAATTTTTACCTATAGGATATAACTTCTGATTAATTGAACGGGTTTACTATCTTAAAATATCTTAAACGTCTTTTTTATGAGTAAAAGTTAGAACTTATGTATGATGGACAACATAACTAAATTCTAACTTTTGTCTATAATACGGAATTTTTGGTTAATTGAGCAGGGTCAATCTCTTAAAATATCATGAACATCTGTCTTACGGGTAAAAGTTAAAATTTTTTGACTCAGAAGCTATTTTTCAAAAAATTTGTTAAATGGGGCTAAAAGATTAAGATCACCCCTTATGAAGGCCATTTTGTTAAATTTTGTCTCACGGAATACAAAATATCAAGATCAACTTATCTTAAAGTCATTTCTGAACTTGACCCGAGTTACGTTATGCGTACATATTGTGAGAAAAATGTTTGTTCCTTTCGTCCCCTTTCTCCAAGTCTTATGCTTTTCTTCCCTTCTAGTTTTCTTCTTGTTATCTTCATTTTCAGTTTTATGTTTTGTTATGGTTTAACATAAAATAAATGTTAAACTAATTAATCAATGAGGTTTGAAGTATTGGCATATTAATTAATAAAAACTTTGTTATTAATTACTAACCACTTCAATATATTTTGTATAAATTCAACTTTGATAAAATAAGTGTTATGAGATAGTAATATATATATATATAGATGTAATACACAATGGATTTCATCATATGATCGTTTTAGTAATTATTGAGCAAAACGATAAATTTACTTGTATTCGATATTTTAATTCATATTAACTCATTAAATATATAATATATATTTTAATTTATATAAGTAATAATTAAATTCAAAAGCGGACATATGTAAAAAGTAGACGATTTTTGAATCTCGATAATTTCGAAAAAATTCTTTATATATATATGTGCGCGCGCGTACGCGAACAAGGTGAAAGTTCAAATGTCTAGAACCAATTATCAATTATTATAGTTACAGTGAAATTCATAATAATAAAAAGTTATCATTCATCACAGGCAATTATATTGAAGCACAAATTTTGCCAAGAAAGCAATTAGAGTTGAGTTAGAGAGGACCTATATTAATTCTCTTTTCGTTGTTTTTTCTTGTTCTCATGTCATTGCTAGTATTTCACATAACGTAATTTGTTCATAACCTTTTCAAATTTATCATTAAATTTATCACATTTTTTCCTATACGATATTTTTGAAAATATCATTAAAAAATTACTCAAAAAATAATGTATATATTAATTTTAAAGGTTAAACAAAATATTTTACTTAAAAATCAAATGGGAGAAAATAAATTATTCACTTTTGTACATTTGGTCTTCATAATTATATATCACCCCTCTACTAATAATATTACATAAATATTATTATCATTAATAAAATACTTTTTCTTTTTGAAAGAAATTATTTAATCTCTAAACTTTTTTAGTGGTTGTCTGAATTATTGACAGTATAAGGATCTTCCACGTGGCGTACAACTCTTTTAATAATACTAATATTCTTTGTCCAATTCCTTTTGGTTTCTTTTTTTGTTTTTTCTTTGTCAAAATGACAAATAAAGTCCATTAAAAAATTAACAAAAAGTTAACATATGCTGTACAATAAAGAGAATTAAAAAAGATAATAGATGATTAAGTGCATGAATCTCTATTTAACAATCTGCTAAATATTCTTAAATCTTTTTAATTTTTCATTTTTCATTTATTCAATAGTATAATTATCCTTTTATTTAATGACATGATCCTTAAAACAAAAGAGTAAAACAAATGAATTACTAGTTGAAATAAGAATCAAAATTAATTCGTGTAAATATGGGGCTTTGTCTTATTTTTCCTATGCATTCGACGCAATTTTTAATTTGTGTTGGTCGATAAAATTCAATAATTTTAATTTAAATATTTTATAATTTTAAATATTTCATTTTTATTTGTGTGGATAGAATGTTATACCCCGTAGGATTCTCGGCACCTAGATGACCTATTCGCACATTGGTTAAGCATATTTGAAGGCCATACGTGCTAAAGAAAGGCCCGGGAAAAAGATCGGACGAGAAACCTGTCGAACCATCGCGGAAGGAGCCGAGGCAGAGCCCCTCCGCGATGGCAACGTGTCACGGAGGTGGAGCCTCCGCGTTGGCTCCGTGACACGTTGGCCTTGTCCAGGCCCAAGTATATAAAGCCCCACTTCGGTTTTAATTCATTTAAACTTATAAAATTTCCAGTGAAACAGAGAGGAAAAACCAGAGGAGAGAAAAGAACGAAGAGGGTAATATAATTTCATCCGATTACGCTGCCAAACGTTGTCCAAACTCAAATTAACCTCAGATACCGAGGTATTTAGCAGCAGAGAGCATTCCTACGGATTTAGTTTCGTGAAATACGGCCGACGAATCGTCGAGCTATCGAGCTAAGGTAAGTAGAATTGCTCCAAACTAATGTCTATGTGTTTCTAGCTGTGAAGTGAGTATTTCTCCCTTCTGGACTTCTGAAAAATAGCGAGTTTTCGACCGTCTTTCGATAGGCCTAAGTTTAGGTTATAATTATATCGAAAGTAATGTCGTTCCTCAGAATAAAGTTGTATTTAGTACTGATTGATATATATATGAATGCAGTTGGGAGGAATAGCTGAAATACTGACCAAGCTACGCCAGTTAGTCGGGAAATCAGAAGCGAAGGTATGTAAAGCTAGTTTCCTCAGCAAGTTAGTAATCTCGGTATGGTAAAGTAATTTAAAGGCCAGTAGAATGTTCAGAAGTCATGTGTTATGTTTATTACGAATGTTGGTACGATATTAGAAGCATCATGTTATATTTAGCGCGAAACTTGCTAGCACGATATACATTCTAATGCAAGTGTTAGGAACTGCACAGCATGCTCAGTATGTGATGTAGTACAGAATGTTAGGATATTATCGTATTCAGTTGAAACCCAGTAAAACAATGTAATATCTGTAAGGTATCTCAGAAGTAGAGTGATAGGTTAAAATGAAGTTTAGAAAGCATGTTAGAAATAGTAAATCAGGTTACTATAGAAACTTAGTATACAACATGGTTTTCAGCAGAAAAACTATATCTTGTTCAGCGTTAGACTCAGTACAGTATGGCAGAAGATTACATTTATACGTATATACTATTATCAGTCTCAGCATGTATCAAGTACGTACACATTACCATTACTAGTTCAGCACACAGTATGTACGGATACTTTACTACTATTAGCTTCAGTATGTGGGATATGCAGATAGTATTACTAGTTGAGACCGTTGTATGGTTTTGGGGTTGGATTACCTAGCATCCATGACCGCCCCAGGGTTAATAGCTGTATCGACTCGTCCGCCAGAGGACGAGGATACGTCGCTCTACGGAGTGGCATATCGTCCCACAGGGGACGAAGATGGGATGCCAGTTTTCCCCATATTATGCCTTGGTCGGCCCTTATACACCCCTGTCGAGCGGATACACCCGGGTGTTGATTCAAGAGTCCTCCGGACTCAGGTACAGTTATAGTCAGGGGCTCAGCGAGCCAAAGTGCATACCCAGGGGACCGGCAGGATGCTTATAGTTATTGTAGGAGATGGGATGACCGGGGTAGGGGTGTAGATTGCATGCTGGTTGTACCTCCCAGCTTATGGGGGCCGGGTAAGGTTTGTGTGTGCTATATTATGTTATGTTATGTTATGCCATGTTACATTAGATACGAGTAGACCGACAGTAGAACGATACATCTCCAGGTATGACTCCTACTCCTTCTAGAATAGTTAAGAGTAGGCATGGTTTTACATTTCCAGACAGTTAATCTATCCCTTCCTAATTCAGTTTCATCAGTTGTATTGTTGTTTTCAGATAATTCTTTCAGTTATTGCTTTACATACTCAGTACCAGTGGTACTGACGCCCGGTGGGGCGCTGCATTACTTGCCTGCAGGTACTTATAGACGAGGGGCCGATACCTCGTGATTCCAGTCAGCTTACAGGGTCATCAGCTCCAGTCATCCGGAGCTAGATAACTAGAGGTTCATCCCTTTTCTTTTGTTATACAGCATGGGTAGGCCGGGGCCCTGTCCCGACCATCTTATCAGTATTCTTAGAGGCTTGCAGTCTGTATATATTTCCCTGTGGTCAGTTGAGCCGGTCGCGTGAGGCCGTGCAGTTGTGTAGCTGTTAGTACTTTATTTCTTTTATGCTGGCCGTGTGGGGCCATGGCTTGACAGTAGTGGTGACCTTGCCGGTCACGTAGCTTTCCAGTATTTTATTGTTAAGTTCCAGATAACTAGACAGCATGGTGGCCTTGTCGGTCCGCATAGGCTCCCCTATATTGATATGTTCTGGTTAGCTGTCAGCACAGGTACATGTGGCTATAGGCCTAGTCGGCCGGAGGCTGTATTTACAGCCGTTATATAGCCTGTTGTTTCCCTGAATCTGAGTTAGAGCCAGCCAGACACCAGATGTGCTCAGGCTCAGTAGTCTAGCAGTTCAGGTCCTAGTAGGGCACCAGGTGCTAGTCATAACCCCCAAGGTGGGGTGTGACACAGAAATACAAAAAGTAAAAAAAAAGAAAAGACATAACATAAGAATCGTATGAAATAAGTGTTTTTTTTTAATTATATGAATATTTCCTTTATTCTCAAAAATGAATTTATCATCTTAATAAATTTAACTGTTTATTGTTAAAAATAATAATCTCCAATATCGAATCAAAAGCTATCGCTCCGACAATGCTAATTTGTTCAATAAGAACTCATTTAATATACATACAAATAATATATTTAAGCCTGAAAAAAATATTCATAATTTAAAATTCACTCCATCTATAATGTTATTAACTTTTGATTGTGATGATTTATATAGTATATACATTGGGTTAATTTAGAATCTCCTCTCCTTTTATTGAAAGCAAAGCATCACATTTCTCTCATGTTTCTCGTTGTGAGAAAAATACTTTATTGAAAGCGTATAATTACTATATCAAATTAAAAGAGAGCAATTATTAATTAAAAAAAAATTAGTTTCATTTATTACGAGATGAAAATTTTAAATTTTAATATAATATTCTTAATCAAATTTGCTCGTAAATTTCGTGTGATCAAAGAGTTAATAGCAAAAATTTATCTCAATATTGTATAGAGTCTTTTTAGTATCAACGAATTTTGATTTACGACTCTTATCATTAAATATAAATCAATCTTAAATACGTACAACTAAATCTATCCAAAATTATTTTTAATCTCTGCTGCGTGTTATCTTAACTTCCTTCACTTTTTGAATGCGGTAGAAAATTCCTTTAACAGTAAAATTAATTTTAAAAAATGACTCTAAAAAGAAGCATTACTCACAATTTGATGTATTAATTAATTAATCAATCATATAAGAATTTATATCTAATACACGTTAACGAAAGGTCAAATACACATTCATCGAGGCATTTACATTACTATCGAGACTATATTTTATTGAAAAGTTTAGGAGATCTAGTTTTCGATAAAGAATTTTATATTTACGTCAAAATAAATTCAACTTATCATAGTTAAAGTGATTTGATATATACAGTCAAGTCTTGCTATAACAATATTTTATTATAACGATTTGATTTTTCTCTAGAACTGATTTTTCATATTTTATTTTACTTCTATATAATAATAGTGACATTATAGGCGATATACTTTTTGTAACAATTATGTCTCTATAACAGTCATACTCAGACATTATGCAATAAAATTCTATAAGAAATATATTATGTATAAAAATAAATATTAAAATATTTGTGATAATCATCATAAATGTCATGCATATTGTAAATTTTAAGTATGAATATCTAAAAAAAATTATATTAAAATAGTATCCATCAATTATGTTCGTAACTTCACGAGAAAAAACTACTCATGTTTATCTTCTTCTTCTTCTTTTTTTAATTTTTTAATATTCACACACTTTTTAGTTTTTTTTTAAATCAAATTGGTTATCAGAGTATATTCTTTCTCGATACACAAAATCATTAAACTAATTTTTGCGTACTTTTATTTATAACAGCTAAATAAAATTTAAACATAAAATATCAATATACATATATATATATATATAACAACACCTCACTATAACAGTTATAAAATTTAGAGACAAACGCTATTACTGGATGTATGTGTTCCTTTGAATCAATTCCTACAGCTAGATGCATTAAGCTGTATTATTTGAAAGCAATCTGTAGGGCTGTACCTAAAACCATTTAATTCAGTAATCATATTAGTAGTGTGGGGAATATTTTTATTGAAACCAATAATTCCATGATTTGGACTATTGAAAAAGACTTTATTCTTTAATGTGAATGAATCTCCAAAACATCAAGATAATTTTTTTTTCCCAATAACTGAAGTGAATATTTTATTAGATTTTGTATTTCGAATTTTACTGAATATAGAATTATTTTGGTAAGAATGCATTCCTGTCCTTAATATAAGATTTTGCAAATTCATATCCAATCGATCTGAATATAAGTATCGAGTATCGAACGAGATCATTTTATGTGGCGCTAATTTATTGTAGAAACACAAAAACTTAACAAAGAAAGAAAATATTCACCACATATTTAAAATAAATTTGGAATTTTAGGGCTAAAGGAAAAAGGGCTCAAAAAGCTTTTCCTTATCCTGTTCGCTCGATGCCAAAACACTTAAAATAAAAATTATATTAGTTAGGATGATAAATATCTTTTCATCTTTAATTGAAAAATTTGAGCTTGAGTTTTGAAAAAAAAAAGTCACTTAAGAGGTTTTTGATGAAAATTTGAAATAGTTAGAGTTCACACAATCACTGAACAAAACTCAGGTTGATTTACGTAAATATTTTTTTTTCTTTTAAAAGCGATCATTAAAATTTTTTTTCTCTAATTTCTAAAAGTTGAATAAATATAATATATCCTTGAAAAATTATATCTCCGGACAATATTTGAATATTGATTAGTTTTGATTTGACATGATTTATGCGTTACCAATTTCCACAAGATTTCAAATCAGCTAAATTATTTTCTTACCCTACCCTTGAATTCTTATTTTATTCGTACACCATGAAGATCTTCCCTACATATATTGTAATATCGTGTGATCTCACCACCCTTAGTTATCAAATAAAAAAAATTTAGTAGTCGAAACGAAACGAAGAACTCGAATTCGATGTCTGCCCCTATTGTACTCAATGCTACATAGAAAATATTAAAAATGTATCTAATAACATTTATAATAACTTAACAAAATTTTATATTACAACTTAATATTTAGTTATAAAAATTTTAATTTACTGAAAGAAAAAAGTTATAAACAACAATTTAAAAAACCTTCAAAAATATATTATTTACTAGATGCTGTCCCAATACAAGACAATAACAAAAATTCTCATAGAAAATCACTCGTGATTACTATCGGGCATAAATCACGTAAAATCAAATTATTAAACTGACTAAAAATTTCATTATACCAAAAATATCAAATTTTTATCCAAAATTATTATATTATAAAAATTAAATTTTAAAAATATCGAATCGAATATCGAGCATTAATATCCCCACCCTTACCCCACTCTCCTACCAACCAAAAAGACTCCACCACCCACCTTCCGTCTTATTTTGATTGTGGGGAAAAACTGTAGCCGATCAAAGTGTCGGTGGCTCTGTGCCTAAATTGCCATTGCCAGCATTATTAGTAATCACATTAAAAAGCACAAATTTTTTTCAATAAAGTTAATCCATCCTGTGACATTCAACAAGAAAAGCTAATCAAGAAAAGAGTCATTACCCCACCTCAATTGTTGCCACGTACATAGCGGTGGGATGTACCCCTTTTTTATTAATTGGTTTCCTTGTTTTATCACTACTATGAATCTATCCGTTGTTTGGCTGTAATTGGGTGGAACTCTTTTTGCATCTTGATAACGACAACCCACCCCAGCATTTACTCTTCACAAGAAAAAAGAAAAAAGAAAAAAGAAAAACCCCATAGCTAAGCAGTAAAGTGAAATAAAAATCACTTCAGTTGGCAGCTGTAAGCTTGCTGTGAGGTTCTTGGTCTTATTATGTGCTTTGATTTTTGCTTTATTTCTTTGGTATATGTGTGTTGATATTATATGGAGATAGGTGCCCCCATGTGAGATGCTTTTACTGAGCATCATAATGATATTGGCCCCTCTTTACTCCTCCTCCTCCTCCTCCTCCTACTGATTCTTGATTTCTTTCTTCTCTCTCTTCCGTGAAAAAAGATTGCTTTTTTTCTTTCTTGTATTCCTTTCTTCTAAGTTTTTGAGAGTTTTTAGGCCGACCCTTTTCTTTATTTGCTTTATAATATCATCAGGGGTTGAGCCAAACCACCAGAAAACCACTGCGGCAACACCAGCAAGAAGAAGCAGCATGAGTGGAAATCATAGAAGAGAAGGAGGAGGAGCCATGGCTGGTCTTTTTGTGCTTCTTTTGCCTATTTTCTTTCCTACACTTTTCACTACTCTCAGCCATGCCTCACCCACCATTCCCTCGGTAATTTTCTTTTGTAAAGCTCTATCTTTTCTTTAGTTTTTGTTTCTCCTTTGTAAATTACAAACATAGTATTTAGCCTTATTGTTGTTTCTTCAGTGTACCCTTTTTTTTTTTTGGTTTCCTTCTGTTTTGTGCTCTTTGTTGGTCTATTGGAATTCGCTGGAAAAGGTAGATGGAGAAAGAGGGTGATGAGAAAAGCAGTAAAAATACAATCTTTAAGTGAAAGTGGTTTTAGAATAAAGTTTGGGAAATTCTGATGAAAACGGTCATCTAAAGATAAATCAATTTAACAATGGTAGGTAAGGTTGTAAAAAGATTAGATCTTAGGGTTGGCATGAAGGAAAGTGAAGATGAGGAGTAATATTGAAGTCATATATTGTTAATGTAGGTTTAAGGGAGTGGACTTTTCTACCTGAGGAGGAAAGAATTAATCTTGAATTTGTGGTGGATATGAGCAATTGGGGAAATTTTCTGGATGTGGAAATTGGGTTTTTGTTTACTAGCACTGTGGAAAGAATGTTGATTTTTTGTTGGGTGGATTTGCTGATTTTGTATTATCCTTTCAGTACCCAATCAATCAAAACGTGAAGCAGAAACAGTCAAAAAAAAAACTATTGTTTTGGTATAATTTCTAAATCTAGCAGTGATTGACGAATTTGCGTTTAAGGAGGTGTTTGGTGAGTCACTGAGTTGGATCTGTTGACTTTGGACTAGTTAATTGTCTTTTCTTTAATGGTTTCTTCCAGTATAAACCCATCTTCATGCCACTTGCCTGGTTCTTAGGAATGGGAAGTTTGGATCTGTTGACTGTACAGTCTGTATAGAAGAATTCTTGTGTCATTATAAAGATCTGATTTTGGGTTAAATATTATATGTTTGGTGGATCAACACAGTGAAAGATGTTTCTATTGCCCAAAAATGATATTATAATAATAATAATAATATTCTGTTTGGTGCAAGATGATTATACTTCTTTTCAAAGAGAGGAAATCATAATTTTCTGGGAAATACATCACATGCATATCCTAGCCCAAAGAAATAGTAAATAATCATTCTTTTTCCAAGCGGTCAGATGAACCAAGCAATAAACTAATTATTTCTATCCATGGTTTGGCTGCAATGTCAGTTGGCAGTATTGAAACTAAAAGGGCTTGATGTAATGTTATACTATGGTCTCTATAGTTGCTACTGCATAAAAGGATTGAAAAGGGGTAAATAACTTTCCTGTATAGAACCTGACATGGCTAATCAAGAAAACAGGATATAACAAAAGAAAATACAGAGGTTGACATGATTATTCCCGAGTCCAGACTACATGTCTCTAAAAGGACTATAGAAGTTGGACTAAACGACATATTTAGATTCTTTTTTGTTCCAATTCCCAACTTTCCTTGAGGGGGGGGGGGTTCAATTTTCTTGTAGAGCTGTATGCACAAAAGATGCCTATGCGGTTGTTCAATTCTATCTTTTTTCTATTCTTTATCTGGATCTCTTTGACAAACTTTAGGAATCTGGTAAATTCGTGTCCATAAAAAAATATTGCGTGCTTTTGGCGTGTATCTATGTAATTGTGACTTGAACTCTTTAGGGTGAAATTTGATTATATAGGCTTTTTTGCATGTGCAGGATTTGAATGCTCCAAAATTCAGGCACTCACGTCTTGCAAAGAGTGCTTTACAACGCCAAACTGTGCGTAAGACCTTATTGATCACATTCACTTGTTCCTCTTAAATTAACTTCTGTTCTGCTGTCAATGAGTTTGTGTATTTGCTTGGTTTCTTCTTTGTCTTTAGTCCAATGAAGTACAGTCAGAGCTTTGGACACCTTTGGCACACCAAGGATGGAAACCTTGTACTGAATCTGATGCTGCCTCCAGTGAGTGTCTATGATCACGTCTTCTGATACATCTAAACTGTACATCTAGTTTCAAGGCTTTCTGTTAAGCAATAACTCAATACATCATCAGCATGATCTTGCCGTCTAATTTTCTAATGACTAATTACCGTTCCTTGCACTTTGCAGCAGTACCTGAAAAATCCGAGGGATACATTCAAGTGTTCCTTGATGGAGGACTAAATCAACAGAGAATGGGGGTGCGTATCATAGTTCCTTTGTTTGATAGTTCATAGAAGCAACATTAATGATCAACTACTTTGATTATAGAAACAAGCAGTTGACCCTTCATTACTGACATCTATATTTCTTGGAAAAGATCTGTGATGCAGTTGTCGTTGCCAAAATTCTGAATGCCACACTTGTGATCCCTCAGTTAGAAGTAAATCCTGTTTGGCAAGATTCAAGGTATCTTTAGTATATTGCTAAAATTGGTTTACTTTTAACTTTTAAGTACATATACAAGTTATCATCCTCTTTCCTACAGCTCGTTTGAGGATATCTTTGACGTGGATCACTTCATCAATGTATTGAAAGATGACATATCTATAATCAAAGAGTTGCCCGATGAATTCTCTTGGAGTACACGAGAATATTATGGCATAGCTATTCGACCTACAAGAATCAAGACTGCTCCAGTTCATGCTTCAGCAAATTGGTATTTAGAGAATGTGTCACCTGTACTGCAGAGGTTAGTCACATGATTGATTTTTGTTGAAGGTTTTTGTCTAGTTGTATGATAGTCACGTAGACTGTGTACAGTTTCTCAACCCACTAGTATGACAAAATAAAGGTACAAATTGGTAAACTACTGGCAGGATATAGTGCTCTTGAATACCTAAGAGGAATTCTACAAAAGTTCTAATGCCCAGTTCAGTTGATTTTCTAGGAAGAGGACTATAACCTTAACCAATTAACTTAAGCATTGACTATAATTTTTTGTGTTAGATTTATTTCTTAATCTATTCATATTTTTTTCATTTAGTGATCATCTTCTGAAGAAATAGTAATTCTCTTATCAGTCTTTTGCTAGAATTTTGACATTGCTTAGTATAATAATATTCTATTAATGGATCAGTTATGGAATTGCTGCCATTGCTCCATTTTCTCATCGACTGACTTTCGACAACATGCCCAAGTACCTCCAACACCTCCGATGTAAAGTTAACTTTCAAGCATTGGCCTTTGTTCCTCACATCAGACATCTCGGGGATGCCCTAATCAATCGCCTGAGGTACCCTCCTAGTGAAGGCAACATGATTAGTAACAACTACCTTAGAGAGGTTACTGATCTTAAGCCCAAAGAAGGAGCTGGCAAGTTTGCTGTTCTTCACCTTCGCTTTGACAAGGTAAAGCCCACTCTGTACTGCTATCTGATTTAATAGAATATTCCGCTGTCTACTTCCAGCATTTCATGCATTGTTGAACTAGCTATCCTGCAGTGTCTCCCGATCAAATACTAGTACTTCCACTTCCCTGAAAAGATCGGTTTTCCTTTGATGCCTGTTAAAGGCAATGTAACACTATTCATTGATGAATTTCTATAACACTACTTGTTACCTCTCCAGGATATGGCTGCTCATTCAGCCTGTGATTTTGGTGGGGGGAAGGCTGAAAATCTGGCTCTAGCTAAATACAGGCAAGTAATTTGGGGAGGAAGGGTCATCAACTCTCAATTTACTGATGAAGAATTAAGGAGTCAAGGACGGTGCCCATTGACCCCCGAAGAAGTTGGATTGCTTCTGGCAGCTTTGGGATTTGACAACAGCACTCGCCTATATCTTGCCTCCCACAAGGTCTTCACTGAAGTTCTGCATTTATAGAAATATATGCCTTTCTTTAAGGCTAGAATACTTGAAGTAAAGCCAATAACTTTGTTTCCTGAAGCTTTTCTTTGTTCATGTTTTTTCTAGGTTTTTGGTGGGGAACGCCGGATTTCAGCCTTGAGAAGTTTGTTCCCCCTGATGGAAGACAAAAAGAGCCTTGCATCTTCTGAGGAAAGAGCTCTTATCAAAGGAAAAGCTTCCTTGTTGGCTGCAGTTGATTATTATGTTGGCATGCACAGTGATATTTTCGTTTCCGCCTCCCCTGGAAATATGCACAATGCAATGGTAATAACTTAAATCTTTTCTTCTTCTAGTTTCACTTTAGCTTGCTATACTGCCCTTTAGAATCTACTCCATAATATGTAAATCATTTCATTTAAACATGTTAATATTAGATGCAAGTTATAGCAGGTTAGTTACAATTTTTACCCTATTACATGATGGTCCTTTTTAGTTTGTCAAGTAAAGAATTACACCTGTCTATCATTAGAAACAATTTAATCTTGAACTTATCATTTAACCCTTAATGACATGGTTTTATAGCCAGTATGTCATTCTTTCTTTGTCTGTTCGAACATCTTCACATAAAATGAAACAGAGGGAGTACAAATTAATATGCTCTCTGTCCCCATGTTTGTGATACACTTTCTTTTTAGTCAGTCCCCATTTTTGGCTTGTTATAGACCACAAGTTTTGTTTGTCAGTTAAACTGCGTCACATAAAAATGGGACATAGGGAGCAGAGATTCACCCGTAATTGTTTGCGACCGTGTAAATAACTTCTACATGGTCATTGTGTAACATCACATTATTATGTGGTCCACACAGCCAATGAATAATACATCTGCCTTGAAATTGACAGGTGGGACACAGAACATACAACAATATGAAGACAATAAGGCCAAACATGGCACTATTAGGCCAGCTTTTCTTGAACAAGACACTAACTTGGCCTGAGTTTCAAGAATCAGTAGTTGAAGGGCACCAGAACAGACAAGGCCAAATCAGACTCCGCAAACCCAAGCAATCACTCTATACATATCCTGCTCCTGATTGCATGTGTCAAGCTTGAGGTTTTTCACTGGTTCTTGTGGGGGTGGTGCCATATAGATCTTTATTATTATTTGTTTGGACCTCAAATTATTACTATTGTTTATTTATGCCTTATATAATAGTTATTATAAATAAGATGCCACCCCTTTTGTTGACTTATAGGGGATAATATATATATTTATGTGTTACCACGTGAGGATTTACTGTAGGGGTGTGGACTATGTTGTACAATATATATGGTATTACTCCTATCAAGAGTGCATATACAGATAGTAGTATTCTAGTCAGACTATGTTGTTTCATTTTGTTGACGTAGCAGAGGTTGATAATTATCAAATGGCAGACAGTGGATTTGATTTTCCTTGATTGATTTCATTATGTCCTTGGCTCGACTTGAGTCGAGGGTCTAGTGGAAACCACCTCTCTACCCTACTACCTTCACAAGGTAGGGGGTTAGACCCCAGACCTCGTTCGTAGGAGTATACTGGATATGTTGTTGATTTCTGATTTCATTATGTCCTGCTTAAGTTTGAAGACAGTTTAGAATTCCACACCATGGCTTTCAACAAAAAATTCATGAAATTTAAGTATCTTTAATGTGCAACCAAGTTCTTCTCAAGGTGTGTAAATAACTCAGTCATGTTTCGCGTCACAAAAGTCAATTTGAATAATTTTTTAAATTAAATTGAATAAATTTAATATTTAGATATTTGAAAATTATGTGAAAAATATTATAAGTTGCAATTTTTTTTGTGTTAATATGATAAAAATAATACATCTTAAATTATTAATCTAAGTTCATACAGTTAATTTGTGCACTAGCTAGTTAATTCAGATTTGCGGTTCAGATGCAAGCCTATTTAAATTAGAGACAACTAGTTAAGGATGAAAGAAATAGAACTGGCAATTTAAACCTTCTCGAATAAAGATTTACGTCAAAATAACAGATTTGTCAAGAAGAACAAAATCCTTGAACACGTAACGAGTCTTGAAGTACCATTTCTACATCTAAGTCCACCTATGTTATAATTACTCATTAATAATTATTCAAATTTGATAGATTCGCTCTCGAAAACAAATAATCCTACAGAGAAAGCTTCTCTAGTGATGGACTTACATGAATACCAGTTGTTGATTATCTTTTGAAGGATCTTTGGTTTGAGATAAATCACAGAAATGACAAAACAGATGAATGTGCATATACCTGTTAACCAGTATAACTGAGGAAAATGACAATTCCTATAGAAGTTGGCTCGACCTGGCCAATAACCAAAAAATATGCCACTGGAGGGCCAAACTGGACACATAACAATAATAGATACATACACAGGACCACAGCCACTAGAAACTAACATGAATAAGCCCTATAAGTTATCCATTTTTTATACTGGAGTGATAGGCTAAATACTTCACTATCCTGGACCATCAAGACAACTACCTCAATGGCCAATATAACATCAAACCTGGTGTTGACAAAGAATTAGTTTCACATGGGTTGTTAGTGAAAACATAGACGAATCAGTTGCCAGTTGAGGGCCTTTTACCCTGCTGATCGGGAGTTGCAGAAGTAGGACGGTTTGAACGCTGCCCATCTTGTTTATCTTTCTCTGCAGCATTAGAAGCATTACCACTACGGGTAGTAGCCATTTCCTTAGACTCTGCTGGATTTGGTGGCAGCGAAAGCTCTTCTTCAATTGGAAGGGTTCTTTTTGAACCCTCGAGAGCAACGCCAAGAACAATGTTCTCTTCCAATGCAGGTTTCGATGACACAGATGGTTGTGCGACTTGTGGTTTTTCATCCTCTCTTTTAGATTGTGCAGAAGATGGGATACTGACTGTTTTCTCTCTAACATCTGATAGAGAATTTGCGGAATTATCAACTACATTGGTCGAGCGACCGCTTCCCTGGTTCACCTTCTTAACTTGCTTGTTGCTAGAAATGGTCTCTGGAAGATCTTTGGAATCAGAAGTACCAACTTCTGCAGACTTTGTCTCAGCTTTTGAGACAGGTTTTGAAGTGTTTTTGACTGTCGCCTTACTCGGTTTTGGATCCGACGCCATTTTAATGTCATCTTTGGATTCAGCAAATGCCATTTTATCTACTTTGGGATCAAGTTTCAAGTCAGAAATTGGCACATCCTTACCATGAGAGTTAGCGGGGAGTGTTTCTTTGATTTTAGGATCAGATGCAGGTCCGCTCTTCGTTTCAACCTTGCTATCAGGTGCCGTCTTAATGGTAGCCTTTTCCTTGGTGTCCTCTTCACCATTCACACGAACTGGTCGACCTTTTGTGCGATCTTCCCCATTGACCTTATAAGATGGCTCAATGAGTAGCAATGGACGAGTTGATGCTGCTCCACGACTGAAGGCAGAATCATATGGCATGTTATCCAAATCAGCATCACTATATATTTTCTGAACCGTACGGATAGGAGTGGCAAGCCGAGCTCGGTGATGTCGAATGACTCTGAGAAGATCTAACAAAATAGCTTCCTAATATCATACAAGAAAAAGGAAAAAGTCAAACCCAAATGAGTCAATAAAGAAGTATCCTTCCTGATAATTAAGTGACCACTAAACAGGTGGGTGCCAACTTTCATCTCAGTTCACAAAGTCGATATTTTAACTGTTTCTTGTTAAACAAACATATGAAACAGAAAATCACTATGTATTTCATGAGCAAAATCATTCGTAATATGCAGAATAATATCATCTGATATAGCAACCTTCAGAAGACGAGAAATTACTTAGCTACATTCAAGTGTCAAGCATCTCAGAAGACAGCGAAATCATGGATAAAGTAAGCTTACTGCCTATTGTGCATGGGCCAAAGCCGAAAAATAGAAACGAGCACATCTCATTGGACAAGATCATTAATCCCAACAGATAATTTGGTCACTGGCACCAACAGAACTGTGGCTTTTTAATTACTTGATGTTTGGGGAGCAGGTGACGGGAGGGTTGGTTTCCGCAAGGAACAATCATTCTCATTTGCATACATACATGGGAATTTCGAAAGAAATATTCATCAACAGTTTGCTACCATTGCCAGGATCAATACTAAAGTTACAGAAAGCAGTGGCTTCAAATTGAGGAGAGAACATGTTACTGTTTTACTAAATATTCTGGATTATAGAAACTCTTGCATATAGGATTTGTAGTAGGATCTTCCCTCACCTTGACACACAAGTATTCTTCAAAGTGTGATGTCTTGACAAAGCAGGATATTAAGATCTGTACAATAATGAAGCATATATTTAAGAGTAAATAAACCACCGACAGAATAGCATTTCAAGAATGTCAAGCAACTTTTCAAGTGTGAGATAGACATACAGACAGAGACAGAGTACATCTCGAGGAGCCTACACGGCCTCAAGCATTTCTGAGTCTCTTACTTACCTAACCATACAATCACATAAACAGAACATGCAAACAACAATTGGTGCCTCTGAAATGCGTCGTACACTAAATGGATGGGTCAGCCATAACCCCAAGTAATAGCTGATCGAAAGCAGGCAAGCAGAATGACTAGTTTCAACTGGACCATGAATTTGAGGTCTCAATGCTACAAAGTTTTTTGCTTTTAGCAAATGGAAAGACCATCAATCAATTCGATCAACTGCCATAGATAATAAACTATATAATATTCTCACTGCTTTCCAGTGATACTCTACACTACCTTGAATCAAAGGAGAGCGGTACTTCTTGATTTACCTGTTTTAAGTATCAGTTCTCAAGGTAAATAGGTCTCGAGGGACAGTGTACTAATAGAATGGTCTCACTGATACATCATCAGTAAATTGGCACAAGTTAGTGTGCCCTGAGTTTACATAATTTGCTTCTTTCTATACATCCCATTGGTAACTGCAATTCAGTTTACCAACTTCAATTAAGATACAATTCTAGCCCATTATATCGGAAGAGAACCGAAGCGGCAGGCACGATTTATGAAATAACTGTGGTTACTCTACATCCAGCAAATTGCAAGCAGACCAGACTTACTCTTACACTCGAGAGAAAAGAATTTACCACCCAAGATAATTTTCAAAACAAACTGGTTAGAAAATTATGACATTAAAGCAGCTTTGCACTGATAATGACAATCCATCCAAAAGTGACGAGATATTAATGCTTAAACATTGACACTAACCAACAGGGCTTGATTTTCAGGGTTGACATTCTCCAGGAATACTCTTCTATGCAACCTCTGTTGCTCAACTTGGGGATTCTTTGCCAGAACTTTGCGCATGTCAGCTACAATATTCTACAGATAAAAGTCATGGTGACATTGAGATCAAACATCAGCATCATAACTTATTTTGCTGTATTTTCTTGGAGACGAGAGTGAAGTAATGCTCACATTTATCTTACTGACATCCAAATGACTGATGGCTAAGTGAGTTTTAATACGCCAATGAGTTTTCTGAGTCAGATTTCGGACAACATTAACTGTAAACTTGTGGTTTGGAATGTGAATAGCCTCTCGATCCTCGCCTCTTATGATTGTGGGGGACCACCAACCCACATGCTGCAGAAAATAATATAGAAATTTATGAGTCGCGGAAAAGTTAACAGAGAAGTGCTAGAGGAAAAAGATCATTCATTTCTTCTGATCTCAAACATTAAATACTGGGTTTTCCGTCAAGAGCAAGTTTGTACCTCAACTGTGCCAGAAACCTCATAGCCTTCAATCTTGGTTTGAATCCATTCATTAAGGACAAATGGACGTGTGGCATGGATCATGATGCTTGAAAGAAAATTTGTGAATATCTGATAACAACAACATCACAAGAATAATTACATTGCCATCTTGATCAAAACTGGAAATAGAGGTATAAGCTATAAGCTCCCTTTCCCATGCCTAATGAAGATGAGCTTGAATAATGACGTAAAAATCAACAAGTACAGTAAGATAAACTATGAAACAGACCTCACGTCCGGCAAGTGTCAGCAAGACTGTCCCAAGTCCTCCGGCAGTTAGCCATTTCTGTGTAGAGAAACCAAGCAACTCCATGAATAATGATGCAGCTGCGACCCACACTGCAGTATAAACAGCTCTACCAGCAAACTGGAAGCCCATCTGCCAAGAAGCAAGACGCCAATATATGTACAAAATATCAAATAAGACTACAATAATTACTTTCATCCAAAGAAAAAAATATATTAAATGACACTAGCAAATCCAATAGGTGCAAAGAATTCTTACATTTCTAGTATCATTTGCATCACTTGTCTCCATGAAAAACTTCTGTGCTTGTTGAATGACACTGCATTCAATCATTCAAGGTTTACTCTTAAGATGATACAACAAACAGCTATTAGAAGCAAAATGTACATAGGTATAAATGAATTTTGAGTGCAGGATACCAGAGAATATGGAGTGCTAACATACTGTCAATCTCATACAGAAAAAGACATTTAAGCAGGTAATCCACCGACACCTAGAGCCGTGGTGTAGTCAATATGACTACGTGTATTAAATAGAAAAAATCATTGGAACAAAGTTTGGATATGAAGGCACTTATTACGCAGCATTACAGCTTTATCAAAATGGTATTATCAAATCTGTGATTATAATAAAATAGGTAGCATCCAGCTTTTTAACAAAATAGTACAAGAAAGTTTAAATGATTATCTCACCACCACCCCACCCCACCCCCAAAGCAATGTAAAAGGCCTTTTTCTCTCTAATTTATTCTAGTTTTACCTGGCCTGGCTCTCCATCTCTAAGATATGAGACAAATACACAATACTGCTATTTTATATTATTCTAGTCTTGAGTCATGGTTTAGCAAAGTATCCCTCTTTTAAACAATATGTTATTACTTTAAGCACATATCTTATTATTTCCGATATAAGATGTGTACCAATATATATATCTCAAGACTTTCTCACTTAATCTTGCTGCAAGTTAATGCAGTCATCTACTAGAAGGGAGTAGAAATGGAAGCACAAGACACATGCCTACATATGGGCAACTGTTAAACCAAGCAATATGACAGTCCAAGTAGACAATATTATCACAAAAATCACTTGAAACCTTAGAATTTGATCACTGATTTCAGTACAAGCATGATTTCTTTATAAAGCCTCATAAAACGTATTCTGCCTCAGAAAATTTAATTTTTTTTTTGTTTTCATATTTCATCATCAAATGTTGTATAAGATTAGTTGGTTCAATAAGTTCTATTTAAAATAAGTCGCAGTAAAGAAAAAATACACCTGAACCATATAAACCCGTGCTCAAAATATTTTGATTTTCAAGCATGGGTTTGACTGCACTAACTATGGTGGAATATTTCCGAGATGTTAATGAAAAAGACATGCTTCTAGTTATTAACAATATCTTCCATTTTTTCCGAGTGACAAGGCAGAGAAAAAAATTTGGTCAAAAGAAATGCCATTTTGGAGTTCTATCAACAATATGCTTGTTCAATTCCCCATCGTTTACCCATAATTCATTAATATTAAAATTAGATTAATGATTGGCAACAAAGGTATTTTTTAAGATCTCCAGAAATCACACTTACCTGGACAAACAATATGCAGAGGCTAGCACAGTAGACAATGATTTTACAAAATTCAAAAGTCGTTGTTTAACAATTTGACTAGCTTCTGTTGGTAGCACCATGGGGTCCAATGCTCTGCAGGAAATATATTTCATGCATCAGCTTGCTATCAAGAAGTATATAAGTCAGGAGGGAAAGATCTCTGCTCGCAATTGAATGGACTAACCTGCAGACAAGTATTGCCCCAGTCCACAACAGCAAGGGTTGAAGATAAAAGGTCATTACATGATATGTACCACTCTTTCCCCAGCTGTTATCGCTCTTCTGCACCATAATCGGACATTATTGTCAAACTGAAAAAAGACGAAGAAGGATGTGCACAAAGAAATATCACCAAAACAAACATACTCATACATGAAGGAGTACATTTCTACTTTGACGCAGTAGTGGTGAAAGACCCCAAACTGCAAAACCAAGGATTCCAATTGCCGGAAGCAACTTAAGCAGATGTGGGCTGCCTTGTAAGCTATTGTATGATCTGCATGAATCAACAATAAGTTTCTTGATTAAATTTTACGAGGAAACAATATAAACTACATAAAACAGGTAAAAGGGGCGAGATCTGGCCACTGCTACTAAAGCATGTGCATATGTGTTGGAATTGTGCTATAAAGAGACTATTGTTTTCTCCTCAAAATAAGGAGGCAGACCTCATCCTATTTATGATGGTTTGAAAACCACCACAAGACACCTAAACTCAACTTCAATATATTATGTCTAAAAAAAAAAAAGTAAAGGGTTTCACCACACAAAGTAGATAGCTGCTTTAACTAAATATTTTAAGGTCTCTATTAAGATACTATAGCTATCCTCCTAATTCAAACATTCTTTAAAACTATCATCCTCATCTAATCTTGAATTTCATTTTGTTCATATTTACATAGATCTATTCATACGCAGGTAGATATAGCAAATGACATGCATAGTCTTTCCTGACTGAATGCAAACAAGAATTACCTTTTCAGTATAATAGCAGCATTTTTTACAGAAATGTCGAAAGCTTGGTCAGATTTTAGGAAAGAATTACACTTGAACAAATTGCTTCTATATGGAATGACATGTTTCTTCACTTGCAATCGTCTTAAGTGATGGATACTCCAAGAGTCCTGCCGCTGAAAATGTAACCAAACAGAAGTCTTAGTTGAGTTTAGAATAAACTTCAGAACACCTGATCTTCTTTATTCAAGCGTAATACATTAACACGATGGAATGACAGAGAAGATATCAACAAGGAGAAAGTGCAAGCTCATTATTTGAATTAATTACACTATGTAAGATATGATAATACCGATCAAACTAATTCTTTTACATGTTTTACAAGATTGCCACCTCATTTTTTCTCTGGGAGCTTTCTTTTCTTTCTTTTAACCAGGATAGTGAAGGAAAAGAGGCAGAAAGTCTCTCAGACCTTTCTTCTTCTCCTTTTTTCCCCTTCCTTTTTAGACCTTATGAGGAGCGAGGAGCGAGGAGCCGAGGACTCCACTTCTCCTTTGAATTGTTCAATCATTTCCGGGGGAGCAGTATCTATCAATGAGATAAGCACGACAGCGTTCCCAAAACATTCCCCAGTAGGAACACGATGGGCAGGGGGAGAGGGGGAAGAAAGTTAATCACAGTTTACACCATTCTTTCCTGTTTCCAAAGAAGTTATCCATGTGTTATCAAAATTCCTTACCGATGAAAAAGATGACAGATTCGTGCAGCAAGAATGCCATCTGCTCCTTCCAAGTGTGTTCTATAAGGAAGCAAGTGGAATTAAGCCAAATGATAAGAAAGAAGAACTACTGATGTAAGCAAAGCATATAACCAAGTCGGGAAGGTACCTGTATGGATGAATATTTCTTAAGGCGCTCATGGTTCTTGCAAGTCCCCAAATAATGGGACAACTGCAAAGAACCAGCAGCAGCCATTATTGGACAAAGCTAAGCAGACAATTAACTATCAATGGCAGCATAAGACAATTAAGCTACTCCACATTGATCAAGAGTCTTTCTAATTGCAAAATAATGACAGTGATGATTCCTCCTCAACCTCGACTGTTCTTGGAAAAATCTGCAAAACCCACAACCGAAAACATCATCATAATTGAAATTGAGTCACTAATATAACCCTAGTCTCAATTCTATGCCCTAAGAATCAGCCTTCGGAGGTGGAATTTGACGAAAAATCATATTTTTTTAACTGGATCTTTCCTTTTTCTCACAGAAATCAAATTTCTACTAATGACATTTCCAACAGAAACAGAAAAAGTTATAGCAAATTGAATTTTTGAAGCCAAAATTGAGCAAAAAGACAAATTGCAAAAGGGAAAATAAATAAACAAATAAATAAAAGAAAACTAACAGGAAGGTGAAGTCAAGATGATGATACTAACCTTGCAAAAGTTCAGACTCTTAACAGAGAGGGGAAGAAACCTTAACAACACAATTGGACGCGGAATAACGACGTCGTTCTGCAAGAACAAGGAAAAAGCTATGGAGGTGGGAAGAAGAGAGAGAGATGTATGGTGTTTTTCTTGTATACAAATATTTATAAAAAAAAAAAAGAAATAATACATTGAATTGGGGCCGCGTGGCATATTGGAATAATATTCCAATGGTGGGTACCAATTGGGAAGTTTGAGGTTGAGGTGCTGTTTTGTCCCTTGTTGAGAACACCAAGGTCAATTATGGGATGACAAATTTGATGAAGTTACTGGCCAGTTTGGTGATGCGAGATGAAATCGTGACTTGAAATTATATGACATGAAGTTGAGTTTTGTTTGAACATGTAATTTGAAATTGTTAAGTTAGTATTTCTTTTTATTAACATAAAAACCTTATAGGTTATGAAAACTATTAAAAAAAAATCAATTCTTATACATCATATTATCAAATAAGTAAAAATTTATAACAAAGTATAATATAGTGTGTTAAAAAGGCATTCTAAAAAACATACAATATTTATAGATCGAACTTTAATTCAATAAAAAGTAAAACTAAATATAATCTTCTCACATAATTGACAAACTTATACGATATAAATTGTTAGCAAAGATTAGTAAAAGTAATGATACCAACAATAAATTTTATTTATATCTGAAATAAATGGTTGGTAAATATAAAATGGTGCATTTTTTTTTATAAAATATAAACTTGTACGTCAAATTTTGTGATTGAAAAAGTCGATCTCATGGTTTGAAATTCCAAATCAAGCTTTTCTGAGAATTTGATTTCATCTCATGATTTGAAATCATGAGATGCATGTCTAAAACGCTGATTTCACGAGAATCTCATGTCCAAACGCCTACTAAGGGTCGTTTGTAGTTAGTTTGAAGGTGAATTATGTAGGTATTAAATTCTACATAAGTAATACCACATTTGGTAGCTAGTTAGAAGGTAATTTATTTATGTATAAAATTAATGCGGTGTTTGGTTTACAACTTATAGTCTACTCGGTCAAACTTCTTAAATCAGCTTATTTTGAGAAATGTTTTTCTCAAAAGTACTTATTGAAAAAATACTTTTTGTGAGAAGTAGTTTGTGTTTGACCAATAGATTTAAAAAGCACTTTTGAGCAACAATTAGTGTTTGGCCAAGCTTTTGAAAAGTGTCTAAGTGTATTTTTCACAAAAGTGTTTTTCAAATAAGTGTTTTCGCGCGAAACTACTTTTTTTTAGCTTCTGAAAAACAGCTTCTGTTATTCCCTAAAAGCACTTATTTTCTCTCAAAAGTTTGCCAAACACCTCATTTTTTTTAAACAATAAGTGCTTTTTAGTAAAAATAAGCACTTTTGACCTCTCAGAAGCTTGGTCAAACAGGCTATTATGAGGAAATCTATGTATTATTTTATGCATGATAGAAGGAGGAATAAGTTATACATGAATAACCAAATGCTGCATAAATAATACATAGATTCTCTCATAACTAATTCATATATTACTAATACCCGCATACCTCTGTGTCAATTTATATGAAGCATTTTTCTTTTTAGTCGGTCCAAAAAAGAATGATACGTTTTCTTCTTCAGTAAGTATTTAATAATACTATCAACATTTTATCAATGTTGGGTTTCACTTATTTGGCAAAAAGACCATAAAGATGAGTCTTCTATATAAAAATTCATTTACTTTAAAAATAATTTTAAAATATTGCAAAATCTTATCATATTTTTAAACTTAGTATTCAGTCAAAATACATTACATCAATTGAAATGGAGGGGATAATTTGCAAAAATTGAATAATGGTGAAAGGCTTAGGCCCCTTTCCTCTTTCAAGGGAATTAAAGGAAATGCAATTACTGAGAAAGCAACTCAAATTAAATGCAAGTAAGACAACTTTTTAAAATAACCTTGCAAAACTTAGAAGTAGCTATAAGTTTGAACTGGGAAATGCATTGTAATGTTACATTTTCTTGATGTATTAAGACAGAGTTTAGCCAGACAGTTTATAATTGTTCATCTGCCATAACCGTTAATTCAGCTTACCGGAGGGCATAAAAACAGTTAGTAGGCATCAAAATCTGCCCTTAACGTACAACACAAATACAAAATTCAGTCATTAAAGGAGCTGGCTATCTCGAAAAAGAACCAAAAAATCAATGTGGATATATGCTACAAAGTTTCTGAAATGGAAGCTCTAGTACATGTGTTTTTCCAAGCCAGTTACAGATTGCCGATAACAACAATTATGTCAACTTTGTCAAGAAGCTATACAAAAAAATAACTTCTCCTCCCTATTTGAAGTTCCTTATTATTTGTTGAGAGATCTCAACGGTGATCTTTCATCAAGAATAGCTTCGAATCTCTTGGTTGGAGTGGAAGGGTGTCTGCTATTGTTTTCTTTGACAGGGTCAAAGAAATCATTATCCCATTTCGACAGACTTCTACTGCTGTCACAGTTTTGTACCATCCTTTCCAAACTCCCAGTTAGCTGCATATCCTCCTTAGACATCTGGTTAATTCTTTCTGATAATCCCATGAAAGTATCAAGCAACTTGTCCTTGTCTGATGACAATTTCATGACATCTTCTAGAAGCTTCGCTTTTTCTTCATGAAGTTTCTTGATCACAATATCTGAGCTTCTTACTTGCTTTTCAAGTTTAAACTGCAATGCATCTATCTCTGATCTTTCCGCTTCCAGCTCAGCCTCAAGCTCTGTCCTTTTTCCAACAGAATTGGACATGTGTTTCTCCAAGTGCTCCACTTCCTTTTGCAACTTGCAAAAATCGTTTTCCAATTCTACGATCACCAAGTTCCTCATCTGTATTTCAATCTCCTTTAGGATCTCAGCTGTTCTCATCTTCTCCCAGGTATTATGGAACATATCAACCTCAGCTTGCATCTCTGAGAGCCTGGCTGAGAATGAGCTAGTTGAACTTTCAAACTCGTTTTCCAGCGAGTTGACAAGCTGCTGGAGATCATATATTCTGTGGTCTTTCTCTTCAACAAGCTGATGGAGGCTCTCTTTCTCGTTCTTATGCTTCGTTTCTGCTTCCACTTGTGCTAAAATGGCACCTTCAAGCTCTTTTCTCACCCACTCTTGCTCCAAATACTCCACCTCCTTCTGAAGATCCTGAGAAATCTTCTTGTTCTCAATATTTTCACACGACATCTGTTCCCTTCTCTGGAGTTCCTCCTTCAAGTCGAAGAGCTGCTGCTGGAGTTCATTCACTCTTCTATCTTTTTCTGCCAGCTCGAGTTCAAGGCTTTTAATATCTTGTTTGAGGTCAAATTCAACATCTGCTCCCACTTGTGCTAAAATGGCACCTTCAAGCTCTTTTCTCACCCACTCTTGCTCCAAATACTCCACCTGCTTCTGAAGATCCTGAGAGATCTTCTTGTCCTCAATTATTTCTGTGAGCACCGTCTCTTCCCTTCTCTGAAGTTCCTCCTTCAAGTCAAAGAGCTGCTGCTGGAGTTCATTCACTCTTCTATCTTTTTCTGCCAGCTCGAGTTCAAGGCTTTCTCTTTCTTGTTTGAGGTCAAATTCAACATCTGTTTGGGAAAGAAGGGAGGCTTCTACTTGTCTCCTCATTTGATGGTTTTCTTCCAGGTTGGCTTTCAACTTTTCAGCAACAGATTTCCATACCTGCAGTTCAAATTCCAGCTCATTTCCTTCACTGAAACTTTCAGCTAGTTCTTCATTGGCTCTATCCAAGGCATCACGGACTTGTTCCAAGTCACTCCTTGTATGCAATACCTGCTCCTGCAAATGAATTTGAGAAGTCGATGCTTCTTTCAGCATTTCCTTTAGTGTATCAACCTCTCGTTGTAAAGGAAGTTGCTGTTGTTCTTCTGAATTCAAGGACTCGATCTTTTCTGATAGCAGTGCTACCTTTTCACGTTCCTCTTCGAGATCTTCCTGAACTCTAACTAGAGCTTCATTCTTTGTATTCAACTGTTTGATTAGAACACAGATATTCTCAACTCCCCCTCTCTTTTCCAATTCCATAGAAGCATAATCATCAGCAATTCTTTGATGGAGCTCAAAAAACTGAGATTTCAACACTAACAGCATCATCGAAGTCTCCTCATTCTGTAGTGTTAACTGCAATGTTAAGGATTCACACGTCTCCAACTCCTCTCGAAGTTCAGTTATTAAAGTGTCTTTGCTCTGGACAGAAGACTTGCAGAGGTCAAGCTCCCACGTTAGTTGCTCCAAATTAGAAGCCCATTCAGCTTCTTTGGCTTTGAGATTACCAAAACAGTCCTTGTGCACCTGCTCCAGGCCTCTGAGCTTGTTTCGGAGTTTTGACAAGGAAGAAGAAGCTCCAGCTTCTTGAATTTTGGTTTCCTGGAGTTCTTTTACGGATGTCATCAGTTCATGATTCTCTTGCTCTACCCTCCTGAATTGATATTCCATTTCCTTGTGAAGTGTATCCCTAGTGCCCAATATGTCTCTTAGATTCGCAATTTCTTTGTCCCTCTGACTTGTCAGGCTCTCAATTATAGACTTGGATTCCTCGTACTCTGCACAGACACTGTTTAAGGATGTTTTGGACTCAGCAAGTTGAACTTCCAGTAGTTTTCTCCTGCTTTCTTCATGAGCTAAAGCCTGATTGCACATCCACAAACGGCTTTCAAGATCTTTCGATATTCTAAGCTGAGAATCTAAATTCATCTGCAGCTTGGAAATCTCATCTAGCAATGTGGATCTCTCTTTTACCCATTCTTTCTCCTCCTCTCGATGCTGTTGCCTGAGTCTGCCATGAGCCTCCTCCAGATGGTTGAACTGTTCCTTCTTCCATTTAAGTTGATCTGCAAGCTTCTTGTTTTCCTCCTCCATGTCAAGCAGCATATCATCATTGTGTCTCAGTTCTTTGGATGCTTTCGCTCTCTTCTCAGTGTCAGAGGACTTTTTCTGTGAACATGATACAAATTCCCTTAGCCCCTCAATTTCTTGTTTGAGAGAACGAATTTGTTGATCCTGATCCAAATTAGTTGCATTTGCACCGTCTAGAGCCAATGCCATCCCTCTATTATCTTCTTCATACTTGCGAAGCTGTTGCCTGAGCTTGCCATGAGCCTCCTCCAGATGACTGAACTGTTCCTTCTTCCATTTAAGTTGATCCACAAGTTTCCTGTTTTCCTCCTCTATCTCAAAAAACATATCATCATTGTGCCTCGGCTCTTTGGATGCTTTGGCTCTCTTCTCAACTTCTGAGGACTTCTTTTGTGAAGCCGATACAAATTCCCTTAGCCCTTCAATTTCCTTTTTGAGAGAACGAATCTGTTGCTCTTGATCCACATTAGTTGAATTAGCACCATCTAAAGCCAATGCCAACCCTTTTTTCTCTTCTTCACATTTTTGAAGTTGTTGCCTGAGCTCTCCATGAGCCTCCTCCAGATGAATGAACTGTTCCTTCCTCCATTTTAGTTGATCTGCGAGCTTCCTGTTTTCCTCCTCCATCTCCAGTAGCATATCATCGTGGTTTCTCAGCTCTTTGGATGCTTTGGCTTTCTTCTCAGCAACTTCCGAGGACTTTTTCTTCTGTGAAGCCGAAGCAACTTCTCTTAGCACCTCAATTTCTTGTTCAAGAGAATGAATCTGTTGCTTCTGATCCATATTAGTTGAATTAGCACCATCTAAAGCCAATGCCAGTCCTCTATTCTCTTCTTCAAACTTTCGGAGCATCTCAGTGTAGTCAGCACGAAGCTTATCATTTGTAGAACTTAGATGCTTGACAGCAGTCTCCTTTTCTTTAAGTTTTGACTCGATTGCTTCGTGCAACTGTTTAGTGACAGCAAGCTCATCTTCTTTCCCAGACAATTCATGGCTGAGCTTCTCTACTTTCAAATTTGCCTCCTGATTCTTGGTTAGCAGCTCATTGTTGGCTCTTTTCAAGTTCTCACACAACTCAGCTTTACTTTGGTAGTTTGCCCTGAGCTTTGCAATCTCAAGTTTGGCTTCATCTAGTGCTTCATGTACTGCGTCCATTTCCTCAAATCTAACTGAGATCAACTAAAACACCTGTTTGCACAAAGAGAGAACCTCAGCACCAAAACATAATCTACTATCATCATAAGTTTAACGTGTAAACAGGACATGCTATAATATCAATCTCCAAAAAGATCAGAATTGAAACAATCCAACTGAAGTCATTGACAAAAAGTTTTTGCATATATTTTGGCCTTTTGCTTCCCCTTCCCTCCAAGTATCTCCCCATCAGCTTCGCAGTGCAGCTTTTGTGTTAATCTAGAATCACCAGAAGTGAAAACTATAGAGAGTTGATGGAAGGAGTATAGCAGCTAAGTCTTGATTCCTAAACCTCTTATCTCCAAGAATGGCATAGGCAAAGACATGAATTTAGGCGAGACTGGAACTCAGAGGCGGAACAGTTAAAGTTTATGGATTCTGAACTTGCCAACCTAAATATTTATACATACTTAATGGATTTCCTAATAAAAATATCAGGTTTAAAAGCAAAAGTTATTAGGTTCGTCTGGACCCTACCTAATATTGTCCTCCACTGCCCTTGATTGGAAGATACGCAAACTCACACTCTTTTGAACCTTCCCAATGATCCAGTTTTCATCCTAGTTCAGTGCTCTTATAATCACGATAACATCCTAAAATAAACTGTCTAACTCGGTGTTCCTTGTTCACAATCTTTTACTCCACACAAATCCAAGATAAGCATTTTCAGACGAAGAACATTTCTTACTCACTGAAAATGCCAGAATTTTGAAAAATTGACACATTTAATCTTATATGATGAAATAAAGAAGATTAAAAAACACAGACAGGCTAAGCATTGAAAATTTTACAAAAATTATGTACATTTTCATTCTATTTTCATGCTCCGACAGAGTCTTAATCATTGCTCCATCTCATGGATTTGCCCTAAATAATCACATAAGCAGAACTATTATACAACAACAACAACAACAACAACAACAACTAGGCCTCAGTCTCAAACAAGTTGGGGTATGAGGATTCATCATGAATTAACAAGTTCTACGCTAGCTGCCAGCCTAACCCTCCTCCTTTATCCGGCTTTGGGACTGGCAATGTAAGCTACTCTCACATGGGCAGAACTATTATAGCTAACCATTTTACCATAGCAATATTCAGACCTTAAGAGAAAAATAGCTAAATGGACTTGTTATTCTTGTTGCTACTCTAATATAGCAGCATTTTAGCCTACTAGTCTACTAGTTAACTACACACCTTCCCAACCCAAAATATCCTCTGGTTTCACCTTGTATTTAAACAAGCAACTTCTTGATTAAAAAGTAATGACATTTACAAGTTCCTAGCCACTTCACAACTTGAGTTGGGCAGTTTACAGAATTAGTCAAAAACTAAAACAAAAAACTTAAAACCTTTTACCTCATTTCCAACACTATTACATAAAGAATAGTACTCATCACTCTGACAGCTTAAAAGATTTGCTAAAAGTGATCACATTTTACAAGTTCCTAACCACCTCACAACTTGAGTTTGAGCAGGTTGCAGAATTACAGAAAAAATTAAAACAAGAAGACAAAATTTTAATTCTTCTACCTCATTTCCAACACTATACATACATTTATCAGATTACTAACTTCAAATTGCTAAAAGTAATCATATTTACAAGTTTCTAGCCACTTCACAAATTGAGTTGAGCAGATTACAGTATAAATTTGAAACAAGGAGGTTCCAACACTATATATACATTTAGACAAGATCAGTATCATCACTCAGACAGCTTACGAAATTGCTAAAAGTAATCACATTATAAATTACAAGTTCCTATCAACCTCACAACTTGAGTTGAGCAGGTTATAAATTCACAGTCAAATATTAGGGGCCTTTTGAACCAAAGAACCCTAGAAAGAGCTAAATGTTAAACCTTTTACCTCATTTTCAACACTACACATATTTACTTGTACAGGATTACTAAAATTAGAAGAATTGCTTACTTCAGTGTCAGCATAGCACATATATTCACAGAATCAAGAGAAAGAAACGTAAAACAGTAACAATTAGTGAGTTTTCTGGATACCAACAAAAGAAAAATTCAACAAAGACTCTTCTACACTTCTGAAAAGAGCAAAAAATTAACCATTTTACCTCATTTCCAACACTACACAATATATTTATTTAAACAAGATCACTAAAAATTAAAAGAATTGCTTACTTCAGAGTGTCAACACAGCACCATATATTCACAGAATCAAGAGAAAGAAACATAAAACAGTAACAATTAGTTATTTTTCTGAACACCTACAAAAGAAAAACCCAACAGAAAAAAATTTCTGCAACATCATAGAACAAGATTCAAGTTTTTGTTCTGTTTACTCATCAAGAAACAATATTGAAGAAATGGGTGTTCTTGAAAAGTACCTTTGAGTGAATTTCTGGGTTGTAGTCCATTCAAAAAGAAGTGGGTTTTCAATTGGAAGTGAAGTAATTGAAAGTTACGGGCTTTAATGGAAGGGTAAAAAGAAAAAGATGAAAGATATGAGTGTCAGATAGTAGCCGTTGTGAAATGGGAAGTGTTTATAGATTTGAATTTTATTGACGGGCGATTGACGAACGGAATTTACCCGTTTGTCGTTTAACACCGTTGGTCTCGGATCTCTTGTTAACTAGCCGTTGACATCTTAAGCCCAATTCTGTTGAAGGTTCACGTTTGTATAAGATAATCTCAAGATTTGGGCTTCTCCCTATGAGTAAAAAGCCCAAATACCAATAAGAAACCTAGTGAAATTCCGAAGAAATTGGCAAGCAGATATTTTTTGGATCGCTAATTAAGTTTTAGCTAATACTTTTTCGGACTCGAAGCACTTTTCAGTTGTGATAGGATTGCACCAGGGATCAACTCCTAGTCTACGTTTATATGTCTTGATAATGGATGAATTGACGCGACAAATCCAAGGTGAGATGTCATGGTATATGTTATTTGCAGATGACATAGTTTTCATTGACGACAGGCAACAGAGTTAATGCTAAACTGGAGGTTTGGAGACAAACCCTAGAGTCTAAAGAGTTCATATTGAGCAGGACCAAAATAGAATATTTAAAATGCAAGTTCAATGACGTAACACATGAGACTAGTGTGGAAGTGAGGCTTGATACTCAAGCTATCCGGAAAAAAGAAAGTTTCAATCTATTATCCAAAAAAAATGGGGAGATTGATGATGATATCACACATTGTATTGGTGTAGGGTGGATGAAATAGAGGCTTATTTTCTGGAGTGTTGTGTGATAAGGTGTCACCAAAACGTAAAGGTAAGTTCTATACAGTGGTGGTTAGACCAACCAATGTTGTATATAATGGAGTGTTGGCCAGTCAAGAACTCTCACTTTCAAAAGATAATGGTTACGGAAATAAGGATGCTGAGATGGATGTGTGGGCTTACTAAGAGAGATACGTGAAGCGAGGTTGAGATAGTGAGATGCACAGATGCCCCATTGTGGAGGTGTGAGAGACTGACTATAGATGGTTTCAAAAGAGGAAGAATAGACCGAGGAAGTATTGGGGAGAGGTGACCGAGGACATGACTTTAGATTGGAGGTTACGTAGGATGCAAATTAGGGTAGAAGGTTAGTTAGGTGGTTGAGTATTGTCTCACTTATCTTCTCAAACTAGTAATCATAGTATCACTCTTGTAGATTCTTGTTATTTGATTTCTGTTACTATTTAATGTTTCTTATATTTCAATTATCATAGTATTTTGTTGTAGTTACTGTTTTCTTTAAAGAATATTCTGGCATGCTTCCTTTAGTCTTTTGTCATGGCTTCTTCACTCCCAATTATATTTTCGATCAAATTGCTTTGAAATTCCTTGGTTACTTATGACTGTTTTCAAATTAGAGCCGAAAAATAATCGATTGATGCTATTTTAAACTCAATTTATATGAAATTCTTATATAAAAAGTCACCATATGTCATTAGATCTTACAATTTCTAGTCAATTAATAACATGAAACAAAATTTATGGTCAAATACATGTTAAACCACACCAATCATTAACCAGTACGCGTATTTAGTGAATAATAATTTAAGCTTTTTTAATAACATAAACAAGTTTATCCCTCCAACTTTAGTTGTCCAAATTAATATTGCACTAATTAGTAGTTTGTATTCACATAGTGTAATATAGTGTCATTTTATTATATTGGTGGACCCATATTTTGGACAATGAACTTTCTCTAAGATTTGGTCAATTTTAAAAAATGGAAAATTAAAAATGAAAAATATTAGTGTAACCACTTGTGCTAAAGGCAAAGATCTTTAAAAAAGAAAAACAAAAAGCAACAACTTGCTTACATTCACATCAACTAATTAAATATCTTAAATTTGAATTTTAAATATAAAATTATCTTTATTAGAAAACGTTTTATCTTTAATCAGAAGCAGAATTAAGATTTTTGATTAAAAAATTCAGAAAGAAAAAAAAAATTCTAAAGAAACTCGAATTCCAACAATGCGCCCTTCAACTGTTGAGCTGCAGTTCATATTGCATTAAGGGAATTTAAAACATAATATTTATACATAAATAAAATAATATTATATATACAGTATAATTTTTCAACGAAATGAATAGTTGAATCACTTGCACTCTTGTAGTTCCGACTCCTGCCCCTCACATGAGACTTTCGTAAAGTTCAATATAGATATTAGATATCTAAAATTTATTAATCCGACTAATTCAAATTATCCCAAATTAGGACCATCAAGCATTTAGAGTTATTTTTACAGGCTTGCTTTCTATGCATGTTTTCTTCTTTCCTTGTTTGGACATTTGCATGTGACACTGTGGACTTTGGCTACCTAATGACAAATACAGCTAATGCAAAGAGAAAAATTAATTATAAAAGGACAGTTGTTAGAGATTAATAATTTTAAAAAATATTCAACAAATATTAGTTTTTCTTTTAAGTGCAAGTGTTAAAGAAGATTACAAAAGTAATAACATGGTATTAGGCCAGAAGTACTATTAATATAACAATAAATAATAATATATTTAGTGTTATCTCATAAGTGAGATTTGAAAGGTTAATAAATACGTAGATCTTACTCCTACCTTATGGGATAGAAAGGTTATTTCCGAAAGATCATCGGCTAAAAAAAACACATAACAAATTGAATATGAAAAGAAAATACAGCACTAAAAAAATTATTTTAAAGATAGTGGAAAAAATAATTATTATTATAATAAATAATACGATAAATAAAATTAAAAACTAAAATAACAAAAAAATGATATATTAATGTCAAATAGCAAGAGATGAAATTGCTGTAATAGAAAGGTCAAATTTATGATAATAAGAGACTCTACATTATAATTCCATATTGTTCCTTGTAAATATACTTGAACACATTATGTTAAAAATATAAATATTTTCTATAGTAAATTACATCATGCACTATAATATTATGACTCAGTTGCAGATATAAATCCCATCACATTATTTTTTACCGGATATAAATTTTAATATAATGAATGTATTTGTAATTGATCATATTAGAGGGTTTTAAGTGTAATTTATGTTATCTTTTATACTTGAGTGGAAAAAAAGAAAGAAAATAAAGTTAGTTATCTCTACCAATTAATTATATTCTACTATCTATGAACTATGATCATGTTCTTGTGTTGTGGAACAATAATCATTTCATATTAACTTTTCTTCTAAATATATGGGATAGGACATAAAGAATTAGTTATATATCTAAATTGTATGAGGGTCTAATTATTTTTATGGAGTATTTTTTTTTAATTAATTATATTTTAAATTATGCCAGAGTTTTAATTTTTTTTTTACTTAAACTCATAAATTATTTTGGTCCATTTTTGCTATTACCATTTTTTAAATCCAATTCTTCTTGTTGTTTTAAGGCAGTTTTTGGTGAATTTTTAGTCTAGTTTTGGTTGCTGTTTTTGCGAAAATCTATGCAAAATATCATAACTGAGTGATGTAGCTTCGTAAATACGAAAATCAATGCAAAAATGTACTTAATAGGTGCAATAACATCATCTTAATAGACACAACAATAATTAAATGCAAAAATCAATACAATCTTAATAATTAAATTCAAAAAAATAATAAAATCCTCTCTTGATATAAATAATATGAAAAAATTAAATTAATAAAAATATAATTATAATTTAAATATGTAACTGACAATTTTACAATAATTGAGAGATTCTTATATCTTTTCTCAAAATATGTTATAGATTGAACTTTCACATTCAAATTTAATTTCCTATGTAAAACGTGTCACACATATGCATGAACATAAGTTTGTTATACATATCATCTAAGATTGTGATGGCTTTTTGGCTAGTCATAATTAAAAGTACTTGAAACCTAACTTAGATTATTCTAGATTTTAGCACATGTAACATGAATTTGAGAATATGGTAAAAATGAAACACCACAAAAGTATAACAAGTGTTGATAATTGGACCAACCAAATAAAATTAAATAAAAATGTGCTGATGATATAATTAAATCAAGTTTTTATTGTGCTTTATTGTGTTTTCTTTTCATTACTAACAGGTTGTACGTTGACGGATCATGTGCCCAACATATATATTTTGATTATATGTAACTATGTGTCTATTATTTAAAAAAATGATATAACTTTTCTGATCACACGATTAAATATATCAATAGATAGATCCCGCCAACCACGGAGCTAAAATTCTTGAAAAAGATTTAATTGAATTTTTTATTAAAAAAAAATAATTTAATATTCGTCACGCGACAGAATATACTAATAATTAAGATTAATATCCAAGAGAGTTCAATTTCCATAACATTTTCCAAACCCCCACCCTTTTTTTTTTTCAAGCTAAGGTTGATAGGTTATATATAAACATATACACTCAAACTCAACAAATGATTATAAATGAGGAAAAATATGTGAACATCATGTCTCTCATCATGATAGAAACATCTTGTTCTCAAACAAAAAGTCAATTGTTTTTTTTTTCTTTCAAAATTCAATGAAATAAGAGATTATTAAATCACTTTCAGGATTTAATGTTGATAGGTTAAAACCATTTAAAATTATAACAAGATACATTTTCTAATTGTTAAAAGTTCTTAATTATTTTAAAAATTATAGAAAAAGAATTAAATTTATTTTGGCAAAAGATATAAACTATTCAAATTTCAATCAAACATGTATAGGTCAAGTTTTCCATGCACACAACACAAGTAATATCACTACTCATTATAAATATAAATATTTTCATGCTATTAGTTAGAAATCCATGAAAATATTACTAAGCAAGTCAAATTGTGAAAAATTTCAACTCAATGTCCATCAAAATGTTCCATTTTTTAGTAGTTTGTGAGTAATTAGAATTAAGAAAAAGATAGTATTAAAATTGTTTTAAAAAATATTGTATTTGAATATTTCTCTCACAAAGTAAATTTGACTTTTGAAATCCAACAAAATTAGAAGTCCCTTTTTTTTTTCCACCACAAAAGAAAAAAAGAGGCCCTTTTGCTTTTGGAGGAATCCACACATATTTAGATTAAAAAAATTATAAGTATGTATTAGATCAGGTTAAAAATGATAAGTCTTCTTTTTTTAAAGAAAAAATTAAATTAAATAATATAGAATTAAAATTATAGATTAGGAGGAGAGGGCTCGATAATTATATCACGATGATTAAGAAAATATTTTTCTTTTGGGATAAGACTCATCGTAAATCATTCTCAACTAGTAAATTATAAAATCAAATCTCGTTATAACAGTTATTTATTATAATAGGATCTCACTATAATGGTTTAATTTTCTCCAGAATCGATTTATCATGTTATATTATACTTCTCTACAATAGCATCAGTGTTCAGTATACAGTATACTCTTTATGAAATTACCCCGCTATAATAATCATACTGAAATATTGTGCAATGATATTTTGTAAGAAATATATTATGTGTAAAAATAAATATTAAAATATTGACGATAATTCTCATTGATTAATGTCATGCGCATAGTAAATTTTACAAGAAAAGGCTACGAATGTTTACCTTCTTTTACATTCATGCTCTTTATATATTTTTTTGGTTAAATCTATTAACAAATATATTCACTCTGCTTGAAACATAAAGTCATTAAACTAAATTTTTGTGTACGTTTATTTATAACAGTTAAATAAAATCTATATATCAAATGTCAATATAAATATATAGCACCACCTCACCATAACTATTATGAAATTTTTAAATAAATACTATCTTTATAATAAGATTTGACTGTATTATCGCGATATATTTTTTATAAAAAAATAAATGAAAAAAAAAAAAGAAAACTCTTTCTTCTTGTTAAGTGGGATTCGGCGAAACTAAAGGCTGACATACTTTACACGTGTCAAATAAATGAATCCCTTCAGCCACTCACATCAGTAGATTCTTTCCTTTTTTCCATCATCTGATCCAACGGTTCATCAATTTTCAACTTAATTTAATAACTATTTAATATTTGGAGCTCGTTGACTCAATCAATTTAGGTTTTGCCCTGTACACTTCATTAAAAAAGTTTTTTTTTTTCAATTTCAATTTGTTTGTCTAATTTTAATTTAATATCGAGTTTAACAAAGTGATGAAAAAAAAATTTATTCTAAAATAAAGATATATAAAATTTATTAAAATATCGTTTAATCTTGTAATCTTAGATATAATATATTGAAAGATTGAAAATTGAAATAAAAAAGTTGTAGAAAAGAAAAAAAATAAAAAAAAAAATATATATTTTAAAATAAACTAAAAAAAAGTAAGATAAATAAATTGAAACTAATGAAGTACATATTATGATCTTTTTTATTCTTAAAATTTAAATCTGATACGTCAAATTAAAAGTGAGATAGAGGCGAAATTAGAGGTGTAAAATCATATTATATAATAATAATAATAATAATAATAATAATAATAATAATAATAATATATTTAGTGTAATTTCATAGTAAAATATACGCAATCTTAGTATTCCTACCTTTAGAGGGTACACAAACTACTACTGACAAATTCTTGGCAAAAAAATCATATAACATAAATAAATTTATATATATATATATATATATATATATATATATATATATATATAAGCGTTTAGGAGTCGCTTGGTTCAAAACAAGGTTATCTCAGAATTATAAATATCTCTTATAAAAACTATGTCTCCTATGAATAAGAAATCAGATTCATCCCATCATAATTTTCAAGAGTAGTTTTCAAAACAAGATTATAATCTCTCATCTCATAAAGAACAACTCGATCATAAAGCATCTCGGGTTAGCAAGGTTTGAAGATGAGTTGCTTCCAAATAAGTTTTGATGTAGACATAAATTTACCCTAATTTTAATAGTAACGACTACTTTCATAACTCAAACTCATAATCTTTAGATGATTTGAAAATAACTTTATTATACTCTAAGAATAACGTTTTTAATCCAGCTTCTTATGCGAGGTAAATAATATCAAGATTTTGACTTAAATTTATATCGATATTAATTATTAATTAACAATCAATTAGTAGTTAATGATGAATAAAAACAATTTAAAATTTAATACTCCTTGTCTCGATTAACCAAACCACTCCTTGAAGATGAATTTTTCTAAGTCATTTATTATTTTCTCAAGTTTCAATATAGTATTAGTATCCATTCATTGGACAGACAAAACATGATCGGACGATCACAATTGTATCACCAAATCTTAGCCGTTAATTGAAACTTTTGAACCTTAAGGGGCTAGAAGAAACACGAATTATAAATTCCCCCCCCCTATAATTTCCAACCTTTTATTCCCAATCTTCTTTTTTTTTTTGTTACATTGGAAAGCTAGATAATTTTTAAAAAAATCTATAGTTCATAAGCTATATGATTTAAAGTTGTTAAGAGAATAACTCCATATCTTTGAGTGCGCCTTCTTAAATTAGTAAATCTGTTGCATATTTATGATATTCTTTCGTCAGAAGATCTTCATATTTGTTTGCATCCCTCTCCCTCTATATATTTGTGATAATGGTGTTGTTCTCTTTAACAAATATCGACAATCTTTAATAATGGTCTTAAGAGGATGACATTGTATATCTTCCTCTTCGATAAGTTTGGCAACAAGTAAGTAGTCTGTCTCCAATTCTAATTCTCGATACCCCTTTCTTTTGCTAAATTGAGATTTTATTTGATACTCCATAGTTACGTAGTTAGACTTGAGGTAGGTTTCAACTTATCAGAATATTCCAACATCTACTTTCTCTGATCATCTCTAAAGATCCCTTTGTAAGCAGCATCTCCCGTTTGAGTCTTCACACTGTTATTAGTATTAAATTTCTTCTTTCAAATGCAAGTAGGCAACCAAAATATTAGTTTTACTTATTTAGGTACACAGATTTGTGAAGAAAATATGTCTTCAATTTCTTTAACATAATCTCCAATTTGCTTGCGTGTAAGTTTAGGAGGAAGATAATTTTCCCCAATCACTGATTGTATGATATATCTTTTTGCTAAATACTTAAATTTTGTCATTTCTATACTATTAGAAAGTAATTGCTATTCCATAAAATGCATTATGGTTATCAAAATTAAAAAAAAAAAAACATATTTGTCTCCATTGATAAAAGTAATACACCAAGTTGTGTGCACACAACAACAAATTAGGGAACTTATGGGAGTTAAAATCTAGTTTGTAGTACAAAATAAGAAATAAAAGAATACAAGACAAAATGGATACAAGAACAAATTAGGAAAGTTATGGGGTTAAAATCTGGTTTGTACAAAAAGTTAACAAGACAAAATGGATATAAGAACAAATAAGGAAAGTTATGGGGGTTAAAATCTATTTTGTACAAAAGAAGCAATCAAAATTTAACAAAAGATAAAATAGTTATCCATTGCTTATATATAGGCCCCGCCACAAAGTAGTCAGTTGATTTTCCACTGTGTGTGTGTGTTGGCGTGGGTGTGACTGTGGGGGGGGTGGGTGACGAAAGAGAGAGTTTTAGTGAGAGAGAGATAAAGGGGTTCACCGGCGGTGATGGAAAACGGAAGTGCCGGTGAAAAATATTGTTTTTTTCCGGGGATATTACCGCGCTGATCTCACTTTCCGGCGAGAATTTTCCGGTGGTGTCACCGTTTAATATATACTTCTGCCGAAAACTTATCCTTTTTTCCCTAGTGAGAAACAAGTTCGGGTCTGACCCGATTGCAAAAATGGTCTTTTTAATCTTCTAAATCCCAATTTTGCTCTCATAAATCATGAGTTGATAAAAGAAACTTGATTTAAATTTAGTGGGATTTCTAATATTATTAGACCCTTTGAAGTGTTTGATTTCTTCTGGGTGAGTTTTAAAGAAGTTCTGGGATTTGTAGTTGAATTTTAGTGCTATTAATTGGAGATGGCGGTGAAGGTGCATGTATCTGAAGTGGTGTTTGAATTTTGAAGCTTTGCTTGTAAAAGGGGTTGTTTTTTTATGATTAAACTACTCAAAGCTGTTAGCTTTTTTTGCTCTTCTGATAGAAAAGTGAACCTTTCTCTTCCATCTGATATTATGTTTTACTAATGGATTAAACATTTGTTGAATCTTTATTCTGGGGCTTGGATTTGAGTTCTTGATTTCTTTCCTTCAATCCACTGTCAGTTTTATTCTGTTTCAGAGCTTAAAATCTGAATCATTTTTGCGAAGTTTGTTCAACTTTGATCATTTCTAGAATCCCTTTTGGATGAAATGGCAGTTTCTTTGACTCGTTTTTCATGGTGGTGGTGGGGTGGGAAAGAGAAGGAACCAGTGTCTAATGGGTCTTCAATGAATCCCTTGCAAGACTTTGGGTTTGGTTTGAAGGAACAAAGTGATAGCTTGAAGTTTAAGTCAGTGAGGGGGGCTAATCTAGCCTCAACTACTAGGAAAGTGAAGAGGAAATGGAAGAGTAGAGAGGAGAGGAAGAGGGTTGATAAGAAATATGATGTGGTGTTGGTGCCATCAGATGGTGTTTGTTTATCAGGTTCTGAATCCGATGACTCTGACTGGTCAATTGGGTGGCTGGAACCACATGCCCCTGATTTCCAGAATGATGATGAGGCAGATGACAGTTTTGCTGTGCTGGTTCCTTGCTACAGGCATGATTGTAGAGAGATAGAAGAGCCAAACAATCAGTTTTTAAGTGCCATTGAGAACCTTTCAAATGAGTATTCTGCTGGTAAGAGCTGTAGATATATTCTTGTTGCTTTTGCTGCATTGGTAATGTAGAATATATTTCTTTTAGTAGATATGTCATCTCTAAGTAAATCTAAAATGTTGGATTATCAGTCTTTGATGACTATGATTTGAATTCCATTATGCTTGTTTACAACTGTTCTGACAATAGTGACTCCCCTGGAGTTGAGTTTGTTGAATTAGTTGTGTTAGTAATGTGTGGACTAAGACAAAGATATAGATGAGGCTGGGGATTATCGGTCTTTGATGACTATGATCTGAATTTCATTATGCTTTTTTGCAACTGTTCTGACAATAGTGACTCCTTTGGAGTTGAATTAGTTGTGTTAGTAATGTGTGGACTAAGACAAAGATATAGATGAAGCTGCCTTACTGTTATCCTTAATGTACCAAGCGTAGCATAATAGCGCTAAAATATGGAAGCCCATCTCCTGTCAGGGCGCCGATGGATAGAGTACTAGCATTGGATTTAGATATTGATAAGCAATAGTTGCTTTGGGGGATAGATTACTATTATTGGAGTAGGAACTGGTGAGCAACTTTTACTGTTAGGACTACAATTAATGCACTTTATTTATCATCTTTGTTATGTAATTTGACTATGAAAATATCCAATCAAGTTTCATACTATATTATGCAGTGAGTTCTACATGCTTTCTCTTGGTAATGTTAATACTTTCCAATCCAGCCTTTTGTTTAGTTTAACTCTTAAAGAAAGGTTTAAACATGGAGAGAGCAATGGAAAAAGAACCGACTTTTTGCTTTGAAGCTAGAGTTAGGAGAGAAAGGAAGGGGAAAAACGTAATCCTTCCCTACCTTTGTTTAGTTTAACTCTAAAAGGTAAGTGGAGTGAGATTAAAACAGCAATGTATGGAGTCCTCTAATTTTTCATTTTATTTTTAATCCTAAATGTTTGTCCCCTCAATAGTTTCCAAGGATAGAGTTGTATTTTCCTTAACCACTTCAATGCTTGCAGAACTTTTTCTGAGTTCTTCTTGCTAGATTACTATGTATCATCTTTATGCTTGTATTTCTAGTCTGTATAAAACATATTAGCAAATATGATCTTAGTTCCTTCAGTGCGTCTAAAATTCCTTTTATACTTGCAGAGGGTAAGAAGTACATGGAGCAATGGTTGTCTTCTCTTCAGAATTTTTGAATCTACCGCAGCTGGTCATTTTCTGCGTGTTAGGAATTTCTGAAGCAGGGGCTATCTTTTAGTGTATTAGGAGTTATGCAAGTTCCGCATCAATATTGAATAGTAGTGGCAGCAGGTCAGCATTTTCATTTGCGAGAGACAAATAATCAAAGTTTATCGTGGCAGTGATCTTTGGTTACAGGCGCAAAAACACAAAACATTGTCATCTTTAAACTTTGGAATTGATCAACTTTTGTTGGATGGGGAAAATTTGACATATCAATCTGATTCTTTAGTGTAAATATAGCTAATGTGAATATGGGAGAAGTAGTATGCTTTTGACTGCTGCTAATGTAAATAAATCATCTGTATTCCAAAATCCAGACAATTGAAACATCATTGTTTATATCTTGATTATATACATTAATGTTAAATATTATGTTCACACTCTTGCTAACTTGCATCGTCTTTCTTGGTCCATCTTGTTCTTGCATATGTTGCACTGTCCATAAGATGATTGCCCAGTGAGAGTTTCTCTAATTTGTTGCAGCAGTTAGAAATCGTTTTAGCAAAGGCTCTGTTATCCATTCCTTAATGGATGGAGCTTTCCTATATGCCACTACGGTTCCACATCTGTTTGTCATCAATCTATTCTGTGGTGGTTCCCTCTGTCTTACTATTGTGATAATGGCTGAAAATCACGAACCTCTATGTTTCTGGACCACCGGTGAAGCTCACATCTTTTGCTTCATTAGGACACTATTGTAGAAGCTAGTGAAAATAGTCAGTCAGAGTCAAGGTCTTTCAACTAGACTTTCTTACCTTGTCGGACTTCCTTTCCTTCATCAGGAAAGTTATTCGGTAAGCAAGATCTTTGAGCACGTGCGTCCATTTCTTCTGATGCTGAAATTACAGTGAGTTTGGGGAAGACATGTGCATTTGATGATTGCTCCACTCAAAGCCAAGAAAGCCAAAAGATGTATTTGGACCATTTTTGTTGTTGTATTTGATTTCAAAGCCCCTTTTTGACACCAATTGATTCGAGCACTTGATGTTTTGCAGGAATGGCATGTGACCATTGCCATTAAAGGGAGGAAAAGTGATGTGACAAAAGTTTTGCTTTGATGTATTCCTTGTTAGCTCTTCATAAATTTCTTAGCCTACTTTTCTCTGCCCTTCACAAAAAGTTTCCAACTTCTTCCACCAGGGGTTTTTCTGCTAAAGGGAAGTTAAACAAATTGAAAGAGACCCAGACCCCACTTTTGGTATTTGAGGTTGCCAATGGGACATGTTGAGATATAAAATAAATGGCCATTGACAATTGTGTGTCCCTTGCACTTATGATTGGGTTTGGGTGTGTGTGTGTGTGTGGTTGGGGTTGGGGGGGGGGGGAGGGAATTTAATTTAGTTTGTGGCTATTATTTTCTATGTGATTGGTTGCTTCTTCACCACATATTAGTACAAAATAATATTTTGGATAACTATTAATCTACTTTTAGTACTTTGTTGTTGTTTCCTACATGCAATATATCAAGTGGTATGGCATTAGGTTATTGAATTCTAAGAGTGTGCCTATTGCTCAACGAGGCGAGTGCAAATTTTGAAAGAGTTAAACATTAGCAGAGACAATTATTTATATCTTAGTGACACACCGCCTCAGAACCAAAACGCATACGACGATCTCTTCATCATCAGCACAAGTGAATAAGAAGTCGTTTATAGTTCGAGTCATGAGTTCTAAAATATAACTACATGATATCGTGAATCAAAATATTCGGGTGAGAAAATCATAAAATTAAAGGTGATTGTATCGTCGTCTATAGGTTGAGTCATGAATTTTAAAGTGTAAATACTTTATGTCGTGAATCAAAACACTCAGGTAATATATCTACGCCAGCATAAAAAAAATAATTAATATTTATTCAGTATCCGTGTTGGTGGGACCTACATCATTATTAAAAAAACAGGTTATTGAAAAGTGTAGTTAGGTTCTTATAGATAAATTTTCAAAAAGAATTCGGTGCCTTTAGAAATGTCACTTTCATGGATGTTTCTTCTAATCCTAATAAATGTTGATAAGCAATAGGGGCAGTATAGGGCTTTTGAGAGAGAATAATAAAAATCGTCCTTTCCGTTCGAAGGTAGATTCAAAATAATTTTTTAAATATGCACTTAATAATTTTAATTTTTTAAATTTGTCACAAGTTTAAAATTAAAATTATTAAATACATATTTAAAGCATTAATTTGAACCTACTCTCAAAGATACGAAATCATTTTTGTCATTTTTGAATTTGGATAAGCCATTATTGATGATAAAAAATAAGAAAAAAATGAAAAGGTTTTTTTTTTTTAAAATTCTAAGATATAATCAATTTGTCTTTTCTCAATTGAATTGCGTACTTGAAGAAGTTTGTCACGTAAACTAAAAATGGATTTATTCCTTTTGAGATGATATCACATGCCAAGAAAAATAAAAAAAGAGTGATTTTTGGGATTCTCCCATCTTTTCTTGATGATGAAGTGAACCTAAACTATGTAATCCTCTCTCCGTATCAATTTATACGATGTTTTTTTGCTTTTCGAGCTTTTCGAGATTCAAATTAAGTAAAATATTTAGATATTTAATCTGAAATCATGATTTTAAATCAATATTCGAGTATGTAATTTGAGGGCATGATTTTAAATCTCAAATTCTTCAAAAAGCAGGATTTGAAATTATTTGAAATTTCAAATCATGATTTTAATCTTTTTAAATGCAAAATTTGACCCATAAATTTATGTAACTTTGCAAAATAGGCTTATATTCGGCGTGATGAGATTTTTTGTACCATGTGAAAGGATTATATTAAAGAATTGCTAGCTATTATTATTGTTGACTAGTGAATCTTTATAAAAAATATATGTATTTAAAATTTATAATCACAAATATTTATTTATAAAAGAAATAGGGAGAGATGTGATTTACCAATTTGGCGCCTTAGGATATTCTAATATTTTATTTTTGAATTATAATTTGCTCGTTTGGTAAGATTGTACAAGAATTGAGAAAACTTCAATAGTTTTCACAAACCATAAATTTTTCATGTTTATGAGAAAAAATACAACTTAAGAAACTCTAATTGCATGTCCAAACAACACTTTAACTTCAAATCAATCTGATTCCAAATCAAGTCCAAACGGACCTAAGAATAGATGAACTTTGATTAATATTTTATAATGTATTTTCTCATCATATTAATACGAAAAGATATACAACTTCTAATATTTATTATATAATTTTTAAATTTTTATTTAAATTTAAATTTTAAAATATCAGATTGATCCAATTCAGTTTAGTTTCAATCGAACTAGTTTATGAAGCCTACGATGGACTATCTTTGTAATTAGGTTGGGGCTTACCCTTTTGGGCTAACTGTGAAATGGTAAAAGCCCATTAATTCCTAGCCTTATGGAAACGATTGACCTTAAACGCGAAAAATTCACAAATAGACACTTTTCCGCCTTTAAATTGAATAATAGTCATTATTTTAAATTTTACTACTAGAATTTAAAATTTCAAAACAACGACTATTCTTCAAAGACGAGTCCAAGAAGTGACTTATAGGCGCTATTTCTATGGACTTTGACCTGATATCGCTAGAAATATTATCTTTAAAATATTTGAAAATGAAAGTTTTCCTTGCTTACATAATAAGTAATTGATATAATTTTTTTATATACATAATATAAGTTTTGGCCACCTTCTATTACATGCGGCTGCGGCTACGCTACTAAGAGAGAGAAGATGAAGAATTTGCGATGAAAATAATAACTAATATTATATTTGCTAATATTTTAAAACTATAATTATGTATTATAAATATGATAATTATATTTACTTAGTTAAGGATATTATATAGTATGTCAAAACATTCGACTTTGGTATTACTTATGTAGTAAAAAATAGCAAGATAATTACGTTGGAGATAAAAATTATCTAGTGTAGCAGTTAAAATTTAATTTAACATTTATATGCATGCCCTCGATATTTATGTCAAATCAAATAATTTAAAGTTGGCAATTAAAATAATCATACATATTCTTAATTATGGTTAAGCTAAAGACATAAATTACATTTATTTAATTAATGTAAACACAAGATATGAGTAAATTTTACCATAATTAAAGTATTTGAATTGACTCAAACACCATATGTATTAAGAATAATTAAAATGATGATGCATATCCTTAATTATAATTAAGTGATAAATACATATATGAAAGACATATGTCACATTTATTTAATTAATCTAAACATAATTAGATGTTAAGTTCCTTTGGCATATTCTTTTTCCTCCTATGAAGCTTCTAGTTATCTTTTTCAGTGTTCATGATTAAAGTGTAATATGTGTGTATGTTTTTTTTTAAATTTATTTAAGCACTAGATACTTTAATCATAAATATTAGTACTAATTTATTTTGAGATTTTTTTTAAAAAAAAAATAATATTAAGAGATCCTTTTGCCCAGGTATTAAATAACTAAACTAAGATCAAGATGAGTTGTATTTAAATAATTATTCTTTAATGGAATAATTTATTTAATGAAGTTGTTATCATGAGATCATGGCCCTTGGTTTTTTAATCATTATTTTATGAGCAAGAAGACCAATTCCAGTTGATTTTTGATTTTTTATTTTTTTAAAAAAAAATCACGTGGAAAGAAAGAAGATAAACCCAATCTCCACAAGCTATGATAGGGGAAAAAAGCATTTCTCTTTGGTATCCACTCTGAAATTTACCAAACTGTTACTCGAAAGTACTGAATTCGGTTCAGTTTGTATAACAAATAATAAAGAATTAAATAAAAAAGCATATAATAATTTTGTGGAAAATCTTCTTATTCAAGGGAGTGAAAAAATACGACCTATCCAATAAGGCTTTTTGATTTTCACGAGCAGGTATTAGATTACAACTTTATAATATAGGGGACTAACAATAATATTCAAATTCACTAATTACTCATAATTAGTGACACGTTTCTCAACTCACACCCTGAGTTAGAAACTCACACAAACGCTCTCAATAGAAATATCAAATCTCACTTTTCTAACCCTATCTCTCTAATGACAATTACTTTAAGAAGTATTCAGTGTATTTCTCTCTTGCAATCATCAAAGGTTCTTCTGCTCCATCGTGGATTATATATATTCAGGCTCCTTGAGCAATCCTACTCCTTTTTCTGATTCATCTTCTTTACAAAATCCGTGTTCAACTCTAACTCAACTTGTTGACTTGCCTCGCGTGTTCTAGAAGGGAACCAACTCTTTACTAGTTCTCTTATCCTGTTGTGTATCGATTTGGCTTATCCAGTACACGTAGACTTAGCCTTTTCCTTATATGAGTCGAGTTGATGTCTCTTACCTTTATGTACCTATATAGCCAACTATGTGGTGAACCTGTTTCACTTTGTCAGTTATTAAAAACTTTATTAAATTTTTTCAGTTGTCAAAACTTTAACAACACACTCTTAATTAGAATTTTCGAATTTAAGTTATGTAAATGAAAAAAATTCTTGATAGGATGCGCTTCACCTTGTAATGGGCCATTATCTGGCATGAATCCATATTATTTGAGAAAGATTAAACAAGAACGATAAAGACACGTACAAATAAAGAATGTTGAAGAATGTGATTCTCTAAGTTGAGGCGAAGAAAGTAGGCTAATCTTACTAGATTAGAAATGTGAAGGTCTCTCCTTATAAAGTAAGCTACGTACACTATATTCTTCCCAAATCCGCTTATAAAATCATACTAAATATGTCGTTATTGTAATAAATCTATGCAATAATATAAAAGTTAAGTAACCATATGTAAAACTACCCTTTTGTAGGGTAATCTGACACAACAGTACTATATTCTAGGGACATTAGTGCAAAATTCTTTTAAATATCTAACCGAAAGTTAGTTAATGACAGGCAGAAAGCAGCTATTTGTACTATATATGCAAACACATAAATATTTAAAAGTTACATTAAAAGAACAAAACTTTAGTCTTTTCCAAATGTACCCCCAAAAAAATAAAAAAAGAAACTTATAGGACAAAGAGGAAGATATTTTCTTCTTTTGTTTATTGTTTTTCTAATTATTTCTTCTTTTATTAGAGAATGTGGACAAGCTGTTAAAAGAGGCCAGTGGATGCCATGTTCACAATAATCTAATTTCATAATTGGCTGTCAATGGCTTTGGCTTTGGTTTTTCCAAAAAAGAAGAAGAAGGAAATAGCAGTTTTGATCCCTCGATTATTGATAAATTTTAATTTTTGTCTCTGTGATATATGATTGATCAGAACCTTCAATTAATTGAAACGTGTGATTTTAGTCCTCTTATGTAGGACTTATGTTATATTTGGACTTATTTTAGAACTAATTACCTTGAAATAAGAGGAAAGAACGAGCAATATTGAACGATTAAAATTTTGTTTTTCTTGTCTTTGTTAAATTCGTTATCAAGATCAAACGCCCTTTCATAGTCAACCAACTTTTGTGATGAATTATGCAGATGATAGGACTTTTAGGATGCATAATACTATATTGTTCGTGCAACCTGACCTTTTGATCTCGGATCAATTTCCTGGATCTTCTTTAATCGCGGGAAGACTTGATTTTGTCAAAGAACTAATGCACCCTTTTCAATGTCGTAGTCAACTGGCTTTGGTGATGATTTATGCAAAGAAGGACATGACTTTTGGGATGCAGAACACTATATCTTTCATTCAACCTGACTTTTCGATCTCTGTTGTAACACCCCCCTTCCGGTGTCTCTGTTGTAAAGAGAAATATGCTCCATTGCAATTTTAACATAACAAGTGGGTAATTAAACAGTAGAATGGTTAATATATCAAAAAAATTTGTGAATATCCATGAGCAAAAGGATCAAAAGCGCATATTTCAAGAAATTGAAACTTAAATATGTCTAGTCAGGTACCGTAAGAACCAAAATCCGAATTTAGCAATAATGGAGGGACTAAAATGTTATTGTACCCAAAAAGGAAACTTTTAAAAAAGCTAAATTATTTAAAAGGATAGAGAAGGGTCCAACATTTATTTTGGTGCGAAAGGAACTCTCAACCAATAAAAACTATAATTAGACATCAAAGCCAAACAAAAGAAGAAGAAGAAAAAACATCATAGTTTGTTTTCCTTTTCAACTATGATTCCATATCCTATAATTTTTCATTAACAAGAAAACTTCTCTTTGTGTTGAAACTCTTTCTCTTCCAAAAAAAAAAAAAAAAAAAGATACATTCTTTGTTCTTGTAGGAGGAAAAAAAAGAGAGGAAGAGTTTCATATTTGATTTGTGTTTTTTTTTTAAAGAAAAATTGTTTTTGAGAAGAAGTAGAAAGAAAGATCAAGAATTGGTCCAAAATGTTACAAAGGGCTGCAACTAATGCTTATTCATGGTGGGCTGCTAGCCATATTAGGACCAAACAATCCAAATGGCTAGAACAAAGCCTTCAAGGTATGTTTTTTCTTTAACATCAAAAGCCTAAAAGGGTTTTGATTTTATGTTTTTTTTTTATAACCGAGAAATATGATGATTACAGTTTTGAAACTCGATGGATAATGAATCCACTCCTTTACCTTCAGAGGGGTTCTCATTCCTGATGAATAATGAGTCTGCCGCTCTGCCCTTCAATGGGTTCTGATTCTTGATGAATAATGAGTCTGCCCCTCTACCCTTCAATGGGAGTTCTGATACTTGATGAATAACGAGTCTGCCCCTCTATCCTTTGATGCGGATTCTAATTCTTGATGAATAATGAGTCTGCCGCTCTACCTTTCAATGGGTTCTCATTCCTGATGAATAGTGAGTTTGCTTGAATAGTGAGTTTGCTTCTCTACCCTTCAATGGATACTCATTCGTGATGAATAATGGGTCTGCCTCTCTACTCTTCAATGGGGTTTCTACTCTTCAATGGGGTTTTGATTCGTGATAAATAATGAGTCCACCCCTCTACCCTTTCAACGGGGGTTCTGATTCGTGATGAATAATGAGTCCACCCCTCTACCCTTTCAACGGGGGTTCTGATTCTTGATGAATAATGAGTCTGCCCCTCTGCTCTTCAATTCTTGATGTATTCTTTTTTCTTTTTGTTCTTGCTTTGTTCTGGTTTTTACAGAGAGCAATATCAAAAATGTACTTTTTTTGAATTGTTGAGGAGGAAAATGAAATTGTTCAAATGTAAATGAAATCTATTTTTGTTAGATGAACAAAAAGGGGTCTCTGTTGTAATGCATGTATCTATAATGTAAATTTTGCATCTAAAATTTTGTTGACAAAGCTGCAATCTTTTGTCATAAACTTTCTTTTTCTTTTTGTGTATATAGTTTCAAACTAGTAGGAACATATCTCAAACCAATGGTTTTGGCTCGTTGAATGTGGAAAGCGGAAGTTCTAATTGTACTTGTTTTCATTGCAGATATGGAAGAGAAGGTTGAAGATGTGATCAAGCTCATTGAAGAAGATGGAGATTCATTTGCTAAAAGAGCAGAGATGTACTACAAGAAAAGGCCAGAGCTAATAAACTTTGTGGAGGAATCTTATCGTGCCTATCGAGCATTGGCTGAACGATATGACAAGTTGTCGAGGGAGTTGCAGAGTGCCAATAACACCATTGCAACTCTTTTTCCAGAACAGATTCAACTAGCAATGGATGAAGAAGATGATTATGGTACCCCAAGAATGCCAAAGAGTTTCCCTCAAACTCCAACAAGTGGAGCAAATATTCCAAAGGCCCCAGCTAAAGACTTGAAGGGTCTGTTGGAAACAGGCACAGTGCCATTTCTAGGCAAGAAATCGTCTAACAAAGCAAGAGATGCAAATAAAGATGCCCCAAAGTCTGGTTTGACAAAAGACGAAGCGCTTGAAGAGATTGACAAGCTCCAGAGAGATATACTGTCTCTGCAAACTGTGAAGGAGTTTGTAAAGAGCTCTTACCAAAGTGGGATTGCTAAGACCATGGAAATCGAGCACCAGATTATCGAGAAGCATCAAAAGATGTGCAGTTTGGAGGATGAATTTGGTGAGGCTCGGGTTATTGAGGATGGCGAGGCTAGGACCTTGATGGCCGAAGCAGCACTACAGTCGTGTCAAGAAACGTTGGCTCAGCTCCAGGAGAAACAAGAACAATCCATCAAAGAAGCAAAAGAGGAGTTCAGGAAGATTGAAGAAGCTCGTAAGAAACTCAAGTCTTTCAGGCAAAAGTATTTAGGTGATCCAGCTGATGAAACAGAACCAGATGAAAAAGATGAATCATCAGAGTGCACGAGCCAAGAAGAGGTCAGTGAGCAAATAGAGTCGTCGCATGGAAAGATCAACGAGCAGTTTGACGCGGGCTCTATGTCATCTCTAACAGTGACTCAATTGGCAGAAAAAATTGATGAGCTTGTGAATAAGGTGGTCAGCTTAGAAACAGCAGTTTCAACTCAAACTGTTCTTATTGAGAGATTAAGAACAGAAGCCGGTGGACTCCACACACAAGTTCAGATTTTGGAAGACGATAAGGCAGCTACTCTGACAGAGGACACACACAATCTGAACATCAGAGTGACCGCGATAGAGGAAAAGTTGAAGGGTATTCAGGATCTAAACAAAGATGTCGAAAATCAAAACAGCAGCCTTAAGACTCACTTTGCTGAAGCTCATACCAGTCTTGGCCAGTTATCGTTCAAATTGACGAGTGTGAAACCAGATGAAGAGGTTGATGAGACGGATTCATCTCAAGATGAAGAGGAGGCTCTTGCTGATATCAGGTCACAAGAAGAGCCAGAAAAGAGAGAAGATCATTTTAGTAGAAGTGAAGTTAAGAAAGAACACGGTCAAGATCATTTTAGTACAAGTAAAGTTGAGAAAGAACAAGGTCAAGATCATTTTAGCACAAGTGAGGTTGAGAAACAACAAGGTCCCGTTACAGTTGTTAGTGACAAAGAAGTCCAGGAAGGTACAAAAACCCCTAAGAAACATGCCGAACTTCTGCAGGCAACAGCAGCCGAAAAAGGTGAAGAGAGAGTCTCATCTCAGTCTGAAAACAGCGCTCATGATGAGCCAAAACCACAGGAAGACGAGGAGAAGGACGATGACCTTACATGGCAGCAAATGCTGTTGACCGGTTTGGAGGATAAAGAAAAGATCCTCTTAACAGAATATACAACAGTTCTCAGGAATTACAAGGAATTAAAGAGGAAGCTAATTGACATGGAGAAGAAAGAAAGAGACACTGAATTTGAAGTTACATTGCAGATAAGAGAGCTTAAAAGTACTATTTCAAGAAAGGATGAGGAGATAGAAAGTTTACGTCTAAAGTTGAGCCTTTTGCAAGGAAGTGTTCCTGTAAGTTCAGAGTCGAAAGAAGAAAAACAGCAAGATCTCAATCCTTCTGATGATCGAAGCTTAAAACCTGAGGACTCGCCTAAAGAGGAAGATAAGGATGAACAGGATGTCAAGATCATTTTGATTGATCAACGTGCATCCCTCTCACCAGTTGAAGAGAAACTCCGAATGGGAATCGATGCATTACTAGACGAAAACTTGGATTTCTGGCTAAGATTTAGCTCAGCATTTCATCAGGTACAAAAGTTCAGGACCACAGCCGAAGATTTGCAGGGCGAAATATCAACACTCAGAGACAAGCAGGCGAAAGAGGGCAGCTCCAAAACAGACATGAAATCAGAAATCAGGCCCATATATAAACACCTGAGGGAGATTCAGAATGAGCTAACCATATGGTTAGAACAAAGCTTATCACTAAAAGATGAACTGAAACGTAGGTTCTCATCTTTATGCAGCATTCAGGAGGAAATTACAAAAGCACTAAAGGAGGGAGTTGAAGAAGAAGAAATCAGATTCAGTAGCCACCAAGCTGCAAAGTTCCAAGGTGAAGTTCTGAACATGAAACAAGAAAACAACAAGGTAAGAGAGGAACTGGAAGCTGGTGTAGAGCATGTAACTACACTTCAAGTAGATGTTGAGAAGACATTAAGAAAACTAGATCAAGAGTTTGATGTTAGTGGAAGTAAACCACAATTGACAAACTCAGCAAGTAGGTCAAAAATACCTTTGCAAGCGTTCATCTTTGGAACGAAAGCAAAGAAGAAGCGTTCGTTTTTTAATCACAATAGGAAATACCAGGTCCTGAAAGGTGGAGTACCTTTATAGATGTTTTTTCTTGATCTTGTTTTTCTTCTACTTTTTTTTTATTTGGGGTTTGGTTTTCCACTATGTTCTCATTCTTTTCCAGGTATTTTTACACGTATCTGGATAGACAAAGAATGTTGGTTATACTTTCTTTTCGTTTTTTTTCCTTTTTCTTTTTTTTACTCTTAAGTGAGAAGATCTTGGAGATTGTATGTATTGCCTTAATGTGTAAGTTAGTGTAAACAGATAATTTATATAACAGTACCATTCTTCATTTGCCAGTACTAGCCCTTCATAGCACTAGTAAATCTAGCCAATCTGCAAGCATATTTTACAAGGTGCAACTCTTACTAAGTTGGTTGTTTGATTTCATAAACTGAAAATATTTCCCCTTTATGATTCTGATGGTGCTTCTTGTAATAGTCAATTTGGCAGTGACTGTGTAATCTAGCAAGAATTAATACAATGCGGCGAAAATATCAATAGTTTGGAACAAGAAAAGTTGTCTATGGACAAAATTATTTGGCATCGACTGTCTGATAGTTTATGCAATAATACAATATGGTATAAGTATTAGTAGCTTTGGAAGCTGCACATCCAACTGAACAAGAAAAGTTACCTATGGACAAATTTATCTTTCTATACCTTAATTCAGACCAAGCAAGCTAAGAAGCTCTCCTTAAAGTCTGCAATAGCTGTAGCAGTTTCCTTCTGAGTTCTGAATGATAAATACGGATCTAAATCTCATTGTTCAAACTTATGTCTCCTTGATCGCTATGTCAAACAAGATCTCTGAAACTACTTTTGCTCCTCTTCCTTTGGCCATGTAAAGGCCTATGTGATGCATCAATTCCTACGCAGCAAATATAGCAAATGATGAGAAAGGTGCAACTGGCAATAGACGAGTAGATATCTTTTCCCGTGAAAAAGAAGAGTATCTAAAGCTCAAGTTTTTTGGTGGCTAATAGCCTAATACATGTGAAAAAGAAACAACTTGTTGCAGTTCCTGTTAGGAAAACATTTACACATTAAAAAGAAGTCTTAAAGTAACCTTGTGTGGAGGATAAATGGGGATTTTATAAACAACTTATGCAGAATATTTCAGCAAATAAACACAAACACCAAACAAAACGTTTAGTCTCTCTTTCTAATGCGGAGACTATCATCATCCATGGAATAACACATTTTTGTCCTTTGCTGGAAATACTGTTCACTATTTACTTAGGAGTATTGCAAGACACACTAAAAGCATTGAATGGCACTGTAATATATTAAATATCAGTCTGCCATAGCATGTGTATAGTTATCAGCTCACCTGTGGATGAGGTAAGGCTCCTTTTATATTTTTGGCAATCTGGATGGGAAGATCAAAAGTAGCACAGCCACGGGAATATACAATCACATCTTCCAAGGGGGAAAGCAATCCACGGTTCCTTGCAGATAAGGCAGAACACACAAAATCAAGCACACATATGTCCGTGCATATCCCTACAACCAATATCTAAACCAACATATTCATATTCCCAACATCAGAATCCAGTCAATGTTTGTTATAAGACCAAATCCGAGATAGAATGGTGAAAAGAGAATTTGATTAATTCATGACATATGATACTTACAGCTTTAATTGCATTAGCTTTCACCCAGTTTACAAAGACATTAGATCCGTCTTTCTCAAGCGAACCGAGGAACCCATCAATGCAATCCTTGCAACGAAGTGTTACATTCGGTTCATTTTCCAACCACTGCAGAGCTGCACATGATGATAAAGACCACATTTGATGAAATTGAAAACACATCATTTAGCCTAAATGGACAAAAACATGAGGGAAGACGAACAAGGAACCAGCTTAGATTCATCCGTTCCAGAAATGCAATGAGGAGGATAAGGTGGTTCAGGCACATCTGGATGATGAGAATCAAGAAGAGCATAAATAGGCCATTTCTTCTCACAGAACATTTTTGCTAGTTTAACGGACTCATCAACCATTGCTGAAATTTGTCTATCAGGTGCCACCGGAGCCTATAGCAAAGCAAATGGCACAAAATCACAATCTAATTAAAAATGAACAATATGAGGAATAAGGATCACATGAATTGCTTAGTGGAAATAATGTAGTCATTGAAATAATCAGAAAACAAAAGTTGGAACCGCATACGAGTAGAAAGAGAGAGAGATAGTGAAACAAATCAAAGAAGATGACAAAATTGAACGAAGCTCCCTAGTGGAGCTCCTATAAAAACCCTTAAGGAGCAAGATTCCATTATCACCACAGATTCTCTCCCCACAGATCAGAACATCAGGAAAGTACAGTGATTTAAGGAAAAACAAAGAAGATTTTCCAAGCATCATCTATCTTTGAGTTAGATATAATCCTACATAGAAACAGCAAGAGACCAACTTTATTACCAGCTCAAGTAATCCAGAAATCTAATAATAGCTTCATCTCTAACCAATTTAATCACCATCATCAAACCTGTCCAGTCCCTGAGCTAAAAGTCCCTAATTTTACATGAATTATGCTTAACATACATTTACATTGGTGGATAGTGTATGTCTAATATCCAGAACAACGGCTACAAAGAAAAATATTTTCCTAAAATAAAACAACAACATATCCAATATAATCCCACAAAGTGAGTTACCTCAGAGATAGAGAAGCTGTTTTCAATAAACCCTCGGCTCAATAAAGAAGAACTAAAACTTCCATGAACAAATAATTGAAGAACTACTATAAAGACTTTAAAGTATAACTCCTCAAACGTCTGATTTGAACTTCCATTTCTTGCATTTACAACTTCATATTTAGCTTATTAAACATGAACCCCACTGAACACGCACACACACACTCATAATAGAGACACTTATATGTACCATAAGTCTAATTATACCTTTTTTTGAACTATGAATTTTAAAGTATTTCCTTCTCTCTCTCTCTCTCTCTCTCTCTCTCTCTCTCTCTTTTTGATTGTGAAGGTAAGGTATGAATTTTGAATGTCCAAAGCATTGTGGAAACCATGGTTATAAAAAGAAAGTTCTGAATTTTGAAGTATTTATAAAGAAATGGTACAATAATTTTATTTAAAATCAACCTACAGAATAGATCGATCCAAATAGAACAGGACAGATGGAGCATACATATTCTTCTAAATTCATTTGTTTTTTTTCGCCTCTGTCCATTTCCTCATGTCGATCCAAAAAAAAAAAAAAAAAAAAGAGGTATACACATGTATTTGGAAGCTTACGCAAATTAGAGTAAAGGATTAACAATAATAAATTACCAAATTGCCAGCGCCGACGGTGCAGAAGCCATTAACGATGTCGACGAGTACGAGACCGGTGTTAACGTCGCCGGAGAGAAGTAGCGGCTCATGTTCCTCCACCGGAATCTCACTCTTCACTAATTCAATTGCCGCCTCTTGCCCCACCGTTCCCATCACTTTTTTTTTTCTTTCCGGACTTATTTCTGTCTTCCTTCAAAAGTCCTTTGAGTGGCTTTTGCTCTTCTCCTTTTCTGCTCTACATCTTATATTGATTGATGGATGTTTCCAGTCAAAGTCTTCCACAAAAATTTATACGGAGTATATATATACTAAATAAAATTTTAAAAATAATTTGATGCCTAAAACATTTCGTATTAACTAATTTCAAATCGCAAGAAATGTGAGGTAAATAATTTTATGATTGCTTCGAAACTTTTATTCTATATATTAAAATTAGAAAAATACTTAATAATTTCATTGTGCAAGTATGAAAAGAAAATGGGAGGAAGAACAATTCATAAAAGAAATTTGGGGTGTGTTTTGGAGAAAAATATTATTTTATTTTTCAGTATTTCATTAATCAAAAATTTTAAAATATTTTTCTTTAATAAAACAAACTCATTATAAAAAAAGAAAATAATTGCCTCCTTCTCATTCTCACAATCACCCATTCCTCACCCTCACTCACCCCTTATTCTTTTAAAAAATATTTTTCTTCGTGTCGAACACACCCGAGATATGGTTATACTTTCTTGTGAAATGTGAAAAAGAATTAGGATTGGAAGGTATTTGAAGCAAATTTGTTCTAAAGGAATATGATTCTTTTCGTATGTAGATGAACAAATTAGATAATTCCGAAAATTGCAATTATGCAAAGTATATATATGCAAAAGGATTTAACAATAATAATTTGTAATACAAAACTTTTGTTTGGGTTAGAAAAATTGTTGAAATAAAAAGAAGTAATTATATACTAGAGAAAAAAAAAACAAAAATGGAGTGAAATTCTTTCTTCTCCATTGAAGTTGAACGTAGTATAGTAAAGATTACCTTTAAAGAAAAAAATGTAATGAAAAGACTAGTTCCAACTTCCTAACTTGTGAGTGGTGCTCATGGCATCATCACCTATTTTCTTTATTGACCTATTACGTCTTTCGTTTTAATTTATTTATCTAATTTTATAATATTAAACACCTAACATAATAATAATTTAAATATGAAACTCACAAAAAATATTATAATTTAAAACTTTTTCTTTTAAAACCTATTCACGAATACAATATTATTATTATTATATAGGTTCGAACCAAGACCTCCCTACTAATTTAAGTATGCTCGTGTTTACAAACTACATAAACTACTGCACAAACCCTGTATTTTATGTTGATAATTTACTTCATATATATATAAATAATTTAACCAAAATCCAGTAACCTGCATTTTTTTTTCCGAATCCAGCATTCATACACTCAAAATCCTAGCGCTTCCTCTGCGATAGATAGGTGGCTCTTGGGATTGTGTCGTCTGTAGCAGACTAGAATGTGGACGATGGAATACCATCAGCTAAGCTTTCAGCATCATTCAATGGCAATCGTAAACAAACAGAATGTAGAAACGTCAACCTCACATCCGAGTATTAACAAGTTCAGATCGAATACCAGAACTTGAAGTGCCATCGAGGGACTGAAATTTTCATGTGAAAAGGGATCTGAGAAATAAGCTGGCGCAACAAAGATATGCCTATTTCCCTTTGCTAGCATCTGGTGGTAGCTGTAGACCCATTAGTCCAAGCAAGTTAGAGGCAGGTCCAGGAAGTCCTTCTTGAGAAGAAAAGGAATCGAGGAAGTTCTTTACAAGATTGAAATCCACATCTACTGGAGTGAACTCCTCTTCCATGCTTTCTGCAGCAGTAGATGTTCCCTGATACATATATTCGTCCAATAAGTGATCGTAGCAACATTAGCTGTAAGTAGAAATGCAATGTATGAAAACAATTTCCTTGTTTTCTGTCTTCCGTCTATAATTTTTGATAGAACAAGGGGGACTATCCGAGCTACAAGCCCCGTGACTTTACAATAACCTATTTTCTACCACATAAAACACTTGTCACTGGCCAAACTATTTTGGGGCAAATGAATATCAACTGTAAATTTAGTATAGCAAGAATTTCTACCAGCTGAAACCTGATCTCCAGGCAAGATCAGAAAACACACAGGATTTTATTGGAAGTGTAGACTAACCTCATTTTTCTTGACGGACTCTCCATTTGCACATACAAAGGTATTACTTAGAGTGGTGTCTTTCAGTTCTTCATTCAGAGTGTCCGAATATGAATGCATGAAAGCAGCACCTCCCTCATCGGATGGCTCGGCAATATCACTCTCATCTTCAGATTCATCTGTATGCGCAATAGATGTCACTTTTTCTTCTTAGTCAGCATTTCTTTTTTTTTTGTGTGTGTGTGTATGGGGGGGGGGGGGGGGGGAGGGGATGTAGAAGATGATTTTTTTCTTTTTTGATGGGTAAACAATTTAACCCTTAACCCCCCTCCCCCCTAAAATCCTATAGTATTTCTAGCAGGAGTTGGGATTGTAAAATAGGCGAAGGGGAGGTTTGAAAGATTGACCTCACACCACCTTATCCCAACCAATACATAACATTTGACTAGTGCTACCAAAAAGATTGACTTAAAGAAACAAAAAGAACTTCACTCACCAAACTCCATATCCGATGATGACTCTTCTTCTATATCAACATCACTGCCATTGTCTTCATTGCCCTGACGTTTCATGAACGATTCCATGTCTTTCATAAAGCAATCCACATCAAAGTCCACTTCCTCTATATTCCTATACGAGAAGAGGATAGGCCAAAATAAGTTACTTGCGGATAGACACACGTGCTTTGTTTTTTTCGATTAATGGAAAAAAGGACATGTCCATCCTCCTATTTGACTGATTGCACGCCTTTTCAAAGGGATGCTGCTAAAAAAAGAATATAGATACGATTGGGTTAACCAAGCCCTCCTTTGACTTTATGGGTGCATTCCGTAGGAAGGAAATTATTTTTCTTGTGTTCGGTACGTAAAAAAAAATATATCTTTAACGCATTTGTGTACAATCTAAGCAAATACTATGGAAAGTAAGGATGGTGTAGGGGTGTGGGATGGTGGGGATGGGGGCTACAGGGGTGGGGGAAGATGAGCTGTGTTAGACGGTGGGAGAACACAGGTAATATGGAATACCACTTGTGGAACTTGTTTTCCCTACGTCCACTAGAAAGTCATTTTTTGCATTTTTAAGAAACTTATTTTTCTAGAGAAAATGTTTTCTAAAAAATTTTAACCAACGGAATATGGGAAAATTGGAAAGTATTTTCCTTGAACACACCCTATATCTATTATTACAAGTAACTTAATATTTATGACCAAAGACACAATCTCTTGCTTCATAATTATCTAATCTAATTTTTACCCTTGCACACCAGAATACATACAAAAACAATCACTACACTAAGCAAGTAAGTTAAATCAAAATAGCATAAACCCAAACTATAACTATAAGATGCTACAATGTAACCTCTCGTCAATAAAAATAAAATAAAAGAAACCAAGCATATGCCATCCCACGTGCTGAAATGAGAGAAATGAAGGACAAAAACCTGTCTTCTGGAACCTCTGCACCTTCATAGCTGGCCACTTTCGTGACAAATGCTTGCATAGACTTTGATATATCTTTTAGATCAAAATTATCAGAACCATTGCTGGGCCCATCCTCCTCTTTTGATTTCTGTTTCCTTTTTGAATTGTAAAGTTCCATCTCCTTTTGCCTCTCTTGAAGAGCGGCATTTAGCTCATCCTCCCCACCATAAAGCCATGAATCATCATAAGATGGTGGTAGCTCCTGATCCTTAAAGTCATCAGCAGAATCAGGAAGGGCAAGGATCTCATCTATTCGTCGCACTGGAGCACTTAGCATAGCACTGCTTTTTAAAATATTGGTAAGTAGCAGGCTAAGGAATACTTATATGACACACAAGGGCATCTCAGACAAGAATCATGAAAACAGTAATATCAGCATATTGAGCAATAATGCGAGAAAATGGTGAATCACCCAGAGAGAAAAAAGTACCATTACCGTAAACAATATGACCATGCCACTTACATAGAATTTTCAAGCTTTCCTTTTAGTAAGGCAAGAAATAAATATACCAGACTAACAACTTCTCTTGGAGATCAGATCTTTACAAAATCCAGTTCCATTTTTTTTTTCTTTTTCTTCATTAATAAATAAGGCAAAAGGTTTACAAAATACAGTATCATTTATGTATACACAAATTCTGCTGTGCAGAAGTTTCAACTTTTCCTTTTGACGTCTAGGACACATAGGTAAGAAAACAACAATTTGAACTCATTATTGAAAATCCATGGATGGACGGACGGTCATAAGATGTTGTATCATCAAAGAAAGAAGCATAAATCAAGAAATATAGCTACACAGACACCCAAGAGACTTTTTAGCCTAGGACTCGTGAAGCTGCAAATGGAACCAGACAGATCCTGATAATGCTGTGCCATATTTTAACAATATGCAGAAATTATCCTGATAATATGAATGCTATGAATATTTTACCCAATCTGCAGATATTATTGGTGATGCTCTAATGATGTTGCGAACAATTTTGTTTGTTATTCTACAATAATATCATTACAACAAGCCACTGCATACACCTTCCCCCTGGCAGGGAAGATACTCAGACATATATGCACCAAATGCTAGATACTTAATCCCGTTGTAACAACTTCCAATTCGTTGTCAAAGTGCATTTCTAGAATTTCGCCCCCAAAAAAATCAATAGTTTTATATAAACTACCGAGCAAGAGATACCTTTCTCTAGCATGCAGTGAACTATTCTTGTAATACTCCTCAGCATTCTGCATCAATCTTTTGTACTCCTTTGATCCTGGCAGCAGCCCTTCAAAGTATCCACTCCGTTCTAGACTCTGCCTAAACGCATCCCAAGTACTCCCTTTTCCCTCCATGCCCTGCCTCTTTTTCAACTGATAGATCATCTCAAATCCACAAGCAATCTTCATTCCCAGCTCAGCTTCCATATAAGCACCCACATCGCTCCTAGGTGGCAAAGCCGGATAACATTTCGGCGCCTGAAATGTTTGCTGCATCAACTGTGCATACATTGCCCTAGACATCCTAACCACCACCTGCACCAGCTCCTCCCCACTCCCTTTCTCCAAAAACTTCTCCATCTTCGCCGCGAACTTCATTGTATCTATATCCCTATCGTAAAACCCTTCAACAGCAAGTGAAATCAAACAAGGCTCGTGCTTTAGCACCTTTGCCACTGACACCGGAACTCTAACCCTAACCTTATGCACATTCTTCTCCGCTCTATTGGGATACTCCTTCAACCTATTGTCTAACTGACGCTGCACTCCCTCGGGTGCTCTAGTTTGAAGAGAACTGACATTATTGCTTAACAAAACTAGCGCCTCATGGAGTGATGGGATAGAGGGTATCAGAGAATTATGGATAATGTGAAGTAACCCACCTCGGATGAAAACCCGATTTGTTGCCGTATCCGGGTTAACCCAACGAGGGAGATGAAAAGCGGTTTCGATTAACAAGAACTCGCCGTCACTGTCCCAAACACGAATTGATACATTAGGGAAATGTTTTGAGGTTTCGAAAAGCAGGAACACAACGAACCATTCGTCTTCCAGGTTATCTCCGTAACGGAGTTTACCGGAGAGATGCGGAGGAGTGGCGGTGGCGGAAACGAAGAGGGTGAACGGTTCGTGCTGCCATATGTAATTGGAAGTGAAAGGAGAGAGAGTTTGGAGAATTTGGAGGTGAAAGGATTGGAGTTGAGAAGTGATGGTGGTGGGAGGGGAAGTGGAGTTCAAGGAAAAGTCTGGGTATATGGAGAAGAACACGGTGTCGTCTGCTGGCCGGGAGTTTTTCTGGGAGAATATGTTGGCGGAAGTGGCGGCGTAAGGGTCTTGCTCCGCCATGGTCGGACACTGTCTCGCCGGAAAGTTGATCGCCGGTCAGGTTCTGGAACTTGGAAGTACAAGTAAGAGTGAAAGCTCGAGAAATCGGGTTTTTTCGTCCCGCCTAATATTGGTTTTTTTAGTTTTTCGGGTCGGGGAGAAAATGGGCTGGCTCGAGCATTTTAGGGCCAATACGCTATCTGGATAATCAATCAAGGCCCATGTTCACCCAAAACGGGTAACTTACAGGAATAGACCTAAATAGGCCGCGGTTGTCTTGAACATTTAGCCTCTATTAAAAAGATAAAAAGCCACCACAGAGCACTCAGCTCCTGTTATGCGCGGGATTCAAAGAAGAGTTGGATCATTAGTGTTTATTATACATAATATTATTCCATATTTATATAAAAAATTATTTTCACAGCTCGAATTCGTAATATCCTGATTACATGACAGTAGTTTTACTAATTACGTCAAAATTCCCCTTAAAAGATAATTAAAAAAATCTCCGCTTAAGAAAATTCATAAAAAGTTCACGAGACATCTATTTTAACATCGCCATTTAACTTTCTACAAATTAAACTCAAACCTTTTTCCAAATGACTTCCCATTTTTCTTCGAAGTAACTCCTCTTCGTATGGTCATTGCTACCAAAGCACCTCCAATTATGACCATCAATCTTCATAATCACAAATAACACAGTCATAAAACATAACTCCACTGCTAATAATGGCTATCACATAAATAGGAAACCAACCAAAAATTTAAAAAATTGATAAACAAACCCAAAAATAATGGAAGAATAGGATTTTTTTTCTTCTTTTAATACTTCCATATATAGCAATGATGATTCCTCTTGATTGGTGTATGCATGTATTTTGAAAATGTAATAACATTAATCGATAAATTTAAGAGACTTTAATATGAAGACTAAAGTGAGGTTCTTGTGGTGTAGTTTATTTTTGTGTATTTTATCTTTGTATATATAAATATAAAATAAAAATAAAAGATTTCTTCGTCCTTAATTAGATCATATTTCGGATTTGAAATTTGAATGTGAAATTCTTTTTTTGTTGGGAATATTTTCATCATAATGAGCTCTGTAGATATCTGAATAAAAAACTAAAAAAATTATAATAAAGAATAATGGAACAAATTTTAGTTTCAATCACTTGATAAAGACTTTGAAGGGAGTAATTTTGGGGAATTTTCTATGAACTCTCTTGGAAGATATCTCATTTATAGTTGAAAATTTGTGCTTGTCGCTTCTTGGTGGATTCATGTAAATGATCTACTTTTCACGAGGGCAATAAGGTAAATAAGCATATACACGAATTTGCGTTAAAAAAAATTTCACATCATATTGTCGATGTATTTTAATCTATTATAGAAAATTATTTTTCATTTTATTTAGATTGTCGATTAATATTTATAACAGAAATTACTTACAATTATCATTTAAATGACTTGACGATGTAATTGCCTTTCTCGTATATGAGTTTGGAAATGGTAACACATTACATTGATATTGGTACTTTGTGTACAAACAGACATGCTTTATTACTTTCTAATAACTTAAACCTATTCAGATAAGGCTTAGGCTTAGTACAATAGACTTTTTGTGGTATGGATTTTTTTCAAATTTCGTACACATCAAAAGTTTAGTGCACAAAGCTGACACGAGTGACTCAAACTTTTTCCCAAATGATCTCCCATTTTTCCTCACAATAACTCCTCTTCATTTGATCATTGCTACCAAAACACCTCCAATTATGACCACCATCTTCACCTTGGTAATCACAAACAACATAGTCATAAAACATAATTCCACTACTAGCTATGGCTATCATACAAATAGAAAGACCAACCCAAAATCCAAAAAGTGGATAAAATTGATAAACAAACCCAAAAGTAATGGAAGAATACAAGAACCATATAACAAATCCCAACAAGCTCTTCTCCAATGAATGCTTTTCTAATGGAAGGCTTTGATGTATAGACGATAAGTAAAATGCCAAGAAAGAAGTGAAGTATACGAACAAAACGAAAGCTAACAACGAGTACTGACTGTTGATATACGTTCTGTATATTATGCTAACAGTGTTGAATATGATTAAGAGGTTTTGAACACAAACTAATGTGAATGGTACTGTAGAATCTGTCATGTGAGTAGTAGTATTAGGAGATCTTCTTCTTTTACTAGTACTAATTTGTGTATACATGAATGTGAAATGAACTTTTTATAAGAAGAGAGAAAAGAAAGACTTTAATTTGTGTGTGTGTGTGTGTCTGTGTTAAATCTTTGTATATATATAGAGATAATAAAGAGTATGAAGTGACAAAAATGTCATGTCAATAATAATTAGTACTTAAAGACTTGGAATTTTAGTCAATAGAAATTGTGGAGTTGTTTCTGTGAACCTTCTTGGAAGATGCACATACACTTTGTGGAAATTGCTTGTTGCTTTCTTGGTTGGCTCCTGAAAATAGTGTATTACTGTGGTAAATATTGCAGCTCCTTCGTCCAATTTATGCGACATACTTTTTTTTTAATTGATAAATATTTAATCGTATTATCAATATATCGAGTTCTACTTGTTTGATAAAATATTCATAAAAATTTACTCTTCTTTTTAAATTTAATTCATTTTATGAGTAATTTTAAAACATTGCAGAGTCTTTCTATATTTTTTGAACTCTGTACTAATCAAATTATATCACATAAATTAAGATATATGGAGGGCGTAAAAATTTTATTTATTAATACTACAAGTGAACATAATGTTGTGTGTGGTTGGTGTGGAAGAAAATATTAAACATGAAAAATATTTCTAGAAAAATAAGTAAATTTTTTACCTGTTTTTGGTGTGTGTGTTCAGTAGGGATGAAGAGTTATCCGAGTAGGGTGAAAATGAAGTATGTTGGGGTTGAGACGATTCAATCAATATAAAATGATATATATGAAAATTATTTTTCCTAAATTCTCTAAAAAAAAGTCATTTTTCACGAGTCAATTTTTTTATTTTACTAAGGATCGGACGGTCTAAATTAAGCAAGAGATAATCACCGTTGATTCTCTTTACACCTTTCCTAATTCTCGTTTAATCACAAGTTTCAAAGCATTAACACAACTAATCCAAAATTTGCTCTGAAAAAATGTGCTACGGCGGTCAACGATTACCGTCCAAAGACGATTTAATCGACCCGAACCGGACCCGAACTTCACCGGCGGCGAACGAGGACACCGTGGTGGTCGAAAATCTCCGGGACAGGTTAGCAGAGACGGAGGAGCGGCTGGAGCGAGCCAGGGCTCGTGAAGCCGAGCTGAGCCGGCAGCTGGAGGAGATGAAGAGGTTCGTCTGCGTTATGGAAATTCTCGAATGTTACCTCAAGCGCCGATACAGAGAACAGCAAGTTAGAACCCTAGCAGTGGTTAACCAGAATAAAATATGTATAGGGTGAAGGTAAATTTGAAGTAAAGAAGGCTAAATTCCGCCTTTTCTTCTTTTGAAAAAAGATTTATGTGGTTAATGGATTCTTAGGGTTTCATGTTTGGGATTGCTTCATGTAATCATATGTGTTGTGATTGTATATTCTTCAGTGTGATGTTGAATAGTAAACCAATTGAACTTGGAATACTCTTCAATTTTACTGTTCTATGTGTTTAGCTTGGTGGTAATGTGGATTATAAACTTCGAATAGTGGAGCTAAGCAGTATAGTGATATCGAGAGTGAAGTTCCTCGAGGAGCTGAAATGGATGTTGGTTGTGCAAGTTTTGCTGTTAAAAGTTGATTGCTTAGGCTTCAACAAGAAATTGCTAGGATGAGAACGTTGGTATTTGGATTTTCACTGGTAATTTCCTTGTTAGTAGATTATGGGTTTGATTTTTTCCCTAACAATGTCTAGATGAATCAAACAGTGTAGAGATGGATGTTTTTCTGTGCATTGATCATTGAATCAAATAATGTATATGCAGGCTTGGGGATTGATATATTTTGTGCGAAACAAGAAATTTTAGAGTTTCTTGTCATGTGCTATTTTATAGTCACGAAGGTGCCCTTTTGTTTGCATGTGCCTGTGATTTACAGAAATTACTTGCATTAGGGTAGACTGTGTCTACATCACACTCCCTGGGGTGAGACCCTTCCCCGGACCTTGGTAACGCGAGAAGCTTTGTGCACCGGCTACCCTTGTTACCTTTGTTCACTAAGGTCCATTGCGAGCTTGATATGCCCTTAACTTCATTGACTTTCTGACATGTAATTGGGATTTCTATCCTAGCATACGATTAGTACTATCTAGTGATATTATGGTCTGGATAGATACCGATTGTATGATATAAACACACTCAAGTTTAAAAAGTTTTGCATTTATATTTGGAGAAGGATATGTATGGTGGTGAAAATGCAAATTGTTAGGTTACCTGATCAACCTCTGGCTTAGCAAACTCTGAGCTCTGTGAAGAAAGGCAAATGCTTTTTGAGTAGATATTTTCTTTGCTTTGATATTAAAAGATTCCTTGACGATATAAAATTGAGTACAGTTAATGTGTTCTGCTGGCTCAAGCTTGCTCATGTAACTAGCATTGATCTTTTTTTGGATTTTGTCAGCCTCAGTAATAGTCTAATTTTTTGTTTTGAGCTGACAGTAATCTTTCTTTTGTAATTTCTCTTTTGTTCTTTGCATCTGCTTGGTGCTATTAATGAAGTTTCTTGCTTCATAAAACAATTGAGTACAGTTAACTTGAAAAATGAGAAGATAAATCCTAGAAACTGGAAATAATGGGTTATTCCTTGGTGCTGTTTATTGAATGACTCTAGACAAAATTCTATGTTTCCCTAACATATATTATTGCTACTGGACACTAATATAGACATTATTAATTAAGTGTCCAATTGAAATCATCTCCTTTTCGCGTGATGGACCAGCACCAGGTACATGAGATCATATACCACATACTCAATGGTGTAGAGGTCATGCCAAAAGGTTATATGCCTTACTTCTTTTGTACCTCTGCTTCTTCTTGACTGCCTTAGGCAATTGATCGTTGGATTGCAACTACCTTTTAAGGAATTGCTTCTTGGCACATGTAGGACATAGGTACGGTTCAGCAATATGAAGGCTTGAGTAGTTTATCTCAATATGAAGGAGTCCATAGAATTATCTTAGAGGTCGTTTTTATTAAGTAAGGTCATTTTATAAATGAAAACCAGCATCAAGTGATTGCTGGTGATTACAAACAATTATAAAAAAGTTCCAGAGCCCCTTTCTGACTGTGAAGAGAACTAATTAAATCGAGCAAGGTTTGTGTATCATGTACATATCCATATTGCTCTGAAAGGAAAGCGTAGAAATGCAATGAAACTTATGACTAATTACATTTTCCATTTTGTCTTAAAAACTTCTAGAGTTTCTTTTCTTCATTTGATCCACCAAATTGCAGCAGGGATGGCATTACATAGTTTCAATTCGATGCCACTCTTTCCTCCTGTTGTCCAACCTTGAAGAAAATCTAAGATATCACTTGGCATGACCTACTTGATTCCTAACATAATGAGGAAGAGGTCCCATAGCTGAGCTGTGAACTTACAATGAAAGAGATGATTGGTGTCCTCCAATCGTTCTTTACGGAGAGGGCATCTGCTGCAGATGGTCTTTTCTCTCCTCTGTAAGCTGCATTGAGTTAGGCATGCATTTTTGCCTGTCAACCAAGTGAAACATTGAACCTTATACGGGGCATAGCTTTTCCATATTTGTCTCCATGCCCAAGAGGGATTTGAGTTTGGTATGTTGGTGAGCAGTGAATGGCAAGACTTGACCGAGAAGGTGTCATCCTTTTTATCTTTCCAACATTTGCAATCTGCTTTGCTAAGAGAAGTAGTGGAGGAGCCAAGTTGCAGCAAAAGAAATGTTCTATCGACCTTCCAATTGTTACAACTTCTCCTGAAGACAATATTCCAGCCCTGTGTGGAGTTGTAATCTGCAACATATGCTGCCTGATTAACTGCCAGTGTATAAAATGATTCATGCATCATGTCAAATATAAGATGTTGAAAATGTACGGTTGAGTTCTCTAGGGGAGTCATATATGACACAAGCTAAGAGGTCTCGTGAAGATTTTTCATTGAAGATGGTTTTGCAAGTTTTTAACATACAAACTTGTTATTTTTTTTCCTGAATTTGTTGGTGGTTCACCAGAACTTAATGATGGATAGTGTGTGATTCAATAGGGAAATGTACACGCAACACATTCTTCCATTAATGATACAGTTGTGTTCTTCTATACAATGGTACCTGTTCTTGAGAAAGCAATGTGGTCTTTTCTGCTATTGGTTTATGAATGGCATTGCTTCACATATTTGGCAGCACTGGTCTCTTTGGCAGTTCCATGTTGCATCATTTTTCTATTTATAGTTGTTCTTTACCATTGATTTTGGAAATGGTATCTGAATGATTTTGCTTCCATTCTGTGAGCCTAAAACCTGTGGCTGGCTCTACTTGTATCTTTTTATCTAGAAAACTTGTTTCTTGCTCTAGCATCATACAATATGTTATTGCTTTTGAAATCTCCATTCTTTCCATATTATTAATATTGGTGTGCTGACTAACTTGCGCGTACTCCACTCTACGGTCTGTCCAAGCTCACGAGCACAGTTTGCCTACGTAATCTTGTTGCTCACGAGCAGGTGGAGTGGCACCAAGTGTTGTAGTTGGGATTTCAACCTGGAATTTGTTTTTGTTTTTTTTATTTTCATTTTGGTGTACCCCGTTGAGCCATACTAAATCCAGATTCGCATCGGGAAGTCCCACATTTTCAACATGGAATTTGTTACTTTCATGCGTATAGTTCTTGTCAAATCATTGACAATTTTAGCATGGGGTGTCAGAGGTTTTGTGAAATGACAAAGCATGGGCTGTTGTTGCCTTGAAATACAAAATGTTGCACATGAACTTTTCTTGTGTGCTGGAGTCTGAATCACTCTTCATCTCCTTTATGTGTATACACACACACACCCCCTCTTTTTGGAATCCAATTTTTATCTCATAAAAGCACATGTTTACTGATACTTTTGCACTGGCAGAAGTCCAAATTACTTGTAGATGACTAAGTTGAATGTTTATTGCCACCATGGCTAGTCACCTAGTCTTGTTGATCCCTTTGTTAAAGTTTAAACTGTTCCAGAATGAGAAATAAGGAAAAGGGGCGATTTTGTAATGGATTTTGGTTATAAATACAAACATGCATATGATTTAGTTGTCATCGAAGTGGTTTTCGTCCATGTGCCTTGGTGGGTAAGGCTATTCGGTCATAATAGGAGGTAGCAAGTGCTCGACGGAATATATCATAATGTTGGGATACACAAATTTGTTGCGGTATTCTAGAATAATAACATATTCAATTTAATTTCACCAGTGGAATTTAGGAATAACAATATATTTGAGATCTCTTTTAGTTTGGTCTTCTTTTCTCTTTTGAGTCAGGTTCTTAAGACAGAAAATTGGGTTTTCTGAATATCTCTCTTCCGGCCTATTAAGTAAGTTAGTTAGAGATCGAAACTGGACCTGAGAGAGACTAGACTTCTAGTAAGAGTAGGTGCGCCTTAAGTTGAGGAGAGTTATTCAGAAGCAGTGATTATGAGCTCTTTCTTGTTCCGGTTCAGAAGAGGCTGCACACCTTCAGTTGCACTAGTGGATTGAATAAAGTGTAATTTCACAAGTGGAGTTTAGGAAGGGTATTGTATATGCAGTCTTATTTTTAATTCGTGGTAGCGAAATTGTTCCAATAGACTTAAACTCAAGTAAAATATATCAAATCAGATACAAAAAGGAAATATAGTAACAAAGAAGCTATATTGAAAATAATGGAGAAAAGAACACTAGCCGCAATAAATAATGAAGAAGGCGTGATAAAAATAAACAAAAAAGAGAAGAGTAGAAACAACGAATAACACGGTAGCCAAAATAAAAATAATAATAAAATAAAGAAAAAGATAGCATAAAAGCAATAATAACAATATTGATAAGAAAAATAAGACAACGATATGACTATCTATTACTTCCTGCGTTTCAAAATAAGTGATGTTTTTAGCTTGAAACACCCCTTAAGAAAACTATATATTTTTAAATAGATTAATATATTTTTACCCACTTACCTTAATAAATATATTAAAAAAGATGTAATTCTTTAATATTTTTTTATCATAATTTTCAATCTTTATATCAAAGATCCGATTTTCTATACCTTGTATCGAAAGTGATGCAAAATTAAACATGATAAAAAGAGGATTCGAAGAAAAATGAGTATCTTGGAAAGAGAGCAAAAAAGTGAGCTTCCTCATTCTCCAACCGGACATTTCCACGACAGAAATAGTAAAGTTTGATTTGTTTCCAATCTGTGAAACTTTTAGCTGACTTTTAATTTAAATATAAGAAAATTTAAACTTTTATGACTTTTTATGTTTATCTGATCTTTAAAAAGGAAGTTTCTTGCATTACAAAATTATAAAACAATAAACTTTCTAATTATTTGTGTATAAAAAAAATAATTAACTAACTTTTTCCTACCTCAGGGGATACTTAGAGCTTACCATTTTGGCACTAATCCTAAGGGAGAAAATGAAAATCCAAGTTTCAATGGATTTTTAGTTTGGATTTTGAAGTGTTTTAAGCTAAAATAAAATTTTCGAATATAAATTTAAGTTGATTAAAATTTAAAATAAATATCAAAAATCGAGTACGAAACTTAAAAAATCGAAGAAATGAGAAGTAGAATTGTAGCAAAGACAAGATGATGAAGTCTAAGAACTTTTGTTTGGTTACGCATCATCAACATCATCAACAACTCCAAAGTGGCAATCTTATCTTGTTCCTCAAGGTTGTCAAAATACATATAATTACTATACTAATATAGACAAAATTTTGATTAGTTTAATTTCTTTTCAACATGTAAAGTCCCTAGTGGATCTTGATAGAATGGATATTAATATTAATTTTTTTTGATATTTGATATTTATATTGAAATTTGATTAAATTTGAATTTAATCAGGAAATCGAATATGGGAGATAAAACACTCTTTAAGAGAGACAATTTCATACTCAAAGTTTAAACTCAAAATCACTAATTAAAAAGAAAAAAGTACTTATTACTTGACCACTACTCTCACTGCTAAAAAATTATTATTTTTCCATTTGATTTTCCACTAAAAATGTTAGGTGTCTATTCCCACCGATTATCAGTAGGAAAAAAAGAGAGGATGTTTTCATATAAAAAAATCATAAAATTTGATAAGATAATTTCGTACCCAAAATTTAAATCTAAAAGAATCAAGATCTTTAGTTAAAAATAAAAATACTTACCGCTCCATCACGACTCATATCTGTGAATAAACTTCACTTTCATTAGTTTTCTTTACATTTCTTTTTCCAATTACCACTTCCAATAAACCCTTTGAATTTTGTGCTTTCTTCCACTAATAATAACACACTTTTTCTTGTTAAAACTTTACTAATCACCTATTAATTTCTAGCCAACCAAATCATGACAATTAGCCTATGGTTTAAATACTTAGTGCTACTTTGCACATGGATTACTAATATATAACTCACTATTTTCTTTCATCTTTATTATTACACATTAATTAAAAGCTCGTGTCCATTTCACTTTATGTAAGAAATAATTTTGAAATACAAAGTTTGGTACCTCTCAGTAGGCTGTCAATATCAATCACTAAATAGAAATTAAGTTAGAGAAAATCAATACTTACGTACAAGTCAATAGAATATTGAAAAACTGAATACACATAGACATATATGTGTTAGATGAATCAAAACCTCAATAAATTTTATTTTTTCATTAGATGGTGCTCACATATGTTTTGCGGTACCTTGTAAAGCTTTGAATACTCCCTGATATAAAAAGTGTAGACTTTATCCTTATTTATACGAGACAAAAAAGTTACTATTTTCATAAACCCACGACTTCGAAAAATAATGTAATCAAAACAGAATTGAAGAACCGGTCGGAACACCACATCATCACCGAGTCCATGAATCACTCAAGAGAACAGACAATTTTCTTTCCTTTTACAAGGTAAAAACAACATGAACTCACCGAGTTAATATATGGACAACATGCTTGCAAACTAAGGGAGCCAAAGCACCTATTTTTGAAAAAGGGACATTATTATAGTAGTAACCCTCCAATGACAAATCTCACTATTTCAACGGCAACTGACAATAATAGTGGCATTCTTGTCTTTACACTTCTGCATCGTCCTAAGAAGGTTCAGCTTGTTGATAGCAACAGCTGAGCGGTAATGTGAAAGAGAAAAGAAAAACAAATAAAAAATATAGTAGTACTAGCTAGTTTACTGGCTCAGCAGTGGCCATTAATGGTTTGAAAGAGCTCAAGAAAACCATATTCACTTCACTCTGGCACCCCCATTATTGCACTATTAGAAAGTTCAGTTCTTTCTTTGCTTAAAGTTTGGTTCTTTTCTTGTTTTTGGGCAGTGGGGGTGAGAGAAGCAGAGGAAAGAATTGGTTTTGTTGGTGTTTTTCTTGATACCCATTTGAGGGAAAAGTGAAATGGAAGGTGGGTCGAACTCAGAAATGAAAGAGAGAGTGGAGAGGCGAAAGGGTTTAAACCCAAAGATTGAGCCTTTTGTACCAAAGAAAGGTCATGATCCTAGAGAGTTGAAATCTTGGGCTAAGAGGACTGGTTTTGTGTCAACAACTTTCTCTGGGGAGACTGAAAGAGGTGGTCTTAGTAGGAGGGATTTTGATAGTGGGAGAGATCTGAATGTGAGGAATGAGAGTGCTGGATTTGACTTGGAAAGAGGGGTTGATAAAACTGAAACTGTATCTCCAAAGATTGAGCTTGATCCCATTTTGGGAAGGGCAAGGAATAGAGGGGTTGAAATTGAACCAGTTTTGGGGTCAATTGATGAGGGTTTGAGAAATGGAAGAGGAAGAGGAAGAGGAGAGAATCTTGGGAGGAGAGTTGAGATGGAGCCTATATTGAGAGCTCATAATGAGGAGAGGAAAGATGCTATGAATGAGAATGAAAATGATAATAGTGTTAATGGAGCTGTGAACGGCAACGGACACATAGCTCAAGCAGCTGCTCCAGTTACAGAACCAAGGAAGGATGATGGCAATGTGGATGAAGAAGTGGGAATGGGTGTATATCTCGATGGCGAGGATCCTAGTTATGGAGGGTGGCATCAGTCTCCGTGGATAAAATGTGGACTAAGGGAAAATCCTGGTCTTGGTTAGTACCTATTCTGCTTCTAGCATTGTTGAATATTGCTCTTGTCATTGACTTGAAGTAATCATTTTTCCCTTATACTTGGTTGTGATTCTTGTGAATGTCTATGTCAAATAATTTTGACAGAAACTTAAGAATCTTTTGGAATAGCATCACTAAGAAGAAACGGTTCTGCAACCATCTAAGTAGAGTACAAAGAGGAGCAGGGAGAAGTATCCTAGTAATGTAGGCGAGTCAGTGAAATTACTATGAATGCCCCACGAGTTGTCTATTTATTTATTTATGTACCATCACAATAATGCGTTCAATCCTTGATGTAAGGAACTGTAATCAGCTGGCTTGCTTAAATTTGTACAGAATGGTCCTTCTGAAAGCACAAGAGGGAGGGGAGTAAGTTGTGAACTTTTAAAATTTAGTCGGTTTTAGTCTGATCAAAACTGAGATAATAAGCTGCATAACAAACTCATTAGTCTCTCAGTTGAACAAGTATGAAGATAAATAGCGTCCTTCTTGCTTTGGAAATATGTTCTTTGATTGGAAAGATTCCAGCTCGATCCTTGCTTAATAAAGTTCTGATTTGATAATTGCCTTGAATTGGATTTTGGTCCAAGGACTTCCCTTCCTGACTGATGCTCATTGTTTAGTATCTTGACTCAATTTCATCTAGATGTGAAGCTTTGTGATTTCTACTCATCAAGGTCTTCGATCTTCGATTGTGTTCTTTAGAGATCCTTTATCCTTCATTTGAGACGGTTAAATCCTTGCTTTCCATTAAAAGAACACCTTGATTGTCTTCTGCAGAATCTCCATCTTCAATCAGTCTTAACTTAATTCTCTTGCATAGCACTTGTCCTCCATTTGTTCCTTGACAGATTTGCACCGGATCCAAGTTGCATATTTTGTGACTGCAAACTTAACTTTATTAGTGACACACTGAGACATCCTTTTTCATTCAAAGATTGTTAACATCATTAAGCTCTTTAGGGCTAACACCTTCACAATGCTGGATTGCCTTGGTTGATCTGAATTGAAAGGGTAAGTTCCTTAAGGAAGCCTTTTGTTGAAAGTAAATGCAAGCATAAGAATCATTTAAAAGCTACCTCATTCAATGTACAGTTGACAACTTATCCACAACAAGAAAAGACAACATACAGTAGACATGAACGTAGGTTGCTCAATGGGAACTAATCTATCTATATTATACTAAAAGTGAAAGTTGAATTACCAAAATATCCATAAAAAGTTGATAGACCATTTTACCTTTCACCAAAAAAAAATAAATTACCTTTAATTAATTGATTAATTTGAACTACATTGAACCGGGTAAAAAGGAAAGAGTTTCATTTGACGGTACTTATTGCACCTAAGCAAATTATCTTTTTTATTTACAATGTCAACCTTCTCACCTTTTAACTTTAATTTGTGTGCTCCTTTCAGCTTCCGCCAGTGAAAAAATTCATGCATAGCCTTTTCACATCTGTTATTGCACTTTATAAAAGTGCACAACGAAGTGTCAAATCACTTCAATTCAATTTATCATTGTAACCTTTTTCTCTTCTTTCTATCGAGGCCTTATCAATTGGGAAATTCCCTTTTCCCCCATAAAACCCATTGCTATTTTCATTTGGCATATCGCGAAATCTGCAACTAACTGATAAATTTATTTCTTCTTTTGTTTGTTGACTTTCTAAAAGAGATATTTCCAAGATTGATTTTTAATAACTAAAGAAGAACTTAAGAAACAAAAAAACATGAGAATACTTGGTTCTATGGGAATAGCAAATATATCCACTGATCACTGTATCCATCGTTCTAATCTTAAAGGAAGAAAATAGGGAACATACCACACTAATCTGATGCTTATACCAAATCAATGAATGCAAGACACATGTCTTTCATACACATATTTATCACTTAATCATGGTTAAGTGATATGCATTTTCACCTTAATTTTTACTCCCTCCATCCCAATTTATGTGATGGTATTTGACTAGGCACAAAGTTTAAGAAACAAAGGAAAACTTTTGAAACTTGTGGTGTAAAATAAATTATAAATATTTGTGTCACTATAAGTAATCTCAGGATAAAACAAATATTTTAAAGTTAAATTGTTACTAAATATAGAAAAGTATTATTCTTATTGGGACTGAGTAACAAGGAACAAGTGCTATATAAATTTGGACAGAGGGAGTAGTTGTTAAGGTTAAAGTGCTTGATTTGGTGTAAACACTAGGTGCGGTATATATTTACTAGAACTAATAATTATTAGATCTAGTGATTAACCTGTGGTAAGAACTTACACACACCCAGTGTTTACATCGAACTATATTAATTTATCACGGTTAAATAATAAATTGACGTGAGAATGTGTATTAGTTAACTATGGTTCAATGATAACAATGTATGTGACAGTACTCATTGGCTTGTTGCAAACATCAAGTGTGAGTAAATTTTTACCCCACCGGGTGTTTATAGCGAACCAATAGATGCAAGACATTTGTTTGCATATAGACTTCTTTCACATAACCATGCTAATTAATATATATCCTCACATTATTAAATCACTCAACCATGATAAGTTGATGTAAACACCGGGTGCGGGTAAGTTTTCACCCCTAAATACTAGGTAGTCAGTAAAATGAACTTATCTTTTTAAGAAAGACAACTATAAGCTCCCTTATTAAAAAAAAAGAAATAAATTTATTTGTCTGTTGCAAATGGTGCTGAGCAGATACACCAAACGAAAGAGCAATATACTATAATGAAAAAGAAAAAAAGGAAAACTCTCAATTGGTAATGCTCTGTCAGAAACAAGAGAAAACAATAAAGTGAATTGAAGTGATTTGGCACATTGTTGTGCACTTTTATAAAGTGAAATAAAAGATGTGAAAAGGTTATACATGAATGTTATTAATGGTAGAAGATAAAAGAAGCAAATAAATTGAAGTTGAAATAAATTGTTTTGCCATTACTTTCACTCTTTTCTTTCTACGGCAAAGTTAGTATTTTCCTGATAGTATCATATCTTCTCTCACCTGCAGTTTGTTAAACCAAATAAAAAATTCCTTTTAACTAGGATGATTCCAAAAAAGTGCTTCTTGTACCCGCAATAGTGGCGAGTTGGTTGAGTAGGAGATCTCCCAAATGGGGGGTCTCAGATTCGAAATCCCTTGCATGCTTTGTCGGCCTAGCTAGTCGCCTAGTGCGGTTTACCCCTCCTGTGTGGTTTGCAGGCTATTATGGATTTTACCCTGCGCAATTGAAGGGTAGTGGTTGTGGATGTCCCTTATCATTAAAAAAAAAAGAAGTGTGCTCATCCAATATGCATTGATAGTTTTGGACTATAAAGAATTTATTGCTGAAAGCAAGATATTTTGACCAAATAGACAGATCTATGAAGCTTCCATTGGATAATATAGAGTTAAACTTATGCTATTTGATCACAAAATTGTCTTTCCATCAGAAAAAATTGAATAAATACACGTGTGAGATGTATTATGTTACCGTTGTCATGGGATATAGTCTAATATAAATATTATGGTGAATTTTATTCTTGATGAAGTAATAAAGACTTATCATGGTGAAATTTATTAGACACACGATCTCCTGATATTCTATGTTGATCACTATTGACCTTCTTTTGGTCTTTAAACTGCAGTGCCTCTTATGTACTATGGGTTGCAGCACTATTTGTCATTGGCAGGTTCACTTATTTTTATCCCTCTGATTATTGTTCCCACCATGGGTGGAAGTGATGTGAGTAGTTTCTTATGAACTTGTAACTTGAGTTACAGTAGAATATGGTGGCAAGTTTTTCGTCATTCTCATTCATTTCTCTTTCCATATTGATGACAGAAAGATACTGCCAATGTGGTTTCCACGATGCTGCTAGTGTCTGGGCTTACCACAATATTGCACTCATATTTTGGCACCCGTCTCCCTTTGGTTCAAGGGAGTTCATTTGTATATTTGGCTCCTGCATTAGTTATCATGAATTCTGAGGAGTACCGGAATCTTGCTGAGCATGTAAGTTAAATGAAGTTATCCTAGTGAGACTTTGTTTAGGTAAATGGTTTTTATGTATCAATTTTTGCATGTGTATTGAATATGTTCAAATGATTACATTCTTCAACTCTACTACCACTTGAAGGTGTTGATTATTTCCAGAAAAAATTGCTCCTGTAACTTTGTGCCATAGAGGCTTGGAAAGCTATGTATGTGTCAATCAGTAACAATCTATAGTTTTTACACTGCATGTCCCATGGAACATTTCTAGAATGATCGTGCTTATTCCTCATATTGTGTCAATATTGACTGCACGTGAAATTTATTTATCCTATATAGTTTTTACATGCTCTTATAATAGATGATGGATTTTTGTTGATGGAAACTTTTTGGGTATCCACAGAAATTTAGGTACATAATGAGGGAATTACAAGGAGCTATTATTGTTGGATCGATTTTCCAGAGCTTCTTGGGTTACAGTGGCTTGATGTCCCTTTTTCTACGGTAATATTTGAAAACTCTACTCATTACCTTCTTGACCAGCACCCGTTTTGTGAATTTCCCTTGTAGGAGAACTTGGAAAAGTTGTGTTTCTTTTCTAAATAATATGAAGTAATTGCAGTTTATACAAATGGTCTTCTGATTTTGCATGCTATTGAAAAGTAAACAAGTAAACCACTAATAATGGATTTTGAAATGTTGTTATTTACCCCATTACCAATTAGCTAGGAAGCCCTGGAAATGCAATTGGGTCTTGATCTCCCCTTGAATGTGGCTAGTCTTAACTATTTAGAAGATGGGTCAAGGAGACTTGTTTCTTGTTCACATTTATAGCACTATATCTTGAATATTCATGTCTTACAGTTTCACGAGGAAGTCAAGTTCCCAGCTGGGAAAGTGTTACGTGACAGCTTTTCAGAAAGCATAGGAACCATTTTAGCCCTAAAGATATATTCTTTTCTTGTATTTTACAAATATGACTTTATATAGGCAGCAAGATATCATAATCAACTTAAGCATCAAAAAAGATGGATTACGATAGATTTTGGGATCTATATAAACCTCGTAATAATTGTCTGTATAAGTTAAAGGTTTACCCAGACTAGCTTTGGGTCATGGTTGTATGCATTAGATCAGTTTTTTAGTTCTGTTTTTAAGACTCTGCCAAGAATTAATCAATATGTTTTAAGAGCATATATCCTGCAGGTTCATAAATCCCGTCGTGGTCGCACCAACAGTAGCTGCAGTGGGTTTAGCATTTTTTAGCTATGGCTTTCCACAAGCTGGTAGTTGTGTAGAAATCAGCCTTCCTCAGATACTACTTATCCTTATTTTTACCTTGGTAGGTAACCATGTGAATGTTTCGTGATTGTAATATCTATTTCTCGTCTGCTACTTGTAAAAATGGGAGTTCTTCCGTTTATTTAACGCAATCTTTTTTTACTTGATAAGATAAAAAAAGGTTTGTGGTGGCATGGATAAAATATTCTCTTTTATATCAGATAGTGAGCTGATTTTCTGTGTCTCACTTTTCCATCATTTCTCATTGCAGTACCTTGGAGGAATATCCATTTTTGGTCACCGAGTGTTTCGTATATATGCAGTACGTATTTTCTGCTCTTCCTCGTATTTCTCTTTTTGCCTTCAAAGAACAAGAGAATATTCGTGAACTTAGTTCCAAGACCTTGTTTTGAAGAACTCTTTTAGGAGATGTATTATGATTTTTTAGCTACTATGAAAACTATCATCACATATTCATCTGTGTTCTAACAAACAAAAGAATCATTGCAGGTCCCTGTTAGTGTTATAATCATTTGGGCGTACGCGTTTTTCCTGACAGCTGGTGGTGCATATAATTTTAAGGGTTGTAGCCCTGACATACCAAGTTCCAACATCCTTATTGATGCTTGTCGAAAGCATGCAGACACAATGAGACACTGTAGGACTGATGTCTCCAATGCTATGAGAACTGCTGCCTGGGTCAGGATCCCTTACCCTTTCCAATGGGGAGTACCGACCTTTCGGTTAAGGACTTCAATCATTATGGTGATTGTGTCACTAGTTGCTTCCATTGACTCAGTGAGTATCAGTGACCTGTGTAAAGGTGTCATTTATGGTATTGAAGTTTCCAGTTAGGTATATCACCAACATTAGGTCTCGTTTTCAAAACTTGGCGTTTCTGGCATAAATCTTGTTCTTCTATATAATTCTCATTATAGGAAAACGAATCTTATTCTTCTTTTCTTTATGCTGGCAGATTGCATTTCGCCTGCAAGTTAACCTATGAAGATTAAAAAAAAAACAAGAATGAGTTAATATACAATTTTTTTTTTTTTTTTGGTTGCGCTGAAATCTTTCATGTTGCTTCAAAAAAGTAAAGTAAAAGAAAGAAAACTGTTTCTCTTTTACTAATCTCACTATCTTTCAGAATTCAAGACCAATTACTGACTAAGACTTGCACATTGTAGATTGGAAGTTATCACTCCACGGCAATACGGATGAATTTGAAACCCCCGACCCCAGGTATAGTCAGCAGGGGAATTGGTCTGGAAGGTTTCTGTAGTGTATTGGCTGGACTTTGGGGAACGGGTACTGGGTCAACAACTTTGACAGAGAATGTACACACAATCAATGCAACAAAGGTAGCAAACAGAAGGGCTGTACAGCTTGGAGCAGCTCTCTTAATCCTCTTCTCCTTTGTAGGTATGAATCAGTGAAGACCTCATCATTGAAGCTGGAAAAAGCTTGTCCTATTCCTTTCTTCTTCTTTTTTTTTTCTAATTAATATGTAATCTGATCCTTTTCCAAAGGATGGCCTATTGTTTGTCTGACTACTATATATAAAGTTACTTATCCTCTTTCATGCATTTGGTTAATCAACTGATGTTGTGGCAGTTCCATGCATCACTTTTCCCACAAGTTTTCATCATAAGATCTCTAATTTCAGAACTTGGTGACTCAACTTTCTCTGAACATTAATCAAAAGTGTGTATTTCTGCATGGATGAATGTAAAGTAAAAGTTAGGTTTGCTTTTGCGGAGGTTTTTATATGGCTTCTTTTAATGGTGTTGAAGCCATGATAGAATTTTTAAGCCCTTTACAAGACTTGTGACGATGCTAATTGTAGATATTCTCCGGCACTCACTTGATGTTGGTAATCAATGTACTTATCCTTTACAAATAAAAAGAAAAGAGTTTCTCCGTCTCCATTCCCCTTTTACAATACAGTACTGATCCATGATGTTTGTTAGTAAACATGTATTCGAAAGACAAGTACCTGATATTTGGCAGTTCAACCATAAAGAAGACTCTCATCATTGGGACATGTAGCTTTAGTCGATAAGTCTTAAGTGCTATGTTTACGTTTATGTTTGTTATTTGCTTCTTTTAAGATGAAAGTACCTAGAAGAAGGCTGCATTGTCAACTTCTTTTTAATTAATAGCTGGCAAGTTCATTAGCAGAGACACGTAACCTCTTATTTTCTTAACTGCTGTGGTAGGTAAAATTGGTGCTATTCTTGCTTCTATACCACAAGCATTGGCAGCTGCGGTACTATGCTTCATATGGGCTCTTATTGTGGCTCTGGGTCTAGCAACATTGCAGTATACCCAAAATGCAAGTTCCCGAAACATTATAATTGTTGGCGTATCCTTGTTCTTTGGTTTGTCGGTCCCTGCTTATTTTCAGCAGTATGCACCAGAGACCAGCCTAATCTTGCCTGGTTATCTAATTCCTTATGCAGCAGCATCCAATGGACCAGTCCATACGGGGAATGCACAAGTAAGTTCATCTTAAAGACTTCTGTTATTGTCCTTTAAACTCAACCTTCAGGCAATACTTGTCTATTTTCTTTTTTCTCTTGGATCTGATAAAACAAAGCAATGGTGGGCTTATATAATGTTTGTACTTCAAATGAGTTCACCAATATTTGATTTTTTATATGGAAGTGGAATATGGACAATGTCACGGCTTCTTCACTTCCTTTATTTCTTTTTCCGGACTGCTTTGTTTTGCTTTTCCTTGAGACGAGGGTCTACCGGAAACAACCTCTCTACCTCTCAAGGTAGGGGTAAGGTCTGCGTACACTCTACTCTCCCCAGACCCATGTTGTTGTTGTTGAAGTGGAATATGAAGAATACTGAAATGTCTGAAGATTGACAAAAACAATGTATCATTAGTACAGTATATGCCAACACTAACGACAAATCAATCCAATGGTTCTTCTGTAAAATTCTTAACAATTGCACGGGGTTTGATATGTGGAGACAGAAATAACATGGCAACCATGTACCAAAACGCGTTACCACAGTAGATGCACTTTTTACTGTGTTTTCTTTGTTAATTTCCATGTATTGGCAAAGAACTAATATCTTGTTTCTTCCTAATGTTGTTGACAGTTCAATTTTGCAATGAATGCACTTCTGTCCTTGAACATGGTGGTCACATTATTAGTGTCGTTCATATTAGACAACACGGTCCCTGGTAGCAGACAAGAGCGAGGGGTGTACGTCTGGTCAAAGGCTGAAGACATAAAGACAGATCCTTCTTCCCTTTTAGACTACTCGTTATCGAGTAGAGTAGCAAGGTGTTTCCATTGGGCTAGATGCGTCGGCACATGACAAGATGCAAAAAAAACTTGCTTTTGCTGCATGCCGGACTTCAGAGAAGAAACTTATTGCTGTTCAAAGCAATAGCTTAGAAAGAGTACAGCTAAAATAGGTGAAAGGTACATACATATTTTATCATCTTTATATACAAGGAGGCTTCAGATTTCACCAAAATATAGCATTGTCTCTGTAATTGTGAAAGAGCCATGTGGCTATCCCATATTCAACTGTTAATTCATTCTTATACAGAAATTGTAAGTTGTCTTTTTGGTTATGATGAATGGAAGCATTATATTGTAACACTCTTGCAATGGAAAATTTTCCCTGTTTGGTTTGTGAAAAAAGTTCTAAAAAGCCCTTGAGCTAAGAGAGCACTACGTGATGTGTGGTTAGGCATGCACGTCATGGGTTTGAACATTGCCACAGACAAAAGGATGGTATTATTTTAGTGGAGAACAGTAGAAAGGCGGGCCCTCATTGTCCATTGAGTTTCGAACGATGCACCAGTCCCACGGGGGATTTCTCAGTTATAAGAGAAAAGGTATAAACTGAAACTTTTGATGATTACTCCCAATTGCCATCCTTGATACATTTAACAGTAAAGAGAACTTGTCAAAGATGGTTCTGAGACTGTTTTTACTCTAAACCTAACATAATGAGTTCTTTTGTTGCTTTTGCTACCTTCATTCTTCTTCTTCTGCATGTACAAACTCCTATGAACCTTCATCTCAACTCTCTCTATATCTCTCTCTATCTATCAATCAATCTATCTATCTCTATCTGTTAGAAGCTGGTCTTTTCTTTTGCCAATCTTGGATCAGAGCACGTAAACCATGATTCGGAGTGAGAAGCTTGTCCTTGAGCTTTAAATTTGTCATTGGTGATGTATCTCTTCCAGTCTTTAGCCATTCCCCAATGGCTTCTAGCTCATATGAAAATCCATCAGCTGCAACATGTGGATTCTTCATCACTTCCTGCAACAACCACCAAAGAATATATGAAGAAATGAAAAGGAAAACAGGAATTAGGGTGTTTTTGGTACGAGGAAAGTCATTTTTCATGAAAAATGTTTTCCTTGGACCATATCAAACACCAGAAAATGAAACATTTTCTTGGAAAATGACTCGTCCTCGTACCAAAACACACCCTGAAAAAGTTGGGATAGACAATGAACCTGGTAAATGGGACAAAGGAAGAAATCAGGGAACTCTGTTGAGTCTTCATCATCATCTACATGTCTTCCATTTGCCACAACACATTCACCATTTGCTATTATTTCATCGGCTAACTTCTTCACTTTCTCTAGTTCTCTTGCCAAACTGCTCATGTTCAATTCCTTATCTTCATGAATAGACAAACACTTTATTCCTATTCTACCAAGCTCCAGTGCTACATCCAATGGCCAATCTCCGGCCATTGGATCAAGCACTTCAATAAGCTTAGTCTGATCCATCATAATAGCCTCCTCAACCAGCCCGGCCCAGTTTCTTCCGGTCAGAATCTGTAAGACTAAGTTCCCATAAGCTCGGATATCTGATCTTATATCTGACTTATCACAGGACAAAGGTGTCCTAACACCATGGATTTTCGCCACATTGTTACGATCAAGAAGGATCTTGGAAGGGTTGAGGTTGCCATGAGCCACGGGCCTTGGCTTGGCCCGGTGAAGGAAGCACAGGCCAGTACAAACATTGGCTATAATACATATCCTAGCTTGCCAGTTTAGGCCCTTGTTTCTACTTTTGGAGCCTGTCTTGCCTGAGAAGAGAACGTCTCTTAAGCAGCCATTATGCATATACTCGAAAACGATGCACCTTAGGTCAGAGCAATATCCGATCATCGATAGTATCTGAGGATGCCTCATATGGCTTAAGAGCTTCACCTGCATCAGATTTTTCTTTGGATTTCAGACATGTAATGATATTATTTTCATGATATCCTAATTTTGCTCTTCGTCCTACTTTGGAGCCACTCTTACCTATTGCCATTAGCATATCATCTCGTACTTGCCCTTCAGACTCTTAACAACTTGAAGTATAATGGAGAGTAATTTTAAACCATAGTCAAAAGTAGAGTGGTAAAGTTCGGCCTTTTTTCCTCAAAGTATTTTGACACGTGAAATTTACCGGTTCATACTTGAGCTCTATTAAAGCTAACAGCAAGTATGAGATGATTCGCTAGGGGCAAGAGTAAATTTGGACCATTTTCCTTGATTTGTTGAAGGGTAGTTGTTCTTGTGTCAACTCTACATTGCAAATAATAAAATGAGTGTTGAATTACCTTAGCTCGGAAGGTGTTTTCAGAATCAACATCTGCAGAACTGTACAGTTTGATCGCAACTGATGTGTGATGAAACCTAGCTTTATACACATCAGTCCAATCACCACCTGAAATTAACCTCATACGATCCGAAAATCCATCTGTGGCTGCTCTAATTTCTGCAGCACTGAACTCCTTGTACTCAAAACCTGGTTCTATCAGCATCATAGCATTTCCTATCGCGTCTTTTTCTCTGCAGAACTCTATCCTTCGTCGTAGAACATCTCTTTGCTTCCGATACTCCTCAATCTCCTGAAGCATATCTGCTCTCTGCTTCAATGCTTTCTCAACTTGGACCTCAGCACGCGATCTTGCCACAGAAGATAGCTGCAGCTTGTTTGATAACTCGCGTTCTAGTTCAAGAATCGAGCTGAGTTTACTCTTTGTGACCTCAATTTCAGTGTGAAGTTCACTCAGCTCATCTTTTGTAGCATCTAACTCTCTCTTTAGATCAGCCTTTCGCGCGATTTCATCATTTATGCAGCCATCAATTTCTTCAGCCTATATATATAGCAAAGTGTTAAAAGTATGTAGGTTTGCAAAATGAAACTAGCTAAAGTGTAAGGCATTCAAGATCAACTTGTCCGCACCTCAGACTAATTTTAAGAGTACCTGCACGGATAGGAAGAAATCACCTAGTATTTTTGCCTCTGATGAGATTTGAATCCGGGACTTCGTGGTTCTCGACCCACCGCATTAACCACTAGCTAAAGTATAAGGCATTCAAGGGTGTGGCCTAGTGGTTAATAAAGTGGGTTGATAACTTTGAGGTCTCGGGTTCAAATTTCAGTGGAGGCAAAAACACTAAGTGATTTCTTCCTATTCGTGCAGGTACCCCTAAAATTAGTCGATTAGTTGAGGTGCAGACAACCGCAGTTATCAAACAAATAAAGTACAAGACTTTTTTGCCAATGGTTTGAAAAATTGTAACACTTACTCTTCTAGTACAAAAACTGATAGCCCATTGAGCCTTAGCTTGTCCTTCAACATGAGCTTTTGCTTCTTCTTTGTGTAGTTGTATTGCTTCTTTAACCTCCAGAAATTTGATTCTCAAAGCTTCTTTCTTTTCTTGCAGAGTCTAAAATTTGAACATAAATCAGATTATCATGAATAACAAATCAATTTCTATAATTATATTGAGGGAATTATGGAAAATAACAAAAGAAAAAGAGGACTTAAAGCTCCCAAAAACCAATGTAATCAAAATATTCTTTAACTTTATGCAGTGTCGCCTAACGGTTAATAAAATCGGCAAAAATCATGAGAGGTCAGGGTTTAAATCCAACAAAGACAAAAAAACGCTAAGGGATTTTGTTCATTCTGCCTAAACCTTGGTGACAAGAGTTATGTAGTATTATAATGGTGAGAGATAGCAGTCCAGTTGCGTGCGAGTTAGGTCGGACACCCCATTAGAAAAAGAAAATTTTTAACAAAGGGCTATAAGTCGGACACCCAGTTATAAAAAGAAAAATTATAACAAAGGGCTTCATATTTTTAAGAATGATAAGCAAAAGTCATGACCATGGTTGTTTGGTTCACGAACTAAATTATTTCAGGATCATAATTCCAATTTCGATGGGATATGATGGAATATCCGAGAATAAGGTTAGGATTCGTAATATATTTATATCGTCAATCAAATATAGTATAAATTTTATAATGATATACCATCTTATCTCACGTACCAAACGATACATACAAGTTTGTCATATCACTATCATAAAAATTCTGATTTGTCAAACTAAGCAAGAAATTAAGAAAATAGAATAAAAACAAATAAATATAGGGAAGCCAAAGTTGACTTGTCAAAATTAAAAATCATTTTTGCAACTACTCCAAACTAATCATGGCCACACAATTTATTGAGATTGATTTCCATATCCAAACAGTATAAAAAGAATTTTTACATCATCAAATCACTTAAAAGACAAGTATAAGTAACCGATTAGTTACCTGAAAAATAATTGTAGGTTACCTGCTATAACACGTTAAAATGATAAAATATAAAATTTGACTTACCATATTTTCTGCCATAACAAGTTGTGAAATGTTCTTGTGGAGAGTCTCATCAACAACAAAATCATCAATTTCTTCAACATTTGAAGATAATAATTGACACATATAATTTTCAATTTCTTCTTTGTACTTCTCCCATTGATCAAATGAGCCATTGGTTGTTGTTGTTGATGATGATGAACAAGAAGTAGGTGAATCACATTGATTTTTCAATTTTGAACTATTTTCAGGGAACATTTTAATAACCAAATCTCTAAAACTTTGCCTCATTGATCTTGATTTTGCAACCATAACTCCTTGATCATCCTCAATTAATCCTTCATTATCTCCTTCTCTAAGAAAAACCAATTTCCCTCCACATATAATAAACAATTCACAGAATTCTGGCTTCTGTCTATGCACAAAAAATGATCCACTTATTGCACTTCTTGATTTCCTATAAAACAACAATTTACCAACAAAAAAAAAATTAAAAATTCATGAAATTAAATGATAAAAAAGATTCATAAAAAGGGGTTAGTGTTTTTTTTTTTTTTTTTGTACCATGATTTCATGAAAGTCAATGACATGACCAATTTGGTAATCTTAAGACCAGAGATCAAATCCACCATAAATTTTTCAATGGATTCATCATATCTTTCAATCTTGATTGCTTCAACTTTCACCTATAGAACAAAAAAGATGAAATTTTGGTTTTAAAAAAAGTACCAAAACTTGCTCCAAAAAAAAAAAAAAGTTATAAAAGAATCATCAAATCAAACACATACATTTCCACAAAATACTTTGTATCTCCAAAGTATCTTCTGATTTTTTGCCTCTTCAAACTTTTCAAGATCCTTCAATTTCTCCTCATTCACTGAACTTGCTGGTAGCTTTCCCACTATTAAAAGAAAAGTTTTAAAAAATGAAGAAAAGGGTGTTTGAATCAATCAAAGAACAAGAAAATTGGAGAGTTAAAACAACAAAAAGAATTATTAAAAAAAAAGGATAAATTATGTTACACTTACTTGGTGTAATAACATAATCTTTACATATGTTATTAGAAGCATAAAGAATAACAATGGTGATTGAGTGAGAATTCCATCTTTTGAGTGCCCATTGTAAAGTCAAAAAGCCATCATGAATATCTGAATTAATTGCTACATAGACCTTGTTATCCATAGCCATGGCCAAGAAAAATGACTTAAGAAAAAAAGAAGAGTCTTTTTATATATGTATGGTAGTTTTATAAGTCATCACACATAGAAAAAAAGGTCTTAAAAGGGTATGGGGTGTGAATCACATGTGAGAAGAAGAGAGACATAAGTAAAAAGGGAAAGAGGAAGTAAGCTATGGCATTTTGAAAATCTCGTGTGTGTGTTTTTCTTGAGAGAGATTTTCAAAGTAGGAGGAAAAAGAAGAGGGCTATTTGGCTTTTATATTGTTGTGTCTTAAGACAATCACATTTTTTTTTCTTCCTTTTTTGGGGTTAATAATACTTTTGGTCCCTGAATTATTGATAAATTTTGATATTACTCTTTGTAATATTTGAATAAGCACATTTGACATTCAACTTGTTGAAACATGCACTTTTGATCCTATTGTTGTGATGCGTGTTACTCGAGCTGAGGGGTCTTCCGGAAACAATATTTGTACCTCCATGAGGTCGCGATAAGATAGGCTTACATTCTAACATCTATACCTCCATGAGGTAGCGATAAGATTTGCTTACATTCTACTCTCCCTAAACTCCACCCTATGGGATTACATTTGACATCCAATTTGTTGAAACATGAGCTTTTTTTCTTATTGCTTTTTGATTTGAGTTATTTGAGCCGAGAGTTATTTGGAAATAATATTTTATCGAAAATAACATTTAAACTTTCACGAGGTAGGACTAAGGTTCGTGTACACTCTACTCTTCCTAAACTCTACTTATGAGATTACATTAGGTATTGTTTTTCATTTTTGTTGCTTTAGTACATGTGTCATATGTTAAGTCTGTATTGTTACTCTATATTTACGAGGTTGGAATAAGATCTACACACACTCTACCCTTTCTAGAACTCACCTATGGAATTACACCAGGTATACTGTTGTTCTTATTGCTGTTGCTCGTGAATTTACAATTTTGTCATGATTACTAATTATTCCACCACTTAATTACCTATGTTATAAGTTAAGCTTGTATTGTTACTCAATATTAGACAATGATATAATTTTAAATATAATCTAAATATAACGCATTTTCTAAAAAAAAAATCAAAAACGCTCATTTTAATCAATTAAAAATTAAATATATTGAATCATATATTACAAAGATCAAAATAAAATTTATGAGAAATTTAGGGACCAATAATGTTATTGTCCTTTCTTTTTGGACTTTTGGTTAAGGAATTTAGCAAGTGATAGCAATGGTGGGGCCAGATTGATTGGTACTTGATTTGATTTTTGAGATTTGGAAAATTTCTTGGATATTACTTAAGAGTTAAAGAGGAATTAATTCATAATTAACATTAAATTTGATTAGTTAAAAAGGAGATTAGCTCTATGACGTTTGATAAATGCATATCCGAGGATATTCTTTGCGGTTAATTAACACTAACCCTTGTTAATTAATTAATTAATGAAAACTACTCCTTGTAGTGAGTCCAAGGACAAGTCAACCTTTTCTTTTTTGCAACATTTTATTCGTATTTGATATTTATATCATACTAATATACAAAATACGTATTTTTCGTATGTATATTTATCACTTAATATAAGTTATGAATTGGATAATGAAAAAAAATACCTATCACGACTTCGAAGTTATATCTTACTTACTATAAAATATAAAAATGTAAGTGAAAAAAATAAAAATAAAAATATGAAATTAATTACTTAAATAGTTAATTTAACTTTGTATGTGATTTATTTATTTTAATTTGTTAGGAATTAAATGATAAAAACTCACCACGCTAATATTTTATTTGATATGTTATATATGAAGGATTTATATTGGTAATATTTGTATGATAGTTCCTTTTATAAAATATATAAAATTAATTAATAAGGTTTTTTACTGCTAATTATTCTATTTAATTAATAAAATAAAAGTGCATTTTAAAGGTAACGAATGACAGGTCGACCAATTATATTAGGTAAAAGATGCATGTCTTATCCGTAAATGCATTTGCTATTGATTTTATCCTAAATCCCGCTAAAAGTTTGATCTTAAAGTGTTTATTTGATCTTATTTACTTTTATGGGAGAAAGGCGACAAAAATATGCTTTTTCTCCGTACTTTTGATTTATCCATAATGTAAGTTTAATTTTAAAGTGTTTATCTGATCTTATTTACTTTTACGATAGAAAGGCGACAAAAATATATACTTTTTCATTGTACGATCAGCTTATCAATAATTAAGTTTGATTTTAAAGTGTTTATCTCTTATTTACTTTTATAACAGAATACGACAGAAAGACGACAAAAATATACTTTTTCTCTGTGTCGGCTCATCAATGATCATAAATCACCGAGCATGTCGTTTTATACTTGTAAATTTATGTCCATATCAAGCTTCATTCTGCTTTTTTATATTCGAGGATCAATTTCCATTCAGATCGTAAAAGTTTGGTGAATAAAGTTTCAATACGAAGCATATATATTTACGTGTAATTTATTTAGGAATATTTATTTAAGCTTGCAACAATCGATAAGGGGGTGTAGCTCATATGGTAGAGCGCTCGCTTCGCATGCGAGAGGCACGGGGTTCGATTCCCCGCACCTCCAATCAATTTTTAATTTTATTATTATTATTTTTTTTTTGTGTGTGTGTGATAACTAAATAATTTTATTAGTTTTAAAAAATTTGTTGTTTTTACCAATTTTAATATATGGTCAAGTGCATTTATTGTAATTTGTTGAAAATTATATTAGGCAAAGTTCATCCTTTTATGTAATTAACTTTTTATTTTCTTCTTTTAATAAAAATAAATGTATCTCCAATCACTTCGCCGCGTTGAGAATATAAAATTTAGGTGAAATATACCGATATCTTTTTAAGTTGGTCAATAAATCTGACACTTGAATTATGAGATGTTCAAAATAAACACCTGAACATATTATTTGCCTAGATTTTGAGTGGGGAGAGGGGGGGGGGGGGGAGTTGGGGGAGAAACTATGCGTGTTCTCAAGTCCTTATTACGTAATCACGTAAAATATGTGGGTCGGGTTAATGAGGGAGTGAGTCATAGGTAGGTTAGATGGATATTTATTAGATGGTCTTTTTTTAATTGACGTGGTCCAATAAAAATAGGACACGTGTCCAATCTGGTTTTTAAAAAATTAGATATTGGATCTGTTAAAAAATAATGGCATAGATGAGCCATTTGAGTAACGGCAGTGGCATAAATGAGCCCAACTTTTAACGGATGGCATGAATGAGCCTTTCCCTAAAGTTCGATGACATATTTGAGTTTTTTCCCTATAATTAAAGGGAGTGGATATATTTTAAGGGGAGTTAACTTATCTATGTAATGGATAATTTAAAACACATGTAGAAGCTCTTTCAAACTTTTAGTCGAAAGTGTCTAATAAAAACACTTTATCATATGTTCAAATGTTCTTTTGAATAGGCCATAATTACAATGTTCAAATGAAGTTTATCAATAAATTTAAGAGGCTATCAATATATTCGGTCTAAAATTAAGCAACTAACACAATAAAATGCAGCAATATACATAGTATATATTAGTTCTCCACAACAAGATAATTGATAATTTAAGAGAAAAATAATCTAATACAATATTTTTTAAATACCTTGTGTTTAATAGCATATTGATAATACTACAACAACAACAATATATTCAATATAATCTCACAAAGTAGTGTCTGAGGAGGGTAGAGTGTATGCAACCGCTCACTTTATATATTAAGATTATGATTTGTTCACTAAATTAATGTATATTAACATGTCTAATTTAACCTGATCTGTCTATTTGACATTTCAGACGTATTTTTTATACGATTCATATCTCGTTCTTTAATATAGTATCCTTCTTAATTCATAGGAAATTATACATATTAACTTAACAAAAGATCTATGGGACTTGTTTGACAAAATAATGAACAACAAAAGAACCAAGATTTTACAAATGTCATTTTCATACAATTCAAGGGTCATCCGCACTTTTGCTCTTATTTTATGTCGATCTTTAATTTATGACCCTCGTAATAATAATTTTTATGCGCAACAAATATTTCACAAGTTATAATCGATATGACTTCAATTTCTGAAGAACTTATGCCCCATTAGATATAAATTTAATTGCTAAAGAGTAAATATTAAAACCCTTTGTTTAAAGAATAAAACGTGCAATTTTATGAGAATCAATCAATCAATCAAATGTTAGTACCATTACCAAGATATATTTTATAGTTTATAGTATATTATATACTTGGGCTCTCAAATAAATAGTTGCAGAAGTCGAACTTCAGGCTACTATATTGGGCCCATAACTCTCATAAGGTCCACTACTATTGCCTAATTGGGCCAGATAATAGTGACTGGATAGTCTGATATGATGGACCAATAATGCAGTTTCATATGACCCAATAACTCTAGAAATAACTTTCTTATTTTATTCGCTATCGATTTTAATTTTATTAACCTAGAATAACCGATAAGAAAATCATTATTAATGTCAGCCACGTATTCGGAGAAGAACCTAAACAATGAACTTCTTTTTTTCCGAAAACAAATAGTTAAACTCAAACCCGCTAAAAAAATTCTTTCAATGTTGATAGAAGATTCATAAATTATGAAAATAAAGAATTCATCCGTCTCGTGAAAATTTTCGATCAAAATATTTAATTATAATAAAATAATACTACCGTCATCATGCTAGAAAATCTATGAAATTCCATTGCCTCTAAAAAGTGGGACCCGCTTTTCAATAATACGATGAGGGAAGTCCAAATTGTTGTGTTGTCTCTTAGTTAAATGTCCTTTTTAAAGGGATGACAGAGGATCCAATCCTACTTACTACTTAATTAATTAATTAATTAATAATCATATAATTAAATATATCTTTTTTCCTTTTTATATTTTTACATAATATTTTATTTTTGCTTTCTTTCACATCCTTTAATGAAAAACAATTCTTTTGAGCTTAGATTTTTCGAAGATAATCTTTCCATTCGTAAAGACAAAAATATAATTTATGTATATTTTTTTTTAAATTTTGCTTGTGAAATTATCTGAAATATATAATTATTATTAAATATTCGTATAATAACAAAGTTTAAGAATTAGAGAGGGTGGTAGCCGGTAGTCTGTGGCATAGCTATACTTAATAATGAATGGACAGTTAAAAACTCTTTATTAAAAAATTATATTATATAAATTAAAAAAAATTAAAATATATAAATAAAAAATTATTAGTCATGCGTACATATTAACTCTTAAACATTCTAAATAAAATTTTTAATTTTACCACTTTCGATAGTATATACTAAGAATCATTTGATAGCTGGTTTAGATATGAGTTATGTATATATTAATTTCTGTATCAATAATATAATAATTGATAATTGATTAGGAGGTAAATTATACATATAAAAAATTAATATGGTATTAAATTTACATAACTAATATATATATATATATATATATAAATTAGGATGAAATCTATATATTATTTTATACAAAATAAAGAATAACATAAAATAATGAGTACATAAATAATTAAATTTTAGATAATAATTTTTATATATAAATTTTTTAATAATTAATTCATATATTATGAATAGTGACGTTACCTTAATCAGCTGCCGAACAACACCTAAGTACCTAAAGTAAAGGATCTTAATTTAAATTAAAAAATAAAAAAAGAAATTAGTAGTATTAATTAGTTGGAAAGCGGCAGAAAGTGCACGTGCGTGTTTCCCTCCGGAATCATCGAGATATTTGAGTCAAAAGATACCGCGCACGTGCCTTCGGTCAATGGTCAAAAGCCAGTGTGATCACAATGCACGAGTTTAGGGGGGGCCGTAAACATAACTAATCACTTTTCCTGAACTAATTAATAAATAAATTAATTAAAAGAGTAGTATATATAGACCCCCATGATTTAAATTACGTAGTTTTATTTATTTAGTTATTTATTTAATGTGAGTTTCTGACATTAGTTGTATTTTGTAATTTTTAAGTAGACTCTACTTATATATTTAGAAACCTGCTCAAAGATAATTATACACATTTTTATAATTAACGTATTTAATAATTATTTGGAGACCTTGTGTTAAGACATTAGAATGGTACCCCAAAAAATTATCTATGGAATGAATTGGATTCTTTCGTATTCGTTATAAATTATGAATTTAAGCTTTACAGGTTTAAAAAAAGGGTAGGTTGATATTGATTGAAAATTTTTTTGGAGATAAATGATTAAATTAAATATGATTTATTTGTAGCTTATTGAAAATATGATTATAGATATAAAGATGTATATAGAGGGTGGGGATTATTTTGGCTAGAAGTTAAGATTAGTAGGTAGTTGAGCGTCGTTTAATTTCTTTATCTGTTATACTATATTTCTTTTTTTAATTTTAGTAGTATCTGTTGTTTCCTTTGCTTCACAGAACTATTTATTTTCTTCTTAATTATTTTAACATGACTTCTTGCGCTACATACTTGATTTTTAATTTACTTGAGCTAAAAGTTTATTTAAAATAATTTTTTTTATCTTCACATAATAGGATTAAGACTGTTTATACATCTTCACATAAATCGTCTTTTATATGAAGCATTTTAACTCTTTCACAGTGGACTTATTATAATGTAAACTCGAATAGATTAATAGATTTTGAACATCAAATGATTTAATGTGTGCGCTTTATCTTAGCAATTTGTACTTAAAAATTAGCAAGTTATTCAATAAATTAATCAAAGTGTTTACAAGTTGAATAAATACTTTGATATTTAAAAATATAATTTAAAATAGAATAATGATTATTGGAATCCAAGATAAGAACAATGAGTAGAAGGGGATCTCAGGAGCAAATCGCGGCCGTTGATCTTTTGATTTTTTTTCTTCTTTTTTTCGAATTAAGAATTGTATTAGAGTGATAATTGTGATAAACATAGCACATAGGTCATGGTTTGCATGTTACTTACTCTGCTGTTTATTTTCTTACTTTTTCTAGATTTCTTCCACGTGGAAGAATTAGGAACCGTTAATTAAATTATTTATTTATTTATTTCACAGCTGTTCTTTTTCAAAAAAAACTTTATTTTTTTATTTTTTTGGGTGATTTGGTTTTGGGGATAAACTTCAAAGTTGGATGTATTTTTAGATTCTTAGCTTTATGTTCAGACATTCTCAGATTTAGTTAGTAAGAATGGGATTTGGTTTCTATTTATGTATACTTTTGACTAATTTTAATATATTATTTTTATTTGATTCATCTCAAATTATCTCTTGCGATATTTAAAAATTTATATAAAATTATTTTTTTAGAAGTTTAAAAAAAATTACTTATTTTTTATCTTTAATAGTAATTATTTTTAAAAATTATAAATATCTTAATAAAATAAATATTTAATAAAGAGATTATATTTTAATAGAAATAAAAATAAAATAATTAAAAATATTTTTTAATTAATAATTTCTTAAGAATGTGGAAATAAAATATTATAGATAATTTAAAATAGAGAAAGTATTAAATAAAGAAAATAAAGGTACTTTAGTTAAAAAATTTCTTCATGTTTATGTTTATCTTGATCAGATATCCTATCTGTTACAAGTAGATATGTTTCCGACAAAATGAGATAGCATTCAGATTTTAATTATTATTTTTCCTTTAATTCTTATATATTTCTGGAAATTAATTTGGGTTATTGATATTTTACTTTTTGGATTGGTTTTAATTTATTAAAATCAGAGGGTTGAAATGAAGAAGATTGGGGGTGTCATGTGATAGAAGGATAAGTTTTAAAGAACAGTTATGAGGTTGGTTATGTTATGGGATAGTGAATATTGTATTTATATAGTTTAGTATATTTATAAAATGAGTGTTGTGTTAGTTGCGTAGACGTGGATGTTAAGATAGATATGTGTGATCATATCAGATTAGATAAAATTAAAAATGATCATATTCAATAGAATGCGCAAGTAACACATGTTGAAGATAAAATATGAGAAGGTTGTTTGAGATGGTTTGAATGTGTTTTTTGTCGACCTATAGAAATATTGGCCAGTAGGTGTGAAATTATGGTAAGTAAAGGTGTTATAGCGAGACAAAGTAGACCTAAACTCACATGGAAGAAAGTGGTCAACTCAGAATTTCTTAAAAACTTTGATTTACAGAGTTAAACTAAATCATGCATAAGAAACAACAATCACTGTTGATAATTTTTTCGACGGGGCAAACGTCGGTAGGAAGACATACTTAGCTAAAATAAGACACAATAAAAATAGAAAATATCCCAATAAATTATTAGCACTAGTTGAGAGTAGATTTTAAACTTTTATGATTTTTTTTTAAATAATAATAATAAGAATTATTAGTATTATTATTATTACTATTATTATTATTATTATTATATGTTTAATGTTTTTAATGTTCCAATTGATTTTATTTTAAAATTTTTGGACTCCATGTTTAGTTATTTAGGCCTCAATCTTATCTTTTGTTCATTTAATTTAATGATTAGTTATAATATTCCCCTATAGTTTTCAATTTTAATTTATTAATAATAATTTGTTTCACTAAAGTACAACCACGTGTGATGTCACGTGCCGTTAAATCAGGCATTTAAAAAAAGAATTAGCCAATAACTTGTATTATTAGTCACCTAAAGTTGAAACCAATTGCAACATAAGTGTTTAGTGTACGACACCAAAAATTTCATATTCAATTATGAGTCATTCATTTAAAAATTAAAAAAAAAATTATTTCACAGCATGTAAATCGGAATAATTATAAATTAATTGACCTTATACAGTTCATGCACCTAATTATTTAAGTTAAACTAGTTTTAATTTTATTTAATGAATCATGTACTAAATTTTATTTAAATATATATATTGGGTGAATGTGAAGTTACTGTATATATATTGGCAGAAGTGAGTTGAATTGCTATTGTGGAATTCGTTCAATAGTTAAAATATCATAATTTTAAGAAATAGGCTTAATATATAATTAACTTTCTAGATTTGTTTAGGATATTTTATTTAAATATTCGAATTAAATTTTATTTTAATTGAACACTTCAATTTCTAATAGAGTGTTTTAATTAGACACTTTCAATTGATTCTTTTTTTAAAAAAATGTGTAGTTAAGTTTTTTTTGGTAAGAGGGAAAACCCGCAGCCGCTACAACCTCTGCCACAGCCTCTGCCCTTCGGGTGAGCACTTTGTGCGCACTGGGTAAAACCCCCCCTGTGCAATCGCCTGCAAACCACACAAGGGATGTGAACCACACTAGGCAAGCCCTGTGCGGCAGACTAGATTGAGAAGGCATTAGGGCGGGTTCGAACCCACGACCTCCCACATGGAAGGCCTACCCTCAAACCAACTCAACCACACCCTAAGGTGCATGTGTAGTTAAGTTAATCACATAAAATATGATATTTTCTTTAATTACACACCTCAATAAGTTGTAAAGATCTAGACATTTTCTACTCAAAGTTGATGCCTATAATTAAAGGAGATGACATATTTTATGTGATTAATTTAACCATATATAGAAGAATGAAAACACGTGTAATTATTTTTCAAAATTTGAGTCAAAAGTTTCTAATTAGACCACTTTATTTGAGTGTTATCTAGTGTAATCTCACACATGGAGTCAAGAAAAGGTGACGTATACTTAGTCTTATCTATATCTTCATGGGCAAAGCTACCTTAGATGAAAGATGGTCCAGTGCATAAATACTTTTAGCGAAAAAATTAGATGATGTATAAAAATCAAATGTTAGTCATTATGAATATATTTAATTTTATATATTTTTAACATAATTAATTTTTTTTTTAATATATCCTTCTCAAATTTCTAATCTACTATTACTTATCTTGTAAAGATACAAAATAACTATTTTCCATAGCCCAATTCAAAATTAAAATATTTTTTGGATTAAAACCCCAACCAACAAAATCATGAAATCTCAAAGGTTAAGTTAAAAAGGACAAATACTTGATAATAGGGGTAGAATTACCGACACAAGAGATTCATTAAATTTATTCATCAAAAAATTATATATTATATATAAAACTAATATATATATATATATATATATATATATATATATATATATATATATATATATATATATATATATATATATATATATATATATATATATATATAAAATAAGTATTAAAAAGAAGTCTTGATGTAATTGATCAAGTTACTGTCATGTAATATGGAGGTCATAGGTTAAGTTGCAAAAATAACTTTTTTTTTTATTTTATAAAAATACAGAACAAAAATACATATAATAGACCTTTGTAATCTGAATATTTCTTTCTTGAATTCTGCGCATAGCAAATATTTAATACACTAAATTATTATTTTTATATATAATAAATATTGAGTTTTTTTTTTAATTTCATTATATATTTACTTTAAATGTCTTTAATTAAAATTCGGAAGGGAGTACTATTCAAGAGGTGGCCTTTAACCAAATTAAGGCCTCATTTATTTTCATTAAGATTAAGATGTCTGAATCTGAATGCACATCTGAATGATTAAGATATTGCTTCTAGATTTGAACACTGAATGATTAAGATATTTTATTTTTCAACATCTGAATATGCATACTTTTTATATTTGTAAACTGATTGAATATACAATTCAAATAAAAAGTAATGAAATATTAAAAAAATATTAATTTTAAAAAATAATTTTATTATCTGATAAAAAAATAAAATATTTATATTTGATAGTGATGGTGGAAATGGTTTGTGGTGGTGGCGGTGGTAATAATTGATGTTAGTGGCTAGTAATGATGGTGGTGGTAATTGCTGGTAATGGTGGTGCTTATAGTTATAGTTGTGATTATGGAGGTGATTGGTGTTGTAGTAATTGATGTGATGGTGGTGGTTATGATGATGAAGTTAGCTGATGTTAGTAATTGGCAGTGCTGATGATGGGGGCTGAGAATATGTGGCGGTTGATGATGTGTTGGTGGTAGTTGGTGACGATGCTAATTGTGATGGTGGAGGTGATTGATATCAGGAATTGACCACAATGATGGTAGTGACTAATAGGTGTGATAGAGGTGGCAGCGGCAACGACGATAATGTCAATGGTGATAGTAATGGATATAATTATATCAATTGAGGTGGTGTGTAGTAACGATTGGCAGTAGTGGTGGTTCTCATTCATTGTTGTGATGGCAGGGTGGTTGGCGACAGTAATGGTGGTTGATGGTAGCGGAGTTGGTTGGTGGTTGACGACGTTAATGGGTTGGTGGATATGATAACAGAGGTAGCTGGTAATTTTGGACCGAGCTGTGGTGAAAGTTATCCACACAGACATACCTCTTAATGATATTAAGACTTTTTGTTCTAGATCTAAATGATTAAGACTTATTCAAACTAAATAAGTGCTTAAATCTTAATGAGAAAAAATGGATTCAATGATATGAGGTCTAAGCCATTCAAATGCAGACCCCCATTAAGTGCAAACAAATGAGATCTAAGACTCCCTTTTAAGTTTCAAATATTCTACAATTTATACACGTAAATAATAAAATTTCAACCAATTTCGTTTTATATAAATAATATATATATATTTAACCTAAAAAAATAATATAAGAAATTAATAAAATTAATAATATATCGTATTCTAAGAGAATGCAACGTAGATTAGAAAAAACTATCAAATAATTAAGTTCAAAAAAGTAATTAAAATTATAAATAATTGAAGTGTGGCCTTTTTGTTTTGGTTCAAGATATCATGGGAACGGGAAAAGTGCAAAGTTGGTCCAAATGGGTCGGCTCGACGGAAAACCCGAGGAGAACCCATTTACAATTAGCATGGGGAAAATCATTTTCCCCAATTCCAAGTTTTCTCATTCATGATTAAAAATAAAAATAAAAATAAAAAAAGACTTGTTATTGGATCAAGTACTTCCACTTCTACCTCCATCAAATTAGGCGATGTTGTTTTCACTAAATTACTCCCGCCGTTTCAAAATAAGTTATATTTTAATATTTAAATTTTATTTTAATATAAATAATATTTTACATGATCAAAAAAATATAAATGATGTTCTTTCAATTTTACCCTTATTTAAATGGAGAGAGTTTTATATAATTAAAAAAATATTAAAGAGTTACTTATTTTTCAAGGTATTTATTAGGGGTAAGTGGGTAAAAATATATTTTTCTGTGTAGGAATGAGTAGTTTTTTTAAGGGTATGTCCAAGCTAAAAATACCACTTATTTTGATACGGAGGGAGTACTATTCTAATATCAACATCTTTTATTAATTTGCGTCAGTAGAATTAGGACGGTGCAAATTAACGGTTAAACTAATAATCTGAATCAATAATTAGGTTATTAAATTAATAATTAGGTTATTAGATTAATAATTTGGTTATTGGTTTAATAGTTTGATTATCGGTTTACTGTCCCAAGTTATTGATTTATTGATTTGGTTATCGGTTTGACTACTTTTTTTAACGGATGAATTGATAACCCAATAATAATTTATTAAATTATAATTTTAACCTTCAATATATAAAGTATTCCAGCAAGAAGATGAATTGGGTGTCAATAACTAGTGAAAGTGATATTATTCAAATCGAAATTAAAATTGATTGCTTTAGTTAGACTAATTCTTTATGCTCTTTCTCTTTTCACCATTTTTTTTCTCTAACTAAACATATTTATAATTTATGAAAATTTTCGTGTGAGATCTTAACGGTTAACCCGATAATCGAATCGATAATAATCAGTAAACGATTAATCAATATCTTAACGGTTTAGCATGTCAACAAATCGATAACTGATAAGTTAAACCGATAACCTTAAAAATCAAACCAAACTGACCGATACACACCCCTAATTAGAATCTTTTAAAAATAATTTCTCTGTCTCTGTAAGATAGGAATAAGATCTGCGTACACTCAAGAGACGACAACTACAACAACAATCACAACCCAGTGTAATCTCACAAAGTAAGATTTGGAGAGGGTAAAAATATATGCAGATCATATCCTTACAGGCAAAATGCCACTGACAATGTGTTGAATTGGCAAGTTACCTCCTTTCCGAAGAATAAAAAGACTATTTCCGATAGAACGTCGGCTCATAAAAGTATACAGTCAAGAGAGGTTCTAAAAAGATGAGAGAGTATTTTCTAAATTCTCCTCAATAAAATATTACACTGTATACATGAAATAAAATCTTGGGGACTACATTTGGTAACTAACTTATATCCTATAGGGATTAATTAGTTCTGATCTGATTCTAAGGAGATCACAAGTGAGTTTTGGACAACTAGTTGAAATATTCCATGCTATAATAACATGTGGAAATGACACTTTTGCTGTGAATGCAAGCAATAATCCTTTGTGTTAAATTTATTTTTACATACAATAATAATATATTTGGTATAATTTTATAAATAAAATTTAAGAAGAATAAGATGTACACAAACTTTACTATTATTTTTATAAAATAGAAAAATTATTTTTAATAAATTTTTATTTAAACAAAGTTATTCAAAGCAAATAAAAAATTATTTTTTTATAAATTCTCGATTAAAAATAGATTATTCGCGTAAATCAGCCACTTACGCTTTGCCAATAAAGTCAAATTCATGATTATTTTGCCATTAATTAACAAAATTTATCTCAAGACAAATAAATATATAGGGGCCGTTTGGTTATGGGTTAGAGTTAGACAGATATTTGTAATATATGAATTAGTTATGAGGGAATTTATATATTATTTTATGCAGGAATTAGTTATTTGTGTATTAGTTATGTAGGTATTAGTTATGCAAGTATTAGTTATTTGGTATTATTTATGTAGGATTTATAGTTATTGAAATTACAATATATGAAATATTAATTATTAAATATTTAATTTATTATAAATTAATATATATTGTTTATAAATAAATAAGTAAACAAATAGTATAAAATTCTTTCATTTTTTCACAAAAATAATATATTCTTTTTATTTTAATAAAAGAGGGCTTACGGCCTTTTTTTAAAAAAAAAATTAGTCAATAACTTTTTTTAGTTTAAAAATTGTATACTCACATATCAAATTAAAAAAGATTTTAATAGTAAATTGCTAGAGGTAGATGTGTAATTTTATTATTTTAATCCATGTATAACTAATACCCACATAACTTATTCCACCTTCTACCCCGCATAAAATTATACATAGATTTCCTCATAAGTTATGTAAGTATTAGTTTTGTAGAATTATTAAAACACAACCAAACACCGCATAAAATTAATACATGAATAACTTTTATACAATGTTGAAAATCTACCAACCAAACATGGTATAAAATTAATACATGAATAACTTTTATTCTATTTGGAAACTAAACATGGTATAAAATCAATACATGAATAACTTAATTTGGGTCTTATACAGTAACCAAACGCCCCATAGTAACTTGGGAAACATGTTAAGAAAGAAACTAGGAAAATAAACTACTTCCTCCGCTTTAAAATAGTTACTGCGTTTTGCTTTTTAAAAGTTAATTTAACTAATTTTCAGGAATAAACTAGATTAAATTAATTTAATATTTTAAAATTAAAATTTAAATATTTAATAATAATATAAAAAGTACTATAAATTATAATTTTTTAAATATCAATATAACAAAAATTACATTTTAAATATTAATTAAAATTTATATTATTTAAATTTTAAAAAAATTGTTACGAAGTACTTTGAAACGAAAAAAGTAATTCCTCGTGCTAAAAATGTACATAAACCTCAAGTATAGGGATCGATTTGCAATACACTTCACTGTTGAACGTGTGCAATTAATTATATGTGATTGGCTGTTTTAATAAGAAAAAGGATATCATGGTGTATCACAGTATTTCATGTTCACGCGGTATTAAAAAAAATGATATTTCAAGAAATATCACGTATACGATCTAATTTAAATTGGCTAAATTTACTCTTCGTTATATTATTGAATTATATTTATTTTTGTTGTTATAAATTTTCTTATCTATATTTTTTATTTTGATAAAAGCATAAATCAGCATAAAAAAGCTTGAAACATCTGTCCAATTAAAATATACAATCATTTATATTTAGAAATATCATTTTATACGATATATTCTTTATATTTTTTTTATCTTTTAATTATACATACATATTTAGTAAAAAATTTTAATAAAAAAATAATGTCATGTGACAACCCTCAAGCATTGCTAAATTCATCCCCGCGTGACCTATAAATTAACACTAAGATAATTTTAATGTCCCCTTTAATAAGAGGAAAAAGGATTAATTAAGAAAATAAATAGGGGCCTACTTGAAAATTCCAAAAGGAAAGGGGTCAAAAGGAGGAATCTTTTAACTCAAAAATAGCAAGTATCGTGTCCTTATTCTTCAGGGGAGCACAACGAGTCGCCACGTCCCCTCAATGAAATCTTGTGGGACCCATTTTAAGAATTTTTTAATTAATTCAATTCATATAAAAAAAATATTTTAATAAAAAATCACTCACTTTTAAGGACGATTTAATTTTGGTTCTAAATATCAAACATTTAATATACCAAGTCCGACTTCATCACTTTTAACATGAAGATATTTGATAAATATTTTAATTTTTATTTTATTTATTTAATATTTTTAAAGGAAAAATAATTATATGATCGAACTCTTTTTATTTTTAAGGTTTTTTCTTTGAATAATTTGAGAACTTATTTTATTTTGAATAATTAAATTCGAATAAGTTTATTTAATTTAATGATTTAAGTTCAGATTTAAATGAAAAACGGATAATTTAATTAAAATTGAATATTTTAAATCAATTAGAAGAATTTCAACCAACTGAGAAGTAATTTTATTTACTTTACTAATGATAGAAATATATTTAACTCTATAATATAACTAAAAATAAAATTAACTAATATATTAAAGTAAAAAAATATTTTTAACTCCTTCACCCTTATTTTTATTTTCAATTATAATTTTAATATATTGGTCAACAATTTATAATACACAAATTTTTATTTTTATTTTATATAAAGAAGGTATGTAACAAAATGAGAGAGAGCCTACTTTTTGTGAGTATGAAGCAGTGAATAGATTTACATTAGCACCGCGCTTTCTAACGAATGAAGCCCTATTTACGTGTTCTTTGTACTTACTAACTACACATGCAACTTTTTGGACTTATATTCTTTTAAATCTGGTCACCCAACCAAAACAAATTTCAAGTCATGCATGACCCATTAACCTATAATATTTGAGTATTTTTGGCAACCAAAACACACCTTTTTTTTTAATTTCTAAAGTACTTTTTAATTTGCTAGAAAAGATTAAGCTCATACACACTATATATTATGTATTTATTAATTTCATGCAAACATCGGAAATAGTAATATTATAGGAGTATAAAGGTTGAGGGAGTTCAGGGTGTTGTTTGTAAGATGCGAAGAGTTAGAAGGACTGGACAGATGAGATTCCGGTAGAATTTGGAAGAGTGCAGGGAAAGTAGGTTCGGAGTGGCTGATTAAGTTGTTTAGTGTCGTTTTCGAGATGGCAAGGATGCCCGAAGCATGGAGATGGAGTGAGATGATTATGTTGTACAAGAATCACCCTGTCCCTCTTTTTTTTTTAAAAAAAAAAAATTTAATTAATTTTTTATTTTTTAAAACAGATGGACTGGGTCGGGTGTTATCGGTCTTAACCCACCCTATCTGTCAATATTATTGGCCCTCATTTTTTTGAGCAATTTTTTGTAGTGCAACCTTAAGCCTGTTTTTATTTGTGTTGGTGCTGGATACATTGATACAATGAATTCATGATGAGGTATCATGGTGTATGTTATTTTGCGGATTACATAGTTCAGAATCGTGATGGGGTTAATGCTAAGCTAGAAGTCTAGAGACATACCTAGGAATCTAAAGCGTTCAAATTGAATCGAACCAAGACGGAATACTTGGAGGGCAAGTTCAGTGATGTGATGCGTGAGACTGATATAGAAGTGAGGCTTGATACACAGGCTATTCAAAATAGGGAGAGTTTTAGGTATCTTGGATCTATTATTTAAGAAAATAGGGAAATTGACGAAAGTGTCACTCACAGTATTATTGCAGGGTGGATGAAGTGGAAACTCACTTCTGGAGTCCTGTGTGTTAAAAAGGTGCCACCAAACTTAAATGCAAGTTTTACATAGTGGTGGTTAGACCAACATGTAATTGTATGGGGAGGATATTGGCCAATTAAAAACTCTCATGTTCACAGTACGAAAGTTGCAGAAATGAGAATGTTGTAGTGGATGTGTGCATACCAAGAGAGATAGGATTATGAATAAGGATATTCAGGACATGGTGTGAGTAGCTTCAATGGAGGATAAGATGTGAGAAGCGAGGTTGAGGTGGTTCGGACATGTGAAGTGGAGATATTAAGATGCGCTAGTTCGGAGGTGTGAGAAGTCATCAATGGATGATTTTAGGACGGAGAGGTAGAGGTAGGCCGAAGAAGCGGTGGAAAGAGGTGATTAGATAGGACATGTTACAATTGCAACTTACCGAGGATATAGCCTTAGATATAAGGTTATGGAGGATACAAATCAAGGTAGTATGTTAGTAGGGAATAGCGCGTTGTTTATCTAATCGGCTCATGCTATAGCTAGTAGTGATAGTACTATTATGTATAATGTCCTGCCCTTAGATTCTTGATTACCTTTTGTTTATTGTATTTTTTACTTTAATTAATATTTGACATGCTTTGTTTCATCCACTTCTTTCTTTTTTAAATTGCTTTGATTTATTTATCTTTGAGCTGAGTGTCTATCAGATACACCTTTCTGCCTTTGAGATAGGGGTAAGGTCTGCGTACACTCTATCCTCTCTAAACCTATTTTTTTGAAGACTATACTGAACATATTATTGTTATCGTTATTATTTTACTGGATATAGAAATATTTAAGATGAAAGGGACTGATAATTTGAGAGGGAGAAATATTATACATTTATACATGACAGGCTAGGAAAAAATATAGGTGTAGGTATTTTAGCAGGCTCGAGGTATATATACATAGAAAGATGTACAAATGTACGTATAATATATATTGGGATTTGTAACATGCACGAATGCCATTAATAGGTCATCCTCCTTAAATACTGGGGGACCTAACAAGACCATTTTCTGAATTTTATTAGTACTAAACTCTAAATAAGACAAATTTCGGGGATCGGAGTGAATATTAAATTTCCCAGATGATCAGGGTTACTGTTTCCTTGCTGTTTTCTCGGCCATAGCTGACTAAACAACTTTGAATTTACTGTTACGGTGGGATGGATACGATTTTTTTAATATTTTAAAAATATTTTAATTATGAAATAAATTGTGTTAAAGGGAATATTTTTTTAAAATAAATTTTATGTGGTATAAATTTAAATTAATTAGAATAATAGTGTGAAATTGGCTAATAGAGGAGTAATTAAGGATTTTTTAACTGCATCAGAGACGTTTTTAGAATTTAGAGTAAGTTGGTTCTTCTTCTTATATATGTATTTTTATTTTGTTTCTTTGCACCTAATATTTGATATCTGCTTGCTCGATTAATTCTATTCTATTTTGCTAGAAGCCCATTAAAAGAGGAAGTTTTTCTATTATAACTTTTTTCATTCTCGAGACTCGAATCTCAGACCTCTTATTATGTAATTTAAATTAATTAGAATCGATTAAAAATTGAGTATTTTTCTTTGAATTTCTTTTATTAAAATAGGAAAAATGATTTTATTCGCTTATATTTTTCTCTATTAGTATTTTTGAAAATAGTTTGTACATTTTAGAAAATAATGGAGAGTGAAAACAAAACTTCCTCTAAATGTTTATTATGGAGAGGACACAATTGTTTATTAATTCACATAATGAAAGAAGTGTGGCACTAATTAGAACAAGATGAGGTGGGATTCTTGGATTAAAATAGAAAATGTTTGAAAAAGCCACTAAATAAGTATTTTCAAAATATATTAATTAATATAAACTTGTTGCTTAAACTTTCACAATCAAAGAAATTCTCTTTATAAATATATAGTTTTAAAAAATTTGTCCACAAATGTTGGCCACTATAGATTTTTTGGTTTTGTTTTTGAGTTTTTGTTCCCTTTTAATGTGACATTGCTGAGATTATCAGACCCTACCAATATAATCATTTATATGGCAAAAAAATTATTCTTTCTAATGATATATTAATATATCTATATTTCAAATAAATAAATAATAAAAGAAATGATGGCCCTATTATGGACTCTTGGAGAATGACCAAATTAAGTCACCATCAATTCAAGAATCTAATAGGGATTAACCAATTATTCAAAAAATTGTCTTGTCATATTGAAACATTTTGCATTTCATTTTTAAAGAATTTAATTTATATATGTTGAAAATTGAAAATTATAAATATTTATATATTATTAATATATTTTAATTTATATATTAATAATATATTTAAAAAATTATCAAATTATTAGTTCAGCTCAATTCAATAATTTCGACTTAAAAGAAGCACATGACTTTGGCATTTAGATGTAGTGCCTTGCAAATTTTAAAGCAAAGTGATCTCCATTAATAAAGTTGTCACACTATTATTGATTAAGGTTCGATTAGTTTTTTTCATTCGATATTTGATATTTATATTAGAATTTAATTAATTTAAATTTATATTGAATAAAAATTTTTAAAGTGTCATTTTTCATTAAATTTTTTTCATATTTAGTACTTGAAGTCGAAATCTCTAATTAAGCAAGGAGTAGTCCCATTCACTATACACATCTATTGATGATATTGTAATTAATATTCTGCTTTAATTACTAAGGAGTCGTTTGACATAAGGGATAAAGAATAAATAATTTCGAAATTAGTTTTTGAATGAGTTTTATCCTATATTTAATTGGTATAAGATCTTGAGATAACTTATTCCGAAATTAATTATTCTAAAATTATAATATTATTTTTATTCTATGCTAAAGATAAAATAACAGTTATAAAATAATTAATTTTAAAATAATTTATTTTAAAATAACTTATTTTCTAATTAATTAATACAACTCACAATATTTGATTCAAACTAGAATCAAAGTTTTATATATATTAAAAGTCAATGAAATAAATATAGTTTAACTATAATATCAATTCGTATTATTTCTTATCTTAAAGATATTATAAAAAATCCGTAAATTTAAAATTTTAAGAATACCGAACACAACCTTAAAAATGTACCACATAGTAACATTAATAGAGTTATTAGTGGCAACAAACAATCGGCATGTTGGACAAGTGTGAAGAAAAGGGTGACACACTTTACTGTAAATTCTAATAAATAAAATTTAAATAACGTTCAGAATCACATTAATTAATTCATACACTTCTGAATTAAGTTTTTTTTTTTAAAAAAAAAGTCAAACTTAGATTATGTATTTTATATACTTAGAATGACTTTAATATATTTAGTGTAATTCTATAAAAAGAGTCTCAAAGAAATAGAATATACATAAATTTATAAATTTTTGATTCATATTTTTGAGAATAAAAAAATTATTTTTGATAAATTTTTTAATTTGAAATAATAATCTTAAAGTAGGATTAATTATAAAAATAATATAACAACAAAGTAGTAACACACAATATAGGTCCTATTTTTTCATATAAAATGCGATAATTTTTTACTTGAAAAAATATTTTCAAAGTAAAATTATAAGAATAATATGACGATAAAATAGCAAGAAACAATACAAGTGAAGCAATATGTGATAATATACATTGAAGAAATAAGAAACTAAGTAACTATTACATAGTTCCTACTCTTCCATATAAACTGCGATAATTCTTGACTGTTTACTAGCTTTTACTTCCCCGACCTTCAAATCTTCTTTTCTAGAATTACATTATTAATAATTTAAAGTTATATCGTGTTTTACTCAATCACCTTTCCTCCAAACTTTACATTTTATTTATTTGAAATAAAAAAAAATAACAATGAATAATTATGATTTAATTTACCTATAAAATAATTTTCCTTCTAGAATGTTTATATTAAATTAATTTTAATGAATTATGATTATTTAATAATACGGAATTTGACTTGATGTAAATACAAATATATATGGAATATCTTACAGATAATACTTTGCTAAAGTGATAAATTGAGATATTGGCTTTCATTTTTTTTTTCTTTTTCGAAAGTAGCAATTACATTGTTGCTCAAAGTATAATATTATTTATCCATATTTAGTCTTTACTTTATAATAATTACTTCAAAATTGTTATAAAAGTATTAATTATTTCATTAGAAATTTAATTTAGACATTAATGGGTCGCTTAAAATGTTGTCTCCCTAGCTAATTATAGTTGATTTGCTAATTATATGTAGTGCGTGTGTCCCCTATTTGATTTATGATCTTTTTTTATTTAAGGGACTCGACAACACATAAGACAAATGAAACTATTTAATACAAATTTTGAGTAATTCGAGTCGTCAAAAGTAATTATTAATCTTTATATTAGGATTGATTATTTATATTATAATATTTAAAATGTGATTTTTTTTCTTTTTAAAATTTGTATAAATATAAAATATTTTATGTCTCGAGCTGTCTTTTATCGAAGATTATAAAAATTCACTTTAACATAAATATTTTAAATTTTTTATTCGATATTTGATATTTATATTAGAACCTGATTAATTCGAATTTGCACTTGATAGGCCCCATTTGATAGATGTGCTTTCCGTTAAGAATGTTTTTCATACTTCAAAATTGAAGCATGATTAATTTAAATTTGCGCTTGAGAGGACTCATTCGATAGAAATGTTTCCTGTTAAAAAAAATTTTCGTACCCACAAATCAAAATCGAGACATCGTACTAAGAAAAGAGCAGCCTCGTTCGCTAAACTACATCCTTCAATGATAATGTGAACAAGTTAGTTATAAAATGAGGTAATATATCTCCATAAAATGTTAAAGTCTTACCATGAACAAGTTTTAATTCAAATAATACTGCTAATATTTTAAAGTTGTAAAATTGGAATTAATTCATATTTGGCTTAAATTAAATTAAGATAACTATTACCATTGGATTATGCAAACATTACACATGATTTACGTTTTAGCCACATTAAGATCACGTTTTTTTTCACAATGGGGCCTTAATAAAGTGACAAAATTGATTTCTTTTTTAATTTTTCTTTTCATACTTGTTAAAAGTATTTTTTATTATTTTATCAAATAAATTCATATTAATCGCGAAAATCTTACACAATTTTTTTTCGTTATTAATCTCCTACATAATGATACATTTTATATTTATTTATGTTATTACAAATCACCAGGATCAATTTTTAAAAAAATAATTTTAATATCGTTATAATTTAAAGAATAAAATTTTATTTGAACAAAAATTTAGTGAAATTTCATCATGCATTCAAATAAATTCAACGTATATTGAGCGGACAAACTTGTCAGACATAAATATAAAATGACGAACTCTAACTTCACAATTCTTTTCTTGAGATCGTCGTTAATTTTTTTATTAATTTTATATATGACAAAATAACAATATATCGAGATAACTATATCTTAAACACGTAATAGCTAGTAATAAATCCTTCCATCCTACATTTTAATCAAACGGATCTTACACTTTTTATAATTTTAACATCGTTTATAACTTACATAATATATTTTTCTTGGACCAAAAAAACTATTATCCAGTGAAATTTTCAATTTAATTTCTCATTTTTTTAAATTTTCTTTTGTAAATTTCAACATAATTCAAATAATTTATTTCTTACAAAAAAATAAAAAAATAAAAAAATTGTCCGCCAGCCCGGATTCTTCGCGGCCTTGTTTCAGACATATTTTCTACTGCGCAGTGCCAAAAAAGTCACTGTTTCCTACCCAAACCCCTACCCCCTCAACAATTTACCCTTAATTTTTAAATAACCCATCTTTTATTTGGTATTTTTAAATATTAGGTTTATTTTATTTATTTTACTATTTTATTATTATTTTTCTTGATAATGTATTATTGTATCGAGAGTTTATTTCAATTTGAATTTTGTCAAAAATAACTTTTTTTAGCTCATACAAATAAAAGCAAAGAGTCCATGGCGGGGTCAGAATTAAAGTTTTTTCATTAAAGGAGAGTTCGAAATAAGTAAACATATGAAAATATCGAAAGGATTCAACATCTGCTAATTATATATATTTTTTTGTTTTTTTAATTTTTAAATATATTAAAAATATTTATTTTAAAATAATTATTAATTTTAAAATTTAAGATATAACTAATTATTTTTCTTTCAGTTCTGCCCTTAGTTGTTAATTCACTTTAAAATATAAAAAGATATTATCGTATATTTTAAAAAATATTTATCAATTAGTAAAATTATATTAATTAAATTATAATTTTTATTATGTATCAATACTATTCTAACAAGTAAAAGAAATAAAAAAATATATAAAATAATTATAATATTATATATATCTATCGCGCAATAAAATCTGTGTTCATTCTATCGCGGCAAGTTTATACTAACTATGTTGATTATTGTAATTGTAATGCTTAAATAGCACCCCGTTATATATTATTATTAAAATCACTTACTAGTCCCTTTACTTTTTCACTTTTTTTCCCCAAAAAGCCCCTCTCTCTCTCTCTCTTCCTCTTTCTCTCACTTCTTCTTTTTCCATAGTTTCTTCAAATGTTGTCCCTCTGATTTCACGCCGAATGGCAGCTGAAACCGCTCTTTGCTCCCATTATATTACACCACATGCTCTTCTCTAAATCTCTCTTCTCTTTCCCTTCCTCTCTTTTATTAAACTTTGCACAACAATTTCCTCTCTTCTCTTCATTCATTAAATCTCTCTTCTACTAGTTTTTACTAAGTTCTTGCTCTGCTCTGCTTCAGATTTGCATGCTTTTTTAGTACTTTTTTTTTTTTCAAGAACCCCTTTTGTCCTTGTAGTCAAAAGAACAAGAAGAAGAAAAGAAATAATAATTCTAAAAAGTGTTTGATATTTTAAAACACCCCTTTTTTTTCTGTTTTTCTTTTGTTCTCAAGCTTTGATCTTTAATGGGTTCTTCTTCTTCATCTTCATCTAATGGTTGATGATAAGATTGAGGTATAATAACTCAATAGCGGTCAAGTTTGATTCTTTTTTCTTTTTTCCCTTTTCTCTAAGTCGGTTTTGGTTAAAGGAGTTTTAAAGTTTCTTGATTTGTTCTTCCTCAAATGGCTCCAGATAACAACAACTGGTTATCATTTTCTTTGTCTTCTATGGAAATGCTGAACTCTTCTTCTCATCATCATCAGTCTAATTCTATGCTTCATCATCATCATCAATCCAACATGAAACTTACTCCCAACTTTGATCTTGGTTCTTCTTCTGCTGATTCTCATCATTACTATTTTGCTGATAACTTCTTTCCTCATGGTAAGTTTGCATTTTTTTTCTCATCAAGATAGCATGATAAAAGAAAGTTCCAATCTTTAACCAGAGTTATCGAGTTTTAGCTAACTATCCTTAATTAGAGTTCTCGAGTTCTCGACTTTCAGCTATGAAAACGAGTTCTTGTGAGATGATAGCTAAAACCCAAATGGGGTTTTTTTTGACGATGTGAATCCAGATTAGTCGAGCTAGTAAATCTAAAAATCAAATGTGAAATGACGATAGAGGTTTTGAATGGAGTTTTTCATTTGGTTACGATAAAGACAAATGAAATACAACCGTGTGTTTATAGTGTGTATGTGCTGTTTCGGTTACTGCTAAAACATTTTTCATTCATCATCATCATCTTTTGTTTTTCTATTTAACAGACTGTTTTTGATTTTTATTTATTTTTTTTTTTTGCAAAAACTCATTTTGTTCTTTTGCTAATAAATTCAAAACTTGGCTACTAAGTTTTGCTGGTATTTTTTTCTTTTTAATTTTTTGGGTCGCCATTGTTGCAGGTTGGTCTAATCAAAAAGCTCAAGTGATGTATTCAGAAGGTGAAAAAGAAGTTATTGGTCTTAACATCAATGGCGACACATCGATTTTTCAGAACTTTGTGGACTCACAAATCCACCAACAACCGCCGCCGAAGCTCGAAGATTTCCTCGGCGGTGACTCGTCGTCTTTGACTCAGGACTCCTCGTCTCTGACTCACATCTATGAACATCAAAATGGGTCTGCTTATAATAACTACAATGAGCATCAAGATCTCAAAACCATAACTGGGTTTCAAGCTTTTTCGACGAACTCGGGCTCTGAAGTTGATAACTCGGTTGGTAATGAGTTTGGTACTGAGTCATGCAACGAGTTGGGTTATTCACAGTGTGTGGCCGCTCCTCCTCATCCTCCGCCTACTACCGGTGGTGGTGGTGGTGCTTTGTCGTTGGCTGTTAATGCTACTGCTAATCATTGTTCGGAAAAAGAAAAAGCCATTGTTGCTGTTGTTGATTCTGAGAGTTCTAAGAAAATTTCTGATACTTTTGGTCAAAGAACTTCCATTTACAGAGGTGTAACAAGGTATGATTTTCTTTAAAAAAAAGATTTTTAGTCGGTTTCTTCATATGGGTGTTTGATGTTTTAGTAGATTTAGTTGAAAAAATAAGTGGGGTTTAATTTTCTTGATTTTTTTTTTTTAAATCTTGCAGACATAGATGGACAGGAAGATATGAAGCTCATCTATGGGATAACAGCTGTAGAAGAGAAGGCCAAGCCAGAAAAGGTCGTCAAGGTAGTACAAAAGAAAACCAACTTTTAATTATTTTTTTTTTCATTGTTTTAGTTTTTTTAATACAAGACTGTGTGGAGTGTGAAAAGAAAGTTGCATGCAGCTGATAAGTTAATGGGGTTCAGGTTGAAAGGGAGGAATTCAGATTTTTCATCAGGAGTAGTATTTTTCTTGCTTTCAAATCAATAAGTAAGCTTTTAGGATGATTGATTGAGTGAGTGATGGAATACAATTATTTGCAGTTTGTTGTACTTTTGATGTTTGTAATTGTGTTTCACTGCAACAAATTTCTCCTCTGTGCTGTGCTGTTGCTGCTCCCTACTCTATATGCTATTAGTACTGCTGCTGCAGAAATGGTAGTAGTAGTAGTAGTGGTGGTATTCTTTCAAGTGATTTGATCTATATAGGCTGTCAGTTTGTTCATGTTTTTTGGTGTATGGTCTTTGTTGTGTTCTATAAAAATGTTCCTGATATTTCATGCTTTTGATGATCTTTGTACACCCTCCATAGCCTAAAGGAGTAATCTTTATCTGGAAAAAAATTGAAAAAAAGTTCAACACAAGTAAGATTAGGACTATGATATATTAGAAGGCATATAATATAAGATAGGCTACTTGCTATAGCCTCGTATGTCATCGGTTTTAGTCGCGGTGATAGTATAGCACATGATGTGTCGGTTAGGGGACCGTCTCCGACTCCTCTAGGAGACTGATGATGCAAAAAATATTTACACAGTGAGATAAGTTAAATTCATCTGAATAAACCAGTGTCTTCAAGATTTTGTCCAGAAGTTATATTCTGCTTCTTTATCCATAGATTTTTTCCCTCCCTGTTATACAGCATCTAAAATGACTACACCTTCTTCTCTGTTTCCCCTTTTCTCCACCCTGAGAGAGTACACATACCTCAGCTAGTCTAGACACTAGCTAGTTTCTGATACTCTGAAAATTTTCTCAGATTGCTTTTTAACTTTTACTTTTTTTCCCCTTTCATTTCATGGGCCAGTGACTCTCATTTAGTTTGACCAAAAGGGTGTCCAATCTCATTCCCCACTTGAAAATTTAAATGAACTCCCCACCAAATTCTTTAATGTAGTACATGCATTAAACCAACTTTTGAACCAAGGGGAATGACAGATTTGACAGATCCAAGAATTGTTTATTTATATAGAACTTCAATATGAATTTGTTCTTTTCCCAACATTCACTTCCTGGAAATAGGTAGAATCTAAGTACTTGTTAAATATCGTTGTAATGAAATCTTGAGAACTTCAATTCATCAGTCCATGATCCTAATAAACCAGGTGGAGCTACGGGTTCGCAAGATCCTGTATTTGTGTTAAAAACAATATAATTTATCCAAGAACCCAATAAGCTACGGTTTTCTTTAAAGAATTCTGAACCGATGAACTAAAAATTCTGGATCCGTCTATGCTATTAAGTATATACTAAGAACAAAAACATGTTTAACTTATTCCATGTCTGTGCAAGACACAAGTCACTATCCATTTTTTTTATTTTAAAAAAGTTATCTATATGTCACTATTTTGTTAAGTTATCTATATGTCACTATCTTGCCAACCAACAAAAAGGATGTACAAATGTGTAAAAGCTCAAGCATGCCATTGGCTTTTCTGTTTTGTTTACATCTTTTTTTCCCCCCCTTTTCCCCTTTTCCCCTTTAAATAAACACTTCTATGCTAGAATCTTGACTAATATTGTCAGCTCATAATCTAATGTTTTAACTCCTTTTTTCTTTCATGAAATGGCGGGATCGCGCTTTCTTGCTAAATTCGATCTATACAGTGTACTTAGGTAAGTTCTCTTTTTAAGTCCCCATATATCCCTAACTACATATTTTTCAAAGTTAAAAAGTATAAAGTTGAGATTTTTATATTTGGAAATTTTCTGAAATGAATATAGGTGGATATGACAAAGAAGAAAAAGCAGCAAGGGCATATGACTTGGCAGCTCTGAAGTATTGGGGTCCCACTGCTACCACCAACTTCCCTGTAATATATATTACTATATATATACCTTTTATTAAATTTTCCCTGTTGTTGTTATGGGCATTTCAATTATTGCATGGAAAGTGACATGGCCATGAAAACAACTTGGTGTCTAAACTTGGTTAGGTTTTATTTTTCTCAGGTTTCCAATTATGCCAAAGAATTGGAGGAAATGAAACACATGACTAAGCAAGAATTCATTGCCTCTCTAAGAAGGTTGGTATACTCTTTTTTAAGTATATTTCTTATTTTTTATATGATGATGACTTTGTCCTGTTTCTATCAATTATTATTATTCTGATCGAGATTTCTGTCGTAAATATCAGGAAAAGTAGTGGTTTCTCGAGAGGAGCCTCGATATACCGGGGGGTGACAAGGTATGAACTTTGGTTGCACCTAATTTATCTCCCTAAATTATTATCATGTAAAGATCACACTACAGGTTCAGTTGAAGCCATGATTTTTCAGCACGATACGTGTATAAGATTTAACAAATGTCAACGAATTTGTCTGTCTGTGAGATGGTTGATTCTCTAATTCCTTCTCGTGTTGGTGGTGGTGACTTCATGTTTGATGAACGTTTGCAGGCATCATCAACAAGGCCGTTGGCAAGCAAGAATTGGCCGGGTTGCCGGAAACAAGGATCTCTACCTTGGAACATTTGGTAAATTATGTTGTTATTGTTCAAACTGGAGTTGGAACTAAATGAATTGGAAGTAAGCGCGTCTTAATATTAATGGAAATTTATATTGAACTGTCAACAGCTACTGAGGAGGAAGCAGCGGAAGCGTATGACATAGCAGCAATAAAGTTCAGGGGTGTGAATGCAGTGACCAATTTCGAGATGAATCGATATGATGTTGAGGCAATAATGAAAAGCGCCCTCCCCGTTGGTGGAACCGCCAAGCGTTTGAAGCTCTCCCTTGAGTCGGAGCAGAAATCATCGTCGAGCAATAACAACCACCACCAGCAGCTGACTCAATGCAACAGCAGCAGCAGCAACAGCAGTAGCAATAACATCAATTTCGGAGGAATGCCACCAGTCTCTGCCATCCCCTGTGGAGTGCCATTCGACACAACCACTCCTGCTTTCTATCACCACAATTTCTTCCAGTACCTCCACCCCGGCAATGCAGGTATGCCCGATACCTCCGGTGCTGCGACTACAATGCCAGCTGCAATGCCATTGCTGCCCTCGGCCGCTGATCTTTTCATGTGGCCTCACCAATCCTATTGACCTCAAGAAAGATATATAGCTAGCTAGGCTGGTTCGACTAATTATCAAAAATTCGACTCTGCTAGTATGTTAAATCGTCTATTGTTTTCGTGCTGACCCTTCCTTTTCTGACCCGCAAAAGCTTGTTAGCGTAGCGTTTACCCGATATCGCCAGGTTCAATGTTGTAAAGTACCATTTACTTCAAAGACTTTATAAGTAGTAGATGCAAATGTTGACAGGGTACTTGGGGAGCACTCCATTGTGGAAAAATTTTGCTCTTTTACTTTTGTTCCTCTAGTTTTCCTCAGCTTTGTTGAGTTGCTCCCAAGGACCATATGATGAACTTGGTGGACCTTTTGCTGGTCGAATTGACATAGAAAAAAAAAATGAAAATGATATAAAAGATCTTTACATTTTGCAGTTAGCCTGTGTTGTTTCAAAACTTTTCATTTATTTTGTACTTGTAACTAATTGATGACCGTAAGTAGACAATGGATGTGTAAATTAGTGAAAAAGCAGTAGGAATGGTAAAAACCTGAAAAAATACAGTAAGGTTTAGGAAGAGGGGCTGTTGTGAGTTCTTACCTCTACCAATTCTTCTTGCTTTCTAGATTTTTCGTGTTCCGGTGGGTGGGAGATGAGTATATCTCGTTTTAATAATGAAATAATCTTTAGAAAGAGTAAGCATGTACGAAGATCTTACCATTGTCGATACCAAGTCGAGTACCTAGGAGGAAATTTACAAAATGAGAGTTGTCGACAATTAGCACAAATAATTGTGAGAGGTTCCGATGTTATATGTGTTTTGTCTTTTGACCAAATATGTGATCAGCCAGATAATTGTGAGTGGTTATGATATTATGCGTGATCTTTATTAGCTATGCCTATCATATGTAATGTACACATAAGCAGGGGCAGATTTTTGTGTCATTTTTGGGGCACGTGAATTTCTAGTCTCTCTGTAAAATTAGATATTTTATGTATATATTTTCTACGATTGATACAACATTATATGATGAAACTCATGGTATGAGTGGTGCATTTGGTCGAAGTTTAAGTTTTTTTGTTTGAGTACTCGTGTTCAATAATACTAACTTTTTTTAGTGATGCATCCATGATTTAAAAATTTTAGATTCGCCTATGCACGTAAAGATGTTGTGATCAACCTGAAAGACAGAGTCATATAACTGAAAGTACACTAATAAATTTATCTAAACAGTTCCTCTACCTAGATTAATTTTTGTAGTTTTAAAAGAGGTCCTCTCATTATTTTTTTTTAAAAAAAGTCATATCAGAACAGACAGTACCTTACCCTAACAAAGAGATGGGAGTAAAAAGGCATATAGTCAACAAAAAGATATAAATAATTAGCAAGTTGACATGTTATTGAGATTTTGCATGTTGAAATTTTCAACATGGAAATGATGGATTTTATCAACTAGTTACATCATAAGATATTTTTGTCAGTTTGAAACCAGGCTTTGGTTCATGAAACTAACATGATATAATATTGAAAAAGATGACAAATAGAGACAATATTTGTTACCTATTGGTCAAAATGAGTTTCCATCTCAAATAGAACAATTGAATAGAAATTTAAACGTTATCAAAGTGGTTGCAAGTTTAGAATTAGCAGGTTGTTGATCGAGAGAGCAGGTTAAAGAATAGAGGCTTCAAGAAATTATTCTCTAGCCCGGAAAAAGTATTTCGTTTTTAGTTTTTTTTTTTCATGATATGTGATAGGGCGGGATGATCTATCAATGAAAAGTACACAGACAATCATCATTTTTCCCTTTAATAATATTCTCGTGAAGTTGCTCATGTTTGAAGTCTCACGCTCTTTTTAATCAGGAGCGGGTCAAACAATAATTCAATTTGTTTGTGGAAATGAATGTTAGTCAATGACTTGAGGATGCTTCTGGCCTGAAACGAAGACCAATTGACCACTACTACTATAATCCTGTCTTTTAACCCGAGGCCTAGGTATTCTGGCCCCAGAGAGAGACGAATGCGGCTAGCTCAGCTAGTATACTTGCTCGTCATAAGAAGGGAGGTTAAAGTAGGGTAGCGAAACTAGGAACGGTGTTGGCTTGTTAGAGCTAGGCTGCTGAGTGAAAGTAAAGTAAGGGAGCTAGTCATACGAGCCAGGGAGCTAGTCAGCATGCTGTAGTTGCGAGCTATTAAAGTTTAATATATTAACAATTTGAATCTCGCAGGAATGTGAATATTAAGATGAATACGTGACCATATAAGATTAGACGACTTTAAAAATGATCATATTTCACAAAATGTGTGAGTAATACATAAGGATAAAATAAGAGAATATCACTTGAGATAGTTTGGTAATGTTGTGTGTGTTGGAAATCGTGCATTCGAATGGGGCGAGATACATGAAATTACATAGAAGGAAGTTGTTCCGAAAGATCTATGATTTTTTACCATTCATGCAAATTTAGCTTAAAATTGAACACAAATGAAACAAAAAGATTGATGTAGGGCTTAGGCTATATACAAATTTCGAGCCTTTCATTAAGATAAGACGAAAAACTGGACTAACTATCTTAACCGGCCCAAACCATCACGGGCCGCAACCAAATCAGGCTCAATCCTTAAAGCTTCTTCAAAAGAATTACGGGCCTCAACTTTCAAGCCCTTCATCTCATAACACTGACCCAACAAACAAAAGGCCTTAGGTTGATCCGAACAACTCAATTTCACAGCCTCCAAAAGGTCCATTAAAGCCGAGTCAACTCGTCTCTTCCGGTTCAACGCCACCTGTAACTCGGCCCGTTTTAGCAGAGCATCGCCTCTCTCTACGCCGGACAACGCCTTTACCGCCGGCGGAGATAGGGCGGAATCCAACGATCTTAATGCGGCGATTTTGTGGCCCATTAGATCGAGAGATAGGGCCTTGAGAATATGCCCCGCTGGGTCTTTTGGCTCGATGGCTAAGGCCTTGTCAGCTTCTCCGGCGGCGGATTTAGCGAGGTTGAAGGAAGTCGTTTTGCTCCGATTGGATCGCGCTCGGGAGAGGAATTGAGCTCCTTTGATGAAGTGGATATGGGCTTGGTTAGCGGATCGGTTTTTTGCTCGGAGTCGGGTTAAAGCTTGTTTGGGGAAATTGTACATGGCGTAGAAAATTCCGAGTGTGAAAAGGAGGACAATTAGCTGAATTAGTATGTCTGTTTCCATTTTTTTTTGGAGTGTCAGCCAAACGGGGACTTAGCTTCGAGCTCCACCAATCCTTGTAGAATATCTTTGATGGAGGACTGTGAATCCACTGGTAAGTGTACCTATTCTCTGTTTTGTTTTTTTAAAAGTTTCGGGTTCTCTGGATTATTTCTGGAGACCCATTCTAAATGAAGGCCCAGTGATTGAAGCTACCTCTGGAGGCCCATTTCTGGAGTTCCTTTTCTTCTGGGGGGTTGGGGGTGAGTTGGACAGGGATAAAACGGGAAAATTACAGTTAAATATCCACATCCCGAATAATTAAACATTTCCGGATAACCATCTCCGAATAACTAAACTCGAGATTAATTATTCAAGAATAACTTGTTTCCCGATCAATACACCCATTAAAGTGTTAGGACTATTTACAAACTCCTTTAAAATATACAAAGAGCCATAGAAATTTAGAAACTCCTTTCTTTAATATTGTATCCTACCAACTCCAACAATAATAATAGATATTGTTTTCAAATGGCCCACGACCTAACTAAAACATAATAAAATCAGTACAAAAAGAAAAATACAATATACTTGTTTTTTCAGCCTGTCTTTAAAAAATAGCCACTTCATTGAGTTTCAAATTCATTTGATGAAACTTCATTACAATGCCTTAGAATTCCACCGCGGAATTTGAAATTTCATGATAGAGGCTATTTTTCAATTCAGGAGCTGAAAAGTGGTTATTTTGTAAATTTTCCCTGTAATTACTGGGGGTTTTAGAGGGTAGACTTGAAGAAAATTGAATAAGTATTCATCATACTTGTAGCATTACATGTTTACCATCAAAATACTTCCAGATTTAGGAAAAAGGGAAGAAAATGACACTCAAATGATTTAATGAAGTACAATCATTGGCTTTTAACTGAATCATATTTTGTGTTACTAATAGCATCTTCTTTCATTCTTGGCAAAAGCAACTTTTCACATCTAAATATTGAGACACAGTGGCAGACGAACTCAGATGTTTCCAATGCTGTTTCTCAATGTTAAGATCTACAGCATCTTGAAATTTTTCAACCCAAAGAAACAGCTAGTGGAATATGACTGGATTGAACTCTTGATTTTACAAGATATATGTACAAACAGAGAACAAGGACGAATAACTAACAGCAGCAGATGCAGAACTACTAATAATGAGACTCGATGATATAAAGATCAAAACATTACTCCATAACGAGCTGCATATGACGATTGAGATCTTTGAGATAAGTTGTGCTACTGTAATCTTCTAAATCACAAGCATCCAGCATCAATGCCCTGCCTCCCGATGATTTGTGCTTCATGTCTATTGGTACGTTCTCACCTTTCAACAGTTGAACAGCCTGCATAGTCCAAGAATTACTACCACTAGGGATAAAAGGTCATTTTGTACTATTAAATAACATTGTGTACCAAAACCTATTGAGGAAAAGTTGAAATCAAATTCAAGTTAGGTATTGTTTGAAATCCTTGTTATCATCTGTAGTCATTTCAGTTGACATTTCAAGTTTCAGCAAAAGGATAAGTTATCTAGCTCAGTAGCTATATGACCAAGAATTTCAAGGTGTTCAAGTCTTCATGCAATCGATAAGTTAGGTTTCATTTGAAATATACTCTGTACTCTTAGGGTTGTAAATGTTGCGGAGTAAGGCAAGTCTTAACCAAGCAAAATTTTGACCCGTGCTACCCTGTCCCACTTGGCATTTTTTTCTATTTTAGACCTGCCTTGCCCTACCCCGCTAAGCCTTGCCTCGTTTAAGTCTCAAGGTGTCGTTATCCATCTTTGTCTAGCTAGCTCATAACAAAATGTTAGATCAGTCTGACATTTTGTTGAAGAACTGAATTAGTTGAAGAAAAAGAAACCCAGCGACCATGCACTCCTGCTCCCAAAAGCGGAGACCAGAGAATCACGACATTGTTGAGGGCACATTTGAGGAGGAGGCGAGCACCCTCTAAGTTGGACCACCTTACCCACTAGCGGACTATGGAGGGGGGAAGGGTGGACGACCAGGAACCTCCTTTATGTAACCAACCCTTTGATTAACATGTTTGAGTTTAAAAAATCAAAATTGGAAAATAGAAATGTTCTTGCCTAGAGGTTTTATCAGTATAGAAATAGTTTGCAAAGATAAAGACATACCCGTTTCATGTTAGGACGCATGTTTGGCAAGTGGTGAATGCATGTAGAGGCTGTAAACATAGCTCGTTTCATCTCAACAACATCATAGGCATCTTCTAGACGAGGGTCCGCTAATTCCTTGACATTGTTCTGTTCCAGCATTGGTTTTGCCTATGCAAAAATGGCACCAGGTATGAATATTTCATCCAGAAATGCAGAACGAAACTATTACTACTACCTCTCCCAGGGAAAACAAGACAGCCGAACAAGGAGGACAGGATTCAGAATGAGGTAATCTTATTTTACTTATACATTTTAAATTCATTTTGCATATGTATACATTGTTCAAGTCGAAAGTAATGGGTTCACTTGAAGCCATACCCACATTACAAGACTCTGCCTGGATGAATCAACAGCACGACGACCAGTAATAAGCTCCAATAGCAGAACACCAAAGGCAAAAACATCGGTCTTCTCATGAACAATCCCGTGCATAAAGTACTCTGGTGCCATATATCTGAGAACCAACATTGCCATATTTTAACGAATGAACGCATCTAAAATGCAATTGAACTAAACTTTACATACCCAAAAGTGCCTTCAATGGGGGAAACAACATGATGAACCCATTTTTCTGGAAGCCACTTAGCAAGTCCAAAATCAGATATCTGAAGCAACACAAACAATAAGAGAAAAAATGTTCAAAACCTCCAGCAACTGAGATGAAATTATTCATTGGAAGTGTAAGTTTCTAAAGCAAAACAAGATGGAATTCAAACCTGAGGTTCATAATCTTCAGTTAGAAGAATGTTTGAGGCTGTAATATCTCTATGGATTATGCGCCTTTGGCAATCACAATGAAGATAACGCAATCCTTCAGCTACTCCAACAGCCACTTTATATCTTATTTTCCATTCAAGGCACTCCTCTCTGCCTGAAATGCTCAGTTCTCCCTTTATCAGTCAAAAGAATTTCAAATTTCCAATTCACCTCAATAACAACATACCTAGTATAGTCCCACAAATGAGATCTGGAGAGGGTGGGGTTTAGACAGACTTACCCCTACCTTTGCGGGGTAGAGAGGTTGTTTCTGGTAGACCCTCGACTCATTATATTTAATATTTTACTGTAGGACTTAATTTATATACGCAGACAGTAAAATTCTTTAGCATTATCATTGTGTTTAAACCTGGTTGTCGACAATAGCGGAAACATAAATTCTAACAAAGGGATTCAAGAAAATGCGATATATGGGATTTGAACCTATGACCTTAAGCAATTTCTGAGACACTTTTGCCACAAAAATCTTATCTTATTTTAAGAAGATACAAGAATTTATACTTAATTCAGGAAAAGTTAGTTTTTGCCCTATATTCTCGCGGGATCGCGACGCTTCATCCCGGCCATTCCTCCAATTTATTATTGACAGTCTGTTCAGAGGTTCCAAACTCAACGATGACAACTAAACACGAGGGTTGTGCTCATTGAATGATTCAATTAAACCCTCTTGTCTGCTCCTAGCTCCGCCTCCTGGTTATAGTGTGTTATCTATTGTGTTCTTCAGATTACTAATTACCCTTATTATGAGCAATTATATGTGGTTATCTTCTAAGTGTCTTTTTAATTATGTTGCTCGGACTCTTCTTCATTAGATGATACAAGTCCAAGTAATAAAGCATTACACTAGAAAATCAAAGATGAAACAAGTAGTAATAGATAGAGAAATACAGCACCGTGTAGTACAGAAGCAAGGCTGCCACGGTGCAAGTATTGGAGAACAAGGTGCAAGCCACCATCAACACTGAAACCAATTAATTTAGCAGCATTTGTGTTGTTGATATGAGCAATGATTCCTAGCTCAGACAAGAAGTCTCCAACCCTGTCCTCATCATTCTTTTCTTTCTTGGTTATTTTCTTGACTGCCACAACTTGACCATCTTGCAAATGTCCTTTGTACACTTCTGCATGTCCTCCTTTGCCAATTAAGTTATCTAGTCACATTTAGACATCAAATCAGTAGAGGTATTAGCATGAACTACGTGTTTTCAAGTAAGTGTGCAGATTATGCAATGCAATTATAAGATTTAGTAGTAAATTTGCTTGAAAGCAGCATATTTTATGTAGTGTTATGGGATTCTTGGACAGTTGGTCATCATTCTTTGCTCTTTTTTTCTTGAGTCAACTGTAATGGCCTCGCAGGTTTATTTAGACTTGCAGTCAATGAACTAGGTGAAAATCACAAGAGACCAGAGCCAAATCACTACTGGACACAAAAAAATGTTAGGATATCCTTATAACCAAGAAATCCCGGGAGGATAGTGGTGCATGGCTCGAAACTTAATAAATAATTGGCCCGCCCTTCTATCTCTCTGTATCAAATAATCTTTTTTCACCTGACTAATCCTTGATAGGTAAAGTTACTCGATATCCGTGTACGGAGAGGGATAACAGGTAACTCGGTGAAATAGTAATTCTCTAATCGCAAACTGCCTCGACTTTTGTTGACTAAAAGAGAAAGGCAAGAAGCTGCTGGCATGTGCAGATGAGTACACCTGCTGACCTGCAGCTGCTCCAGCTGCATTAACTAGGCCTTACTTGATGCAGAAATTTCAATTTTGATGGGACAAATTGAAACATCAAGGCCCATAGACAATAATAGAAAAAATAATTGGGTTCATGGTTAGATGTCACTCTCTCCTAGGCATGGTTCAAGAATTCATATTCACATTTTCTTACAAAGATTACCAATTTGCCACCAATACTACAAATTTTTAAGTTTTTATAGAATTTGTTTAAAAGTAAAACAAGGGATATCTCAAAATAATAATTAAAAAAAAAAAGACTTTTAAGCACTTTTTTTTTGATTGGTAAGTAAAGCTATTAGTCAGATGGTGTAAATAAGCAGGTCCCCACTATTTTTTTATTTGGGTTTCCCACGTTATATCTCCTTTAAAATAAGACTAATTTAACGCTCTTTATCAAAGAAATTATATATTCGAACTCGAGATCATTTTTATCAATCTCACCAATGGTGGGTTCCACAAGTCACAATCACTTTCAATTTTGTAGTAAAAATCTGGAGCAGTCCATGTTTTACTTTTCTGCCATGGCCAAAGAAAAGTCTTAAAGATCAAGTACTAGGCTGCTTTGACTGGTGAGAATGTGGGGTAGTTGAATCCCCCAAAAGCCCAACATTAAAAAACTAGACTTAAATGTGAACTTATTATTTAACAGAGACAATACCATGCGGCCTTAAAATGCACAAAAAGTACTCTGCATATGTCCCATGCCTTGTCTAGGCTCCTGCTTTAAAATAACGATTCTGTGCATAAAGTATTTTGCTTTAGAAGAGCCACATCTGTGGTATAGTCTTTTATAAAACAAAAACCTAATGTTTTAAAATTTTCTTCTGCAAAATAGGAACTTGAGAACAATGGAGAATTGCTCTCTGTTGTTTCATTTGATGCATATGATGCTTATGACGGAGAGCAAGATGATGAAGACGGGTAAAGATAAAGGACTGGCTCTAAGATTTTACATGTGATGTATGTGACACCTATGACGGAAGGCAAGATGGAAAATGAGACGATTAAAATGGATTTGAAACGAAAAGAATAACATAGCTTCTAAACCGGTAAAGTTTTTAAAAAAAGAAGGTAAAAGATGACATGTTGAGCAAATAGCGTAAGAGGAAAGTGAAGTACCATATAAAATAAGTCACAACTTCACATGGTTCACCTGATTGTGAATTTGATGTGACATAAATAGAAAGACAAATTTTGAGCTAGGACCAAAGCGAACAGTACGTACTATGTATATAATGCATGTAATTATAATGGGAAATTTTATGGTTTATTAGAAGGATAAGGGTTTTAATGAGTTCAAATTTTGGGTGGAGTAGTAGTAAAGTATTGTCTTTGTCAAGAAATAGTCATTGGCCTAATCCAACTGTCTCATGTTATAAAAAGAGTAATCAACTTTTTTGGGTTTTCTAGTAAACCCCACAAGAATTTTTTTTTAAAAAATTTGCAATTTAATTTCCTTTTGAGTTAGTTTGTATTTGTGGAGTTAGAAATTACGCGAAAAATATGTAAATTTTCTTTTAAGTTATATTAAAAGCATGTAAAATTAAATAATAATCATAATAATTAATATTTAATGTTGATACATCACATAATTTTTTAACTAAGAATATGCACTGAATCGCCTTTTGTCTGAGATGACTTGATCCATGTCACCAGTACTAAATTCCTTCCCAAAATAGACTTGAATCTCTATTAAATATCAAATAAATAATTATATTAATTATTATTATTTTTTTCTTTTTACTAACTTTGATATACATTAGTTGAGTCGAGAATTTTTCAGAAATAATTTCTCTATCTCTTCGAGATAGGAATAAGTCTTGCTTACGCTACGTAGACATTAATCTATATTTCTTTAACAAGAAAGAGTACCTGATTTTTTTTATTTTAATAAAATAAGATAATTGTGCAAATTTCAAGTTTCAATAACTAAAACAAAAATGTTGCAATAAAACAATGTAATTTCTTTCTTTCTTCATGAAAGGTAGGAAAAGGTCCACATTTTATTGCTCCCATATGGTTTTAGCATCTCAAGAACAAATGGGAACAGAGCAAATTTCCAAAGAAAGGCACCTATACCTCTGAGCAAAAATAATTTTGAAAAAACCCATAAAAAATATATTTAAAACTTAAAATTATGAAAACATAGGTATGATCTATCGATCAATAAATTAGAGAAAAAAAACTAATAAATCTTATCCTTCTACTTCAATTGATATGTCTTAATCTATTTTAAAAGAATAATTTAGTGTATTAAACTGTCGCTATATGCGATTCTGGAGAAAGACGAAATCATAAGAATCCATTATATGTAGTTTTATTCTACATCTCTGTAAAAGGTTGTATTCGCAGTTCAAATTTATAACTATTTAATCACATAACAACAATTTTATCAATTTCTCCGAAGATCTCCCCTTCACTTTCTTTTAAATATTACAGGTGACATATTTAGTATCATGTATAATGTATCACTTTTGGTATTAAATAGATTCACTGTAATATTAAACACAAACATATTTAAGATCATAAAATATAAAACCATATGGATTGCATTATATATATATATTTTTTATTTAAGATGAGAAGCTTATTTTTAAAACCTTATGCTTAATTAAATTAAGATACATAAAATAAAATACTGAAACTAACATCAACATCCTATAAAATAGGTAAAGTGCGTTATTATAGGAAGCGCCTTAAGTGTTACGAATCTGAATAATTCAAGTTATCGACCCCAAAACAGATATCCAACAAGAAGTCAGAAATAACAACTTAAAAAAACTCGCAACACAATTTAAAAAATTAAAAATTTAAGAGAAAAATTTACCTGGAGTGAAATTATCAGTAGCTTGAGCAAGTTCATCAAGGGTAAAATTCCTCCATGAAGGCTTTGGAACAACAAAATCATGGCAATCAATGGTATCTTCTTCAGCACTCCGAATTCTCGACAGCAATTTCCTCTTAAAATTCTTCGTCGGTAGTAATATTTCATTATATCCTCCTAATAATGGAATCGTCGAGAATCTCCTAATTGATTTTCTCTTCATCTGATCGAACAAATTCTTAAATCTCAGCCCTTGCCCTGTTTCCTCTCCTCCTCCTCCTTCGCCGCCGCCGCTGATACCGGAGACGGCTGATTTCTCACCGACTGGAGACGGAGACGAACCGAAGCTGCGGCTCCTTTCGCCGCTGCTGATGCTGCTGTTGTCGGAATCCGATGTGCCTGATATGTGTATTTCCAAAACTGCCCTTGGCGATAACTGATCGTTCTCTTTTTCGCCCCTGTTTTCTTTTTCCCCATTTTTTTCACCCAAAATTTCTATTTCTACTTCTTCTTTTTCCTTTTCTACTTCTTGTCTCTTCATTTCTTCTTTCTTTACATTTTTTGGAACTTGTACAACACTTTCACCTACAAAAAAAACAAAAAAACTCAACTTTCCTTCGTTTATTTAACGTGCATAAATATATATGTAAAAATTGCTAAAATTTCAATAAATATTAAGTTCTCGACCCATAATCCTAAAGTACAACGGATTAAGCGACGTAAACATTTATGTCAAAATTAAATCCGTTTATCAAAGTGCTTCTATAATTGGCCAAGACCTCTTTTGTCAATCGAGGAACAAAACAAAATCATTTCATTTCATGTTTAGTAAAATAGGGAAAGGATATCTCCTTCCTAATAAAAAAGGAGCCGAAAGAAATCCGTATATGTTATTCAGGTCGATTAGAAACTGCAAAAATAACTAAAGCTAAATACATAAATAAATAAAAATAAAAAACATCTCGTAAATTCATCATTCAAACTCTGAATTCACCTCTGTTTTTTTTGCTTATATGTGAAAAATGTTTAAAATTTTGATTAAATTGGGGGAAAAAAGGGGGAAAAGGAAAAGAAAGAACCTTCCATGGTATATTTGGAGATGTTGTGTTGTGTGAAAGACAAAAATGAAACAAAATGAATCTAAGAAGCTTCTTCTATAAATTCAAGAATTTGCTTTGAATGAAGCAAATTGAAAAGGAATTTAGAAGAATTAGAATATATTCCTATAAAGGTTTACATTTGAGGTTCCATCATAATTAATTCTTCTCCCCTCCCAAGAAGAAGAAGAAGAAGAAGGAGAGAAAAAAATGGTAGAAGTTGTTATGCTTTTTTCCTTGAAAGAAATTTAATAAAAAAGAAAGGTTGAAGAAGAAGAAGAAGCAATAGAGAGAAAACCGGTTATGTGGTATTTGGAATATTATTATGTGTGGTACTCAAACATTTATATGCTAAATGGAATGCAAATACTATATTATAATCTAGGGTGTGTTTGGTACGGAGGGAAGAAAATATTTTTTTATTTTTTTATGTTTAAATAATAATAACATATTTGTGTACTCTATAAACGGGGTTTGGAGAGAGGGTAGAGTGTACACAGACCTTATCCCTATATTGGAGGTAGAAAAGTTGTTCTCGATAGACCCTCGACTTAAAAGAATATTTTTTCATATTTAGTTGGTCAAATGTTGGTATAACAAGTTCCTTAAAAATGAGAAAAATGACATTTCAATTTGATTGTATCTTTCCCACTCATCCAACGCTCCCAACCCTCACCTCTTGACTATCCCACCCAGTGCCGTAGCCACATACATCATAGAGTGGTCAGCCGACCAATCTTCATCAAAAAATTATACTATGTGTATAGAAAATTATACAAAGTATATATATAATCTTGAATACCCATAATGAAATTTCTAGTTTCGCCACTGATCCTACACCTGCCACCCAGAATCCTCACTCCCTAGAACATTCTACCGCCATAGTATTTTGCTACATTATATATAAATGTACTTGGGATGACATTTTTCTCTTACTTATCAAATACTAGAAAATAAGTAAGAAATTCAAAAAAACACTTTTCTCCGTGCCAAACACACCCCTATTGTATAATTATTAATTGTTTTTGGTTGATGAATCCTAGCCGTGTGATTTAGACACTCATGATTTATTTTGTTTGTTGATGAGATCTCAGCCGTTGGAGTTGGACATTCTTGATTTTTGGCGCAACTAACGCTGTGTGTATTGTGTATTGTCGGGGAAAAGATCAAATAACGAACCCAACTAACTTTGACGTAAATTTTAGAGGGTTTGGAGGGTATTTTAGGTAGACTATATTTTTGGTGGTGGAGTAGAGTAGTACTATATTATTAGCGCGGGACTAGAATTTGTACGAAAAAAAAATCAAAATATAAAATATTAAACACACAAAAAAGCTATGGGATTAAACATATCGTATATATACATAAATTTTCTTTACCTATCTAGATAGTGTAATTTTCTGACGAAAAGATATTAATTATCGATATAAATTCACCCACACAAGATGGTTACACCAAATCATGTAACTTATCATAATTTAGTGGTTTAATGAGGTGAGACGTGCTAATTAACAATACCCATGTATGTATTGACTTGATGTAAATACAAAATACAGGTAAGTTTTTACCGTCAATTGACACCCACATTGAACAAAGATAGCTCCGCCACCGCTATAAAGTTAAGTGACATATAATTTTTTTTAACAAACAGAAAATGATTCAAAATTTAAACACTATGAATCTGGAATGTCATTGAATTCATTGACCACTTGATTTACTAATTCAAAAATATTAAATTTATATATATCTAATAGATTTCTGAATACATATACAGGGTGTGAGTGAATATTAGTAGACTCAACTGAATACAAATTATTTTACATATTCCCCCATAGTAATAAGCAACACTTCTTTTTTGTTTCTCATTCGGTATTCAATATTCCTATTGGAGTTTGGTTAATTCAAATTTGCGTCGCGTAGGACTCATTTAGGGGAAGCGCTCTCTACCAAATTTTTTTTCATATTCAGTTCTCAAAATCAAAATCTCTGATTAAGAAAAAACCAACTTCATCCACTATACCACATCGTTTGGTGGTAAGTAATAATTAAGTAACACTTTGATAACTTGAATCATGTATTAAATAATAACTTATTAAACTATACTAATAATATCTACAAGTTTTATATATTTGTCTTCTTATTTTTGAAATTAGGTTTCAAAAGTTTGAAAACAAATCTCGAGGCATGTCGAAAATAGTCAACATTTTTGTTGGTAGTGGTCTTACTTTTGGATCTTCATAGGTAATGTTTGGACAACATCATTGGAATATCAAAGAGATCTTGTCTCCTTTTGCAATTTTTGGAAAAATGCTAATTTTCTAGTAAAAATTAAACAAATTATAAATTGGTTTATGAATGGGACTAATTAAGATAATTAAAAAGTTTTATTTATCTTTGTTTCTTAATGGAATTTTTAGAACATTGAATATCTTGTTATACATTGCATTTAACTAATAAATAGGATTAGTAAAGACCACATTCATCATTAGAAACTACATGTGATATGCTTTTAAGTTAATTACATGAATCTTCTGCTGTTTATACATAATATACTAAAAAGGATTTAATCATATTCAAAATTTGGTGTAATGGGAATATACTTATATATATAGTACATTGTATTTTGCTAGTGAGGTTAAAATAATTAACATTCATGAAATTATATGAATGGTATTCGGGTTAATTTGCATGTTCATCTCGACTATCCCAAGTATCAAGAAATTGCGAAAAAAAGGACACCAGAAGGGATAGTCTTGAATATTTGACCGCCGCTTCACAAAATCTTTTAAAAAAATAATTTTTATTTTTCATCGGATATAAGTTATAATTGTATTGTGCATAAATTAGTTTTGTATGTGACAATGAAGATAGTGCAATTTGTTGTCTATTGGGCAGAAATTTTAATTGTATTGACCCGTGAACAGTTGAACCAACACATGCAATTTTTTTCTCTGAGTCAGAATTTGTAATTAATTGAACAAATTTATTATATTAAAATAATGTTTCAAACTCCCGCCTCATAGATAAAACTAATTTATACTCATAACTTATTTTCGAGATGGGAAAAGTAAGAACATTTTTAAAAAAATTATTAAGCGGGATGAAAAAAAATCCAATACTACCTTTTTGGTGGCCATTCTTGCAAATAAATTTGTATTTAACTGAATAGAATAGCTATCTTTAAAAAAAAAAAAAAAAAAAACAGAATAACTAATGTTATAAACAGATCCTATATATATATATATATATATATATATATATATATATATATATATAAAATATATATATATATATATATGATTTCTTAGTTCATTCTGGTAGTTGTAATCATAAAACCAACCAAATAATGAGCTATTAATTAATTAACAATCTCTTCCAAGCTAAGATCCCATTTAAAGTTACTACGCATAAAACTTTTTTTATTATTATTAGTTTTTATTTTTCGTCCGGTATTCAGTATTTATATTGAGATTTTTCTAAATTCAAATTCACGCATTGCAGGGTTTATCATTGAGATCGACACTCTCAATAGAATTTTTCTCATTCTCAGAGACTTATACCTGAAACCTCTGATTAAAATGAAGAAATCTCAACCATCTCACAATAACCCAAATTGATAAATCATTTTTCACATAGGCAATCACAAAAGTAAAGGGAGGAGGGAAGTTAATTAAGTAGTAATAGTTACCTAATGTTTAACCATTATAATTGGATAATTTTTGTTGCTTGCAGGTTGATTAATGGTGTAAAAATATTTACCCAATCATGTTACTTAATAAGTAATTTCATGTGTGTTTATATATATATATATATACATATTAATAAACATCAATTGATAATTTGACAAAAATGAAAACTAATACGTCAGTGACATAGAAGCGGAATAAACATTTGAAGGTTATGAGTTCGAGATTTTAATCCTTTTGAGTTACTTTATGTACATATTAAGTGAGTTTCTTAAAATAAATATATAATTTGAACCAAAATTACTAGATTCTACGCAATTCGCTTCCTGCACTCTAGCTTCGCGGAAAAATAAAATTTTCAAGGAATTCAACTTTTTTCATATATATGTTAGCACGAGTTAAACTTCACTAAATAATGATTAGTGTTACAAAAATATTTAGCGTATATAATTTAAATCCATTTGAAGTTTATCTAAATACTAATCATTAATGAAATTGACTCAATGATATATTACACTCATAATCAATTGGGACGCTCTTGACTACGTACTTATTTGGTCATTAAGACCCTAATCTTGAACATACTTTTGTTTGGATTCTTGAAAAACAAAAGCAAAGAGAAATCAATCTTTATTTTTATTATTTTATTTTGAACACTTTGACTATTTCTTTTTTGTTAGATTTTGATTTTTCCTAATTTCTTTTTGTTGACGAGGGAATTCACAGTTGCTATTCCTCAAGTGTGCATAAAGATAAATCCGCTCTAGTGTAATAGTCCGTAAATCACACAAAAAAGTAATCATACTAGAAAAGCCCCGTGTGACAAGTTTGATCTTTGTTGACGAGGGAGCGCAGTTGTTATCTCTCAAGTGCGCACAAGGTAAATTCGCTCCAGTGTAATAGTCCACAAACCACAGAAGAAGTAATCACACTAGACAAGCCTCGTGAGATGAGCCTGAACGAAAAAACATACAGAAGATTTCGAACCTGAGACATCCATTCGGGAGATCGCCTACTCAACTAACTCAAACACGGGTAATTTTTCCTATTTTAAGTGCATGCCTTTCCGTTCAACTATTCCTATTTCTACCCTTTATTTGGATTAAGTCGAAAGAAAACAAAAGTAGATGTACAATTTAATAACTATAATATAATAAATTGTAAATATCATCTAGATTTTTGTGAAAAGAAAATCCCTTGTGATGGGGAATACAGCTACAACTAAAAGTCCCCTCGTGCAAGAAAATTTTGAAGTTATTAAGAAATAAAAAATGTGCCACTAGTATGATATTTAAGAGGTAAGACTTACATTTAAGAATAATTAAATTTCTCTAATTATTTTACTAATGTGTTTCTCCTAATAATGATATCTTTGCCCCTTTTTTTAATTTTCTAACTCATGGTATCCGACCATTTTGCATGCGTTTAGACTATTCTATCAGATATCTGCTACCTTTCAGCAACAGAAATATCGAATAATTAATCTATTATCAAAGCTTAAGTAAATAAGAATAAGAGACCTAGATCTTCTTGGTTTAATTTGAACCCTTATCTTCTAGATTTTCAAGGTACTATGAATCAATCGAAAAAGTACTCGTTAAAAATATATCTGATAAACTTCTCATAGGAAATTTGATTAATTTTTAGTAATATTATCACTCACTTTATTGACTGATAGATCACGCCTCGATGAATCAAATTTTGTGGCATTTTGCACAAGCAAGTGAGTGACAAATTGAGTGTTTTCTAATTCAAAATCATGATTAATTTTGTTCCATTATTGATAAATTAATAACCTTTAAAACATGTGCATTAACCAATGATGATTGCGCACAATGCCCGCATGCATAGCTGGTTCTTGTTCATTTGCTTTCTTTAGAAATAAAAGGAAGAACCTTTACTTGGAAAATCTACAAAAACATTTTAACAAAATAATAATAATAATAATAATAATAATAATAATAATAATAGGATATTATTTATTCAACTAATTTGATAATTATGATAAAATTAATTATGTCAGTAACTCTGAGTACAAATTAAAATATTTTTTTTTGCCATTTTACGTAACGTAATTTAATTTCGCACAAAATTAAAGAAGTTAGTATTGTTGGAGAGGAAATTTGGAACATTTCATAAAAAGTTAACCGACGTAGAAACATGATATCAAATTAAAAATCTTTCTTTATTTTATCGGTTGGATTAACCAGTGTCCTTATATGTAAGGCCCTTTCGCGAAAGAGATCATATTTAAAAATTCTAAAAAATTTAAAAATTTTGAAATTTGTGCAAATTGCATACAATATAATATTATTAATTGATTTAATTGCATCAAACATTTTGAAATCATATTAAATCAAAAGCTATTCATAACCATCATTAACCAATCCAAACAAGAATTTGAGTCTATAGGATGTAGTTGTCCATTCTTTTGTTATTCGACGCCCAATCAAAGAACAAATATTTTATTCTGTTTCATTTTATACCATATTTTTCGCTTTTTAAAAGTTAATTTGAGTATTTTTTAAAGTTAAGTTAGATAATATAAATTTAATATTTTAAGATTAAAATTTAAAACTTCATGAAAAGTACTGTAGGTTGTAATTTTTCTCATAATGATAAAAAAGACATGTTAAAATATTGACGAAAGTTCGTATAATTTGAATCTCGAAAAACGAAAAATGTCACATAAATTAGGACAAAGAGAGTACTCCCTCTCTCCCAAAATAAGTGTCCCTTTGACCAAAAAAAAATTGTCTAAAAAGAATTGTCGCTTTAGAAATTCAAGACCAAAAATAGTAATAAAGAAAAATTATAATTGTGGTGTCCGGGCCAGCTTTCTCGCATCCTGACTAATTCTACGGGATACCTACCACCTCCCATTCAAGTACTAGGTAACTCTATCTAATAAAGCTAGGTCAAATGGAAAGAAATAACCTATTTTTTTTTTGGTCCTTGTTGGAATTTGAACATGAGACCTCATGATTCTTAACTCACTTCATTTACCGTTAAGTCGCACCCTTGGGTGCACAAAATAATAAAACTTTTTCCAACTTTATTCTTATATTAAAGAATTACTTTTTCTTATTAGTGTTCAATTCTTTAAAAAAAAATCCTATACCTTACATTTATTATTTTTCTTAATAAACGTGAAATTATTAAAGTATTTCTATATAAAAAAGGTTTAGATCTTGGACTTGAATTTGAGCTAATCTTTTTCCAACTGAAAACTGTTGAAATTTTACATATATTTTTTTCTTAGTTTGGTAGATGAAAAGGATGTTTGCCAAAAGAAATTTAATTGTTTAATTAATAATAATAATAATATTATAATAATAAATTCAGTATGAAAAATTTGGGAATTGTGAAATTGATGTTGAATATTTTTGTGCCCGCTAATTATGATCACTCTTTTGTTTTTGACTATTTTGTGTTGAGTCATAGATTGAGACCCTTATGCTTTGGCTAGTCATTCAAATATTGGAAGTTTATGTCATGTGCATTAATAATGCAATTTTTTTTAAATTATAATAATTTGAAAAATAAAATAATAATTAATCTATGTTAATTAATTTGTTGCATTCAAATAGAGACCGCATTATCTGCATCATCAGTTCTAGGCGTATATAATATTCTAGAGTTTTTTAATTATAGTTACTTTGTCGAAATCTACTATATATAGATAGTGTCTGATATTTATAATTCTGCTTACGAATTAAAGTTTTTATCTTTTGATATTTCTAGTTCGTGAATAAATCACCCGCCGGATAAAGTAAAATAGTCTATGAAATTCTCCCATTGACTACGTCAACAACAGGACCAAATGAGCTCAAACTCTTCAATTTTATTTTTTTTAAAAACCATTTTCATAGTTTAAGCCACTCCTAGAAAATTCAAAAATAAAAGTTTTAAAAGGATTAATTAGGCCATGTTTGGCCCAATTACATATCTACACATCACCAGAGAAAAGATGAATGGAATTAGTGAAGTATTCTGTGGCTAAATAATAAAAATTTAATCGCTAATTTTATCTAACGATAAGTTAGCGATGATAATATATCAAAATATTTAATTAGTTATGTATTATTTAGCAACAAAGTCAATAGCTAATTTTTATTATTATTATTATTTTGTGGTGAGATGACTTTATATTTTATGAACTAAAAGATGTAAAATAATTTTTACACTCTTAAATTAAGTTTACCTGCAATAATTGATGTCTCTTCAAATCAAATATGATATGATAATTTGAAAAAATAGAGGAATAACTGGTTAATTGCACAAATAATATAAAACTCGTTGTTCCTGATTTTCATATAGTTGAATCCTCTGGAATCCTTTTTAGAAATAGAGAAAAATTTGTAAATAACCACGTTAGCCCCTATTTTCTTACAAAAAAAAAAAAAGAGCAAAATTTTGTTATATTTCAAAAACATATAGCAACATTTTGATTTCAAAACATAGCAGAATATATATGTATATCTGTACGTATATAATATCTTATTCTAACTGAAAATCGCACAGATACAATATCTGATTATAATTGTATATATATGTATATATGACCAATTGTATGCGTGGGCAGTAACATTTAGTTAAGGTTTTTAAAATACACTAATATATAAATATATATAAGTTATAAAATTGCATAATCGCGCTATATTATGGAATTTTTTTTTCTAAATATCATTATATATAAAGAGTAATATGTAAACCGAAATCATTTATTCAAATAATATTTTCCTTATAAATATTTTTTTTATATACACTATCAATATATATAACTTACGGCTCTATTTACCACTACGATCGCTGTTAATGAATTAGTTATGTACCATAATCACAAAATGTAATATTTAAACTTTAGTTGGCTGAAATTAGATTTTATCGTTTAGTTGTTGAACTAAACTTGCTACTCTAATTATACTTAATATATTTAATTAAATATAATTAAATTCCAACTCCACCAAACCTCACCAATGTCACTTCAGTTAGAGATGTGCGTTTAACTGAATTTCCCCCCAACAAAACTATAAAGTCCTTCAAAGTCAAAGAGATTTAAGGAAAAAAAAAAAGATCCTTAACTAATTCCAATGCTAGTATGTACGTATCTAAAAAATTTTTTTATTTATATTGAATATTTACGTCAAATCAATAAATAAAATGTATTTTTTTTATATACTACGTATATTATATATTAATTAAAGATTGTTGTAAAATTTTAAATTTCGAATTTGTCTTTTAAGAGCAGATTTAGAGTGTCGTCTATGGGTTTATTTGAGCTTAATAACTTTTATTCAAATCTTGTGTGTATGTATATTTTAAAAATTATTAAATATTTATAATATTTGATTGTGGACTCAATTATTACTATATTAACTTGAAATTATTGTGTAGATCGACAAATATCTGAATCTGAATCTTCTTTTTAGAGACAAATAAGTATCATTTATGAGTTCTCACGACCTAAATAGATTTGTTCTAAACTATGCATAAATAAATTCATTAAATATTTATAATATTTAATCATAAATTTAATTATTATTATATATTAATTTAAAATTTTATTAAAATTTATAAACTTTAAATTCTAAATTTATTCGAATGGCTGTGTTTTCTCCTTTGACTGGTCAACTACTTAGGGGCTAGGGCAAACATTTGCCTCTTTTTAGGGGGTGCCTCTTCATATATATTACTTTTTTCAAAAATAAAAAAATATATATATATAAACACTTTTAGTGGCATGACATCCTCAACTAGCACAAGTTCCTATAGTTGAATTTGGTAGTCCAATTTCAAAGTGGGACACCAAAGTATATCCACATGAAAGCTACATCATATGATTAAAAAAATCTCTTTTCAATATATATATATATATATATATATATATATATATATATTTATTGTTTTTTAAAAAAAAAAATGTAAAAGTTGATGACAAAAACTATGTTTTTGGGTTGGTTAGGGTTTGCACAAATAGATCACAATAGTAATATAAATAAATAAACCATTAGTAATATATAGTACTATAGTACACATATTTTGAAGATTAGTTGAAAATGTGATGTAATCTTTCTTTACATATCTAAGAAATTTATATACATGGTGCTTTAGATGAAATTTGTACTCTTTATATTAAAGAGTACAAAACCATGCAGGTTTTTTTAGTGTAGTAGCTGAATTTTTATTTTATTTTTATGATTTTGGAATTTTTTTTTTATGATTTTGCATTTTTTTTCTTTTTTATTTTTGAGCATAAAAATATTTGGCGGAAAATTTGGGTCGATTAGCATACATGGCTTCTTTCGAATCAAGTAGTTTTAACTTAGACACTAAATATAAGTACAAATTATAGATTCCAAACTAGTAAATTAAATGAGTTTTGTTAAAAATCCTTACTCGAATTTATAATATTCAAATCCTGAATTCATTTCTAGCAAAAATAACTTACTAACACTTTTTCTACATGCAGTGCAAAAAAAATTAAACTATGAATATTTTTTTGTTTGGAAGGGGGAGGGTTTCATCCACCGTTAAATATTCATAGTAAAACTCGAATTAATCTTAATCATACATCGCAAGACTATTATAGTGGGAGCGCTCCGAACTAAGAATAAACTTATAATAATAATAACATGTTTGAACACAAATTAATTTGGTAGGGAGTTTTTTGACTTTTTATGAAGTTGTGTTTTCAAAAATAGACAAACCTTTGTTATGTGTGAAGATCGTGGGGTTCTTGGCAACTTGAACTTCTCACTTTTTATTAATTTAATATTTTGGAAATAATCATTTTATTTGTTTTATGAACAAAGCAAATGACATATTTATCCTTACAATATAAGTCGATGCGTTTCACAATTATGCAGAGAATGATGACGATCAGATAGAAATGATTTGAACTGTGAGTAATTCAACAAAATAATTAAGTTGCATATATACGAAGTCGTAACAATCTATTATAACTTGTATTCTTTTTCTCTTTTTGGTTTGTAGCTTTGAAATTATAATGATTTGACAAAATCTGTGAGTAAATCAACATGACAGCTAGGTTAAATATAGCGTGAAGTCATATCCGTCTTTCAACACTTGCATGTTACAGTTCACCTGGTTTTGGTTCCACTTGTCAGCGTCTCTTTATCCCACAAGTTATAAAAGCTGTCAAAATTTTCTCAGTTCTTACCCAATCTTACCAAATAAGTAAATCATAGTTCAAAAACACGATATCAAAATATCTTAAGACACCACATTGATAAATTGCGTATTTCATGTTCCTAATTTTATAAATAAATGTTTGCGATTTCAAACTTTCAAATACATATATTTTTATAAAAATCCACTAGTCAACAATAGTACTAACTAGTTATACTTTAATAAAATCCTTTCACAAGGTACGAACAATCTCTTCACGACGAGCATAATTTTTTTTCTTTTTTTTTTTTGCAAATTTTTACAAAATATAAACTTATAAGTCACGTTTTACACTTAAAAATCCTGCTTTTTGAAGAATTTGATATTTGAAATCATGATTCTAAATCGCATGTCCAAACGCCTACCTAATCTTAAAAAGAATAAAACCATCACACTTAAAACGATCAGTTTCGCAAAAATAATTAAAAATGAATATCGACCCAATAATATTTCTTCGGGGCAAATCACCCAAGGGAAGGCAAGCCCAAGCCCATCCCTTGTTGGACTGTTTAGCCCATTCTCTAATTTACCAAAATATTGACAACTTCTCCAAGAAATAAATCAAGTTACTATGAAATTAAAAATTGATTCCAAAAGAATAAAGTGACTATGAAATAAACTGCTATTCAATTTTTTGATAGCTATAAAACAGTTTTTTACTTGAGCCAAGCGTCTATCGAAAACAGTCTTTCTATCTTCCAAAATAAGAGTAAGATCTGCGTACAAACTATCCTCTCTGAATCCCACTTATAAAATTACATTGGATATGTTATTATTGTTATAAAATGGCCATAAAATATGTTTCATGTAAAACTTTATCCATATTTGTTGTATTTTTTGAATTCCCAAAATTTAGCATGCATGTCCATATCATATATAATGTTGAGTTCCAACTATTCGGTAACACTTATCTAATCTTCGACATAAAATTACACGTTTTGTCCTTTAAATAAGTTGATCTCTAATTTTTGTCTTTTAAATGGACTGGTCTTTATTTTTTGCTCTTTACCAATCGAACTTATGTCTAGTGGGTATAAGTTCTTTAGAAACAGAAGTCATGCCCGAGCATAACATATGGGATATTATGATGCGAAAATATTATCTGTTAAGAAAGACATTAATTAAAGACCATCACAAAATAGGAGCAAAGATACAAATGATCCCGATGAATACATTGCAGGATTTGCTGTTCAAACGAGTTTTTCTTTAATTTTTTTCATTCAAATAGTCTGGTATTTAATTTTTAATCCTAGAAATCGAACTTATGCATAGCAAGGAATAAGTTATTTAAGAACACGAGACATAAATTGATAGACCAACACAAAATAGGAGAAAAAGTGTAAGTGACCCAATTTTTCTATGATCTATGTCTGCTGATGCATTAAGCCCACAAGAATATGTGTTGGGCCAATTTATCTTTTAAGGGCCGAAGTTTCAATAATCAAAGCCCATCCATTGGTCCATAGGCTTTCCTAGAGTAAATAATAAAAAATATAGTCCTCAACCTTTTGCGTAATTCTGATTAGGTCCTCAATGTTTAAACCAAACGACAGAATTGTACCTACTAAATTTTTGAACAAGTCCCTGAAATTACACAATTAGAGAAATGTTTAGTGCGTAAAAGATTGTATGTGAAACTAAGGTGTGTCAAAGAGATCTCGATGCAAGTTGAAGTGTCGAAATATGTATTAAGCTTATGTAAAAATTTAGGTGTCACAAACCTTTTTTATAGCGTCATTGTTTGTCTAGATGCGGGGGTTTGTGGTTTAGTTTGAATCGATTTTTGATCAAAATCAAAACCAAACCAATTTAGTCAGTTTTAAAATTTTTAAAACTAAATCAAACCAAATAAAATAAAAACCATCGGTTTGGTTTGGTTTGGTTCGATTTTTCGATTTATAACTAACTAACGATAAATTGATAATAGTAAAACAATAGAGAACATTAAGACTCAACAAATTTATCTTTACTATCTCAAGATGAATATTGTATATGAATCTTCTATTATTTTTTAACACTATTCCAAAGTTTTAGCATGTTTAAGTTGCATAACTATAGAAGTTCTTCCATTTCACATGTCTAATATTCACACAGAAACAATATATAACTTTAAATATAATGGTCAACCCTTCAAAAATCAAAGGGGCTAACGATTGGAGAGTAGATAGTTAGGCAAAATAACTAAAAATCGGCAATACGTCATACCATATATAGACAATTAGACTTAGAGTGTTGGGATTAGACATATTTTTTTAAGAAATAAAATATAAAAGTATTGTAGTTCATGTGAAATAAGCATATTAAAATCAATTGATGATTAGAAGGTAATATTATTTATGATTATTTACAAAAAAAACTAATATCATATATTCAAATAATTATAAAATTTATGTATAATATTTATTGATTGGTTATTTCTTCGGATTTTTTAGTAGAACCAAAACCAAACCAAACCAATCCAAATCAAATGTCGATTTTTTAATCGGTTTGCGATTTGGTTAGATTTTTCACCAAACCGTGAACACCCGTAATCTAGAATAACGAACATATTAAATAAATAACATAACATGAAAAAAAAAGAAGCAATTTTATAAAAAATTTGACCGTTATAATAAAGCATTAATGTAGAGGAAAATTGTTAACGAGAAATTTGATTGTATACCAAAATTAAGACAAGTTTAATACGCATATATGCTAAGATTTTTAAGTACTACAATTTTGAAAGAAGTCTTTGTAATTGTATACAAATTCTTCTTTCTTAATAAACCCAAGATAATGAAAAGCAATTACATATTACTAATTCTTCAATTCACTATGATTTTCCAAGAACTTAATCAAATTTTCTATATAATTATCATGAAGCTCTTTGTTATTAAATATGGAACTCATTTCTTTTGCTTTTTCTCGAATTATCTTTCCATTATTTTCCACCATTACAAAATTCACTGTGTTAAGAACCCGCCAACAGATTCATGACTCAGTATCTTCAACTGAGGTGCCCAGCTCTTCCATACTATGCCTCGACCTTTAGTTCTTTCCTCGAAACCATCCGGTAGCTCAATCGGGTCAGTATTTCCCGACCCGGATGGCTTTCTCAAGACCCAAAAGAACGGTGATCCCGATAACTCCAACCCATGAGCCAACTCGTTGATCTCGCTCGGACCAACTGTCACTTCACTTCCTAGTGCTACATAAACAACTGAACCCTTCGGCTTCTCATCTAACCATTCTTTGATGGAAAACAAAGATTCATTTTTTTCATTGTTGCTATTTTCCACTACTATAGGCGGCATCAAGCCCGTGGGAAGCACGGGTATATGATGCAGATCCTCTAGTAACTTCAACCACTGACCTTCGAACTCATTACAGTGACGAATAATAATTGCATCTGCTCCTTTAATCGTGACACCATTACGATAGAGGTCTGTAACGCCGGAAACATTCTTCTGGCTGGATCCCACCAACCACCGCGCCTCGTGGCGGCGATACGATGCCTTTGTTTCAAATGGGACCCATCTTGGTGGAACCAAAAATTCCTCCAACTTTGGTGGTGAAGTACAATTGTTGGTGTTGATCATGTTCTCAAAGGAACCAAGGAAGGAAAGGAACCAAGCATTGATTATACTATAGAAAATTCTTGATATACCTAATCTTGTGGAAATTGGAGCCAACCAATATTGTGCAAAATCTTGAATAATCCAATCAGGGGAATTTATTTCCAAGAAATTAGTCACCTCTTTTTCCATACCATCCATTGCTTTCTTGAGATAAATAATTTCTTCTGTTTTTACATCCATAGTGGCCTCTGCATCTTTTGGTAATCCATCAATTTTGGGAAGTGGGATTTTCACAAAAGTTATGGAATTGGAAAATTGAGAGTGAAGTTTTGGGAGGCGATCAATGTTTCTTGGAGTTGAAATAAAAGAAATCTTATGACCCTTTTGAGCAATGAATTTGGAAAGTTCAAGAAATGGGATAATATGACCAAAAGCTAGCCATGGAAACATAACTATGTGAAGCTTTTTAGTACTATTATTTTCATTTCCATTATTGGCTATGAATTTGACAAGTTGAGTTTCCATGGCTTACACAATTTGATTTTGTTTTTGCTTCTCTCTGCTGTTTTTTCAAGTACTATAAATAATTGTAGTATCTTAGGTTGGCATATGTTTTTTTTTAATAGAAAAATAAATTTTAACTATGTTGATAAAAGAAAGTGGTAGTGATTGAAAGATACTACTTAACAAATCATAGAAGAATCTCTATGTGGTTTTCTTGAGACACATGGTAACACGTTACATTATTTTAATTATTCCTATTCAAAGTCAACTGTCTCGATGAACTTATATTTTTGTAGAATATAGCATGAAGGGTTGGGAGTCGGGGGGTCGAGATGAGGACCAGTAAGGGTGTTTCTGTCTCCGAAAACCAATTTAAATTTATGTCAGAGTGATGAATTACAAAATTCATAAATCTTGTAATTAAGGAGATTTTAATTTAGAGCAATATAGTCACAAGAGGAGAGATTTACTCGTGGTATTCATCGATTTGAAAAAGGTGTATGATAAAGTTCCTAGAGAGGTCCTCTAGATACGTTTGGAGTTTAAAGGTGTACATGTGGCTTATATTAGACAATTAAGAACATGTATGATGGAGCTAAGATTTGGGTTAGAACAGTAAGAGGATACTTAGAACACTTCTTCCGTCATGATGGGGTTGCCTCAAAAATCAACCCTTAGCTTGTTTCTATTTGCCATAATGATGGACGAACTTATTCACCATATTCAAGAAGAGATATCATGGTATATGTTATTTGCTGCTAATATAGTATTGATTGATGAGATGCCCGATGAAGTTAACGATAGACTGAAAATTTGGAGATAGATCCTAGAGTCTAAGGGCTTCAAGCTAATCAGGACTAAAAGAAAATACTTGGAGTGCAAGTTTAGTGATATAATACATGTGGTGGAGGTGGAAATGAAGATCAATACATAAATCATACCCAAAAAAGGAAATTTCAAGTATCTTTGATCCATAATCCAAGGAGAGGGAGAAAATGATGATGATATCGCCACATTGTATGGAGTGGGTGGGTGAAATGGAGGCTTACATCCGAGATACTGGTTCACCAGGTTCACCTACGAAAACCTTGTTACGACTTTTCCTTCTTCTAAATAATAAGGTTCAATGGACTTCTCACAACGTCGTGGGCTGTGAACCGCTCAAATTGCCATGATTCAAATATTTTATCAGATCATTCAATCGGTAGGAGTGATAGATGGTGTCTACAAAGGACGGGAACGTAGTCAATACAATCTGATGACTCGCGCTTACTGGAAATTCCTCATTAAAGATCAATAATTACAATGATCTATCCCCGTCACAATGAAATTTCAAAGATTACCCAGGCCTATAGGCCAAAGCTATAAACTCACTGAATACATCAATGTAGCGCGCGTGCGGTCCAGAATATCTAAGGGCATCACAGACCTATAATTGCCTCAAACTTCCGCGGCCTAAAAGGTCATAGTTTCTCTAAGAATATGACCGCGAAGGGATACCTCCGCATAGTTAGTTAGTAGGCTAAAATATCGTATGTTAATGGAATTAACCAGGCAAATCGCTCCACCAACTAAGAATGGGCATGCACCACCACCAATAGAATCAAGAAAGAGCTCTCAGTCTGTCAATCTTTATTGTGTCTTGCCTTGATAAGTTTCCCTGTGTTGAGCCAAATTATGCCGCAGCCTCCAGTCCTGGTGGTGCCCTTTTAAATCAATTTCTTTAAGTTTCAGTCTTGCTGCTATACTCTCCACCCTCCCCCAGTAATTCAAAAACTTTAATTTCTCATAAGGTACTGACGGAGTTCTAAAAGCAACATCTGCCGATCCTTGATCAACATTATTTATGGTTGAGACTAGAACAATATCTTATTATGCAGTTGTTCGTTTTTCATAATTCTAAAAATTTCACCTCTAATTATGAAATACGAATGCTCTCGACTATCCCTATTAATCATTTTCCTTATCCTGACGACTTTCTCAAGACCCAAATAACAATAAACTTGATGATTCTAACCCATGAGCTAGCTAGTTGATTTCACTTAAACCGTCACTACTTCCTAGGCTGCATAAACCATGGGCTGATGAAAATCTCTTTTTTCATCGTACTGCTTTCCACTACAGGTGGCAATAACCCCATGAAAAGAACGGGCATATGATGCAGATGCTTCAGTAATTTTAACCATTGACTTTCGAACTTATGACAATAACAAATGATAATAGCGTCTACTTCTTTCATCATGATACCTTTACGATAAAGGTCTGAAACGTTAAAAACATTCTTCGGATCCCACGACCGCCGCGCCTCGTGGAGGCCGTACGCTGCCTTTGTTTCAAATGGGAACCCATCTTGGTGGAACCAAAAGTTCCTCCAACTTTGTTGGTGAAGTACAAGTGTTGGTGTTGATCATGTACTCAATGGAACCAAAGAAGAAATTGAACCAGGCATTGATTATACTATTGTAAATCCTTGATATACCTAATCTTGTTGAAATTGGAGCCAACCAATATTCTGCAAAATCTTGAATAATCCAATCAGGAGATTTATTTAATTTTTTTCCCAAGAAATTAGTCACCTCTTTTTTCTTACCATCCATTTACTTTCTTGAAATAAACAATTTTCTTCTGTTTTTATATGATTATATATCCATAGTGGCCTCTGCATCTTTTGGTAATCCATCAATTTTAGGAAGTGGGATTTTTCACAAAAGTTATGGAATTGGAAAATTCAGAGGGAATTTTTTACTTTATGGCATATTGAAAGAAAAATAGTAATGGTAGTGGTTGAAAGATAATATAATCAAACCATAGAAGAATCTCTATGTGATTTTTTTGAGGCACTTGGTAACACGTAACATTATTTTAATTAGGAATAAAATAATTAAAATCTTGATCAGATCAAAAATATTTATAAATTGGAAAAATTATAAGTTAAGAAAATAATTAACTTATGATTGATTTTGATTTATAAATATTTTTAATATTTATCAAACACATAAATAAATCAAAAATAGTTTAACTAGCTTATAAACTTAATCAAATAGTCGCATATTATCATTTTACCACATATGACTGATTATATTTTAATTATTTATTATCTTTCAATCACTATCAATTGAGTCATTATATGTTATTATCAGGTATATTAAAAAATTACACTATATGTACATAATCATAATTATTTTCTATGCATATATAGTAGATATTGAATCTCTTTATATTTACTTTTTTTATATTTTAAATCTTCTTAATAAAAATTTGGATTCCGCCTCTGGATATTATTATGATACAATCACATTTTATCATACTCAGTAAGGTCTTTCTATCACTGCAATATAAAGGTAAGATCTGCATACACTCTATTCTTTTTGAACTTTATTTGTTGGATTACACAACGTGCGTTGTTATGTAGTAGTAGTAGTAAATGAGATTAATCTTCGTACATTATTGTGTAAAAAAAATTATATCGTATCGATGTAGTTCTAACCAATTAATAGGCCATTAACTGTATTTTGTAGCTTTATATTTAAAGCTAAAATAATATAACATTAGAGTTGAATATTGACTATCACAGCCATGTGAGACTCTAACACCCCCTTTCGCTTTCACATTTTTTCACGCATATAGAATTAAATATTTAAAGCAGGAATAATATAATATTAAAATTTAAAATTAAATAAATCAAGAATAAATATGAGAATCTGACATAATTTTTTCCAATACCAATATATATATTAAATAAACACCCACCACTTTTGTATGGTCTTGTCAGGAATATAATCTCAACACTTTTTCTGTCGGTATGGGTAGATTTTAGCATATGCCAATTATAATTATGATTTTTAAAAAAATGAAAAAGAGATAAATATATTTTTTAATTTTGTAATTTAAATTGAATATATATATTTTTTGTTAAAAAATTATGTGTATATATTTTTATTTCTGATAAATGATATATATTATTTTTTTAATTAATAAATTTATATTTATTGAATTAAAATAATTTTAAAACTGATTTTTTTCAAAAATGTCATGTGACTTTAAAAAATTATCTCACCTATTTTTTATTTTCTAAACTTGACGAAGACCCGATCCAAATAAAAAAAATTCAATCTCTCTTCTACTCAGTCATAAAATAAATTTTAAATCGGGTCTAAATAAAAGAGAGATTGAACTTTTTTTAGTTGGGTTGGGTTTTGAAGGGTAAAAAAATGTATGAGGTAATTAAGCCATGTGACATTTTGAAATTAAAAAATCAGTTTTAGAATTATTTTTTATTTAAAAAAACTCAGTTTGTTAACCGAAATGATAAATCACTATTAAAAAATTACTATTTTTCTTTTGAAATTTCCTACCGAAAAATATTAAGTGGCGATTCCCACCGATATCAGCGGGAAAAGAAAAATAATAGTGTTTTCACATGAAAAAATCATGAAGTTTTCCACCACCTCAATGAAAATCTATTTCCTATCATGTGTTTTTCCATGAATTGGTTCAGTGAGAAATCATGTTTTATAACACAAATTTTTTATTGATTTACGATGAAAAAATCTCTATTTCTAATAGTAAATATGCAGTATTTATTAGATGATAAGGATATATATTAATTATTTGGTAAACAATTAAAATATATATGCATAACTCTTTTCACTGAGGATATATGGCTTTTAAATCGCAAAGTTACAAGCTATATTTGTCCCTATTCCCAAAAACATATACCAACATAAGATGCCACAAGTATTTATAGTACTTGAAAAAACAGCAGAGAGGAGCAAAAACAAAATCAAATTGTGTAAAGCCATGGAAACTCAACTTGTCAAATCCATAGCCAATAATGGAGATGAAAACAATAGTACTAAAAAGCTTCACATAGTTATGTTTCCATGGCTAGCTTTTGGTCATATTATCCCATTTCTTGAACTTTCCAAATTCATTGCTCAAAAGGGTCATAAAATTTCTTTTATTTCAACTCCAAGAAACATTGATCGTCTCCCAAAAATTCCCTCTCAATTTTCCAATTCCATAACTTTTGTAAAAATCCCACTTCCCAAAATTGATGGATTACCAAAAGATGCAGAGGCCACTATGGATATAAAGACAGAAGAAATTATTTATCTCAAGAAAGCAATGGATGGTATGGAAAAAGAGGTGACTAATTTCTTGGAAATAAATTCCCCTGATTGGATTATTCAAGATTTTGCACAATATTGGTTGGCTCCAATTTCCACAAGATTAGGTATATCAAGAATTTTCTATAGTATAATCAATGCTTGGTTCCTTTCCTTCCTTGGTTCCTTTGAGAACATGATCAACACCAACAATTGTACTTCACCACCAAAGTTGGAGGAATTTTTGGTTCCACCAAGATGGGTCCCATTTGAAACAAAGGCATCGTATCGCCGCCACGAGGCGCGGTGGTTGGTGGGATCCAGCCAGAAGAATGTTTCCGGCGTTACGGACCTCTACCGTAATGGTGTCACGATTAAAGGAGCAGATGCAATTATTATTCGTCACTGTAATGAGTTCGAATGTCAGTGGTTGAAGTTACTAGAAGATCTGCATCATATACCCGTGCTTCCCACGGGCTTGATGCCGCCTATAGTAGTGGAAAATAGCAGCAATGAAAAAAATGAATCTTGGTTTTCGATCAAAGAATGGTTAGATGAGAAGCCGAAGGGTTCAGTTGTTTATGTAGCACTAGGAAGTGAAGTGACAGTTGGTCCGAGCGGGATCAACGAATTGGCTCACGGGTTGGAGTTATCGGGATCACCGTTCTTTTGGGTTTTGAGAAAGCCATCCGAATCAGGAAATACTGATCCGATTGAGCTACCGGATGGTTTCGAGGAAAGAACTAAAGGTCGAGGCATAGTATGGAAGAGCTGGGCACCTCAATTGAAGATACTGAGTCACAAATCTATTGGCGGGTTCTTAACTCATTGCGGATGGAGCTCGATTATAGAAGGGCTTATGTTTGGTCATCCATTGATTATGTTACCTTTTTTGGTTGATCAAGGACTGAATGCTAGAATTCTAGAGGATAAAAGGGTTGGTATAGAAGTACCAAGAAATGAAGAGGATGGATCCTACATGAGTGACTCAGTGGCCAACACAGTGAATCTAGTAATGGTGAAAAATGATGGAAAGATAATTCGAGAAAAAGCAAAAGAAATGAGTTCCATATTTAATAACAAAGAGCTTCATGATAAGTATATAGAAAATTTGATTAAGTTCTTGGAAAATTATAGGAAATGAAAGAATTAATAGACATAATATTTTAGATTTTTATGTAAGACAAAATAAATAAAGTGCTCCATTTAGTGAAATCTTCACTACCTTCTATTTTCAATGATTCGATGTTTAGTTTTTTTGTAGACCAAACACATCTACAGCTCCTTTAGTTTGTGCTTAAATTTTATTTTTACATCTCATTTCAATTATATTTTATTTTAATTCCTCAACTTCATTTTTTATATACCATTTAAATACAAAATGCTGAGTAGATTTTTAGGCGTGTGATAACTCCTTTTAATAATAATATTTATTTATGTTATAAAATAATTAAAAAAAATAAAAATATTATGGAGAAAGAGAGAAGGAGAGAAATCCTTATTTCTCTTGATATAAAATAGGAGAACCCCTCTATTCATAGGGATAATTTTTATAAAATTTTTCTCAAAAAGATAGACTTTCATTATAATATAAACACACATATTCAGTACAATACAAATATATTTATAGACATTCACTATAATACAAATACATTTATAACAATGTATTTCCTTTATCTTCTCATCTACCTCATTTATTTTTTCATATACTTTACTATTATATATATTTTCTCTGTCTACTCTCCTTTATTATTTAACTCTTTCCGAGCTAAATATATATTTTTCAAGTGAAATAATATCTCAAAAAATAAACTTTTTTTATAATGGAGTGGACATTTGTTCCTCTCCCATGAGTTAGATTTATACTGACATGAAAAGAAAAGGGCAAAGAAAGAATATTGTCAAAAGATTCATGGTGCATTTAAAAATTTAAAATCTAACTTTTTATATAAAAAAAATATATCGCGAAATTCTTGAAAAACAAAAATAAAAAACTATAAAGTATGACTAAATGAATTTAGTTACCAACAACAATTAGTTCCTTTCCTATGACTATCAAAAACCTTAACTATTAGATGTAGCATAAACACAAAATATATATATAAAGAATTCAGTAAGTTCTTTTGTCACCAAGACATTACCTTGAACACTTCGAGCAATAATTCAAGAATGAATTGAATATGGGAATTCAAGAAAGCTACCATATAATGCTTTCTTCATATTCTTTTTATTGCTAACCTTTTTTGCATAGTTGGACCTAATTAATTATCTGCTTTGATTCCATAATTGAAAAGGAGAAGACATTAGAATAAAGTTAAATTTTGTATAATTAAATTAATTAGATCTTTTTTGAAAGTTGTAAAGGTACTTAAGACATAATACTAATAAAATTGCATAAAATATTGAGACATCTCAAGATGAAAAAATCTATCACATAAATTGAAACGGATGAATTATATGTCTTTAAAAGTATAAATAGATGAACATTATTTGTCATGTCAATAATTATGAAATTAAGTATCATGTCCAACAACAACAACAACAATATATTCAGTGTAATTTCATATATAGAATCTGTCGAGAATAATGCGTACATAGTCTTATTCTGCCTAAAAAAAATAGAGAGATTGTTTCTAATAAATACTCGAACTGAAGTAATCCTTACAAAGGCATAGTTCTATTCTTATGAAGATGCTCAATGAAATCATCTATATATTTATCACTTAAATCTCTATTTCCAAATATTTTTCTCATTTCATTTGCTTTCTCCCAATAAATTTTTCCCTTCTTATCATTCATCACCAATTTGAGTGACTCAGCCACTGAGTTCTGAGTCAAAGTTCCATCATTTTCGTTTCTTGGAATTTCTAATCCCAACTTTTTTTCTTCCAGACCTCTTGCATTTAGTGCTTGATCTCCCAAAAATGGCAACATAACAAGTGGTTTTCCAAATTGAAGCCCTTCAATAATCGAACCCCAACCACAATGAGTCAAGAACACGCCAATAGAGTCATGTTCGAGTATCCTGAGTTGTGGGGCCCACGTACTCGTCCAGACTATCCCCTGATTTTTAGTACGTTCCTCGAAACCTTCTGGCAATTTTAACGATAGGAAATCGTGTTGGTTCCTCAGAGTCCAGAAAAACGGCAACCCTGATAGCTCCAGACCATGAGCTAGCTCGGTGAGTTCATCTTGACTCGGAGTTGCCTCCGTTCCTAGTGCTACGTAGACAACAGATTTTTCACGTTGCATGGCTAACCAATTACTAATGAAACCCCATGCATCGTCGTCTTTGTCACCTTCTGTATCTTGTACTGAAGGTGGCAACAGTCCAACGGACACGATAGGTTTCTGATGAAGCTTGGGAAGAAGATCTAACCACTCTCTCTCTAACTCGTCGCAACTCCGGATTAGAAACACGTCACAACCGGAGACTGATGACCCGAACCGATACCAATCGGAAACACCTGAAACGTTTTCTTGTCCATGACCAAAAAACCTGTTGGAAATTAATTTAAATAAAATTAAAATGAAAAATAAGAACACAAAAAATAAAAACTAATAAAATAAATATAAAACTGAAAATTAACTTGGTATTTGAACATGTATATAGCGGCGGATTTAAGATTTTCCCCGAGTATTGAACTTTGGACGTTGGGGTGCATTTAGAATGTCTTGAATCCCTGAACTAACTTTTTTCACGTTGTTTAGCGGATTCAAATTTATATAGAAGGAAGACTCAAAAACACATCAAAAATATCTTGATTTTTCGAGTTTCATATATATGAACTATCAGGTGCGTAGGTTTTCTAACTGAACTACCGCCAACTATTTATAATCATAACACATATATTTCAACAATACCTCTTTATTTCATAGAGACGGTACGTAATATTGGACGGAAAAGGGATCCATTTTGGCGGAACGGTGAAATCCTCCGGATTGGTCCGTTGAAGACTACCGTCGATCATGTCATTCACCGGACCGAAAAATACACCAGACCATGCATTAAACGTGCTAAAGAAAGCACGCGAAATTCCAAGTCTACCCGCGATTGGGGGCAACCAATAAGGGGTAAAATCGTAAATGATCCAATCGGGGACAGAGTCTTCGAGGAACTGAGTCAACTCGGGTTCGAGTCCATCAAAGGCTTTCTTGAGGTATTGAACCTTGTCAATTGGTACATCCTTTGTGGACTCTGCGAACTCTGGTAGACCATTGGTTAAAGGTAGAGAAAGATTTACGAAATTTATGGAGTAATTTAACTTTCGAGAAAGTTTTGGGAGTCGATCGATGTTTCTAGAAGTCGAGACATAGGAAACTTTGTGACCCTTTCTTGCAATATTTTTGGCAAGTTCAAAAAATGGAATTAAGTGACCAAAAGCTAACCATGGGAATAACACAACATGAAGCTTTTTAGAAGTCTCAGCCATGGTGTATGTGTGTGTGTGTTGAAGTGAAGTGAATTGAATTTGTTGTTTCCATACTTTATTTAACATCATAATTATGTACTAAATTAGTTCAATATTCATGTTTTTTAATTGAGATGATAGTGAAAATTACAACAATAATAATATACTCAGTATAATTTTATAAGCAGGGTCTAGGGAGGATAGTGTGTATGTAGCCTTACGTCTATCTTCCCGAGGTTATTTTTGATAAACCATCAATTTGACTAAACATATCATGATAGTGAAAATTACAACAACAATAATATAGTCAGTGTAATCTCGCAAGTGGGATCTAAGGAGAATAATGTGTACATAGCTTTACTTTTATCTTCACGAGGCTATTTTTGATAAATCCTCGATTCAAATAAATATACCATGATAGTGAAAATTATGTCCTATTATTAAGATATTGTCAATTAAAAGACATGTTACATACGTTATTGATTGATCATTTGTCTAGTTTATTTAACATTAAAACCTTGTATTGGATTAGTTTAATATTCATGTTTTTTTATTGAGATGATGGCGAATACTATGTCCTGTTCTTGTTATAAAAAAATTGTCAATTATTTTCATAAAAGACATGTTACATACATATTAAATTTGTCTAGTTTATTTAACATTTTTATCTTGTATGTGGATTAATAGTTTAATATTCATATTTTTATATTGAGATGATAATGAAAATGATGTCCTATTCTTGTTATAATATTGTCAATTATTTTCATAAAAGACAAGCTACCTGCCTACATTGACTGAATTTGTCTCTTCTATTTGGGTGAAAGAAGGGTATTTAGTAATGTATAAATAATTCTCTACTAAGGATTTCATAATTGTTGTCTTTTCTTTTCTTTATATTCATATATGTTGTTTTCTCCATTTGTCATAATTTGGAAGAAACCTAATTCAATTTCACATCTTATCTTAATGATGTATTTAAATTTATTAATCTGACTAATTTAAATTTAAATCATAGTCGTATTGTGTAAAATTTATAAACTTATTCATTTTGAAATAATCTCATACATATATCTAATTTTTGTATATAAATCAAAATATTTATGATTGAAATTCAATTATTTTATTAGGTGAATAATAAAAGCAACAATTATTAATCACTTTCCATATACATCTACCAAAGATTTGAAAATTGAAAGGCCAATTGTGGAGATACCCAATATAGAATTATTATCATATGTTTACGTGTTTCAATGAGAAGAGTTTATAATTGTATTTTAAGAAATTATCAATATATTTTATCCTAATTAAATGCGAAAATACAACCTCAACAATAATAATATAAACAATCGCTACATAATAATTTTTATATTGTTATATATTAAATTTGTTTATCTCGGAGACGATTCTTACATGCAAACTTTGCATATTGGTGGAGATAATTAATATTTAATAAAATAATTAAAATATATGTAAATTACCTCGATATTACAATCATTGAAAGGTGCATGCAAATCCTAAGTTTATTCCTCTCATTTCATGTTATAATTTTTTATAATTTTATGAACAAAATTACTCAATATATATATCGATGTGAAAAAATTGATACCGGATAAAATAATCGAGAACAAATTAACCTCACATCAATATTATTATTCAAAAAATAATGCAAACCAATACCTTTTTCATGTTATAATCTTTTTATAATTTTGAAGATAACTTATTAAATTCTCCACGTAATTATTTTGTCTTTTCTTGTCACAAAAAAGATTTTTCACCTCTTTAACTTTTTCCCGGTAAATCTCCCCTTTCTCTTTGGCGAGTACCAAACTCAGTGACTCAGCTACTGAATCACGAGTGAACGACCCGTCCCGATCATCTCTCGGGACGGAATACCCCATCTTCTTCTCCTCCAAGAGCCTTGCATTTATCCCTTGATCAGCCAGAAATGTTAACAGAACCAATGGCTTCTCGAATTGTATTGCTTCAACTACGGAACTCCATCCAGAATGAGTTAAAAATCCACCCACTGAGTCGTGACTCAGTATCTTGAGTTGTGGTGCCCAACTCGCGCACACAATTCCTCTTCCCTTTGTTCGATCTTCGAATCCTTCTGGTAATTGAATCAATTCATCGTCGGATTCCCCTCTTTTAGTTCTTAAAACCCAGAAAAATGGCAACCCAGAAAGCTCTAATCCGAGTGAAATCTCAGTGAGTTCGTTTTGACTCGGTTTTGCTTCGCTGCCAAACGCAACGTAAATCACTTTCCCCTGTTCTTGCTTGTCAAGCCATGATTTTATCTCTCTCCACGCGTCGATTTTCGTGGTGTCGTCTTCGTACGACGTCGTCGGAAGTTGGCCCACCGGAAAAACGGGTTTCCGATGAATATCTGCGACAACTTTCAACCATTCTGGTTCAAATTCTGAACAGCTCCTCACAAGCAAAAAATCAGAGAGTTCAAGAACTTTATATATACGAAAAATATCAGAAACGTTCTCTTCGTCGCCCTTCATGGAAGCTTCGAAGATTCGCGAAATTTCAAACAGCTTGAAAGCAACGGTGGTTTTAAACGGCACCCATTTTGGGGCAATGGTGTATTCTTCCGGCGTCTTCCGGATTTCATAGTTGTTGTTCAATCCCGACACAGGTCCGGTGAAACCCAGAGCCGCGGCGTTGAATATGCTGAAGTAGGCCGTCGGAATGTTGAATTTTGAAGCAATTGAAGGAAGCCAGTAAGAAGCAAAATCGAAGAGTATAAAATCAGGAGCTGAATCTTCGAGAAACTTAGCCATGGGTTGTTCCAGTCCATCTTGAGCAATTTTAAGGTACTTTACTTGTTCATAAGGTACATCAATGGTGGCTTCTGCATTTTCCGGTAGCTTTTCGACGTGGGGCAGAGGAATTTTGACGAAATTCAAGAAGGGGACCAGATTTGGGGGGAGCTTTGGAAGACGATCAATGTTTCTTGGAGTAGAAATGAATGAAACTTTGTGACCCTTTTGAGCTATGAGCTTTGAGAGCTCCAAATATGGAATCATATGTCCAAAAGCTAGCCATGGAAACACTGCAATATGCAGCTTTTTGCTGTTTTCCGCCATTTTTGTGCGTTTAGAGAAATTGAAGGTGGTGAAACTATAAATAAGATTTAATCCTCATGTATTTTTATTACTCTTTGTGACCTTTTTTGGAGTGTGGTTACTCATGAGTTAATATGATATAGTTATTAAAAGTATTATGTTTATTTTAATTAGAGTAAATACATAAAAAGAAATTAAATTTATCTACAAAATTTATTTTAACTATTTAACTTTATGAAATTTAAATACCTCTCTTAATAACTTTAAATTGAATTTTAATCAATTCTCCCTTGCCCACACCAAGTCAAGGCGGGGTGTTGTTGAGTCACGCGCGTTCTTAGAAAGACACGTATTTATGAGTAATTTTTAAATATAAATTATTAGTTATTAAAAACTATTAATATATGATATAGTATGGTTTGATTTCATGGTTAGATAATTATGAAAAGTCTTACTTTATTAAATTATAAATTTGGTGTAATCCCATTATTTTCTAATTTTTCTTTTTAACTATGCCCTTACTTAATATTACATAATTTTATTTTATCTTTTATTCTATATTATTTAATTCCACCAAAAAATCCTATCCTGTACTATTTTTTTGGTTCAATTCTTTTTTGTATTCAGTCTTCTCTCTTTCTAAGTTTGATTTCTTAAACTTCTAAGTGTGCTTGCTTCTTTGTTGAAATTCGTGTTTACTTATTTTGACAAGTTTTTAATTAATTTTGTTAGAATTTGCATGAATTTAACAACTTAATATATTTACAAGGAATAATTCATAACAAATTAGCAGGAAAAAATTATCTTAAATTATTTTATCAGAAATTACTAGTAAATTTAACATATATAATAATTTAAGACATTTTAATAAACTTACCAGTTATGATACAGTCAAATCAAACAATAAAAATATTATTAAACAACATTAAATGATACAATCTATCCAAACATTGTATTTATATTATAGTACAGTACAATAACATATAATACAGGACCGTACATTATGAAACCTTGGCTAACCACAACTAATAAAAGTATTAAGATAACGATTTCAGAATTTGAATATTTATATAAATATTTAAATATATATTAAAATTAACACGTTTAAATTTAAGTACATATCAGAATTTGGTGGGCGAATGTACTTTCAAAGTATTCCATTCATTCAAATTCATCGTTCTCCGTGCAAAATATAGATTTATATATTAAAATTATAATAAATGCAGAATACAAATTTATAATCATAAATATGTAATAATAATAATATATTTAGCATGATTTTATAAATGAGATCTGCATAGGGAAAGTGTACATAAATTTTACTTCTATTCGGAGGTAGAAAGACTGTTTCCGATAGATAATTGGCTTAATAAATCGTTCGGCAATTATATTACAGTTTTGACAACATTATGTAAGATCTCATCAAAAGACTTGCATTTAGGCGGTTCTTATTTTGTGATTCATGGGCTAACACACATAGAAAATCGTGAAAATTATAAAATTCTCATTTATGTGAAAAATGGTGACGCCGATCAAATAAATTGATAGAGTGCTCGTCACCAGGCCTTCTAGGCTGCGCACAACTAAAACTTGGGGCCGAACGGAGACGGTCAATCAAATCTCGAGAAATCCGTGGGCTAGCATACATTGAAAATCGCGAAAATCGTAAGTTCTCATTTATGCGAAAATGGTGATGCCAATCAAATAAAGTGATAGGGAGCTCGTCACCAGGCCTTGTATGTTGCGCATAGTTTGGGGCAGAACGGAGACGACCGATCAAATTTTGAGAAATCTGTGGGCTAACACACACCGAAAATCATAAAAATCATAAATTCTCATTTATACAGAAAATTGTGATGTCGATCAAATAAAGTGATAGGACGCTCGTCACCAGGCCTTATAAGCTGAGCACAACCAGAATTTTGGGTCAAACGGAGACGGTCAATCAAATCTCGAGAAATTCGTGGGCTAACACATCGAAAAGTTTAAAAGTTAGTAATATGGGCGCACTATGCCAGTGTCGGCAGATCGGCCGACATCGGATGACACATGCTGATCTATGCCGAGACCCAACGCCCCTCGATCATGCACAACGAGCAAAAATTTAAAAGGAAACACCTTCACTTATCCTTATGCCATAAAGATAATGCTAGAGATTGGTGGTGGTAGTGCTGCCTTGCCATGGTTGCTTGCAATGGTGGTGTTGGTTGTGGTGGGTCGCTAATACCAGTTATTAAATTAAAATTATTAATAAAATTGGAAAAGAATGTTGTGATAGAGGTCCTTTTTAAGGAAATTGGCTTCACCAAACCGCCTAACGCCTGTTTGTCATGATAGATCTTGAAAAAATATACAAAATAAAAAAAATTAGGTAAAACGGATAATATATTCCAAAGTTATGATCGTTAAAATAGTGTGCCACTAATGAACTCTTTTTTCCGGCGATTATATTATTACAGTTTTAACATCATTATGTAAAATCTCATCAAAAGACTTGCATTTCGGTAGTTCTTATTTTGTGATCCATGTGCTAACACGCACTGAAAATCGTGAAAATCGTAAATTCTTATTTATGCAAAAAATGGTGATGCCGATCAAATAAAGTGATAGAGCGCTTGTCACCAGGCCTTCTAGGCCGCGCACAGTCAAAATTTGGGGACGAACGGAGACGGTAAATCAAATCTCGAGAAATTCGTGAGCTAACATACACCGAAATTGCAAAAATCGTAAGTTCTCATTTATGAAAAAACGGAGATGCCGATCAAATAAATTGATAGGGCGCTCGACATCAGGCCTTGTAGGCTGCGCTCAGCCAAAATTAGGGGTCAAACGAAGACAGTCAATCAAATCTCGAGATATCCGTGGACTAACATACACCGAAAATCACGAAAATCATAAATTCTCATTTATATGAAAAAATGGTGATGCCGATCAAATAAAGTGATAGGGAGCTCATCATCGGCATTATAGGCTGCGCACAACCAAAATCTGGGGCCGAATGGAGACGAACGATCAAATTTCGAGAAATTCGTGGGCTAACACACACCAAAAATTACAAAAATTATAGTTCTCACTTATGCAAAAAATGGTGATGCCGATAAAATAAAGTGATAGGGCACTCGACACCAGGCCTTGTAGCTACGCACAATCAAAATTTGGAGACGAACGGAGATGACCGATCAAATTTTGAGAAATCCGTGGGCTAACACACATCGGAAGTTGCGAAAATTATAAATTCTCATTTATGCAAAAAATAATGACGCCGATCAAATAAAGTGATAGGAAGCTCGTCAACAGGTCTTGCATACAGCCAAAATTTGGGGTCTAACAGAGACGACCGATCAAATTTTGAGAAATCCGTGGGCTAACACATATCGAAAATTGTAAATTCTCATTTATGCAAAAAATGATGATGCCAATCAAATAAAGTTATAAGGAGCTCATCACCAGGCCTTGTAGGCTGCACACAACCAAAATTTGGGGCCGAACACAGACAGTCAATCAAATCTCGAGAAATCCGTGGGCTAACATACACCGAAAATTGCAAAAATTATAAATTCTCATCTATACGAAAAATGGTGATGCCTATTAAATAAAGTGATATGGAGCTCGTCACCAGGCATTGTAGGCTGCACACAACCAAAATTTAGGGTCGAACGGAAACAACCAATCAAATTTCAAGAATTCAGTGGGCTAAACCATACTGAAAATTACGAAAATCGTAAATTCTCATTTATGCGAAAAATGGTGATGCCGATCAAATAAAGTGATAGAACGCTCATTACCAGGCCTTATAGGTTAAACATAACCAAAATTTGGCGTCGAATAGAAACGACTAATCAAATCTCGAGAAATCTGTGGTTAACCTACATTGAAAATCGTAAAATAGTTATTTATGCGAAAAATAGTGATGCCGATAAAATAAAATGATAGGGAGCTCGACATGAGGCCTTGTAGGCTGTGCATAGATAAAATTTGGGGCCAAACGGAGACGATCGATCATATTTCGAGAAATTCGTGGGCTAACATTCACCGAAAATTGAGAAAATCGTAAATTCTCATTTATGTGAAAAATAGTGATGCGATCAAACGAAATGATAGGGCGCCCTTCACCAGGCCCCGCGGGCTGCGCACAGCCAAAATTTGAGGCCGAACGGAGGTGGTCGATTAAATCTCGAAAAATCCGTGGGCTAACATACATCGAAAATTGCGAAAATTGTAAATTATCATTTATGCAAAAAATAGTGATGCCGATCAAACGAAATGATAGGGAGCCCGTCACCAGGCCACGCAGGCTGCGCACAACCAAAATTTTGGGCCAAACAGAGACGGTCGATCAAATGTCCAGAAATCCGTGGGCTAACATACACCGAAAATTGCGAAAATCATAAATTATCATTTATGCAAAAAATAGTGATGCCGATCAAACGAAATGATAGGGCGCCCGTCACCAGGCCCCGCGGGCTACGCACAGCCAAAATTTGGGGCCAAACGGAGACTGTCGATCACATCTCCAAAAATCCGTGGGCTAACATACACCGAAAATCGAGAAAATCGTAAATTGTCATTTGTTCGAAAAATAGTAATGCCGATCAAACAAAATGACAGGGCGCCCGTCACCAGGCCCCGCAGGCTGCGCACAGCCAAAATTTGGGGCCGAACGGAGGCGGTCGATCAAATCTCCAGAAATCCGTGTGCTAACATTCACCGAAATCCGAGAAAAATCGTAAATTGTCATTTATTCGAAAAATAGTGATGCCGATCAAACGAAATGATAGGGCGCCCGTCACCAGGCCCCGCGGGCTGCCCACAGCCAAAATTTGGGGCCGAACGGAGGCGGTCGATTGAATATCGAAAAATCCATGTGCTAACATTCACCGAAAACCGAGAAAATCGTAAATTCTCATTTATACAAAAAATAGTAATGCCGATCAAATGAAATGATAGGGCGCCCGTCACCAGGCCCCGCGGGCTGCGCACGGCCAAGATTTGGGGTCGAACGGAGGCGGTCGATCAAATATTCAGAAATCCGTAGGCTAACATACACCGAAAATCGAGAAAATCGTAAATTCTCATTTATGAGAAAAATAGTGATGCCGATCAAATGAAATGATAGGGCGCCCTTCACCAGGCCCCGCGGGCTGCGCACAGCCAAAATTTGGGGCCGAACGGAGGCGGTCGATTAAATCTCGAAAAATTCGTGGGCTAACATACACCGAAAATTGAGAAAATCGTAAATTCTCATTTATGAGAAAAATAGTGATGCCGATCAAATGAAATGATAGGGCGCCCGTCACCAGGCCCCGCGGTCTGCGCACAACCAACCATTGGGGCCGAACGGAGGCGGTCGGTTGAATCTCAAAAAATCCGTAGGCTAACATACACCGAAAATTGCAAAAATTGTAAATTCTCATTTATGCAAAAAATAGTGATGCAGATCAAATGAAATGATAGGGCGCCCGTCACCAGGCCCCGCAGGCTGCGCACAGCCAAAATTTGCGGCCAAACGGAGACGGTCGATCAAATCTCCAGAAATCCGTGGGCTAACATACACCGAAAATTGAGAAAATCATAAATTCTCATTTATGCGAAAAATAGTGATGCCGATCAAACGAAATGATAGGGCGCCCGTCTCCAGGCCCCGCGATCTGCGGACAACCAACCTTTGGGGCCGAACGGAGGCGATCGATTGAATCTCGAAAAATTCGTGGGCTAACATACACCGAAAATTACAAAAATCGTAAATTCTCATTTATGCAAAAAATAGTGATGCCGATCAAACGAAATGATAGGGCGCCCGTCACCAGGCCACGCGGGATGCGCACAGCCAAAATTGGGGGCCGAACGGAGGCGGTCGATCAAATCTCCAGAAATCGATGGGCTAACATACATCAAAAATCGGGAAAATCGTAAATTCTCATTTATGCAAAAAATAGTGATGCCGATCAAACGAAATGATAGGGCACCCGTCACCAGGCCCCGCGGGCTGTGCACAGCCAAAATTTGGGGCCAAACGGAGACGGTCGATCACATCTCCAAAAATCCGTGGACTAACATACACCGAAAATCGAGAAAATCGTAAATTATCATTTGTTCGAAAAATAGTAATGCCGATCAAACGAAATGACAGGGCGCCCGTCACCAGGCCCCGCAGGCTGCGCACAGCCAAAATTTGGGGCCAAACGGAGACGGTCGATCAAATCTCCAGAAATCCGTGTGCTAACATTCACCGAAATCCGAGAAAATCATAAATTGTCATTTATTCGAAAAATAGTGATTCCGATCAAACGAAATGATAGGGCGCCCGTCACCAGGCCCCGCGGGCTGCGCACAGCCAAAATATAGGGCCTAACGGAGGATGTCGATTGAATCTCGAAAAATCCGTGTGCTAACATTCACCGAAAACCGAGAAAATCGTAAATTCTCATTTATGCAAAAAATAGTGATGTCGATCAAACGAAATGATAGGGCGCCTGTCACCAGGCCCCGCAGCCTGCGCACAGCCAAAATTTGGGACCGAACGGAGGCGGTCGATCAAATCTCCAGAAATCCGTGGGCTAACATACACCGAAAATCGAGAAAATCGTAAATTCTCATTTATGCGAAAAATAGTGATGGCGATCAAATGAAATGATAGGGCGCTCGTCACCAGGCCCCGCAGTCTGCGGACAACCAACCTTTGGGGCCGAACGGAGGCGGTCGATCAAATCTCCAGAAATCGGGGGGTTAACATACATCAAAAGTTGCGAAAATCGAAAATTCTCATTCATGCAAAAAATAGTGATGCCGATCAAACGAAATGACAGGGCACCCGTCACCAGGCCCCGCGGGCTGTGCACAGCCAAAATTTGGGGCCAAACGGAGACGGTCGATCACATCTCCAAAAATCCGTGGGCTAACATACACCGAAAATCGAGAAAAGTGTAAATTGTCATTTATTCGAAAAATAGCAATGCCGATCAAACGAAATGACAGGGCGGCCATCACCAGGCCCCGCAGGCTGCGCACAGCCAAAATTTGGGGCCAAACGGAGACGGTCGATCAAATCTCCAGAAATCCGTGTGCTAACATTCATCGAAATCCGAGAAAATTGTAAATTGCCATTTATTCGAAAAATAGTGATGCCGATCAAACAAAATGATAGAACGACCGTCACAAGGCCCCGCGGGCTGCGCACAGCCAAAATTTGGGGCCGAACGGAGGCGCTCGATCAAATCTCCAAAAATCCGTGGGCTAACATACACCGAAAACCGAGAAAATCGTAAATTCTCATTTATGCGTATAATAGTGATGTCGATCAAACGAAATGATAGGGCGCCCGTCACCAGGCCCCGCGGTCTACGCACAACCAAAATTTGGGGCCGAACGGAGGCGGTCGATTGAATCTCGAAAAATCTGTGGGCTAACATACACCGAAAATTGCAAAAATCGTAAATTCTCATTTATGCAAAAAATAGTGATGCCGATCAAACGAAATGATAGGGCGCCCGTCACCAGGCCACGCGGGATGCGCACAACCAAAATTGGGGGCCGAACGGAGGCGGTCGATCAAATCTCCAGAAATCGGTGGGCTAACATACATAAAAAATCGCGAAAATCGTAAATTCTCATTTATGCAAAAAATAGTGATGCCGATCAAACGAAATGACAGGGCGCCCGTCACCAGGCCCCGCGGGCTACGCACAGCCAAAATTTGGGGCCAAACGGAGACGGTCGATCACATCTCCAAAAATCCGTGGGCTAACATACACCGAAAATCAAAAAAATCGTAAATTATCATTTGTTCGAAAAATAGTAATGCCGATCAAACGAAATGACAGGGCGCCCGTCACCAGGGCCCGCAGGCTGCGCACAGCCAAAATTGGGGCCCGAACGGAGGCGGTCGATCAAATCTCCAGAAATCGGTGGGCTAACATACATCGAAAATTGCGAAAATCGTAAATTCTCATTTATGCAAAAAAATAGTGATGCCGATCAAACGAAATGATAAGGAGCCCGTCACCAGGCCCCGCGGGATGCGCACAACCAAAATTTGGGGCCAAACGAAGACGGTCGATCACATCTCCAAAAATCCGTGGGCTAACATACACCGAAAATCGAGAAAATCGTAAATTATCATTTGTTCAAAAAATAGTAATGCCGATCAAACGAAATGACAGGGCGCCCGTCACCAGGCCCCGCAGGCTGCGCACAACCAAAATTTGGGGCCGAACGGAGGCGGTCGATTGAATCTCGAAAAATCCGTGCCCGCGGGCTGTGCACATCCAAAATCTGGGGCCGAACGGAGGCGGTCGATTGAATCTCGAAAAATCCGTGTGCTAACATTCACCGAAAATCGAGAAAATCGTAAATTCTCATTTATGCAAAAAATAGTGATGCCGATCAAACGAAATGATAGGGCGCCCGTTACCAGCGCCCCGCAGGCTGCGCACGGCCAAAATTTGGGGCCGAAGGGAGGCGGTCGATCAAATCTCCAGAAATCCGTGGGCTAACATACACCGAAAATCGAGAAAATCGTAAATTCTCATTTATTCAAAAAATAGTGATACCGATCAAACGAAATGATAGGGAGCTCGTCACCAGGTCCCGCGGGCTGCGCACAGCCAAAATTTGGGGCCAAACGGAGACGGTCGATCATATCTCCAAAAATCCGTGGGCTAACATACACCGAAAATTGAGAAAATCGTAAATTGTCATTTGTTCGAAAAATAGTAATGCCGATCAAACGAAATGACAGGGCCCCCGTCACCAGGCCCCGCAGGCTGCGCACAGCCAAAATTTGGGTCCGAACGGAGGCGGTCGATCAAATCTCCAGAAATCCGTGGGCTAACATACACCGAAAATCGAGAAAATCGTAAATTCTCATTTATGCGAAAAATAGTGATGCCGATTAAATGAAATGATAGGGCGCCCGTCACCAGGCCCTACAGTCTGCGCACAACCAAAATTTAGGGCCGAACGGAGGCGGTCGATTGAATCTCGAAAAATCCGTGGGCTAACATACACCGAAAATTGCAAAAATCATAAATTCTCATTTATGCTAAAAATAGTGATGCCGATCAAACGAAATGATAGGGCGCCCGTCACCAGTCCCCGCAGGCTGCGCACAGCCAAAATTTGGGGACAAACGGAGACGGTCGATCAAATCTCCAGAAATCCGTGGGCTAACATACACCGAAAATTGAGAAAATCGTAAATTCTTATTTATGCGAAAAATAGTGATGCTGATCAAACAAAATGATAGGGCGCACGTCACCAGGCCCCGCGGGCTGCGCACAGCCAAAATTGGTGGCCGAACGGAGGCGGTCGATCAAATCTCCAGAAATCGGTGGGCTAACATACATCGAAAATCGCGAAAATCGTAAATTCTCATTTATGCAAAAAATAGTGATGCCGATCAAACGAAATGATAGGGCGCCCGTCACCAGGCCCCACGGGCTGCGCACAGCCAAAATTTGGGGCCAAACGGAGACTGTCGATCACATCTCCAAAAATCCGTGCGCTAACATATACCGAAAATCGAGAAAATCGTAAATTGTCATTTGATCGAAAAATAGTAATGCCGATCAAACGAAATGACAGGCGCCCGTCACCACGCCCCGCAAGCTGCGCACAGCCAAAATTTGGGGCCAAACGGAGATGGTCGATCAAATCTCCAGAAATCCGTGTGCTAACATTCACCGAAATCCGAGAAAATCGAAAATTCTCATTCATGCAAAAAATAGTGATGCCGATCAAACGAAATGACAGGGCACCCGTCACCAGGACCCGCGGGCTGCGCACAGCCAAAATCTGGGGTCGAATGGAGGCGGTCGATTGAATCTCGAAAAATCGGTGTGCTAACATTCACCGAAAACCGAGAAAATCGTAAATTCTCATTTATGCAAAAAATAGTGATGCCGATCAAACGAAATGATAGGGCGCCCGTCACCAGGCCCCGCGGGCTGCGCACAACCAAAATTTGGGGCCGAACGGAGGCGGTCGATCAAATATCCAGAAATCCGTGGGCTAACATACACCGAAAATCGCAAAAATCGTAAATTGTCATTTATTCAAAAAATAGTGATGCCGATCAAACAAAATGATAGGGCGCCCGTCACCAGGCCCCGCAGGCTGCGCACAACCAAAATTTAGGGCCGAACGGAGGCGGTCGATTGAATCTCGAAAAATACGTGGGCTAACATACACCGAAAATTGAGAAAATCGTAAATTCTCATTTATGCAAAAAATAGTGATGCCGATCAAACGAAATGATAGGGCGCCCGTCACCAGGCCCCGCGGGCTTCGCACAGCCAAAATTTGGGGCCGAACGGGGGCGGTCGATCAAATCTCCTGAAATCCGTGCGCTAACATACACCGAAAATCGAGAAAATTGTAAATTCTCATTTATGCGAAAAATAGTGATGCCGATCAAACGAAATGATAGGGCGCTCGTCACCAGCGCCCCGCGGGCTGCGCACAGCCAAAATTTGGGGCCGAACGGAGGCGGTCGATCAAATCTCCAGAAATCCGTGGGCTAACATACACCGAAAATCGAGAAAATCGTAAATTCTCATTTATGCGAAAAATAGTGATGCCGATCAAACGAAATGATAGGGCGCCCGTCACCAGGCCCCGCAGTCTGCGGACAACCAACCTTTGGGGCCGAACGGAGGCGGTCGATCAAATCTCCAGAAATCGGGGGGCTAACATACATCAAAAGTTGCGAAAATCGAAAATTCTCATTCATGCAAAAAATAGTGATGCCGATCAAACGAAATGATAGGGCACCCGTCACCAGGCCCCGCGGGCTGTGCACAGCCAAAATTTGGGGCCAAACGGAGACGGTCGATCACATCTCCAAAAATCCGTGGGCTAACATACACCGAAAATCGAGAAAAGTGTAAATTGTCATTTATTCAAAAAATAGTAATGCCGATCAAACGAAATGACAGGGCGGCCATCACCAGGCCCCGCAGGCTACGCACAGCCAAAATTTGGGGCCAAACGGAGACGGTCGATCAAATCTCCAGAAATCCGTGTGCTAACATTCACCGAAATCCGAGAAAATTGTAAATTGTCATTTATTCGAAAAATAGTGATGCCGATCAAACGAAATGATAGGGCGCCCATCACCAGGCCCCGCGGGCTGCGCACAGCCAAAATCTGGGGCCTAACGGAGGCGGTCGATTGAATCTCGAAAAATCCGTGTGCTAACATTCACCGAAAACCGAGAAAATCGTAAATTCTCATTTATGCAAAAAATAGTGATGTCGATCAAACGAAATGATAGGGCGCCTGTCACCAGGCCCCGCAGCCTGCGCACAGCCAAAATTTGGGGCCGAACGGAGGCGGTCGATCAAATCTCCAGAAATCCGTGGGCTAACATACACCGAAAATCGAGAAAATCGTAAATTCTCATTTATGCGAAAAATAGTGATGGCGATCAAACGAAATGATAGGGCGCTCGTCACAAGGCCCCGCAGTCTGCGGACAACCAACCTTTGGGGCCGAACGGAGGCGGTCGATCAAATCTCCAGAAATCGGGGGGTTAACATACATCAAAAGTTGCGAAAATCGAAAATTCTCATTCATGCAAAAAATAGTGATGCCGATCAAACGAAATGGCAGGGCACCCATCACCAGGCCCCGCGGGCTGTGCACAGCCAAAATTTGGGGCCAAACGGAGACGGTCGATCACATCTCCAAAAATCCGTGGGCTAACATACACCGAAAATCGAGAAAAGTGTAAATTGTCATTTATTCGAAAAATAGCAATGCCGATCAAACGAAATGACAGGGCGGCCATCACCAGGCCCCGCAGGCTGCGCACAGCCAAAATTTGGGGCCAAACGGAGACGGTCGATCAAATCTCCAGAAATCCGTGTGCTAACATTCATCGAAATCCGAGAAAATTGTAAATTGTCATTTATTCGAAAAATAGTGATGCCGATCAAACAAAATGATAGAACGCCCGTCACAAGGCCCCGCGGGCTGCGCACAGCCAAAATTTGGGGCCGAACGGAGGCGCTCGATCAAATCTCCAGAAATCCGTGGGCTAACATACACCGAAAATCGAGAAAATCGTAAATTTTCATTTATGCGAAAAATAGTGATGTCGATCAAACGAAATGATAGGGCGCCCGTCACCAGGCCCCGCGGTCTAAACACAACCAAAATTTGGGGCCGAACGGAGGCGGTCGATTGAATCTCAAAAAATCTGTGGGCTAACATACACCGAAAATTGCAAAAATCGTAAATTCTCATTTATGCAAAAAATAGTGATGCCGATCAAACGAAATGATAGGGCGCCCGTCACCAGGCCACGCGGGATGCGCACAACCAAAATTGGGGGCCGAACGGAGGCGGTCGATCAAATCTCCAGAAATCGGTGGGCTAACATACATAAAAAATTGCGAAAATCGTAAATTCTCATTTATGCAAAAAATAGTGATGCCGATCAAACGAAATGACAGGGCGCCCGTCACCAGGCCCCGCGGGCTACGCACAGCCAAAATTTGGGGCCAAACGGAGACGGTCGATCACATCTCCAAAAATCCGTGGGCTAACATACACCGAAAATCAAAAAAATCGTAAATTATCATTTGTTCGAAAAATAGTAATGCCGATCAAACGAAATGACAGGGCGCCCGTCACCAAGCCCCGCAGGCTGCGCACAGCCAAAATTGGGGCCCGAACGGAGGCGGTCGATCAAATCTCCAGAAATCGGTGGGCTAACATACATCGAAAATCGCGAAAATCGTAAATTCTCATTTATGCAAAAAAATAGTGATGCCGATCAAACGAAATGATAAGGAGCCCGTCACCAGGCCCCGCGGGATGCGCACAACCAAAATTTGGGGCCAAACGAAGACGGTCGATCACATCTCCAAAAATCCGTGGGCTAACATACACCGAAAATTGAGAAAATCGTAAATTATCATTTGTTCAAAAAATAGTAATGCCGATCAAACGAAATGACAGGGCGCCCGTCACCAGGCCCCGCAGGCTGCGCACAACCAAAATTTGGGGCCGAACGGAGGCGGTCGATTGAATCTCGAAAAATCCGTGGGCTAACATACACCGAAATCCGAGAAAATCGTAAATTGTCATTTATTCAAAAAATAGTGATGCCGATCAAATGAAATGATAGGGCGCCCGTCACCAGGCCCCGCGGGCTGTGCACATCCAAAATCTGGGGCCGAACGGAGGCGGTCGATTGAATCTCGAAAAATCCGTGTGCTAACATTCACCGAAAATCGAGAAAATCGTAAATTCTCATTTATGCAAAAAATAGTGATGCCGATCAAACGAAATGATAGGGCGCCCGTTACCAGCGCCCCGCAGGCTGCGCACGGCCAAAATTTGGGGCCGAAGGGAGGCGGTCGATCAAATCTCCAGAAATCCGTGGGCTAACATACACCGAAAATCGAGAAAATCGTAAATTCTCATTTATTCAAAAAATAGTGATACCGATCAAACGAAATGATAGGGAGCTCGTCACCAGGTCCCGCGGGCTGCGCACAGCCAAAATTTGGGGCCAAACGGAGACGGTCGATCATATCTCCAAAAATCCGTGGGCTAACATACACCGAAAATCGAGAAAATCGTAAATTGTCATTTGTTCGAAAAATAGTAATGCCGATCAAACGAAATGACAGGGCCCCCGTCACCAGGCCCCGCAGGCTGCGCACAGCCAAAATTTGGGTCCGAACGGAGGCGGTCGATCAAATCTCCAGAAATCCGTGGGCTAACATACACCGAAAATCGAGAAAATCGTAAATTCTCATTTATGCGACAAATAGTGATGCCGATTAAATGAAATGATAGGGCGCCCGTCACCAGGCCCTACAGTCTGCGCACAACCAAAATTTAGGGCCGAACGGAGGCGGTCGATTGAATCTCGAAAAATCCGTGGGCTAACATACACCGAAAATTGCAAAAATCATAAATTCTCATTTATGCTAAAAATAGTGATGCCGATCAAACGAAATGATAGGGCGCCCATCACCAGTCCCCGCAGGCTGCGCACAGCCAAAATTTTGGGACAAACGGAGACGGTCGATCAAATCTCCAGAAATCCGTGGGCTAACATACACCGAAAATTGAGAAAATCGTAAATTCTTATTTATGCGAAAAATAGTGATGCTGATCAAACAAAATGATAGGGCGCCCGTCACCAGGCCCCGCGGGCTGCGCACAGCCAAAATTGGTGGCCGAACGGAGGCGGTCGATCAAATCTCCAGAAATCGGTGGGCTAACATACATCGAAAATCGCGAAAATCGTAAATTCTCATTTATGCAAAAAATAGTGATGCCGATCAAACGAAATGATAGGGCGCCCGTCACCAGGCCCCACGGGCTGCGCACAGCCAAAATTTGGGGCCAAACGGAGACTGTCGATCACATCCCCAAAAATCCGTGGGCTAACATATACCGAAAATCGAGAAAATCGTAAATTGTCATTTGATCGAAAAATAGTAATGCCGATCAAACGAAATGACAGGCGCCCGTCACCACGCCCCGCAAGCTGCGCACAGCCAAAATTTGGGGCCAAACGGAGATGGTCGATCAAATCTCCAGAAATCCGTGTGCTAACATTCACCGAAATCCGAGAAAATCGTAAATTGTCATTTCATCGAAAAATAGTGATGCCGATCAAACGAAATGATAGGGAGCCCGTCACCAGGCCGCGCGGGCTGCGCACAGCCAAAATCTGGGGTCGAATGGAGGCGGTCGATTGAATCTCGAAAAATCCGTGTGCTAACATTCACCGAAAACCGAGAAAATCGTAAATTCTCATTTATGCAAAAAATAGTGATGCCGATCAAACGAAATGATAGGGCGCCCGTCACCAGGCCCCGCGGGCTGCGCACAACCAAAATTTGGGGCCGAACGGAGGCGGTCGATCAAATATCCAGAAATCCGTGGGCTAACATACACCGAAAATCGCAAAAATCGTAAATTGTCATTTATTCAAAAAATAGTGATGCCGATCAAACAAAATGATAGGGCGCCCGTCACCAGGCCCCGCAGGCTGCGCACAACCAAAATTTAGGGCCGAACGGAGGCGGTCGATTGAATCTCGAAAAATACGTGGGCTAACATACACCGAAAATTGAGAAAATCGTAAATTCTCATTTATGCAAAAAATAGTGATGCCGATCAAATGAAATGATAGGGCGCCCGTCACCAGGCCCCGCGGGCTTCGCACAGCCAAAATTTGGGGCCGAACGGGGGCGGTCGATCAAATCTCCTGAAATCCGTGGGCTAACATACACCGAAAATCGAGAAAATTGTAAATTCTCATTTATGCGAAAAATAGTGATGCCGATCAAACGAAATGATAGGGCGCTCGTCACCAGCGCCCCGCGGGCTGCGCACAGCCAAAATTTGGGGCCGAACGGAGGCGGTCGATCAAATCTCCAGAAATCCGTGGGCTAACATACACCGAAAATCGAGAAAATCGTAAATTCTCATTTATGCGAAAAATAGTGATGCCGATCAAACGAAATGATAGGGCGCCCGTCACCAGGCCCCGCAGTCTGCGGACAACCAACCTTTGGGGCCGAACGGAGGCGGTCGATCAAATCTCCAGAAATCGGGGGGCTAACATACATCAAAAGTTGCGAAAATCGAAAATTCTCATTCATGCAAAAAATATTGATGCCGATCAATCGAAATGATAGGGCACCCGTCACCAGGCCCCGCGGGCTGTGCACAGCCAAAATTTGGGGCCAAACGGAGACGGTCGATCACATCTCCAAAAATCCGTGGGCTAACATACACCGAAAATCGAGAAAAGTGTAAATTGTCATTTATTCGAAAAATAGTAATGCCGATCAAACGAAATGACAGGGCGGCCATCACCAGGCCCCGCAGGCTACGCACAGCCAAAATTTGGGGCCAAACGGAGACGGTCGATCAAATCTCCAGAAATCCGTGTGCTAACATTCACCGAAATCCGAGAAAATTATAAATTATCATTTATTCGAAAAATAGTGATGCCGATCAAACGAAATGATAGGGCGCCCATCACCAGGCCCCGCGGGCTGCGCACAGCCAAAATCTGGGGTCGAATGGAGGCGGTCGATCAAATATCCAGAAATCCATGGGCTAACACGCACTGAAAAGTTTGAAAGTTAGCAACATAGGCGCACTATGCTAGTGTCGACAGACCAGCCGACATCGGATGTCACATGCTAACCTATATCGAGACCCAACGCCCATCGATGAATGCCCAGCGATAGAAAATTTAAACTAAAACACCAATGCTTATCCTTATGATATAAATAAAATCCTAGAGATTAGTGGTGGTAGTGCTGGCCTACCATGGTCGCTTGCCATGGTGGTGTCGGTTGTGGTGGGTCGTTAGGACCAGTTTTTAAATTAAAATTGTCAACCATATTGGGAAATATGTTGAAATGAGTGCGATAGAGGCATATTTTAGAAAAATGGCTCGGCCAAACCGCCTTTCGGCAGTTTGTCGAGATAGATCTCGAAAAAATACACAAAATGAAAAAAAAATTTGCGTAAAACGGATAATCCAGCCCAAAGTTATTATCATTTATTTAATATGCCTCTAATAAACTATTTTTCCGTCGATTATATTACAGTTTTAACAACATTATGTAAGATCTCATTAAAAGACTTGCATCTCGGCAGTTCTTATTTTGTTAATAAAGAGCTAACACACACCAAAAATCGCGAAAATCATAAATTCTCATTTATACAAAAAATAGTGATGCCGATCAAACGAAATGATAGGACTATCTAAATTCTGATTTCTTATTCTAATATCTTTCTTTACTATACTGATTTTTTACTGATTACCGTAATGAATTGATTTAAAACCGAAGTGGGGCTTATATATAATAGAAACAATAAATCGCATTCAGGGAATGCGCCTTATAAATCGCATTTCAGGAATACGATTTATAAGTCGCATTTCTTGAATGCGATGTATAAGTCGCATTCCTGGAATGCGTTTTATAAGTCGCATTTTGCCTTGCGACGCGCCGACTTGCCGCTTGTCCGATCTTTCTCCGTGCCTTTTTCTAGCATATATGTATTTCAAATACTCTTAACCAACACGCGAATAAGCCATCTATATGCTAGAAAATTACGGGGTGTAACAGCGGATCAAACGAAATGATAGGGAGCCCGTCACCAGGCCCCGCGGGCTGTGCACAGCCAAAATTTGGGGCCAAACGGAGACGGTCGATCACATCTCCAAAAATCCGTGGGCTAACATACACCGAAAATCGAGAAAATCATAAATTGTCATTTGTTCGAAAAATAGTAATGCAGATCAAACGAAATGACAGGGCGCCCGTCACTAGGCCCCGCAGGCTGCGCACAGCCAAAATTTGGGCCCGAACGGAGGCAGTCGATTGAATCTTGAAAAATCCGTGGGCTAACATACACCGAAAATCGAGAAAATCGTAAATTCTCATTTATACGAAAAATAGTGATGCCGATCAAACGAAATGATAGGGCGCCCGTCACCAGGCCCCGCAGGCTGCGCACAGCCAAAATTTGAAGCCAAACGGAGTCGGTTGATCAAATATCCAGAAATCCGTGGGCTAACATACACCGAAAATCGAGAAAATCGTAAATTCTCATTTATGTGAAAAATAGTGATGCTGATCAAACAAAATGATAGGGCACCCGTCACCAGGCCCCGCGGTCTGCGCACAGCCAAAATTGGGGGTCGAACGGAGGCGGTCGATTGAATCTCAAAAAATCCGTGGGCTAACATATACACCGAAAATTGCAAAAATCGTAAATTCTCATTTATGATAAAAATAGTGATGCCGATCAAATGAAATGACAGGGCACCCGTCATCAGGCCCCGCGGGCTGCGCACAGCCAAAATTTGGGGCCAAACGGAGACGGTCGATCAAATCTCCAGAAATTCGTGGGCTAACATACACCGAAAATCGAGAAAATCATAAATTCTCATTTATGCGAAAAATAGTGATGCCGATCAAACGAAATGATAGGGCGCCCGTCACCAGCGCCCCGTGGGCTGCGCACAGCCAAAATTTGGGGCCGAACGGAGGCGGTCGATCAAATATCCAGAAATCCCTGGGCTAACACGCACTGAAAAGTTTGAAAGTTAGCAACATAGGCGCACTATGCTAGTGTCGACAGACCGGCCGACATCTGATGTCACATGCTAACCTATGTCGAGACCCAACGCCCATCGATGAACGCCCAGCGATAGAAAATTTAAACTAAAACACCAATGCTTATCCTTATGATATAAATAAAATCCTAGAGATTAGTGGTGGTAGTGCTGGCCTTCCATGGTCGCTTGCCATGGTGGTGTCGGTTGTGGTGGGTCGTTAGGACCAGTTTTTAAATTAAAATTGTCAACCATATTGGGAAATATGTTGAAATGAGTGCGATAGAGGCATATTTTAGAAAAATGGCTCGGCCAAACCGCCTTTCGTCCGTTTGTCGAGATAGATCTCGAAAAAATACACAAAATGAGAAAAAAAATCGCGTAAAACGGATAATCCAGCCCAAAGTTATGATCATTTATATAATATGCCTCTAATAAACTATTTTTCCATCGATTATGTTACAGTTTTAACAACATTATGTAAGATCTCATCAAAAGACTTGCATTTCGGCAGTTCTTATTTTGTTAATAAAGAGCTAACACACACCAAAAATCGCGAAAATCGTAAATTCTCATTTATGCAAAAAATAGTGATGCCGATCAAACGAATTTCAGGAATGCGATTTATAAGTCGCATTTCCTGAATGCGATTTATAAGTGGCATTCCTGGAATGCGTTTTATAAGTCGTATTTTGCCTTGCGACGCGCCGACTTGCCGCTTGTCCGATCTTTCCCCGTGCCTTTTTCTAGCATGTATGTATTTCAAATACTCTTAACCAACACGCGAATAGGCCATCTATATGCTAGAAATTTACGGGGTGTAACAGCGGATCAAACGAAATGACAGGGAGCCCGTCACCAGGCCCCGCGGGCTGCGCACAGCCAAAATTTGGGGCCAAACGGAGACGGTCGATCACATCTCCAAAAATCCGTGGGCTAACATACACCGAAAATCGAGAAAATCATAAATTGTCATTTGTTCAAAAAATAGTAATGCCGATCAAACGAAATGACAGGGCGCCCGTCACCAGGCCCCGCGGGCTGCGCACAGCCAAAATTGGGGGCCGAACGGAGGCGGTCGATCAAATCTCCAGAAATCGGTGGGCTAACATACATCGAAAATCGCGAAAATCGTAAATTCTCATTTATGCAAAAAATAGTGATGTCGGTCAAACGAAATGACAGGGCGCCCGTCATCAGGCCCCGCGGGCTACACACAGCCAAAATGTGGGGCCAAACGGTGACGGTCGATCACATCTCCAAAAATCCGTATGCTAACATACACCGAAAATTGAGAAAATCGTAAATTGTCATTTGTTCGAAAAATAGTAATGCCGATCAAACAAAATGACAGGGCGCCCGTCACCAGGCCCCGCAGGCTGCGCACAGCCAAAATTTGGGCCCGAACGGATGCGTTCGATCAAATCTCCAGAAATCCGTGGGCTAACATACACCGAAAATTGCAAAAATCGTAAATTCTCATTTATGCAAAAAATAGTGATGCCGATCAAATGAAATGATAGGGCGCCCGTCACCAGGCCCCGCGGTCTGCGCACAACCAAAATTTAGGGCCGAATGTAGGCGGTCGATCAAATCTCCAGAAATCGGTGGGCTAATATACATCGAAAATCGCGAAAATCGTAAATTCTCATTTATGCGAAAAATAGTGATGCCGATCAAACGAAATGACAGGGAGCCCGTCACCAGGCCCCGCGGGCTACGCACAGCCAAAATTTAGGGCCAAACGGTGACGGTCGATCACATCTCCAAAAATCCGTAGGCTAACATACACCGAAAATCGAGAAAATCGTAAATTCTCATTTATGCGAAAAATAGTGATGCCGATCAAACGAAATGATAGGGCGTCCGTCACCAGCGCTCCGCGGGCTGCGCACAGCCAAAATTTTGGGCCGAACGGAGGCGGTCGATCAAATATCCAGAAATCCCTGGGCTAACACGCACTGAAAAGTTTGAAAGTTAGCAACATAGGCGCACTATGCTAGTGTCGACAGACCGGCCGACATCTGATGTCACATGCTAACCTATGTCGAGACCCAACGCCCATCGATGAACGCCCAGCGATAGAAAATTTAAACTAAAACACCAATGCTTATCCTTATGATATAAATAAAATCCTAGAGATTAGTGGTGGTAGTGCTGGCCTACCATGGTCGCTTGCCATGGTGGTGTCGGTTGTGGTGGGTCGTTAGGACCAGTTTTTAAATTAAAATTGTCAACCATATTGGGAAATATGTTGAAATGAGTGCGATAGAGGCATATTTTAGAAAAATGACTCGTCCAAACCTCCTTTCGGCAGTTTGTCGAGATAGATCTCGAAAAAATACACAAAATGAAAAAAAAAATCGCGTAAAACGGATAATCCAGCCCAAAGTTATGATCATTTATATAATATGACTCTAATAAACCATTTTTCCGTCGATTATATTACAGTTTTAACAACATTATGTAAGATCTCATTAAAAGACTTGCATCTCGGCAGTTCTTATTTTGTTAATAAAGAGCTAACACACACCAAAAATCGCAAAAATCGAAAATTCTCATTTATGCAAAAAATAGTGATGCCGATCAAACGAAATGATAGGACTATCTAAATTCTGATTTCTTATTCTGATCTCTTTCTTTACTATACTGATTCTTTACTGATTACCGTAATGAATTGATCTAAAACCGAAGTGGGGCTTATATATAATAGAAACAATAAATCGCATTTAGGGAATGCGACTTATAAGTCGCATTTCAGGAATGCGATTTATAAGTCGCATTTTCTGAATGTGATTTATAAGTCGCGTTCCTAGAATGCGTTTTATAAGTCGCATTTTGCCTTGCGACGCACCGACTTGCCGCTTGTCCGATTTTTCCCCGTGCCTTTTTCTAGCATGTATGTATTTCAAATACTCTTAACCAACACGTGAATAGGCCATCTATATGCTAGAAATTTACGGGGTGTAACAACGGATCAAACGAAATGATAGGGAGCCCGTCACCAGGCCCCACGGGCTGCGCACAGCCAAAATTTGGGGCCAAACGGAGACGGTCGATCATATCTCCAAAAATCCGTGGGCTAACATACACCGAAAATCGAGAAAAATCATAAATTGTCATTTGTTCGAAAAATAGTAATGCCGATCAAACGAAATGAGAGGGCGCCCGTCACCAGGCCCCGCAGGCTGCGCACAGCCAAAATTTGGGGCCAAACGGTGACGGTCGATCACATCTCCAAAAATCTGTAGGCTAACATACACCGAAAATCGAGAAAATCATAACTTCTCATTTATGCGAAAAATAGTGATGCCGATCAAACGAAATGATAGGGCGCCCGTCACCAGCGCCTCGCGGGCTGCGCACAGCTAAAATTTGGGGCCGAATGGAGGCGGTCGATCAAATATCCAGAAATCCCTGGGCTAACACGCACTGAAAAGTTTGAAAGTTAGCAACATAGGCGCACTATGCTAGTGTCGACAGACCGGCCGACATCGGATGTCACATGCTAACCTATGTCGAGACCCAACACCCATCGATGAACGCCTAGCGATAGAAAATTTAAACTAAAACACCTATGCTTATCCGTATGATATAAATAAAATCCTAAAGATTAGTGGTGGTAGTGTTGGCCTACCATGGTCGCTTGCCATGGTGGTGTTGGTTGTGGTGGGTCGTTAGGACCAGTTTTTAAATTAAAATTGTCAACCATATTGGGAAATATGTTGAAATGAGTGCGATAGAGGCATATTTTAGAAAACTGGCTCGGCCAAACTGCCTTTCGGCTGTTTGTCGAAATAGATCTTGAAAAAATACACAAAATGAAAAAAAAATCGCGTAAAACGGATAATCCAGCCCAAAGTTATGATCATTTATATAATATGCCTCTAATAAACTATTTTTCCGTCGATTATATTACAATTTTAACAACATTATGTAAGATCTCATTAAAAGACTTGCATCTCGGCAGTTCTTATTTTGTTAATAAAGAGATAACACACACCAAAAATCGCGAAAATCGTAAATTCTCATTTATGCAAAAAATAGTGATGGCGATCAAACGAAATGATAGGACTATCTAAATTCTGATTTCTTATTCTGATCTCTTTCTTTACTATACTGATTCTTTACTGATTACCGTAATGAATTGATTTAAAACCGTAGTGGGGCTTATATATAATAGAAACAATAAATCGCATTCAGGGAATGCGACTTATAAGTCGCATTTCCGGAATACGATTTCTAAGTCGCATTTTCTGAATGTGATTTATAAGTCGCATTCCTAGAATGTGTTTTATAAGTCGCATTTTGCCTTGCGACGCGTCGACTTGCCGCTTGTCCGATCTTTCCCCGTGCCTTTTTCTAGCATGTATGTATTTCAAATACTCTTAACCAACACGTGAATAGGCCATCTATATGCTAGAAATTTACGGGGTGTAACAGCGGATAAAACGAAATGATAGGGAGCCCGTCACCAGGCCCCACGGGCTGCGCACAGCCAAAATTTGGGGCCAAACGGAGACGGTCGATCACATCTCCAAAAATCCGTGGGCTAACATACACCGAAAATCGAGAAAATCATAAATTGTCATTTGTTCGAAAAATAGTAATGCCGATGAAACGAAATGACAGGGCACCCGTCACCAGGCCCCGCAGGCTGCGCACAGCCAAAATTTGGGCCCGAACGGAGGCGGTCGATTGAATCTCGAAAAATCCGTGGGCTAACATACACTGAAAATCGAGAAAATCGTAAATTCTCATTTATGCGAAAAGTAGTATTGCCGATCAAACGAAATGACAGGGCGCCCGTCACCAGGCCCCGCAGGCTGCGCACAGCCAAAATTTGGGCCCGAACGGAGGCGGTCAATTGAATCTCGAAAAATCCGTGGGCTAACATACACCGAAAATCGAGAAAATCGTAAATTCTCATTTATGTGAAAAATAGTGATGCCGATCAAACTAAATGATAGGGCCCCCGTCACCAGGCCCCGCGGGCTGCGCACAGCCAAAATTGGGGGCCGAACGGAGGCGGTCGATCAAATCTCCAGAAATCGGTGGGCTAACATACATCGAAAATCGCGAAAATCGTAAATTCTCATTTATGCAAAAAATAGTGATGCCGATCAAACGAAATGACAGGGCGCCCGTCATCAGGCACCGCCGGCTGCGCACAGCCAAAATTTGGAGCCAAACGGTGACGGTCGATCACATCTCCAAAAATCCGTGGGCTAACATACACAAAATGATAGAAACGTTTTATAAGTCGCATTTTGCCTTGCGACGCGCCGACTTGCCGCTTGTCGGATTTTTCCCCGTGCCTTTTTCTAGCATGTATGTATTTCAAATACTCTTAACCAACACGTGAATAGGCCATCTATATGCTAGAAATTTACGGGGTGTAACATCGGATCAAACGAAATGATAGGGAGCCCGTCACCAGGCCCCACGGGCTGCGCACAGCCAAAATTTGGGGCCAAACGGAGACGGTCGATCACATCTCCAAAAATCCGTGGGCTAACATACACCGAAAATCGAGAAAATCATAAATTGTCATTTGTTCGAAAAATAGTAATGCCGATCAAACGAAATGACAGGGCGCCCGTCACCAGGCCCCGCAGGCTGCGCACAGCCAAAATTTGGGCCCGAACGGAGGCGGTCGATTGAATCTCAAAAAATCCGTGGGCTAACATACACCGAAAATCGAGAAAATCGTAAATTCTCATTTATGCGAAAAATAGTAATGCCGATCAAACGAAATGACAGGGCGCCCGTCACCAGGCCCCGCAGGCTGCGCACAGCCAAAATTTGGGCCCGAACGGAGGCGGTCAATTGAATCTCGAAAAATTCGTGGCCTAACATGCACCGAAAATCGAGAAAATCGTAATTTCTCATTTATGTGAAAAATAGTGATGCCGATCAAACGAAATGATAGGGCCCCCGTCACCAGGCCCCGCGGGCTGCGCACAGCCAAAATTGGGGGCCGAACGTAGGCGGTCGATCAAATCTCCAGAAATCGGTGGGCTAACATACATCGAAAATCGCGAAAATCGTAAATTCTCATTTATGCAAAAAATAGTGATGTCGATCAAACGAAATGACAGGGCGCCCGTAATCAGGCACCGCCGGCTGCGCACAGCCAAAATTTGGGGCCAAACGGTGACGGTCGATCACATCTCCAGAAATCGGTGGGCTAACATACATCGAAAATTGCGAAAATCGTAAATTCTCATTTATGCAAAAAATAGTGATGCCGATCAAACGAATTGATAGGGCGCCCGTCATCAGGCCCCGCGGGCTGTGCACAGCCAAAATTTGTGGCCAAACGGTGACGGTCGATCACATCTCCAAAAATCCGTGGGCTAAATACACCGAAAATCGAGAAAATCGTAAATTCTTATTTATGCGAAAAATAGTGATGTCGATCAAACGAAATGATAGGGCGCCCGTCACCAGTGTTGGGACAACGGAATAACAACAATAAACACACACACACAAATTAACTGCGAGAAAATAGAGAAAAACGGAACACAAACGACACACAAGAATTTACGTGGTTCGGTCTCACGACCTAGTCCACAACTGCAACTAGGAGGAATTTTATTACTCTCTCTCTTGTGGTGTGTAGATTACAAGTACAAGCTATCTATTTATAGAAATAGATTAGGGTTATTAGGGTTTCTAACGGGCCTAATTAATCAGGCCTCCACAAGCCCAACAATCTCCCACTTGGAGGCATGATAATCTTCAACTGCCATCCACTGTGAGCACTTGTACGTCTAGTAATCTCCTCCTCATCTTCCTGGTTGCAGCGGCCTTTTCATCAGTTAACCTGAAGGCCCGTTGAAGCTTCCCCAAGCTCCAACATCAGTCACGGCTAAAACTGCCCCTGACTCGTCCTCTGTCCCTACCGACTCCCACTTGCACGAACTGCCGAATCCTGGGATACTCTGAGAACAAACAACACTCTCCATAGTTAGCAGGTAATCATCCGGAGAAACTTTGACAACTGGAACACTGGTTCTCTTAACCCACTGTCTGGTAACTCTGGCTGAAGTTTTAACTGGCTGACTGCCGATGCTCCCACTGCCACGAGAACCCCTGACTGGTTTACCTGAACCTTTCCAAGCACGTTCAACCTGAATCTGACCTGTGGCTCTGGGTTTATCTCCTGCAAAATGAACCTTCTTATGCCCACGAGACTCTGTGAACCGGATTTTGTTTCTCTTCTGATCTGGGACAGTCACTCCCTCAGATGGTAAATAGACCATATACAGCGAACTCTGTTTCTTTCCTCGAGCTATGACCAAGTTCCCCTTCATCACCTTCCACTGCCCGTTTCCGAACTTAACATCGTGTCCCTCATCATCCAACTGCCCAACAGAAATCAACCGTTTCTTGAAGCTTGGAATCACTCGGACATCCTTTAAAGTCCACGAACCGACTGAAGTTTTCAGAATCATGTCACCCATGCCCGTTACATCAAGAACTTTATTGTTTGCTAGTCTTACCTTTCCAAAATCCCCTTCTTTCAGATTCTGCAATGCTTCACTGCTGTGGGTAGCATGAAATGACGCACCAGAATCCATGACCCAGGAATCCACACTGCTCTCCACGCTACATATCAAGAGATCATTATGAGCATAGTCTCCTGCAATGTTAACTTGTTTATTATTCGAGCATTGATTCATGAAATGCCCCACCTCCTTGCACGTCCAACACGTTACATATGAGCGATCCTGAGTCTTCGACTGACTCCTTCTTCTGTTCCTGCTCCCACTACCTCTGCTATTTCTCCTTCCTCTGCTGACATTTAGCAATTCACTCGATGATTCCCCAAAACTCCTTCTTCTGACATCCTCGCGTAGAATGAGATCACGAATCTTCTCAAAAGTGAATCCATCGGGTCCCGCTGAACTGGTAACTGCTGTAACCGTTCCGGACCAACTGTCAGGTAATGACGATAGCAGTAGTAAGGCTTGAACTTCATCATCGAACTTAATTCCCACTGACGTAAGTCTGGCTAAGATTGAATTCAATGTATTTATGTGCTCGGTAACTAAACTGCCTTCCTTCATTTTTGTGTTCACCAATTCTCTAATCAGAAAGACCTTGTTTTCTGCAGATGGCTTCTCGTACATGTTAGACAGCGCTTCCATGACACCTTTCGCTGTCTTCTCCTTCATAATGTTAAACGCAACATTCTTGGTCAACGAGAGTCGGATAACCGTCATGGCTTTCCGATCCAAACCTGTCCACTCTGCATCAGACATCTTTTCTGGCTTGTCACCCAATACCATGTCTAACTCCTTCTGAACCAGCAAATCCTCAATTTGCATTTTCCACCAACTAAAATCTGCACCATCAAACTTTTCAACTCGATACTTCCCATCTTCTGCCATCTCAAACGACTAGATGAGGTACCCGGTACAACTGATCTCAGATTTTGGTAACTTCGTCAGAAATTCAATGACAAAACCAATACGCACCAACAAAGCAACTCGGACCAACAACAACAAAAAAAAACAATTGAAAAACTTTCTGCCGGTGAACAGTACCTGCCGGCGACTGCGAGTTTCTCTTTCGCCGGTGCTGCGCGCTCGAGGCTGTTCAGATCTGCTGCTCGTGACGGCGACGGTACGACTGAACGGCTGAACGGAGACCTGCACGACTGGTTTCTGTATTTTTTTCTTGCTCGATCTGAAAAAAAACTGGTTTTTTTTCTTTCGGTCGGATTGGTTCGCAACTGGCAGCAGCGACGGCTGCTTGATCTGGGTTGCGCTGCTGCTGCTCTCTCCCTTTCTCCAAAATTTTTTTTTTTTTCGTCTTCTCGCTAATTTTTTTTCGTGTGTATAACCTTGCTCTGATACCAATTGTTGGGACAACGGAATAACAACAATAAAAACACACACACAAATTAACTATGAGAAAATAGAGAAAAACGGAACACAAACGACACACAAGAATTTACGTGGTTCGGTCTCACGACCTAGTCCACAACTGCAACTAGGAGGAATTTTATTACCCTCTCTCTTGTGGTGTGTAGATTACAAGTACAAGCTATCTATTTATAGAAATAGATTAGGGTTATTAGGGTTTCTAACGGGCCTAATTAATCAGGCCTCCACAAGCCCAACAACCAGCGCCCCGCGGGCTGCGCACAGCCAAAATTTGGGGCCGAACGGAGGCGGTCGATCAAATATCCAGAAATCCCTGGGCTAACACGCACTGAAAAGTTTGAAAGTTAGCAACATAGGCGCACTATGCTAGTGTCGACAGACCGGCCGACATCGGATGTCACATGCTAACCTATGTCGAGACCCAACGCCCATCGATGAACGCCCAGCGATAGAAAATTTAAACTAAAACACCTATGCTTATCCTTATGATATAAATAAAATCCTAGAGATTAGTGGTGGTAGTGCTGGCCTACCATGGTCGCTTGCCATGATGGTGTCGATTGTGGTGGGTCGTTAGGACCAGTTTTTAAATTAAAATTGTCAACCATATTGGGAAATTTGTTGAAATAAGTGAGATAGAGGCATATTTTAGAAAAATGGCTCGGCCAAACCGCCTTTCGGCAGTTTGTCGAGATAGATCTCGAAAAAATACACAAAATGAAAAAAAAAATCGCGTAAAACGGATAATCCAGCCCAAAGTTATGATCATTTATATAATATGCCTCTAATAAACTATTTTTCCGTCGATTATATTACAGTTTTAACAACATTATGTAAGATCTCATTAAAAGACTTGCATCTCGGCAATTCTTATTTTGTTAATAAAGAGCTAACACACACCAAAAATCGCGAAAATCGTAAATTCTCATTTATGCAAAAAATAGTGATGCCGATCAAACGAAATGATAGGACTATCTAAATTCTGATTTCTTATTCTGATCTCTTTCTTTACTATACTGATTCTTTACTGATTACCGTAATGAATTGATTTAAAACCGAAGTGGGGCTTATATATAATAGAAACAATAAATCGCATTCAGGGTATGCGACTTATAAGTCGCATTTCAAGAATACGATTTATAAGTCGCATTTCTTGAATGCGATGTATAAGTCGCATTCCTGAAATGCGTTTTATAAGTCACATTTTGCCTTGCGACGCGCCGACTTGCCGCTTGTCCGATCTTTCCCTATGCCTTTTTCTAGCATGTATGTATTTCAAATACTCTTAACCAACACGCGAATAGGCCATCTATATGCTAGAAATTTACGGGGTGTAACAGCGGATCAAACGAAATGATAGGGAGCCCGACACCAGGCCCCGCGGGCTGCGCACAACCAAAATTTGGGGCCAAACGGAGACGGTCGATCACATCTTCAAAAATCCGTGGGCTAACATACACCGAAAATCGAGAAAATCATAAATTCTAATTTATGCGATAAATAGTGATGCCGATCAAACGAAATGATAGGGCGCCCGTCACCAGCGCCCCGCGGGCTGCGCACAGCCAAAATTTGGGGCCGAACGGAGGCGGTCGATCAAATATCCAGAAATCCATGGGCTAACACGCACTGAAAAGTTTGAAAGTTAGCAACATAGGCGCACTATGCTAGTGTCGACAGACCGGCCGACATCGGATGTCACATGCTAACCTATGTCGAGACCCAACGCCCATCGATGAATGCCCAGCAATAGAAAATTTAAACTAAAACACCAATGCTTATCCTTATGATATAAATAAAATCCTAGAGATTAGTGGTGGTAGTGCTTGCCTACCATGGTCTCTTGCCATGGTGGTGTCGGTTGTGGTGGGTCGTTAGGACCAGTTTTTAAATTAAAATTGTCAACCATATTGGGAAATATGTTGAAATGAGTGCGATAGAGGCATATTTTAGAAATATGGCTCGGCCAAACCGCCTTTCGAAAGTTTGTCGAGATAGATCTCGAAAAAATACACAAAATGAAAAAAAAATCGCGTAAAACGGATAATCCAGCCCAAAGTTATGATCATTTATATAATATGCCTCTAATAAACTATTTTTCCGTCGATTATATTACAGTTTTAACAACATTATGTAAGATCTCATTAAAAGACTTGCATCTCGGCAGTTCTTATTTTGTTAATAAAGAGCTAACACACACCAAAAATCGCGAAAATCGTAAATTCTCATTTATCCAAAAAATAGTGATGCCGATCAAACGAATTTCAGGAATGCGATTTATAAGTCGCATTCCTGGAATGCGTTTTATAAGTCGCATTTTGTCTTGCGACGCGCCGACTTGCCGCTTGTCCGATCTTTCCCCGTGCCTTTTTCTAGCATGTATGTATTTCAAATACTATTAACCAACACGCGAATAGGCCATCTATATGTTAGAAATTTACGGGGTGTAACAGCGGATCAAACGAAATGACAGGGAGCCCGTCACCAGGCCCCGCGGGCTGCACACAGCCAAAATTTGGGGCCAAACGGAGACGGTCGATCACATCTCCAAAAATCCGTGGGCTACCATACACCGAAAATCGAGAAAATCATAAATTGTCATTTGTTCGAAAAATAGTAATGCCGATCAAACGAAATGACAGGGCACCCGTCACCAGGCCCCGCGGGCTGCGCACAGCCAAAATTGGGGGCCGAACGGAGGCGGTCGATCAAATCTCCAGAAATCGGTGGGCTAACATACATCGAAAATCGCGAAAATCATAAATTCTCATTTATGCAAAAAATAGTGATGCCGGTCAAACGAAATGACAGGGCGCCCGTCATCAGGCCCCGCGGGCTACACACAGCCAAAATTTGGGGCCAAACGGTGACGGTCGATCACATCTCCAAAAATCCGTGGGCTAACATACACAAAAAATCGAGAAAATCGTAAATTGTCATTTGTTCGAAAAATAGTAATGCCGATCAAACGAAATGACAGGGCGCCCGTCACCAGGCCCCGCAGGCTGCGCACAGCCAAAATTTGGGCCCGAACGGATGCGTTCGATCAAATCTCCAGAAATCCGTGGGCTAACATACATCGAAAATCGAGAAAATCGTAAATTGTCATTTGTTCGAAAAATAGTAATGCCGATCAAACGAAATGACAGGGAGCCCGTCACTAGACCCCGCGGTCTGCGCACAACCAAAATTTAGGGCCGAACGGAGGCGGTCGATTGAATCTCGAAAAATCCGTGGGCTAACATACACCGAAAATTGCAAAAATCGTAAATTCTCATTTATGCAAAAAATAGTGATGTCGATCAAACGAAATGATAGGGCGCCCGTCACCAGGCCCCGCGGTCTGCGCACAACCAAAATTTAGGGTCGAACGGAGGCGGTCGATCAAATCTCTAGAAATCGGTGGGCTAACATACATCGAAAATCGCGAAAATCGTAAATTCTCATTTATGCGAAAAATAGTGATGCCGATCAAACGAAATGACAGGGCGCCCGTCACTATGCCCCGCGGGCTGCGCACAGCCAAAATTTGGGGCCAAACGGTGACGGTCGATCACATCTCCAAAAATCCGTGGGCTAACATACACCGAAAGTCGAGAAAATCGTAAATTCTCATTTATGCGAAAAATAGTGATGCCGATCAAACGAAATGATAGGGCGCCCGTTACCAGGCCCCGCGGTCTGCGCACAACCAAAATTTAGGGCCGAACGGAGGCGGTCGATTGAATCTCGAAAAATCCGTGAGCTAACATACACCGAAAATTGCAAAAATCGTAAATTCTCATTTATGCAAAAAATAGTGATGTCGATCAAACGAAATAATAGGGCGCCCGTCACCAGGCCCCGCGGTCTGCGCACAACCAAAATTTAGGGCCGAACGGAGGCGGTCGATCAAATCTCCAGAAATCGGTGGGCTAACATACATCGAAAATCGCGAAAATCATAAATTCTCATTTATGCGAAAAATAGTGATGCCGATCAAACGAAATGATAGGGCGCCCGTCACCAAGCCCCGCGGGCTGCGCACAGCCAAAATTTGGGGCCAAACGGTGACGGTCGATCACATCTCCAAAAATCCGTGGGCTAACATACACCGAAAGTCGAGAAAATCGTAAATTCTCATTTATGCGAAAAATAGTGATGCCGATCAAACGAAATGATAGGGCGCCCGTCACTAGCGCCCCGCGGGCTGCGCACAGCCAAAATTTGGGGCCGAACGGAGGCGGTCGATCAAATATCCAGAAATCCCTGGGCTAACACGCATTGAAAAGTTTGAAAGTTAGCAACATAGGCGCACTATGCTAGTGTCGACAGACCGGCCGACATCGGATGTCACATACTAACCTATGTCGAGACCCAACGCCCATCGATGAACGCCCAGCGATAGAAAATTTAAACTAAAACACCTATGCTTATCCTTATGATATAAATAAAATCCTAGAGATTAGTGGTGGTAGTGCTGGCCTACCATGGTCGCTTGCCATGATGGTGTCGGTTGTGGTGGGTCGTTAGGACCAGTTTTTAAAATAAAATTGTTAACCATATTGGGAAATTTGTTGAAATAAGTGAGATAGAGGCATATTTTAGAAAAATGGCTCGGCCAAACCGCCTTTCGGCAGTTTGTGAAGATAGATCTCGAAAAAATACACAAAATGAAAAAAAAAATTGCGTAAAACGGATAATCCAGCCCAAAGTTATGATAATTTATATAATATGCCTCTAATAAACTATTTTTCCGTCGATTATATTACAGTTTTAACAACATTATGTAAGATCTCATTAAAAGACTTGCATCTCGGCAGTTCTTATTTTGTTAATAAAGAGCTAACACACACCAAAAATCGCGAAAATCGTAAATTTTCATTTATTCAAAAAATAGTGATGCCGATCAAACGAAATGATAGGACTATCTAAATTCTGATTTCTTATTCTGATCTCTTTCTTTACTATACTGATTCTTTACTGATTACCGTAATGAATTGATTTAAAACCGAAGTGGGGCTTATATATAATAGAAACAATAATTCGCATTCAGGGAATGCGTCGCATTTCAGGAATACGATTTATAAGTCGCATTTCTTGAATGCGATGTATAAGTCGCATTCCTGAAATGCGTTTTATAAGTCGCATTTTGCCTTGCGACGCGCCGACTTGCCGCTTGTCCGATCTTTCCCTGTGCCTTTTTCTAGCATGTATGTATTTCAAATACTCTTAACCAACACGCGAATAGGCCATCTATATGCTAGAAATTTACGGGGTATAACAGCGGATCAAACGAAATGATAGGGTGCCCGTCACCAGGCCCCGCGGGCTGCGCACAGCCAAAATTTGGGGCCAAACGGAGACGGTCGATCACATCTCCAAAAATCCGTGGGCTAACATACACCGAAAATCGAGAAAATCATAAATTGTCATTTGTTCGAAAAATAGTAATGCAGATCAAACGAAATGACAGGGCGCCCGTCACCAGGCCCCGCAGGCTGCGCACAGCCAAAATTTGGGCCCGAACGGAGGCAGTCGATTGAATCTCGAAAAATCCGTGGGCTAACATACACCGAAAATCGAGAAAATCGTAAATTCTCATTTATACGAAAAATAGTGATGCCGATCAAACGAAATGATAGGGCGCCCGTCACCAGGCCCCGCAGGCTGCGCACAGCCAAAATTTGAGGCCAAACGGAGACGGTCGATCAAATCTCCAGAAATCCGTGGGCTAACATACACCGAAAATCGAGAAAATTGTAAATTCTCATTTATGTGAAAAATAGTGATGCTGATCAAACAAAATGATAGGGCACCCGTCACCAGGCCCCGCGGTCTGCGCACAGCCAAAATTGGGGGCCGAACGGAGGCGGTCGATTGAATCTCGAAAAATCCGTGGGCTAACATATACACCGAAAATTGCAAAAATCGTAAATTCTCATTTATGCAAAAAATAGTGATGCCGATCAAATGAAATGACAGGGCGCCCGTCATCAGGCCCCGCGGGCTGCGCACAGCCAAAATTTGGGGCCAAACGGAGACGGTCGATCAAATCTCCAGAAATTCGTGGGCTAACATACACCGAAAATCGAGAAAATCATAAATTCTCATTTATGCGAAAAATAGTGATGCCGATCAAACGAAATGATAGGGCGCCCGTCACCAGCGCCCCGTGGGCTGCGCACAGCCAAAATATGGGGCCGAACGGAGGCGGTCGATCAAATATCCAGAAATCCCTGGGCTAACACGCACTGAAAAGTTTGAAAGTTAGCAACATAGGCGCACTATGCTAGTGTCGACAGACAGGCCGACATCGGATGTCACATGCTAACCTATGTCGAGACCCAACGCCCATCGATGAACGCCCAGCGATAGAAAATTTAAACTAAAACACTTATGCTTATCCTTATGATATAAATAAAATCCTAGAGATTAGTGGTGGTAGTGCTGGCCTACCATGGTCGCTTGCCATGGTGGTGTCGATTGTGGTGGGTCGTTAGGACCAGTTTTTAAATTAAAATTGTCAACCATATTGGGAAATATGTTGAAATGAGTGCGATAGAGGCATATTTTAGAAAAATGGCTCAGCCAAACCTCCTTTCGGCAGTTTGTCGAGATAGATCTCGAAAAAATACACAAAATGAAAAAAAAATCGCGTAAAACGGATAATCCAGCCCAAAGTTATGATCATTTATATAATATGACTCTAATAAACTATTTTTCCGTCGATTATATTACAGTTTTAACAACATTATGTAAGATCTCATTAAAAGACTTGCATCTCGGCAGTTCTTATTTTGTTAATAAAGAGCTAACACACACCAAAAATAGCGAAAATCGAAAATTCTCATTTATGCAAAAAATAGTGATGCCGATCAAACGAAATGATAGGACTATCTAAATTCTGATTTCTTATTCTGATCTCTTTCTTTACTATACTGATTCTTTACTGATTACCGTAATGAATTGATTTAAAACCGAAGTGGCGCTTATATATAATAGAAACAATAAATCGCATTCAGGGAATGCGACTTATAAGTCGCATTTAAGGAATGCGATTTATAAGTCGCATTTATTGAATGTGATTTATAAGTCGCATTCCTAGAATGCGTTTTATAAGTCGCATTTTGCCTTGCGACGCGTCGACTTGCCGCTTGTCCGATCTTTCCCCGTGCCTTTTTCTAGCATGTATGTATTTCAAATACTCTTAACCAACACGTGAATAGGCCATCTATATGCTAGAAATTTACGGGGTGTAACAGCGGATAAAACGAAATGATAGGGAGCCCGTCACCAGGCCCCACGGGCTGCGCACAGCCAAAATTTGGGGCCAAACGGAGACGGTTGATCACATCTCCAAAAATCCATGGGCTAACATACACCGAAACTCGAGAAAATCGTAAATTGTCATTTGTTTGAAAAATAGTAATGCCGATCAAACGAAATGACAGGGCGCCCGTCACCAGGCCCCGTAGGCTGCGCACAGCCAAAATTTGGGGCCGAACCCAAGCGGTCGATCAAATCTCCAGAAATTCGTGGGCTAACATACACCGAAAATCGAGAAAATCATAAATTCTCATTTATGCGAAAAATAGCGATGCCGATCAAACGAAATGATAGGGCGCCCGTCACCAGGCCCCGCGGTCTGCGCACAACCAAAATTTAGGGCCGAACGGAGTCGGTCGATCAAATCTCCAGAAATCGGTGGGCTAACATACATCGAAAATCGTGAAACTCGTAAATTCTCATTTATGCAAAAAATAGTGATGCCGATCAAACGAAATGACAGGGCACCCGTCATCAGGCCCCGCAGGCTACGCACAGCCAAAATTTGGGGCCAAACAGAGACGGTCGATCAAATCTCCAGAAATCCGTGGGCTAACATACACCTAAAATCGAGAAAATCATAAATTCTCATTTATGCGAAAAATAGTGATGCCGATCAAACGAAATGATAGGGCGCCCGTCACCAGCGCCCCGCAGGCTGCGCACAGCCAAAATTTGGGGCCGAACGGAGGCGGTCGATCAAATATCCAGAAATCCCTGGGCTAATACGCACCGAAAAGTTTGAAAGTTAGCAACATAGGCGCACTATGCTAGTGTCGACAGACCGGCCGACATCGGATGTCACATGCTAACCTATGTCGAGACCCAACGCCCATCGATGAACGCCCAGCGATAGAAAATTTAAACTAAAACACCTATGCTTATCCTTATGATATAAATAAAATCCTAGAGATTAGTGGTGGTAGTGCTGGCCTACCATGGTCGCTTGCCAAGGTGGTGTCGGTTGTGGTGGGTCGATAGGACCAGTTTTTAAATTAAAATAGTCAACCATATTGGGAAATATGTTGAAATGAGTGCGATAGAGGCATATTTTAGAAAAATGGCTCTGCCAAACCGCCTTTCAGCAGTTTGTCGAGATAGATCTCGAAAATATACACAAAATGAAAAAACAAATCGCGTAAAACGGATAATCCAGCCCAAAGTTATGATCATTTATATAATATGCTTCTAATAAACTATTTTTCCGTCGATTATATTACAGTTTTAACAACATTATGTAAGATCTCATTAAAAGACTTGCATCTCGGCAGTTCTTATTTTATTAATAAAGAGCTAACACACACCAAAAATCGCGAAAATCGTAAATTCTCATTTATGCAAAAAATAGTGATGCCAATCAAACGAAATGATAGCACTATCTAAATTCTGATTTCTTATTTTGATCTCTTTCTTTACTATACTGATTCTTTACTGATTACCGTAATGAATTGATTTAAAACCGAAGTGGGGCTTATATATAATAGAAACAATAAATCGCATTCAGGGAATGCGACTTATAAGTCGCATTTCAGGATTGCGATTTATAAGTCGCATTTCCTAACCTTGCGACGCGCCGACTTGCCGCTTGTCCGATCTTTCCCCATGCCTTTTTCTAGCATGTATGTATTTCAAATACTCTTAACCAACACGCGAATAGGCCATCTATATGCTAGAAATTTACGGGGTGTAACAGCGGATCAAACGAAATGCTAGGGAGCCCGTCACCAGGCCCCGCGGGCTGCGCACAGCCAAAATTAGGGGCCAAACGGAGACGGTTGATCACATCTCCAAAAATCCATGGGCTAACATACACCGAAACTCGAGAAAATCGTAAATTGTCATTTGTTCGAAAAATAGTAATGCCGATCAAACGAAATGACAGGGCGCCCGTCACCAGGCCCTGTAGGCTGCGCACAGCCAAAATTTGGGGCCGAACCCAAGCGGTCGATCAAATCTCCAGAAATCCGTGGGCTAACATACACCGAAAATCGAGAAAATCATAAATTCTCATTTATGCGAAAAATAGCGATGCCGATCAAACGAAATGATAGGGCGCCCGTCACCAAGCCCCGCGGTCTGCGTACAACCGAAATTTAGGGCCGAACGGAGGCGGTCGATCAAATCTCCAGAAATCGGTGGGCTAACATACATCGAAAATCGCGAAACTCGTAAATTCTCATTTATGCAAAAAATAGTGATGCCGATCAAACGAAATGACAGGGCACCCGTCATCAGGCCCCGCAGGCTGCGCACAGCCAAAATTTGGGGCCAAACAGAGACGGTCGATCAAATCTCCAGAAATCCGTGGGCTAACATACACCTAAAATCGAGAAAATCGTAAATTCTCATTTATGCGAAAAATAGTGATGCCGATCAAACGAAATGATAGGGCGCCCGTCACCAGCGCCCCGCAGGCTGCGCACAGCCAAAATTTGGGGCCGAACGGAGGCGGTCGATCAAATATCCAGAAATCCCTGGGCTAATACGCACCGAAAAGTTTGAAAGTTAGCAACATAGGCGCACTATGCTAGTGTCGACAGACCGGCCGACATCGGATGTCACATGCTAACCTATGTCGAGACCCAACGCCCATCGATGAACGCCCAGCGATAGAAAATTTAAACTAAAACACCTATGCTTATCCTTATGATATAACTAAAATTCTAGAGATTAGTGGTGGTAGTGCTGGCCTACCATGGTCGCTTGCCATGGTGGTGTCCGTTGTGGTTGGTCGTTAGGACCAGTTTTTAAATTAAAATTGTCAACCATATTGGGAAATATGTTGAAATGAGTGCGATAGAGGCATATTTTAGAAAAATGGCTCGGCCAAACCGCCTTTCGGCGTTTGTCGAGATAGATCTCGAAACAATACACAAAATGAAAAAAAAATCGCGTAAAACGGATAATCCAGCCCAAAGTTATGATCATTTATATAATATGCCTCTAATAAACTATTTTTCCGTCGATTATATTACAGTTTTAACAACATTATGTAAGATCTCATTAAAAGACTTGCATCTCGGCAGTTCTTATTTTGTTAATAAAGAGCTAACACACACCAAAAATCGCGAAAATCGTAAATTCTCATTTATGCAAAAAATAGTGATGCCGATCAAACGAAATGATAGGACTATCTAAATTCTGATTTCTTATTTTGATCTCTTTCTTTACTATACTGATTCTTTACTGATTACCGTAATGAATTGATTTAAAACCGAAGTGGGGCTTATATATAATAGAAACAATAAATCGCATTCAGGGAATTGGACTTATAAGTCGCATTTTAGGAATACGATTTATAAGTCGCATTTTCTGAATGCGATTTATAAGTCACATTCCTGGAATGCGTTTTATAAGTCGCATTTTGCCTTGCGACGCGCCGACATGCCGCTTGTCCGATCTTTCCCCGTGCCTTTTTCTAGCATGTATGTATTTCAAATACTCTTAACCAACACGTGAATAGGCCATCTATATGCTGGAAATTTACGGGGTGTAACAGCGGATCAAACGAAATGATAGGGAGCCCGTCACCAGGCCCCGCGGGCTGCGCACAGCCAAAATTTGGGGCCAAACGGAGACGGTCGATCACATCTCCAAAAATCTGTGGGCTAACATACACCGAAAATCGAGAAAATCGTAAATTGTCATTTGTTCGAAAAATAGTAATGCCGATCAAACGAAATGACAGGGCGCCCGTCACCAGGCCCCGCAGGCTGCGCACAGCCAAAATTTGGGGCCGAACGGAGGCGGTCGATCAAATCTCCAGAAATCCGTGGGCTAACATACACCGAAAATCGAGAAAATCATAAATTCTCATTTATGCGAAAAATAGTGATGCCGATTAAATGAAATGATAGGTCGCCCGTCACCAGGCCCCGCAGTCTGTGCACAACCAAAATTTAGGGCCGAACAGAGGCGGTCGATTGAATCTCGAAAAATTCGTGGCCTAACATGCACCGAAAATTGCAAAAATCGTAAATTCTCATTTATGCAAAAAATAGTGATGCCGATCAAACAAAATGATAGGGCCCCCGTCACCAGGCCCCGCAGGCTGCGCACAGCCAAAATTGGGGGCCGAACGGAGGCGGTCGATCAAATCTCCAGAAATCGGTGGGCTAAAATTTATCGAAAATCGCGAAAATCGTAAATTCTCATTTATGCGAAAAAAAGTGATGCCGATCAAACGAAATGATAGGGGCCCGTCACCAGCGCCCCGCAGGCTGCGCACAGCCAAAATTTGGGGCCAAACGGAGGCGGTGGATCAAATATCCAGAAATCCCTGGGCTAATACGCACTGAAAAGTTTGAAAGTTAGCAACATAGGCGCACTATGCTAGTGTCGACTGACCGGCCGACATCGGATGTCACATGCTAACCTATGTCGAGACCCAACGCCCATCGATGAATGCCCAGCGATAGAAAATTTAAACTAAAACACCTATGCTTATCCTTATGATATAAATAAAATCCTAGAGATTAGTGGTGGTAGTGCTGGCCTACCATGGTCGCTCGCCATGGTGGTGTCGGTTGTGGTGGGTCGTTAGGACCAGTTTTTAAATTAAAATTGTCAACCATATTGGGAAATATGTTGAAATGAGTGTGATAGAGGCATATTTTAGAAAAATGGCTCTGCCAAACCGCCTTTCAGCAGTTTGTCGAGATAGATCTTGAAAATATACACAAAATGAAAAAACAAATCGCGTAAAACGGATAATCCAGCCCAAAGTTATGATCATTTATATAATATGCTTCTAATAAACTATTTTTCCGTCGATTATATTACAGTTTTAACAACATTATGTAAGATCTCATTAAAAGACTTGCATCTCGGCAGTTCTTATTTTATTAATAAAGAGCTAACACACACCAAAAATCGCGAAAATCGTAAATTCTCATTTATGCAAAAAATAGTGATGCCAATCAAACGAAATGATAGCACTATCTAAATTCTGATTTCTTATTTTGATCTCTTTCTTTACTATACTGATTCTTTACTGATTACCGTAATGAATTGATTTAAAACCGAAGTGGGGCTTATATATAATAGAAACAATAAATCGCATTCAGGGAATTGGACTTATAAGTCGCATTTTAGGAATACGATTTATAAGTCGCATTTTCTGAATGCGATTTATAAGTCACATTCCTGGAATGCGTTTTATAAGTCGCATTTTGCCTTGCGACGCGCCGACATGCCGCTTGTCCGATCTTTCCCCGTGCCTTTTTCTAGCATGTATGTATTTCAAATACTCTTAACCAACACGTGAATAGGCCATCTATATGCTGGAAATTTACGGGGTGTAACAGCGGATCAAACGAAATGATAGGGAGCCCGTCACCAGGCCCCGCGGGCTGCGCACAGCCAAAATTTGGGGCCAAACGGAGACGGTCGATCACATCTCCAAAAATCTGTGGGCTAACATACACCGAAAATCGAGAAAATCGTAAATTGTCATTTGTTCGAAAAATAGTAATGCCGATCAAACGAAATGACAGGGCGCCCGTCACCAGGCCCCGCAGGCTGCGCACAGCCAAAATTTGGGGCCGAACGGAGGCGGTCGATCAAATCTCCAGAAATCCGTGGGCTAACATACACCGAAAATCGAGAAAATCGTAAATTCTCATTTATGCGAAAAATAGTGATGCCGATTAAATGAAATGATAGGTCGCCCGTCACCAGGCCCCGCAGTCTGTGCACAACCAAAATTTAGGGCCGAACAGAGGCGGTCGATTGAATCTCGAAAAATTCGTGGCCTAACATGCACCGAAAATTGCAAAAATTGTAAATTCTCATTTATGCAAAAAATAGTGATGCCGATCAAACGAAATGATAGGGCCCCCGTCACCAGGCCCCGCAGGCTGCGCACAGCCAAAATTGGGGGCCGAACGGAGGCGGTCGATCAAATCTCCAGAAATCGGTGGGCTAAAATTTATCGAAAATCGCGAAAATCGTAAATTCTCATTTATGCGAAAAATAGTGATGCCGATCAAACGAAATGATAGGGGCCCGTCACCAGCGCCCCGCAGGCTGCGCACAGCCAAAATTTGGGGCCAAACGGAGGCGGTGGATCAAATATCCAGAAATCCCTGGGCTAATACGCACTGAAAAGTTTGAAAGTTAGCAACATAGGCGCACTATGCTAGTGTCGACAGACCGGCCGACATCGGATGTCACATGCTAACCTATGTCGAGACCCAACGCCCATCGATGAATGCTCAGCGATAGAAAATTTAAACTAAAACACCTATGCTTATCCTTATGATATAAGTAAAATCCTAGAGATTAGTGGTGGTAGTGCTGGCCTACCATGGTCGCTAGCCATGGTGGTGTCGGTTGTGGTGGGTCGTTAGGACCAGTTTTTAAATTAAAATTGTCAACCATATTGGAAAATATGTTGAAATGAGTGCGGTAGAGGCATATTTTAGAAAAATGGCTCGGCCAAACCGCCTTTCGGCAGTTTGTCGAGATAGATCTCGAAAAAATACACAAAATGAAGAAAAAAATCGCGTAAAACGGATAATCCAGCCCGAAGTTATGATCATTTATATAATATGTCTCTAATAAACTATTTTTCCGTCGATTATATTATACTTTTTACAATATTATGTAAGATCTCATTAAAAGACTTGCATCTCGGCAGTTCTTATTTTGTTAATAAAGAGCTAACACACACCAAAAATCGCGAAAATCGTAAATTCTCATTTATGCAAAAAATAGTGATGCCGATCAAACGAAATGATAGGACTATCTAAATTCTGATTTCTTATTTTGATCTCTTTCTTTACTATACTGATTCTTTACTGATTACCGTAATGAATTGATTTAAAACCGAAGTGGGGCTTATATATAATAGAAACAATAAATCGCATTCAGGGAATTGGACTTATAAGTCGCATTTTAGGAATACGATTTATAAGTCGCATTTTCTGAATGCGATTTATAAGTCACATTCCTGGAATGCGTTTTATAAGTCGCATTTTGCCTTGCGACGCGCCGACATGCCGCTTGTCCGATCTTTCCCCGTGCCTTTTTCTAGCATGTATGTATTTCAAATACTCTTAACCAACACGTGAATAGGCCATCTATATGCTGGAAATTTACGGGGTGTAACAGCGGATCAAACGAAATGATAGGGAGCCCGTCACCAGGCCCCGCGGGCTGCGCACAGCCAAAATTTGGGGCCAAACGGAGACGGTCGATCATATCTCCAAAAATCCGTGGGCTAACATACACCGAAAATTGAGAAAATCGTAAATTGTCATTTATTCAAAAAATAGTGATGCCGATCAAACGAAATGATAGGGCGCCCGTCACCAGGCCCCGCAGGCTGCGCACAGCCAAAATTTGGGGCCGAACGGTGACGGTCGATTGAATCTCGAAAAATCCGTGGGCTAACATACACCGAAAATCGAGAAAATCGTAAATTCTCATTTATGCGAAAAATAGTGATGCCGATCAAACGAAATGATAGGGCGCGCGTCACCAGCGCACCGCGGGCTGCGTACAGCCAAAATTTGGGGCCGAACGGAGGCGGTCGATCAAATATCCAGAAATCCCTGGGCTAACACGCACTGAAAAGTTTGAAAGTTAGAATCATAGGCGCACTATGCTAGTGTCGACAGACCGGCCGACATCGGATGTCACACGCTAACCTATGTCGAGACCCAACGCCCATCGATGAATGCCCAGCGATAGAAAATTTAAACTAAAACACCTATGCTTATCCTTATGATATAAATAAAATCCTAGAGATTAGTGGTGGTAGTGCTGGCCTACCATGGTCGCTTGCCATGGTGGTGTCGGTTGTGGTGGGTCGTTAGGACCAGTTTTTAAATTAAAATTGTCAATCATATTGGGAAGTATGTTGAAATGAGTGCGATAGAGGCATATTTTAGAAAAATGGCTCGGCCAAACCGCCTCTCGGCAGTTTGTCGAGATAGATCTCGAAAAAATACACAAAATGAAAAACAAAATCGCGTAAAATGGATAATCCAGCCCAAAGTTATTATCATTTATATAATATGCCTCTAATAAACTATTTTTCCGTCGATTATATTAATGTTTTAACAACATTATGTAAGATCTCATTAAAAGACTTGCATCTCGGCAGTTCTTATTTTGTTAATAAAGAGCTAACACACACCAAAAATCGCGAAAATCGAAAATTCTCATTTATGCAAAAAATAGTGATGCAGATCAAACGAAATGATAGGACTATCTAAATTCTGATTTCTTATTCTGATCTCTTTCTGTACTATACTGATTCTTTACTTATTACCGTAATGAATTGATTTAAAACCGAAGTGGAGCTTATATATAATAGAAACAATAAATCGCATTCAGGGAATGCGACTTATAAGTCGCATTTCAGGAATGTGATTTATAAGTCGCATTTTGCCTTGCGACGTGCCGACTTGCCGCTTGTCCGATCTTTCCCCGTGCCTTTTTCTAGCATGTATGTATTTCAAATACTCTTAACCAACACGAGAATAGGCCATCTATATGCTAGAAATTTACGGGGTGTAACAGCGGATCAAACGAAATGACAGGGCGCCCGTCACCAGGCCCCGCGGGCTGCGCACAGCCAAAATTTGGGGCCAAACGGAGACGGTCGATCAAATCTCCAAAAATCCATGGGCTAACATACACCGAAATCCAAGAAAATCGTAAATTGTCATTTGTTCAAAAAATAATGATGCCGATCAAACGAAATGATAGGGCGCCCGTCACCAGGCCTCGCGGGCTGCACACAGGCAAAATATGGGGCCGAACGGAGGCGGTTGATCAAATATCCAGAAATCCGTGGGCTAACATACATCGAAAATCGCGAAAATTGTAAATTCTCATTTATGCAAAAAAAAGTGATACCGATCAAAAGAAATGACAGGGCGCCTGTCATCAGGCCCCGCGGGCTGCGCACAGCCAAAATTTGGGGCCAAAAGGGACGGTCGATCAAATCTCCAGAAATCCGTGGGCTAACACATACACCGAAAATCGAGAAAATCGTAAATTCTCATTTATGCGAAAAATAGTGATGCCGATCAAACAAAATGACAGGGCACCCGTCACCAGGCCCCGCGGGCTGCGCACAACCAAAATTGGGGGCCGAACGGAGGCGGTCGATCAAATCTCCAGAAATCGGTGGGCTAACATACATCGAAAATCGCGAAAATCGTAAATTCTCATTTATGCAAAAAATAGTGATGCCGATCAAAAGAAATGACAGGGCGCCCGTCATCAGGCCCCGCGGGCTACGCATAGCCAAAATTTGGGGCCAAACGGAGACGGTCGATCAAATCTCCAGAAATCTGTGGGCTAACATACACCGAAAATCGAGAAAATCGTAAATTGTCATTTGTTCGAAAAATAGTAATGCCGATCAAATGAAATGACAGGGCGCCCGTCACCAGGCCCCGCGTGCTGCGACAGCCAAAATTGGGGGCCGAACGGAGGCGGTCGATCAAATCTCCAGAAATCCCTGGGCTAACACGCACTGAAAAGTTTGAAAGTTAGCAACATAGGCGCACTATGCTAGTGTCGACAGACCGGCCGACAACGGATGTCACATGCTAACCTATGTCGAGACCCAACGCCCATCGATGAATGCCCAGCGATAGAAAATTTAAACTAAAACACCTATGCTTATCCTTATGATATAAATAAAATCCTAGAGATTAGTGGTGGTAGTGCTGGCCTACCATGGTCGCTGGCCATGGTGGTGTCGGTTGTGGTGGGTCGTTAGGACCAGTTTTTAAATTAAAATTGTCAATCATATTGGGAAGTATGTTGAAATGAGTGCGATAGAGGCATATTTTAGAAAAATGGCTCGGCCAAACCGCCTCTCGGCAGTTTGTCGAGATAGATCTCGAAAAAATACACAAAATGAAAAATAAAATCGCGTAAAATGGATAATCCAGCCCAAAGTTATTATCATTTATATAATATGCCTCTAATAAACTATTTTTCCGTCGATTATATTAATGTTTTAACAACATTATGTAAGATCTCATTAAAAGACTGCATCTCGGCAGTTCTTATTTTGTTAATAAAGAGCTAACACACACCAAAAATCGCGAAAATCGAAAATTCTCATTTATGCAAAAAATAGTGATGCCGATCAAACGAAATGATAGGACTATCTAAATTCTGATTTCTTATTCTGATCTCTTTCTGTACTATACTGATTCTTTACTTATTACCGTAATAAATTGATTTAAAACCGAAGTGGGGCTTATATAAAATAGAAACAATAAATCGCATTCAGGGAATGCGACTTATAAGTCGCATTTCAGGAATGTGATTTATAAGTCGCATTTCCTGAAGGGGATTTATAAGTCGCATTTTGCCTTGCGACGCGCTGACTTGCCGCTTGTCCGATCTTTCCCCGTGCCTTTTTCTAGCATGTATGTATTTCAAATACTCTTAACCAACACGCGAATAGGCCATCTATATGCTAGAAATTTACGGGGTGTAACAGCGGATCAAACGAAATGACAGGGCGCCCGTCACCAGGCCCCGCGGGCTGCGCACAGCCAAAATTTGGGGCCAAATGGAGACGGTCGATCAAATCTCCAGAAATCCGTGGGCTAACATACACCGAAATCCAAGAAAATCGTAAATTGTCATTTGTTCGAAAAATAGTGATGCCGGTCAAACGAAATGATAGGGCGCCCGTCACCAGGCCTCGCGGGCTGCGCACAGCCAAAATCTGGGGCCGAACGGAGGCGGTCGATTGAATCTCGAAAAATCCATGTGCTAACATTCACCAAAAACCGAGAAAATCGTAAATTCTCATTTATGCAAAAAATAGTGATGCCGATCAAACGAAATGATAGGGAGCCCGTCACCAGGCCACGCGGGCTGCGCACAGCAAATATTTGGGGCCGAACGGAGGCGGTCGATCAAATATCCAGAAATCCGTGGGCTAACATACACAGAAAATCGCAAAAATCGTAAATTGTCATTTATTCAAAAAATAGTGATGCCGATCAAACGAAATGATAGGGCGCCAGTCACCAAGCCCCGCGGGCTGCGCACAGCCAAAATCTGGGGCCGAACGGAGGAGGTCGATTGAATCTCGAAAAATCCGTGTGCTAACATTCACCGAAAACCGAGAAAATCATAAATTCTCATTTATGCAAAAAATAGTGATGCCGATCAAACGAAATGATAGGGAGCCCATCACCAGGCCCTGCGGGCTGCACACAGCCAAAATTTGGGGACGAACGGAGGCAGTCGATCAAATATCCAGAAATCCGTGGACTAACATACACCGAAAATCGCAAAAATCATAAATTGTCATTTATTAAAAAAATAGTGATGCCAATCAAATGAAATGATAGGGCGCCCGTCCCCAGGCCCCGCAAGCTGCGCACAGCCAAAATTTGGGGCGAACGGAGGCGGTCGATTGAATCTTGAAAAATCTGTGGGCTAACATACAACGAAAATTGAGAAAATCGTAAATTCTCATTTATGCAAAAAATAGTGATGCCGATCAAACGAAATGATAGGGAGCCCATCACCAGGCCCCGCAGGCTGCGCACAGCCAAAATTTGGGGACGAACGGAGACAGTCGATCAAATCTCCAGAAATCTGTGGGCTAACATACACCGACAATTGAGAAAATCATAAATTCTCATTTATGCGAAAAATAGTGATGCTGATCAAACAAAATGATAGGGCGCCCGTTACCAGGCCCCGCGGGCTGCGCACAGCCAAAATTGGTTGCCGAACGGAGGCGGTCGATCAAATCTCCAGAAATCGGTGGGCTAACATATATCGAAAATCGTGAAAATCGTAAATTCTCATTTATGCAAAAAATAGTGATGCCGATCAAACGAAATGATAGGGCGCCCATCACCAGGCCCCGCGGGCTGCGCACAGCCAAAATTTGGGGCCGAACGGAAGCGGTCGATTGAATCTCAAAAAATTCGTGTGCTAACATTCACCGAAAACCGAGAAAATCGTAAATTCTCATTTATGCAAAAAATAGTGATGCCGATCAAATGAAATGATAGGGGGCCCGTCACCAGGCCCCGCAGGCTGCGCACAGCCAAAATTTGGGGCCAAACGGAGGCGGTCGATTGAATCTTGAAAAATCTGTGGGCTAACATACAACGAAAATTGAGAAAATCATAAATTCTCATTTATGCAAAAAATAGTGATGCTGATCAAACGAAATGATAGGGCGCCCGTCAGCAGGCGCCGCAGGCTGCGCACAGCTAAAATTTGGGGACGAACGGAGACAGTCGATTAAATCTCCAGAAATCTGTGGGCTAACATACACCGAAAATCGAGAAAATTGTAAATTCTCATTTATGCGAAAAATAGTGATGCTGATCAAACAAAATGATAGGGCTCCCGTCACCAGGCCCCGCGGGCTTCGCAAAGCCAAAATTGGTTGCCGAACGGAGGCGGTCGATCAAATATCCAGAAATCCCTGGGCTAACACGCACTGAAAAGTTTGAAAGTTAGCAACATAGGCGCACTATGCTAGTGTCGACAGACCGGCCGACATCGGATGTCACATGCTAACCTATGTCGAGACCCAACGCCCATCGATGAATGCCCAGCGATAGAAAAATTAAACTAAAACACCTATGCTTATCCTTATGATATAAATAAAATCCTAGAGATTAGTGGTGGTAGTGCTGGCCTACCATGGTCGCTTGCCATGGTGGTGTCGGTTGTGGTGGGTCGTTAGGACTAGTTTTTAAATTAAAATTGTCAATCATATTGGAAAATATGTTGAAATGAGTGCGATAGAGGCATATTTTAGAAAAATGGCTCGGCCAAACCGCCTTTCGGCTGTTTGTCGAGATAGATCTCGAAAAAATACACAAAATGAAAAAAAAAATCGCGTAAAACGGATAATCCAGCCCAAAGTTATTATCATTTATATAATATGCCTCTAATAAACTATTTTTCCGTCGATTATATTACAGTTTTGACAACATTATGTAAGATCTCATCAAAAGACTTGCATCTCGGCAGTTCTTATTTTGTTAATAAAGAGCTAACACACACCAAAAATCGCGAAAATCGAAAATTCTCATTTATGCAAAAAATAGTGATGCCGATCAAACGAAATGATAGGACTATCTAAATTCTGATTTCTTATTCTGATCTCTTTCTGTACTATACTGATTCTTTACTGATTACCGTAATGAATTGATTTAAAACCGAAGTGGGGCTTATATATAATAGAAACAATAAATCGTATTCAGGAATGCGATTTATAAGTCGCATTTCAGGAATACGATTTATAAGTCGCATTTCCTGAATGCGATTTATAAGTCGCATTTTGCCTTGCGACGCGCCGACTTGCCGCTTGTCCGATCTTTCCCCGTGCCTTTTTCTAGCATGTATGTATTTCAAATACTCTTAACCAACACGCGAATAGGCCATCTATATGCTAGAAATTTACGGGGTGTAACAGCGGATCAAACGAAATGATAGGGAGCCCGTCACCAGGCCCCGCGGGCTGCGCACAGCCAAAATTTGGGGCCAAACGGAGACGGTCGATCAAATCTCCAGAAATCCGTGGGCTAACATACACCAAAATCCGAGAAAATCGTAAATTGTCATTTGTTTGAAATATAGTGATGCCAATCAAACGAAATGATAGGGCACCCGTCACCAGGCCTCGCGGGCTGCGCACAGCCAAAATCTGGGGCCGAACGGAGGCAGTCGATTGAATCTCGAAAAATCCGTGTGCTAACATTCACCGAAAACCGAGAAAATCGTAAATTCTCATTTATGCAAAAAATAGTGATGCCGATCAAATGAAATGATAGGGAGCCCATCACCAGGCCCCGCAGGCTGCGCACAACCAAAATTTGGGGTCGAACGGAGGCGGTCGATCAAATATCCAGAAATCCGTGGGCTAACATACACCGAAAATCGCAAAAATCGTAAATTGTCATTTATTCAAAAAATAGTGATGCCGATCAAACGAAATGATAAGGCGCCCGTCACCAGGCCCCGCAGGCTGCGCACAGCCAAAATTTGGGGCCGAGCGGAGGCGGTTGATCAAATATCCAGAAATCCGTGAGCTAACATACACCGAAAATCGCAAAAATCATAAATTGTCATTTATTCAAAAAATAGTGATGCCTATCAAACGAAATGATAGGGCGCTCGTCACCAGGCCCCGCAGGCTGCGCACAGCCAAAATTTGGGGCCAAACTGAGGCGGTCGATCAAATCTCCAGTAACCGGTGGGCTAACATACATCGAAAATCGAGAAAATCGTAAATTGGCATTTATTCGAAAAATAGTAAGGCCGATCAAACAAAATGACAGGGCGCCCGTCACCAGGCCCCGCAGGATGCGCACAGCCAAAATTTGGGGCCGAACGGAGGCGGTCGATCAAATCTCCAGAAATCCGTGGGCTAACATACACCGAAAATCGAGAAAAAATCGTAAATTTTCATTTATGCGAAAAATAGTGATGTCGATCAAACGAAATGATAGGGAGCCCGTCACCAGGCCCCGCGGTCTGCGCACAACCAAAATTTAGGGCCGAACGGAGGCGGTCGATTGAATCTCGAAAAATTCGTGGGCTAACATACACCGAAAATTGCAAAAATCGTAAATTCTCATTTATGCAAAAAATAGTGATGCCGATCAAACGAAATGATAGGGCGCCCGTCACCAGGCCCAGCAGGCTGCGCACAGCCAAAATTTGGGGCCAAACGGAGACGGTCGATCAAATCTCCAGAAATCCGTGGGCTAACATACACCGAAAATCGAGAAAATCGTAAATTTTCATTTGTTTGAAAAATAGTAATGCCGATCAAACAAAATGACAGGGCGCCCGTCACCAGGCCCCGCGGGCTGCGCACAACCAAAATTGGGGGCCGAACGGAGGCGGTCGATCAAATCTCCAGAAATCGGTGGGCTAACATACATCGAAAATTGCGAAAATCGTAAATTCTCATTTATGCAAAAAATAGTGATGCCGATCAAACGAAATGACAGGGCGCCCGTCATCAGGCCCCGCGGGCTGCGCACAGCCAAAATTTGGGGCCTAACGGAGACGGTCGATCAAATCTCCAGAAATCTGTGGGCTAACATACACCGAAAATCGAGAAAATCGTAAATTGTCATTTGTTTGAAAAATAGTAATGCCGATCAAACGAAATGACAGGGCGCCCGTCACCAGGCCCCGCGTGCTGCGACAGCCAAAATTGGGGGCCGAACGGAGGCGGTCGATCAAATCTCCAGAAATCCCTGGGCTAACACGCACTGAAAAGTTTGAAAGTTAGCAACATAGGCGCACTATGCTAGTGTCGACAGACCGGCCGACATCGGATGTCACATGCTAACCTATGTCGAGACCCAACGCCCATCGATGAATGCCCAGCGATATAAAATTTAAACTAAAACACCTATGCTTATCCTTATGATATAAATAAAATCCTAGAGATTAGTGGTGGTAGTGCTGGCCTACCATGGTCGCTTTCCATGGTGGTGTCGGTTGTGGTGGGTCGTTAGGACCAGTTTTTAAATTAAAATTGTCAATCATATTGGAAAATATGTTGAAATGAGTGCGATAGAGGCATATTTTAGAAAAATGGCTCGGCCAAACCGCCTTTCGGCCGTTTGTCGAGATAGATCTCGAACAAATACACAAAATGAAAAAAAAAATCGCGTAAAACGGATAATCCAGCCCAAAGTTATTATCATTTATATAATATGCCTCTAATAAACTATTTTTCCGTCGATTATATTACAGTTTTGACAACATTATGTAAGATCTCATCAAAAGACTTGCATCTCGGCAGTTCTTATTTTGTTAATAAAGAGCTAACACACACCAAAAATCGCGAAAATCGAAAATTCTCATTTATGCAAAAAATAGTGATGCCGATCAAACGAAATGATAGGACTATCTAAATTCTGATTTCTTACTCTGATCTCTTTCTGTACTATACTGATTCTTTACTGATTACCGTAATGAATTGATTTAAAACCGAAGTGGGGCTTATATATAATAGAAACAATAAATCGTATTCAGGAATGCGATTTATAAGTCGCATTTCAGGAATACGATTTATAAGTCGCATTTCCTGAATGCGATTTATAAGTCGCATTTTGCCTTGCGACGCGCCGACTTGCCGCTTGTCCGATCTTTCCCCGTGCCTTTTTCTAGCATGTATGTATTTCAAATACTCTTAACCAACACGCGAATAGGCCATCTATATGCTAGAAATTTACGGGGTGTAACAGCGGATCAAACGAAATGCGAGGGCTCCCGTCACCATGCCCCGTGGGCTGCGCACAGCCAAAATTTGGGGCCAAATGGAGACGGTCGATCAAATCTCCAGAAATCCGTGGGCTAACATACACCGAAATCCGAGAAAATCGTAAATTGTCATTTGTTTGAAATAAAGTGATGCCGATCAAACGAAATGATAGGGCACCCGTCACCAGGCCTCGCGGGCTGCGCACAGCCAAAATCTGAGGCCGAACGGAGGCGGTCGATTGAATCTCGAAAAATCCGTGTGCTAACATTCACCGAAAATCGAGAAAATCGTAAATTCTCATTTATGCAAAAAATAGTGATGCCGATCAAACGAAATGATAGGGAGCCCATCACCAGGCCCCGCGGGCTGCGCACAACCAAAATTTGGGGCCGAACGGAGGCGGTCGATCAAATATCCAGAAATCCGTGGGCTAACATACACCGAAAATCGCAAAAATCGTAAATTGTCATTTATTCAAAAAATAGTGATGCCGATCAAACGAAATGATAGGGCGCCCGTCACCAGGCCCCGCAGGCTGCGCACAGCCAAAATTTGGGCCGAGCGGAGGCGGTTGATCAAATATCCAGAAATCCGTGAGCTAACATACACCGAAAATGGCAAAAATCGTAAATTGTCATTTATTCAAAAAATAGTGATGCCGATCAAACGAAATGATAGGGCGCTCGTCACCAAGCCCCGCAGGCTGCGCACAGCCAAAATTTGGGGCCGAACGGAGGCGGTCGATTGAATCTCAAAAAATCCATGGGCTAACATACACCGAAAATTGAGAAAAATCGTAAATTCTCATTTATGCAAAAAATAGTGATGCCGATCAAACGAAATGATAGGGCTCCCATCACCAGGCCCCGCAGGCTGCGAACAGCCAAAATTTGGGGACGAACGGAGACGGTCGATCAAATCTCCAAAAATCCGTGGGCTAACATACACCGAAAATCGAGAAAATCGTAAATTCTCATTTATGCGAAAAATAGTGATGCTGATCAAACAAAATGATAGGGCGCCCGTCACCAGGCCCCGCGGGCTGCGCACAGCCAAAATTGGTTGCCGAACGGAGGCGGTCGATCAAATCTCCAGTAACCGGTGGGCTAACATACATCGAAAATCGAGAAAATCATAAATTGGCATTTATTCGAAAAATAGTAAGGCCGATCAAACGAAATGACAGGGCGCCCGTCACCAGTCCCCGCAGGATGCGCACAGCCAAAATTTGGGGCCGAACGGAGGCGGTCGATCAAATCTCCAGAAATCCGTGGGCTAACATACACCGAAAATCGAGAAAATCGTAAATTTTCATTTATGAGAAAAATAGTGATGCCGATCAAACGAAATGATAGGGAGCCCGTCACCAGGCCCCGCGGTCTGTGCACAACCAAAATTTAGGGCCGAACGGAGGCGGTCGATTGAATCTCGAAAAATCCGTGGGCTAACATACACCGAAAATTGCAAAAATCGTAAATTCTCATTTATGCAAAAAATAGTGATGCCGATCAAACGAAATGATAGGGCGCCCGTCACCAGGCCCAGCAGGCTGCGCACAGCCAAAATTTGGGGCCAAACAGAGACGGTCGATCAAATCTCCAGAAATCCGTGGGCTAACATACACCGAAAATCGAGAAAATCGTAAATTCTCATTTATGCGAAAAATAGTGATGCCGATCAAACAAAATGACAGGGCGCCCGTCACCAGGCCCCGCGGGCTGCGCACAACCAAAATTGGGGGCCGAACGGAGGCGGTCGATCAAATCTCCAGAAATCGGTGGGCTAACATACATCGAAAATCGCGAAAATAATAAATTCTCATTTATGCAAAAAATAGTGATGTCGATCAAACGAAATGACAGGGCGCCCGTCATCAGGCCCCGCGGGCTGCGCACAGCCAAAATTTGGGGCCAAACGGAGACGGTCGATCAAATCTCCAGAAATCCGTGGGCTAACATACACCGAAAATCGAGAAAATCGTAAATTGTCATTTGTTTGAAAAATAGTAATGCCGATCAAACGAAATGACAGGGCGCCTGTCACCAGGCCCCGCGTGCTGCGACAGCCAAAATTGGGGGCCGAACGGAGGCGGTCGATCAAATCTCCAGAAATCCCTGGGCTAACACGCACTGAAAAGTTTGAAAGTTAGCAACATAGGCGCACTATGCTAGTGTCGACAGACCGGCCGACATCGGATGTCACATGCTAACCTATGTCGAGACCCAACGCCCATCGATGAATGCCCAGCGATAGAAAATTTAAACTAAAACACCTATGCTTATCCTTATGATATAAATAAAATCCTAGAGATTAGTGGTGGTAGTGCTGGCCTACCATGGTCGCTTGCCATGGTGGTGTCGGTTGTGGTGGGTCGTTAGGACCAGTTTTTAAATTAAAATTGTCAATCATATTGGAATATATGTTGAAATGAGTGCGATAGAGGCATATTTTAGAAAAATGGCTCGGCCAAACCGCCTTTCGGCCGTTTGTCGAGATAGATCTCGAAAAAATACACAAAATGAAAAACAAATCGCGTAAAACGGATAATCCAGCCCAAAGTTATTATCATTTATATAATATGCCTCTAATAAACTATTTTTCCGTCGATTATATTACAGTTTTGACAACATTATGTAAGATCTCATCAAAAGACTTGCATCTCGGCAGTTCTTATTTTGTTAATAAAGAGCTAACACACCAAAAATCGTGAAAATCGAAAATTCTCATTTATGCAAAAAATAGTGATGCCGATCAAACGAAATGATAGGACTATCTAAATTCTGATTTCTTATTCTGATCTCTTTCTGTACTATACTGATTCTTTACTGATTACCGTAATGAATTGATTTAAAACCGAAGTGGGGCTTATATATAATAGAAACAATAAATCGTATTTAAGAATGCGATTTATAAGTCGCATTTCAGGAATACGATTTATAAGTCGCATTTCCTGAATGCGATTTATAAGTCGCATTTTGCCTTGCGACGCGCCGACTTGCCGCTTGTCCGATCTTTCCCCGTGCCTTTTTCTAGCATGTATGTATTTCAAATACTCTTAACCAACACGCGAATAGGCCATCTATATGCTAGAAATTTACGGGGTGTAACAGCGGATCAAACGAAATGCCAGGGCGCCCGTCACCATGCCCCGTGGGCTGCGCACAGCCAAAATTTGGGGCCAAACGGAGACGGTCGATCAAATCTCCAGAAATCTGTGGGCTAACATACACCGAAATCCGAGAAATTCGTAAATTGTCATTTGTTCGAAATATAGTGATGCCGATCAAACGAAATGATAGGGCACCCGTCACCAGGCCTCGCGGGCTGCGCACAGCCAAAATCTGGGGCCGAACGGAGGCGGTCGATTGAATCTCGAAAAATCCGTGTGCTAACATTCACCGAAAACCGAGAAAATCGTAAATTCTCATTTATGCAAAAAATAGTGATGCCGATCAAACGAAATGATAGGGAGCCCATCACCAGGCCCCGCGGGCTGCGCACAACCAAAATTTGGGGCCAAACGGAGGCGGTCGATCAAATATCCAGAAATCCGTGGGCTAACATACACCGAAAATCGCAAAAATCGTAAATTGTCATTTATTCAAAAAATAGTGATGCCGATCAAACGAAATGATAGGGCGCCCGTCACCAGGCCCCGCAGGCTGCGCACAGCCAAAATTTGGGGCCGAGCGGAGGCGGTTGATCAAATATGCAGAAATCCGTGAGCTAACATACACCGAAAATTGCAAAAATCGTAAATTCTCATTTATGCAAAAAATAGTGATGCCGATCAAACGAAATGATAGGGCGCCCGTCACCAGGCCCAGCAGGCTGCGCACAGCCAAAATTTGGGGCCAAACAGAGACGGTCGATCAAATCTCCAGAAATCCGTGGGCTAACATACACCGAAAATCGAGAAAATCGTAAATTCTCATTTATGCGAAAAATAGTGATGCCGATCAAACAAAATGACAGGGCGCCCGTCACCAGGCCCCGCGGGCTGCGCACAACCAAAATTGGGGGCCGAACGGAGGCGGTCGATCAAATCTCCAGAAATCGGTGGGCTAACATACATCGAAAATCGCGAAAATAATAAATTCTCATTTATGCAAAAAATAGTGATGTCGATCAAACGAAATGACAGGGCGCCCGTCATCAGGCCCCGCGGGCTGCGCACAGCCAAAATTTGGGGCCAAACGGAGACGGTCGATCAAATCTCCAGAAATCCGTGGGCTAACATACACCGAAAATCGAGAAAATCGTAAATTGTCATTTGTTTGAAAAATAGTAATGCCGATCAAACGAAATGACAGGGCGCCTGTCACCAGGCCCCGCGTGCTGCGACAGCCAAAATTGGGGGCCGAACGGAGGCGGTCGATCAAATCTCCAGAAATCCCTGGGCTAACACGCACTGAAAAGTTTGAAAGTTAGCAACATAGGCGCACTATGCTAGTGTCGACAGACCGGCCGACATCGGATGTCACATGCTAACCTATGTCGAGACCCAACGCCCATCGATGAATGCCCAGCGATAGAAAATTTTAACTAAAACACCTATGCTTATCCTTATGATATAAATAAAATCCTAGAGATTAGTGGTGGTAGTGCTGGCCTACCATGGTCGCTTGCCATGGTGGTGTCGGTTGTGGTGGGTCGTTAGGACCAGTTTTTAAATTAAAATTGTCAATCATATTGGGAAGTATGTTGAAATGAGTGCGATAGAGGCATATTTTAGAAAAATGGCTCGGCCAAACAGCCTTTCGGCAGTTTGTCGAGATAGATCTCGAAAAAATACACAAAATGAAAAACAAAATCGCGTAAAATGGATAATACAGCCCAAAGTTATTATCATTTATATAATATGCCTCTAATAAACTATTGTTCCGTCGATTATATTAAAGTTTTGACAACATTATGTAAGATCTCATCAAAAGACTTGCATCTCGGCAGTTCTTATTTTGTTAATAAAGAGCTAACACACACCAAAAATCGCGAAAATCGAAAATTCTCATTTATGCAAAAAATAGTGATGCCGATCAAACGAAATGATAGGACTATCTAAATTCTGATCTCTTTCTGTACTATACTGATTCTTTACTGATTACCGTAATGAATTGATTTAAAACAGAAGTGGGGCTTATATATAATAGAAACAATAAATTGCATTCAGCGAATGCGACTTATAAGTCGCATTTTAGAAATGCGACTTATAAGTCGCATTTCAGGAATCCGATTTATAAGTCGCATTTCCTGAAGGCGATTTATAAGTCACATTTTGCCTTGCGACGCGCCGACTTGCCGCTTGTCCGATCTTTCCCCGTGCCTTTTTCTAGCATGTATGTATTTCAAATACTCTTAACTAACACGCGAATAGGCCATCTATATGCTAGAAATTTACGGGGTGTAACAGCGGATCAAACGAAATGACAGGGCGCCCGTCACCAGGCCCCGCGGGCTACGCACAGCCAAAATTTGGGGCCAAACGGAGACGGTCGATCAAATCTCCAGAAATCCGTGGGCTAACATACACCGAAATCCAAGAAAATCGTAAATTATCATTTGTTCGAAAAATAGTGATGCCGATCAAATGAAATGATAGGGCGCCCGTCACCAGGCCTCGCGGGCTGCGCACAGCCAAAATATGGGGCCGAACGGAGGCGGTCGATTGAATCTCGAAAAATTCGTGTGCTAACATTCACTGAAAACCGAGAAAATCGTAAATTCTCATTTATGCAAAAAATAGTGATTCCGATCAAATGAAATGATAGGGAGCCTGTCACCAGGCCCCGCGGGCTGCGCACAGCAAAAATTTGGGGCCGAACGGAGGCGGTCGATCAAATATCCAGAAATCCGTGGGCTAACATACACCGAAAATCGCAAAAATCGTAAATTGTCATTTATTCAAAAAATAGTGATGCCGATCAAACGAAATGATAGGGCGCCCGTCACCAGGCCCCGCGGGCTGCGCACAGCCAAAATCTGGGGCCGAACGGAGGCGGTTGATCAAATATCCAGAAATTCGTGGGCTAACATACACCGAAAATTGAGAAAATCGTAAATTCTCATTTATGCAAAAAATAGTGATGTCGATCAAACGAAATGATAGGGCTCCCATCACCAGGCCCTGCAGGCTGCGAACAGCCAAAATTTGGGGACGAACGGAGACGGTCGATCAAATCTCCAGAAATCCGTGGGCTAACATACACCGAAAATCGAGAAAATCGTAAATTCTCATTTATGCGAAAAATAGTGATGCTGATCAAACAAAATGATAGGGCGCCCGTCACCAGGCCCCGCGGGCTGCTCACAGCCAAAATTTGGGGCCAAACGGTGACGGTCGATCACATCTCCAAAAATCCGTGGGCTAACATACACCGAAAATCGAGAAAATCGTAAATTCTCATTTATGCAAAAAATAGTGATGTCGATCAAACAAAATGATAGGGAGCGCGTCACCAGCGCCCCGCGGGCTGCGTACAGCCAAAATTTGGGGCTGAACGGAGGCGGTCGATCAAATATCCCGAAATCCTTGGGCTGACACGCACTGAAAAGTTTGAAAGTTAGAAACATAGGCGCACTATGCTAGTGTCGACAGACCGGCCGACATTGGATGTCACATGCTAACCTATGTCGAGACTCAACGCCCATCGATGAATGCCCAGCGATAGAAAATTTAAACTAAAACACATATGCTTGTCCTTATGATATAAGTAAAATCCTAGAGATTAGTGGTGGTAGTGCTGGCCTACCATGGTCGGTTGCCATGGTGGTGTCGGTTGTGGTGGGTCGTTAGGACCAGTTTTTAAATTAAAATTGTCAACCATATTGGAAAATATGTTGAAATGAGTGCGATAGAGGCATATTTTAGAAAAATGGCTGGGCCAAACCGCCTTTCGGCAGTTTGTCGAGATAGATCTCGAAAAAATACACAAAATGAAAAAAAAAATCGCGCAAAACGGATAATCCAGCCCAAAGTTATGATCATTTATATAATATGCCTCTAATAAACTATTTTTCCGTCGATTATATTACAGTTTTGACAACATTATGTAAGATATCATCAAAAGACTAGCATCTCTGCAGTTCTTATTTTGTTAATAAAGAGCTAACACACACCAAAAACGCGAAAATCATAAATTCTCATTTATGCAAAAAATAGTGATGCCGATCAAACGAAATGATAAGACTATCTAAATTCTAATTTCTTATTCTGATCTCTTTCTGTACTATACTGATTCTTTACTGATTACCGTAATGAATTGATTTAAAACCGAAGTGGGGCTTATATATAATAGATACAATAATCGCATTCAGGGAATGCGACTTATAAGTCGCATTCAAGTCGCATTTGAGGAATGCGATTTATAAGTCGCTTTTCCTGAATGCGATTTATAAGTCGCATTTTGCCTTGCGACGCGCCGACTTGCCGCTTGTCCGATCTTTCCCCGTGCCTTTTTCTAGCATGTATGTATTTCAAATACTCTTAACCAACACGCGAATAGGCCATCTATATGCTAGAAATTTACGGGGTGTAACAGCGGATCAAATGAAATGACAGGGCGCCCGTCACCAGGCCCCGCGGGCTGCGCACAGCCAAAATTTGGGGCCAAACGGAGACGGTCGATCAAATCTCCAGAAATCCGTGGGCTAACATACACCGAAATCCGAGAAAATTGTAAATTGTCATTTGTTCGAAAAATAGTGATGCCGATCAAACGAAATGATAGGGCGCCCGTCACCAGGCCCCGCGGTCTACGCACAACCAAAATTTAGGGCCGAACGGAGGCTGTCGATTGAATCTCGAAAAATCTGTGGGCTAACATACACCGAAAATTGCAAAAATCATAAATTCTCATTTATGCAAAAAATAGTGATGTCGATCAAACGAAATGATAGGGCGCCCTTCACCAGGCCCCGCAGGCTACGCACAGCCAAAATTTGGGGCCAAACGGAGACGGTCGATCAAATCTCCAGAAATCTGTGGGCTAACATACACCGAAAATCGAGAAAATCGTAAATTCTCATTTATGTGAAAAATAGTGATGCTGATCAAACAAAATGATAGGGCGCCCGTCACCAGGCCCCGCGGGCTGCGCACAGCCAAAATTGGGGGCCGAAAGGAGGCGGTCGATCAAATCTCTAGAAATCGGTGGGCTAACATACATCGAAAATCGCGAAAATCGTAAATTCTCATTTATGCAAAAAATAGTGATGCCGATCAAACGAAATGACAGGGCGCCCGTTATCAGGCCCCGCGGGCTGCTCACAGCCAAAATTTGGGGCCAAACGGTGACGGTCGATCACATCTCCAAAAATCCGTGGGCTAACATACACCGAAAATCGAGAAAATCGTAAATTCTCATTTATGCGAAAAATTGTGATGTCGATCAAACGAAATGATAGGGAGCGCGTCACCAGCGTCCCGCGGGCTGCGTACAGCCAAAATTTGGGGCTGAACGGAGGCGGTCGATCAAATATCCCGAAATCCTTGGGCTGACACGCACTGAAAAGTTTGAAAGTTAGAAACATAGGCGCACTATGCTAGTGTCGACAGACCGGCCGACATCGGATGTCACATGCTAACCTATGTCGAGACTCAACGCCCATCGATGAATGCCCAGCGATAGAAAATTTAAACTAAAACACCTATGCTTGTCCTTATGATATAAGTAAAATCCTAGAGATTAGTGGTGGTAGTGCTGGCCTACCATGGTCGGTTGCCATGGTGGTGTCGGTTGTGGTGGGTCGTTAGGACCAGTTTTTAAATTAAAATTGTCAACCATATTGGAAAATATGTTGAAATGAGTGCGATAGAGGCATATTTTAGAAAAATGGCTAGGCCAAACCGCCTTTCGGCAGTTTGTCGAGATAGATCTCGAAAAAATACACAAAATGAAAAAAAAAATCGCGCAAAACGGATAATCCAGCCCAAAGTTATGATCATTTATATAATATGCCTCTAATAAACTATTTTTCCGTCGATTATATTACAGTTTTGACAACATTATGTAAGATCTCATCAAAAGACTTGCATCTCGGCAGTTCTTATTTTGTTAATAAAGAGCTAACACACAACAAAAACGCGAAAATCGTAAATTCTCATTTATGCAAAAAATAGTGATGCCGATCAAACGAAATGATAAGACTATCTAAATTCTGATTTCTTATTCTGATCTCTTTCTGTACTATCTGATTCTTTACTGATTACCGTAATGAATTGATTTAAAACCGAAGTGGGGCTTATATATAATAGAAACAATAATCGCATTCAGGGAGTGCGACTTATAAGTCGCATTTGAGGAATGCGATTTATAAGTCGCATTTTGCCTTGCGACGCGCCGACTTGCCGCTTGTCCGATCTTTCCCCGTGCCTTTTTCTAGCATGTATGTATTTCAAATACTCTTAACCAACACGCGAATAGAACATGTATATGCTAGAAATTTACGGGGTGTAACAGCGGATCAAATGAAATGACAGGGCGCCCGTCACCAGGCCCCGCGGGCTGCGCACAGCCAAAATTTGGGGACAAACGGAGACGGTCGATCAAATCTCCAGAAATCCGTGGGCTAACATACACCGAAATCCGAGAAAATCATAAATTGTCATTTGTTCGAAAAATAGTGATGCCGATCAAACGAAATGATAGGGCGCCCGTCACCAGGCCCCGCGGTCTACGCACAACCAAAATTTAGGGCCGAACGGAGGCGGTCGATTGAATCTCGAAAAATCCGTGGGCTAACATACACCGAAAATTGCAAAAATCATAAATTCTCATTTAAGCAAAAAATAGTGATGCCGATCAAACGAAATGATAGGGCGCCCTCCACCAGGCCCCGCAGGCTGCGCACAGCCAAAATTTGGGGCCAAACGGAGACGGTCGATCAAATCTCCAGAAATCTGTGGGCTAACATACACCGAAAATCGAGAAAATCGTAAATTCTCATTTATGTGAAAAATAGTGATGCTGATCAAACAAAATGATAGGGCGCCCGTCACCAGGCCCCGCGGGCTCCGCACAGCCAAAATTGGGGGCCGAACGGAGGCGGTCGATCAAATCTCCAAAAATCGGTGGGCTAACATACATCGAAAATCGCAAAAATCGTAAATTCTCATTTATGCAAAAAATAGTGATGCCGATCAAACGAAATGACAGGGCGCCCGTCATCAGGCCCCGCGGGCTGCTCACAGCCAAAATTTGGGGCCAAACGGTGACGGTCGATCACATCTCCAAAAATCCGTGGGCTAACATACACCGAAAATCGAGAAAATCGTAAATTCTCATTTATGCGAAAAATAGTGATGCCGATCAAACGAAATGATAGGGCGCGCATCACCAGCGCCCCGCGGGCTGCGTACAGCCAAAATTTGGTGCCGAACGGAGGCGGTCGATCAAATATCCAGAAATCCCTGGGCTAACACGCACTGAAAAGTTTGAAAGTTAGAAACATAGGCGCACTATGCTAGTGTCGACAGACCGGCCGACATCGGATGTCACATGCTAACCTATGTCGAGACCCAACGCCCATCGATGAATGCCCAGCGATAGAAAATTTAAACTAAAACACCTATGCTTGTCCTTATGATATAAGTAAAATCCTAGAGATTAGTGGTGGTAGTGCTGGCCTACCATGGTCGCTTGCCATGGTGGTGTCGGTTGTGGTGGGTCGTTAGGACCAGTTTTTAAATTAAAATTGTCAACCATATTGGAAAATATGTTGAAATGAGTGCGATAGAGGCATATTTTAGAAAAATGGCTCGGCCAAACCGCCTTTCGGCAGTTTGTCGAGATAGATCTCGGAAAAATACACAAAATGAAAAAGAAATCGCGCAAAACGGATAATCCAACCCAAAGTTATGATCATTTATATAATATGCCTCTAATAAACTATTTTTCCGTCGATTATATTACAGTTTTGACAAAATTTTGTAAGATCTCATCAAAAGACTTGCATCTCGGCAGTTCTTATTTCTTTAATAAAGAGCTAACACACACCAAAAATCGCGAAAATCGTAAATTCTCATTTATGCTAAAAATAGTGATGCCGATCAAACGAAATGATAAGACTATCTAAATTCTGATCTCTTTCTGTACTATACTGATTCTTTACTGATTACCGTAATGAATTGATTTAAAACCGAAGTGGGGCTTATATATAATAGAAACAATAATCGCATTCAGGGAATGCGACTTATAAGTCGCATTTCAGGAATGCGATTTATAAGTCGCATTTCCTGAATTAGATTTATAAGTTGCATTTTGCCTTGCGACGCGCCGACTTGTCGCTTGTCCGATCTTTCCCCGTGCCTTTTTCTAGCATGTATGTATTTCAAATACTCTTAACCAACACGCGAATAGGCCATCTATATGCTAGAAATTTACGGGGTGTAACAGCGGATCAAATGAAATGACAGGGCGTCCGTCACCAGGCCCCGCGGGCTGCGCACAGCCAAAATCTGGGGCCGAACGGAGGCGGTCGATTGAATCTCGAAAAATCCGTGGGCTAACATACACCGAAAATTGAGAAAATCGTAAACTCTCATTTATGCAAAAAATAGTGATGCCGATCAAATGAAATGATAGGGAGCCCGTCACCAGGCCCCGCGGGCTGCGCACAGCCAAAATTTGGGGACGAACGGAGGCGGTCGATCAAATATCCAGAAATCCGTGGGCTAACATACACCGAAAATCGCAAAAATCATAAATTGTCATTTATTCAAAAAATAGTGATGCCGATCAAACGAAATGATAGGGTACCCGTCACCAGGCCCCGCAGGCTGCACACAGCCAAAATTTGGGGCCGAACGGAGGCGGTCGATTGAATCTCGAAAAATCCGTGGGCTAACATACACCGAAAATTGAGAAAATCGTAAATTCTCATTTATGCAAAAAATAGTGATGCCGATCAAACTAATAGGGCGCCCGGCACCAGGCCCCGCAGGCTGCGCACAACCAAAATTTGGGGACGAACGGAGACAGTCGATCAAATCTCCAGAAATCTGTGGGCTAACATACACCGAAAATCGAGAAAATCGTAAATTCTCATTTATGTGAAAAATAGTGATGCTGATCAAACAAAATGATAGGGCGCCCGTCACCAGGCCCCGCGGGCTGCGCACAGCCAAAATTGGTTGCCGAACGGAGGCGGTCGATCAAATCTCCAGAAATCGGTGGGCTAACATACATCGAAAATAGCGAAAATCGTAAATTCTCATTTATGCAAAAAATAGTGATGCCAATCAAACGAAATGATAGGGCGCCCGTCACCAGGCCCCGCGGGCTGCGCACAGCCAAAATTTGGGGCCAAACGGAGATGGTCGATCACATCTCCAAAAATCCGTGGGCTAACATATACCGAAAATCGAGAAAATCGTAAATTCTCATTTATGCGAGAAATAGTGATGCCGATCAAATGAAATGATAGGGCGCCCGTCAACAGGCCCCGCGGTCTGCGCACAACCAAAATTTAGGGCCGAACGGAGGCGGTCGATTGAATCTCGAAAAATCCGTGGGCTAACATACACCGAAAATTGCAAAAATCATAAATTCTCATTTATGCAAAAAATAGTGATGCCGATCAAACGAAATGATAGGGCGCCCGTCACCAGGCCCCGCAGGCTGCGCACAGCCAAAATTTGGGGCCAAACGGAGACGGTCGATCATATCTCCAAAAATCCGTGGGCTAACATACACCGAAAATCGAGAAAATCGTAAATTGTCATTTGTTCGAAAAATAGTGATGCCGATCAAATGAAATGACAGGGCGCCCATCACCAGGCCCCGCGGGCTGCGCACGGCCAAAATTGGGGGCCGAACGGAGGCGGTCGATCAAATCTTCAGAAATCGGTGGGCTAACATACATCGAAAATCGCGAAAATCGTAAATTCTCATTTATGCAAAAAATAGTGATGCCGATCAAACGGAATGACAGGGCGCCCGTCATCAGGCCCCGCGGGCTGCGCACAGCCAAAATTTGGGGCCAAACGGAGACGGTCGATCACATCTCCAAAAATCCGTGGGCTAAAATACACCGAAAATCGAGAAAATCATAAATTCTCATTTATGCGAAAAATAGTGATGCCGATCAAACGAAATGAAAGGGCGCCCGTCACCAGCGCCCCGCAGGCTGCGCACAGCCAAAATTGGGGGCCGAACGGAGGCGGTCGATCAAATATCCAGAAATCCCTGGGCTAACACGCACTGAAAAGTTTGAAAGTTAGCAACATAGGCGCACTATGCTAGTGTCGACAGACCGGCCGACATCGGATGTCACATGCTAACCTATGTCGAGACCCAACGCCCATCGATGAATGCCCAGCGATAGAAAATTTAAACTAAAACACATATGCTTATCCTTATGATATAAATAAAATCCTAGAGATTAGTGGTGGTAGTGCTGGCCTACCATGGTCGCTTGCCATGGTGGTGTCGGTTGTGGTGGGTCGTTAGGACCAGTTTTTAAATTAAAATTGTCAACCATATTGGAAAATATGTTGAAATGAGTGCGATAGAGGCATATTTTAGAAAAATGGCTCGGCCAAACCGCCTTTCGGCAGTTTGTCGAGATAGATCTCGAAAAAATACACAAAATGAAAAAACAAATCGCGTAAAACGGATAATCCAGCCCAAAGTTATGATCATTTATATAATATGCCTCTAATAAACTATTTTTCCGTCGATTATATTACAGTTTTAATAACATTATGTAAGATCTCATCAAAAGACTTGCATCTCGGCAGTTCTTATTTTGTTAATAAAGAGCTAACACACACCAAAAATCGCGAAAATCGTAAATTCTCATTTATGCAAAAAATAGTGATGCCGATCAAACGAAATGATAGGACTATCTAAATTCTGATTTCTTATTCTGATCTCTTTCTGTACTATACTGATTCTTTACAGATTACCGTAATGAATTGATTTAAAACCGAAGTGGGGCTTATAGGGTGCACATCATCAAGGTTCATTGGCTGCGCACAATGAAAATTTGGGGCCGAACGGATTCTGGTCGGTCAAATCTTGAGAAATCTGTGGGCTAACACACACCGAAAATCGCAAAAATCGTAAATTCTCATTTATGCGAAAAATGGTTATGACGATCAATCGAAATTATAGGGCGCTCGTCACCAGGCCTTGTAGGTTATGTATAGCAAAAATTTGGGGCCAAACGCCGACGGTCAATAAAATCTCGAGAAATCCGTGGGCTAACATACACCAAAAATCGCGAAAATCATAAATTCTCATTTATAAGAAAAATAGTTATGTCGATCAAATAAAGTGATAGGGCGCCCATCACCAGGCCTTGCAGCTGCACACAACAAAAAGTTGGGGCCAAACGAGATGGTCCATCAAATCTCCAAAATCCATGGGATAATATACACCGAAAATTGCGAAAATCGTAAATTCTCATTTATGAGAAAAATAGTGTTGCCGATCAAATAAAATGATAGGGCACTCATCACCAGGCCCCGCAGGCTGCGCGCAGCCAAAATTATTTGGGGCCAAATGGAGGCGGTCAATCAAATCTCGAGAAATTTGTGGGCTAACATACACCAAAAAATCGCAAAAATTATAAATTTTTATTTATTCAAAAAATAGTGATTCGGATCAAACGAAATGATAGGGCTCTCGTCACCAGGCCTTGTAGGTTGCACACAGCTAAAATTTGGGGCCAAATGGAGACGGTTAATCATATCTCGAGAAATTCGTGGGCTAACATACACCGAAAATTGCGAAAATCGTAAATTCTCATTTATGCGAAAAATAGTGATGCTGATCAAATGAAATGATAGGGTGCACGTCATCAAGGTTTATAGGCTGCGTACAATGAAAATTTAGGACCGAACGGAGACTTTCAGTCAAATCTCGAGAAATCAGTGGGCTGACACACACCGAAAATCGCGAAAATCTTAAATTCTCATTTATGCGAAAAATGGTTATGACAATCAATCGAAATGATAGGGCGCTCCTCACTAGGCCTTTTAGGCTGTGCACAGCAAAATTTTGGGTCAAACGGAGACGGTCAATAAAATCTCGAGAAATTCGTGGGCTAACATACACCGAAAATCGCGAAAATTGTAAATTCTCATTTATGATAAAAAAGTTATGCCGATCAAATAAAGTGATGCAAAAAACAGTGATGCCGACCAAAAAAATTGATAGAACGCTAGTCACCAGGCCTTGTACAGAGATGGTCAATCAAATCTCGAGAAATCCGTGTGCTAAGACATATCAAAAATCTCAAAAATCGTAAATTCTTATTTAAGCAAAAAATAGTGATATCGTCTGATGTGCCGTGATTTTATGGCACTTTCGACGCTTAAAACCAAGAAATTATGCACATTCCGGTATGTTTATATAGGTATGATGTGTTTTATGTTTAATGTTGCAGGAAAATAGGTTCAGAAGTGAACTGTGCAAATTTATGCTGAAAATAACTAAAAGGGTGACTGAAAGGCACTTCACGAGTCGTTGGCAGGAGGCACGACTCATTGCTGAAGCCATGGGCAAAAGATGAAGTTTCAAGATGCTGAGACAGTGTACTTGACGAGTTGAGGGAACGACTCGTTACATCAGGTAACGAGTTGAGGGAACGACTCGTTACATCAGGTAACGAGTCGTGAAATCAGTCGCGAAGACTGGAAGAGAAAATATTGCAAAAGTAGCAAGTGGAGTTGTCGACAGACTTAACGAGTTGTTAGTTGACTAAAAGACTCGTTGGCAGATCACTGGAACCCACCGTAAGGTGCACTAGGATTTTGAAGGAGTTAGACCACAAGGGACCTAATGACTCGTGCCCAGGCACAACGAGTCGTTAGGTAACCCGTTGCCACAACTGGGTATGATGCTGAGTACGACTATTTTAAGCAAGGCATGACTCGTCAGAGGTCCCAACAAATCGTCACCAAGCCCATGGTCACTGACGACTTGGTTTCCAGTTTTAGTTAGGAAAAGGTTTTATTGGAACTATAAATATACAGTTTAGGTTTATATTCAGAAAAAGGCTGATTATTATTATTTTTCAAGTAGGATTTTGGTGTTGTACAATTATTCTTGAGTCAAGAAACAAGATTTACAATTTTGTTCTTGAATTTGAGGATCAAAAACAACATTGGAATTTATTTATCAACTTTAGAGTTTTATTCAATCTACTTGATTTTCTTATTTGATAATTTGTAAATTTCACTTATGATTTATTCAATAATTTATGATTGTGATCATACAAATATGAGTAGCTAAACCCATAACTAGAGTTGTCGGAACCGAGATGAATTAACATATATAAATAAAAATAATTAGTGATTCTTGAACGGGGTTTTATGCATGGATTGTTTTTCCATTCGTTTTGATTGATTCTTGACAGTTGCAAATATTAGGACTTGCCTTATTCTTACTTACCGAACCAAGGAGGTACTGAATGGGAAAAGGGATTAACAATGGAGATTTGAGGCTATCAACCCTCATCTAATAGCTTGAACTTTTTCGGGGATAGCTAATCTAATATCAAGGGTAAGGTTCAATTAAAAGTACACCCGTATACAGACCAAGTTGCGTGGTGATAATCATCTAGATAGGGACCAACCATTAGGTGAATCTAACTTACGATATTGCATGTTGAACACCGGAATAGATCACTAGTGTATAAGCCTTGTGGTTATGAAGTCTTGGGGAACACAATCCTATCAAGTCGTGAATTGAATACAAATCAAATTTGATCTAAGAATTCAGTAGTTTCACTTTTGTTTATTATTTTATTTCTTTCCCCCATAGGAAATAAGTAACTCAATAGTAATAGTTCGCATTAACTTAAGTTCTTAGCATATTCCTTGTGGGATCGACCTCAACCTTTGTTGGCTTCTATATTTGACAATCGACTGCTTTATATCTTAATTCCGAGGTGTAATTTGGGCGACATCAAATTTTGGCGCTATTGCTGGAGAATACAGCTAAGGCTTTTGTTTATAGTGTTTGCTTTACTATTGGTTCTTATTTCTTTTTAAAAAATTTTCTTATGTTGTTTTGGTTACTTAACAAGTTTTAGGTTTTTGCATGTCCAATACTAGGAGCCAAGGAAATCCCCTGGTTCCAATTGATCACCAACTTGAGCAGATGTTAAGAAACCTGAGAAGAATGGCCAACATCCAAGAGCAGGAAACCTTGGACCAAGCCACAACGAGAATGTTGGCTGAAGAGCAAACCGGAGGAACGTTTATGAGCCACACTTATGCAGAGGCTGCGGAGCTGCTAGATAGGATCACCAAAACCAACCAAACTTGACACACTAGAGAGTCGGAGATTCCGGCTGGTTCTTATGCGGTTGGTATGTCTACAGAACAGAGGAGAAAAGATGAGGAGCATGATCAAGATATTGCAGAGATAAAGACCACTGGGGTTGCTTGCCAAGCACTTGATAGGAGTCGAAACAGAAAAGCTGAATGTTGTGGGTTCTTAGGGCAAGGCCCCGAGAAATGATGGATGTGAATCTGAGTTTGAAGAAGAAGCTAATTATTTAAATGATCAGAGAGCTGGTTTCCGCACCAACACCTAAGGGTCTAACCAAGACTCTTGGCGTAAAGGTCAAGGGATCCAAGGTCGGAACTTTTACAAGGATAATAATTACAACCGAGGCCAATATCGAGATAATGGAAATTGGAAGAAGCGCGAGGAGTTCAAAAATGATAGAAGCGGTCTGTATGTTCCCCCAATAAACCGTGAACCAGAGTCCAGTGGTTCAAGGGTTGAGGATATGCTATCCAAAGTACTCAAGTAGATGGAGACAACAGATGGCCACTTTAAGGAGCTCCGCATTGATATTTGTGGTTTAAATCAAAAGGTGGAGTCACATGTCGTGGCAATCAGGCAGATTGAGCAGCAGATGAGTTAGATGTCTATTGCAATGAATCAGAGGCATAAAGGCACACTTCCCAGCAACACAGTGCAAAATCTGAAAAATGACAGTCACTGCATGACGGTCACTACTAGGAGCGGGAAGGCCACAGTTGATCCTCCGAGGCCAGTTGTAATTAAGGAGTTAGAAAAGCCCGTCTTGATGAATGATGACAGTGTAGCAAATTTAAAAAACCCAACTTTGGTTGGAGATTCAGATGTGCAAACTTCTCCAAATAATGCAAAGGAGCAAGGAATTGCCCATGCAAAGGAGAAGGAGGCACAATAAAAACTTACATCGATCCCTTGAAGAAGAAAGCTGAAGATGGGAAGTATCAAAAGTTTATCTCTATGTTTAAGCAGTTGTCGGTGAACATCCTATTAGTTGAGGCACTCGAGCAGATGCCCGGATAAGCCAAATTCATGAAGGACCTCGTCACCAGGAAAAGGACTGTAAGTTTAAAACCTGTCGATAATCTACACCACTGTGGTGCCATAACTACACGGATCCTAGCTCAAAATAAGGAAGACCAAGGTGCGTTTACTATACCTTGCACCATTGAGGATGTTGAGTTTGCAAGGGCGCTTTGTGACTTGGGAGCTAGCATAAATTTGATGCCGCTAGCAGTGTTCAAAAAGTTAGGCTTGGGAACCCCCACACCGACTACTATGCGGCTACTGATGGCTGACAGAATCGTTAAAAAGCCGGTCGGAATTTTATTTGATGTACTTGTCAAGGTGGACAAATTTATATTCCCAGCAGACTTCGTGATTTTGGACTACGAAGTCGATTCTGAGGTCCCCATCATTTTGGGGCGACCATTCCTTGCAACAGGTAGGGCCCTGGTAGATATGGAGGTAGGCCAGTTAAAATTCAGGTTGAACAAAGAGGTCACCTTCAACATTAGTCGGACCATAAAACAGCCAAGGGAATTCAGCACAGTCTCAGCACTGGAGGAAGGAGACGAATTACTTGACGAATTTTGAGTAGTCAAGAGACTTGCGTCGTACCGCGACGTTAAATCAGGCGTTGCATGGGAGGCAACCATGGAGGTGTTTTGGTGAAGTCTGAGTAGCCAAAACACCCATGTCGTTGTCCCGACGTTAAATCAAGCAACTATAATTACTACGCCTCCTAATGAGAACGTAAAAGCAAGGCAAATACATTATACCTACTAACCTGCTACCCTAATATGTGTTCTCCATATCTACCTATCTAAGGCCTCCTCGATAAGTTACAACTATATTATATGTTGTCCGCTCTCCACTGCTTCTTCGGTCTACCTCTACCCCTCCGAAAATCATTCACAGCTAACCTCTTGCACCTTCGTAGTAAGACACTCCTGTATCTCCTCATCACATACTCCAACCACCTCAGCCTCGTCTCACACTTCATTTCCTCGACCATAGTCATTCCCACCTCGGTCCTCACACATCTTTTCCTCGACCATAGTCATTCCCACCTCGGTCCTAATATCGTCATTCTTAACTCATCTCTTCACATAAATTAAAATATAAAAAATACTAATCAATAAAAATAACTATGTAGGTTTGTGGATTAATTAATTTATTTAACAGATAAATATCCATCGTTGTCATCAATCAGCTCCCAAGATTGCGACGTAATTGCCTTATTGGCATGAGTATCTCTATTTTGAAATATTTTTAAATTCTTTTTTATTTTTTAGAAGTTTAAGTGATAAAATGTGGTAAAAAATATTTTAAATATAAAAAATTTTTGCAAGACAAAAAAAAATCGCAAGACTCAAGTTACGCGTTATAAGACATACATATGAACTTATATTGATAAAGGTTAAATTCTTCTGATCTTCTTGCAATAAAACGCCCGAGTAAAATTCATAAAGCACACATTATATTGTATAACTTATTCCTACGCAATTTATGTCTAAGAAGATATTTCTATTTTGGGAATGAGATACTACATATCGGACAAGACAAACATTTTCTAAACTGTTATCTTGCCAAATTAAGTCATAACTAAAGTTATTTTGACTCAAGCTTTTACTATCCATATTCTAATTTATGTGATATGTTTTGATTGAGTACGAAATTTAAGAAATATAATTTTTTTACTATATTCAATATATTTTAAATTTAAGATCATAATATTTTTTAAATAATTTTATTTTTTTAAAATTTTATATTAAATTAAAATCGAATTAATAAAGTAAAACGGGAGAATAAAAAATGTAAGTGGATTGATAGTGACATTTTTGGATTATTTTCTGGGTGAAGCAACCAATCAACCATCAATATAAAAGTACAGTATGCATTAAATTGATTCGAGAAGACTAATATAAAAATATAGAAAATTCAATTGGGAGTTGAAAAATAATTAAAGCTCCATCAGTTCTAATCTTAGCTGCTGTTCTCTTCATCTTAAATTATTTATAATTTTTTTTAAAAATATATTAATTAAAAAAGTTTATAATTATTTTAATTTAATATATATTTAAAAAACTTTATAATTTTTTTAAAAAAATTGAACTAAAGTAAAATAAAATTTAATTTTTAAAATAAAAAAAAAAAAAATTTAAAAAATGACAGGTAATTTAATACGGAATAAAATTATATTCTTGAAATTCATGAATTCATAAAGTCCACGAATCAGAGCTCAGAATTTGCATCACCGGAAAAAAAAATAGAGCTCTATAGAGCATACAAAAATGGCGGAAAACAGCAAAAAGTTGCATATTGCTGTATTTCCATGGCTAGCTTTTGGTCATATGATCCCATATTTGGAGCTCTCAAAGCTCATAGCTCAAAAGGGTCACAAAGTTTCCTTCATTTCTACTCCTAGAAACGTCGATCGTCTCCCAAAACTTCCCCCAAATCTGGTCCCCTTCTTAAATTTTGTCAAACTTCCGATGCCCCACATCGAAAAGTTGCCGGAAAAAGCTGAAGCCACCATTGATGTCCCTTATGAAAAAGTCAAGCACCTCAAACTTGCTCAAGATGAACTCGAAGAATCCATGGCTAAGTTTCTCGAAGATTCAGCTCCTGATTTCATACTCTTTGATTTTACTTCCTACTGGGTGCCTTCAGTTGCCTCAAAATTCAACATTCCGACGGCTTATTTCAGCATATTCATCGCGGCGTTTGTGGGTTTCGCCGGACCTGTGCCGGGATTGAACAACAACTATGAAATTCGGAAGACGGCGGAAGAATACACCGTTCCCCCAAAATGGGTGCCGTTTGAGACCACTGTTGCTTGGAAGCTGTTTGAAGTTTCGCGAATATTCGAAGCTTCCATGAAGGGCGATGACGAGAATGTTTCTGATATTTCTCGCTTCTATAAATCTATTGAAAACTGTGATTTTTTGCTTGTGAGGAGCTGTTCAGAATTTGAACCAGAATGGTTGAAAGTTGTCGCAGATATTCACCGGAAACCCCTTTTTCCGGTGGGCCAACTTCCGACGACGTCGTACGAAGACGACACCACGAAAATCAACACGTGGAAAGAGATAAAATCATGGCTTGATAAGCAAGAAAAAAGGAAAGTGATTTACGTTGCATTTGGCAGCGAAGCGAAACCGAGTCAAAACGAACTCACTGAGATTTCACTCGGGTTAGAGCTCTCTGGGTTACCATTTTTCTGGGTTTTAAGAACTAAAAGAGGGGAATCTGACGATGAATTGATTCAATTACCAGAAGGATTCGAAGAACGAACAAAGGGAAGAGGAATTGTGTGCACAAGTTGGGCACCACAACTCAAGATACTGAGTCACGACTCAGTGGGTGGATTTTTAACTCATTCCGGATGGAGTTCCGTAGTTGAAGCAATACAATTCGAGAAGCCATTGGTTCTGTTAACATTTCTGGCCGATCAAGGGATAAATGCAAGGCTCTTGGAGGAGAAGAAGATGGCGTATTCCGTCCCGAGAGATGATGGGGACGGGTCATTCACTCGTGACTCAGTAGCTGAGTCGCTGAGTTTGGTACTCGTCAAGGAAGAAGGGGAGATCTACAGGGAAAAGGTTAAACAGGTGAAAAATCTTTTTTGTGACAAGGAAAGACAAAATAATTACGTGGAGAATTTAATAAGTTATCTTCAAAATTATAAAAAGATTATAACATGAAAAAGGAAGAAAAACTTGGGTTTGCATTATCTTTTGAATAATAATATTGATGTGAGGTTAATTTATTTTCGATTATTTTATTGGGTATCAATTTTCTCCTATCGATATATGTATTGCGTAACTTTGTTCTCTAAAATTTAAGCATATGAAACAAACTTCCTACATTATTTATTTTCTCTATTGAATTTAAATAGTGGTATCTAAAGTTTCCATGCACTTTATTGATTGTTGTATCATAATTATTTTTTATTTTTAATTAAAGACGTATTGGAAACATCCGTAGTTTCTCGATTCATTTCATGGCTCGAAATTCATCTTTAGCTAAACAATTATTTGATTATGTCATTTTGGACAGAAAGAGAAATGAGACTTTTATTTTGATTGAAGTTTTTATTTCATATATTTTATTTTACTTTTATAAAAAATGAGAATTTTCTTGTTGCTTGAATATTAACTATTCAATTATGTAATCATTTTTGTCTTTGAGTGTTTTACTTATCTTCATGTAGTATTTTTTTGTGAGAATTCAAATTTCATTGGGCTCCAAATGTATGTTGAATTTTGAATGACAAATTTTAAAAAAATCACACGTTGAGTTTTTTTTCTTTTACGTAAATCTTATATTATTACTATTATATTTAAAAATAATATACTTCTTAAAATAAATGTAAATAACATGAAAATACATATTTTTTATATTTAAATTATAATAATAAAAAAATTAAAATTTATCAATAATTGAAAAATTAAAATAGTATTCTCCCTAATATATATCTACACTCACTTGTTTTCATCAAGAGATGATCCTAGCCATGAAGCAAATGAGACATGGCTCCACCAAAAAAAAAAAGGAATAATGCTTTGTTTGGATACACACACACACATGACTTAGCTAAAAATGAAAAATAAAAATACACATTTAACACTAGGAAAAGTGAAGGTAAAGAAAGTAAAAAGAGGAAAAAATGAAGAAGAAAGTGAAATAATATGCTTTTATGCTTTGGAGAGAAAGCAAGAGAAAGTAGGTAGAATATTATGAAGATAGAGAAATTTTATCATGAGAAATTACGACAGAGCGATAAATATTATTTTTAAAATTTTTAATTAAAATTTATAGATATTGAGATTGAATAATAAATATAGAAAACCGCTTATGTGAAATGATTATTTTATCTTTTAAAATAAATTTTTTTAATATAAATTTAATTAATTAATTTTTTTTAAAATATTATATCATAGAATTCAAAATAAAATTTTTTATTTTATCTTTTATTGAATGCTCATATAAAATAAAGCGAGAAATATTTATTAAAACTTAGATTGCAAAAATACATAATAGTTATAATGTTGATTGAACAAGAGAAGGTGACAAATCATACTAGGAGTAATAAGGATTTGGCTCTTTCTTTTTTTTTTTTTTTTACAATAACCAAACTTTAGTAGTATAGTCAAACTTCTATATATTGAGTTATTGATAATATTTATCTGAAAATTTTACAGTTTTGATAGGGACGTATTATTATATATGTATATTGATATTTAATATTTCGATCTCATTTAGCTATTATAAATAAAATTACGTAAAAATTTAATTTAATAATTTTGTGTATCAAAATAAAATGTATATTTGTTAATCAATTTAATTAAAAAAAATAGAAAGCGGGAGAAGGTTTAAAAAAGAAAGAAACAAATATCGATAGCCTTTTCTCTTGAAGTTACTATCATAATTAGCGGACACTATTTTAATATAATTTTTCATTTAAGATATTAATACTTAAAATTTATTATGTGCACGATATTAATGGTGATTATCATAAATATTATTATATATAATATATTTATTATAAAATATTATTATATAATATTTAAATATAATTATTATAAAAAATAATTTTGTAAAAATTATAGCGCTATATTAAATATTGTTATAATTATAAAAAATAAAATTAATTTTAAATAAAATCAGACCGTTAAGTGACTGGCCTAAGAAAGTTGACTGTATGACTTATGGGAGATATTTATAATCTAATTTAATAAACAGATTGTACCGAATTCAATTGTCTCACATCCAAACACTCCCTTATTCAAAAGACATACAAAGAGTGACACTGAAGTCCGTACCAAGTCATATATTCTTAACGCACATCTCATTTTCAGGACCGCGCTTTTGTCAGCAGTCGCCGCCGGCTTCCTCCTGCTCCTCATTTCGCCGGTGATTTTATCTCCGGTGGAAAGGCATAGGATCTGTGTTTAGATAGAAACTCGACTGTACAAAAATAATTCAGCTGTGTGAGAGGAAGTGGTCACCGGTAAAACCTCATTCTCTTTCTGTTTTCGCCGGAAAAAATGAATCACCAAAACCACCACCGTCCGCCGATCAAAAGGGGCGGCGGAGGAGATCCAACAACAGTACTCCAACCGGGTCAAGTTCATTTCCGCCTACTCTGCCACGTAAATACCGCTGGCGGAGTAATCGGTAACTCCGGAAATCTAATCAAGCAGCTCGAAACTCAAACCGGGTGTAGAATTCGATTCGAAGAGCCGCTACCCAATTGTCATGAACGGGTTGTCAATATCATTGGTGACTCGAATATAGATGGGAAAATCGGGATAAGTTATGACAACAGTAGTGAGGAAGTTGAGGCAGTGGAAGTTTCTAGAGCTCAAGAAGGTTTGATTCGGGTTTATGAAAGGGTTTTGCAGGTTGAAGGGAATGGTGGGAGTGAAGGCGGGCCAGTTGGGTGCAGATTGCTTGCAGTTTCTGGTCAAATTGGAGCTTTAATGGGAAAAGGTGGCACCATTGTTGACCGTATAAGGAAAAGTACAGGTGCCAAGATTAAGGTTTTGAAAAAAGAGCAGCTTCCAGCTTGTGCTGTCCCAGAAGAAGAATTGATTCAGGTGTGAGCATGTTCCTAAAATAATGAATTTGACTTTTATCTATTTGGAGATATTAATGTGTTGTATTGTATGCTTATATGTTTGGGTGTTTGGCATTAGTCTTTTTGTTCGATTAGTGATTGTATGACGGTGAGATTGAGAGAACCCTCTTAGAGAACCCCTAACATGTCACAAATTATTGAGTACTTAAATGAAATGAAGTGGAATGAATATAGAAGATTTATATAGCAATTCGAACTAGTTTGAGATTGAGGCATTGATGTTGTATTGACATTTCAGATTGTTTTCAATAGTTAATTTAATGTGTTTGCTGCTCCAACTTTATGCTAACTAGAAAATAAATGAAATATCAGATTCGTAGGACTAATCTTTTCTTTAGAGTCTGGTGAGAATGATAATAAAATGTGGGTTTGTTGGAAGGGTTTCTCTCGTGTGGCTGCCACGCCCCACCCGTGTTGACCTCTTACCATACTGTGGGTTGCAGATGGAATCTAGTAAATTTGGTAATCTTTGAGGTAAATCAAAGTCCCTAATATAGATGCCACATGTTTGATAGCCACACCAAAAGACAATCATTGAAAAAGAAAGGAGGGAAAACTTTGTGTGTGAATTGACGTGAGAGTTGGGAAAGGTAGTTATTATTTGTTAAGGTGAAATGAAGGACTTACTAGATCTGGAAATGGGCTTTTTCGTTGTTCTCAATGGAAGAGATAATGTTGGTGAAGCATGGAAGCATGCATGTCACAACTTTTGCATCCTTTTATACTATTTTCTTGTGTTCTTTTTCATTTTTTCTTGGGGAATTATTTCTTTTGCAAATTTGATTTACATCTCATGTAGTGGAGAGCAAGTTGACAAATCAGAAAGGAACTCCTTACTCTGTGGTATTTTTTTCCAAGTTTATTCTTAAACGGAAAATTGAGATACATTTGGATGTGGCAAATGAAGAGATTTTCTTTGTAGGTGAAAAATATGCATTCGATTTTTTCAATCTCTAAGTGATTATTTAAAACAATGCAGATAATGGGTGCAATTATTGCGGTAAAGAAAGCATTAGTTCCTGTTTCTCGGCGTCTTCAAATTCCCTTACCAGCTGAGAGAAAAACAGCCCACGTTACCTCAAAAGGTGCATCCCATGAACAGCCTGCGGCCTTTCCTTTGGATACCAAATCCTCGATAAAACCTTTGCCGAGTAATGCCATTAATCATTCTTCAGTAGCCCATTCATTGTCATCCGATGTTGATAAAGTTTTGAATCTGGATGCTGACTGTGCTCAAAGAAAAGTAGTCTTTAGATTGCTTTGCTCTTATGTCTCTGCTGGAGGTGTGATTGGCAGGGGTGCCAATATTGTCAAAGCTCTAGAGAAAGATACTGGAGCTTCTATAAAGTTTTCCACTCCAACAGCACGGTCAAAAGAGCGTGTTGCCACCATATCTTCGCTTGAGGTCAGTGACTATCATTGCTTCCTCATTATTTAACTTCTAGTCATGCAATTTTTTCCATTGTGCTTCATTGATGACATTTTGACAGGTTTTACACATGCTGTCTTCTCTAACTGTTTTGTGATCTTCTTTAGAGCCGGGAGCCATTATACTCGCCTGCACAAGTTGCCACAGTTCGAGTGTTTGAAAGATCTGTAGAAGTTAGCCGGGAACATGGACACATTAAGGCTGGTTCAGTAAGTGCAAGAATTTTAGTTGCGCCGCATGAAATTAAATGCCTCCTCGATAAAAGGGGAAGAGTTTCATCAGATATTGGTTCAATGACGGGGGTTGAAGTACAGGTATTGGGTGCAGAGCACGCTCCAAACTGTGCTGCAGAGAATGATAAAGTAGTGCAGGTATGAGCATAAACTACTATTTTGATCTCTATGAGTCAAACTATGACAGTTCTGTACTTTCTTAATGTATTTTGTGGCCATAAATAACTAAATTTGGTTCGTCTCTATGTTAATCAATAACAAAATTGGAAAAGAACATTGTGAAATGCCCTAGTAAATCTAGTTACCTTTCTCAAAAAAAAAAGTGCTAGTAAATCTCAAATACAACAATCTCAAATTGGGGAATTAGGAACAAAAAAATATTACTAATCCTGTTGCACTTGGAGAATTAGTGAGGAGGTATGAGAGGTTGACTATAATGAATATAATAAGAGGTAGAGCTAGGTCGAAGAAGTCATGGGAGAGGTGATTACACAGGAGACATGACACTGAGCTTATCGAGGACATGACTCTAGAGGAAGATATGAGGGTCGAGGATTAGGATAGAAGGTTAGTAGGTAGTTGAGTGTGTTTTCTTTTTCAGTTTTATTAGTATTATTCTCCTACTATCATATTCTTCGATTTAGTATTACATGTTGTTTTCCTTTGCGTCAGTAATCATATTATTTGCTTTTGCTGTTGGTGTCTTCTTCATTATTTTTATATACATACTTATTTGTTATGTTATACTTGAGTTGAGGGTGTCTTGGAAACAACCTCTCTGCCTTCACAAGGTACGGTAAGACTGCATACACATCACTCTCCCTAGATCCCACTCGTGGGATTGCACTGGGTTTGTTGTTGATGCACTTGTATCTTGTAATGGTGTTATAGCAATCATGTTTAAAGTCTTATCAAGAGATTTTTTATAGTTGGTTGAATTTTATCAACACTTGTTATACTGGCTTAAATAAGTTGTGATGACAATTAACCAGATGCACTTGAAATTTTAAGTTTTACTTGTGTCGAGTAATAAAAAGATTTTAGACTTTAGATATGTGGATTAAAAGATCTTAGACTTTAGATATGTGGATTAACTTCATACAAAGTTTTCAGTATTCATTAAAATGTACCAAATACAGGTAGCATCTTCATTAAAATGTACCAAATATAGTTTAAGCAAGTGCCACACCTTCGTGGATTGCTCGAGTGTAGCGTACTGATTCTTATCGAGATTGGGTTGGTGTTCAGTGTGGGCAGTCTCCTCTATCAAAATAGTAAGAGATTCATTAAAATGTACCAAATACAGTTTAACAATATTCATTAAATGTACCAAATACAATTTAAGCATATTCATTATATGTACCAAATACAACTGAATTGTCTGCATATTCTTCTTCTTTTTTTTGTTTACATCAATTGTATTCAAAACATCGAATCAAGTGAGTTTAATATTAATTGCTACATAACTTCTAAATTATGTAAGAATAATCAAATATTGAATCAACTGTAACTTAACCCCAAGCTAGTTGGGGTAGGCTACACGAAGCCCCACTATCCAATTTTCTTCATTTGAACCTGTTTCATTAATTACTATTCAAACATTGGCTGTAGAAAATATTATGTTTGGGGAGAAATATGGTTAAGAGAATTTAACACCCATAGGGCCATCATGTTAAGATTGTTTATTTTGCTAGGGCCGAGTCTACTACTTAAAAGGGTAAAACATAGCAACTCTAGGATTTTCTAGCTTTCTTTTACTTTTCCGTGAAGGGCATTAAAAACCACTCTGAGCTTCTATTTATTCTCTTTCAGTTTTCTGGCTCGTATAGATAACTTCCTCTGACAGTGGGTTTACACCTAGGATCAACATTGAGTCCCTACTTGTTTACCTTAGTTATGGACGAGCTAACCAACATAATACAAGAAGGTCCCATGATATATGTTATTTGCGGATGATAATGTGTTTAATTGACAAAACTTGCGACCTTATCAACCAAAAGCTTGAACTATGGAAAAGTACGTCTGAGTAAGGTTTTTCGGATAAGTAGAAGTGAGACTGAATACATGCATTGCAGGTTTAGTCAGCATGAGAGGAGAGAAGTTGAGGTGAGACACGATGAGATTGCAGTGGCAAAATGCAAAGACTTTAGATATCTAGGCTCGTCGTTCCAAGAAAATGGAATGATAGACTATGTTACCCATAGGATTAAAACTAGATGGATGAAATGGAGTAGTACTACCAGGGGTTATGTGATAGAAGGATACCTACCAAAGTGAAAGGTAATTTCTATAGAACAACTATAAGACGGTCTATGTTATATGGTAGTGAATGTTGGGCTACTAAAATCCAACATACCCACAAGATGAGTGCTGCAGACACTTGCAGTGATGTGGGTGCTAAGATGGATGTGCGGTCAAATCAAATTAGATAAGATTTAGAAATGACCACATCCGCCAAAAGGTGCAAGTAGCACACATTGAGGATAAAATGTGAGAAGGTCGTTTGAGATGGTTTGGACATGTTCTATGTTGACCTATAGATACGCGGTCCTTAGGTGTGAAACTATGGTAAGTGAAGGTGTTAAAAGGGGACGAGGTAGACCTAAAATTACATGTAAAGAAGTCGTCTTAAAAGACCTGCAATTGCTTGGTATCAATACACACTTAGTTAAAGATAAGGCACAATGGAGGAAAAAGATCCATATAGGTGCTAGCTCCTAGTTGAGGATAAGTTTTAGATTCGTATAGAACTTTTATTACTATTAGTATTATTCATATACATTTTAAATGTATTTTTTAATTTTATTTTATTTAATATGATGATGATATAATATGAGCTTAAATGATGAAATGAGGATTCATGTAGCCTGCCCCAACTTATTTGGAACTTACCCATAGTTGTTGACTTGTGGTTGTATGGTTAACTTCTCAAGTTTTTCAAGCTTCTATGCCATGTCATCTTGCTTTCAACTTATAAAAAGAAAAAAAGAAGTCATCTTGCTTCAATTATTGCAACATCCAGATAATCTAGCACACATCATAACTTCTGTCATTGTAACCATGATATTTACACATATCTTGCGGGATAAAGTTTAAACCTAGAATAAAATTCTATCTTCAATCTTCTTTCTTTTTTGAGTGCTTCCAAAGTTCATGCATTGAAGTTCGGGAACTTAAGGTAAATTGCATTAATCCAAGTTGCAATAATTCAATGTTGTTGCAGGGGTCTAGTTTAATGTCTCCTGTTCTTGCATGGGAATTTTTGTTGCTGTTGAGATGATATCACAGAACAGTCATTCCAACTACCCATAACCAGTGTCCTTAAACTTGAACTGGAAGCTTACAAGATGCTGGTTTAACTAATGAGGTCTAATGGATGTTTTTAATTAATGATAGTTACAAAGAGGAGAAGAAAATCATTTTCATTCACCAAGATCCAACTAGCTGGCAAAACCCTAGAATAGTCCAATTGCCTTTTAGCTTTCCTGCATTTAATGTGTTTCAAGGATCAATTTATAAGTTTTCCTCGGTCTATTTAGTAGTTTTCGCATCTAACTGAGTACTAGACTGCCTTGCTGCCCCATTTCCAGTTTAACAAGTTGAAATGGCCGGTTCAGTCTGATCTATTAAATATGCTTTTTTATCAGAATCTGGTCTATAAATACCCTTTATTTTATCAGTGTCTGGTCTATAAATATCTATCATATTCTTATCTTAGTTCTTTTGTCGATGACAAATTTACCCTTTATCACTCCACGCTTAAATTTATGATTTTGATTGTGCGGCACTTCCATGCCAACTACATACATTGCTTTGCCTCGTTTTTAAAGATCAAACATTTTATTTTAAAAAGTATATAATGTATAGTAATTTCTAATAGAACAAACAAAACGTTCAAAGAAATAATTCATGCATTGTAATCCCTCCATAACTAACTCCCGCATTACTAATCCTTGCATAACTCTAAACAATCACCAAATGACCCCTAAGTGTACTGTTAATATTCTTCTCATAAGGTAGTCTCCTCATTGCAAATTGGATGTCTATAGTTGACTTGTCACATTTACTAGCTAAACACAACCACCATGCCTAAATCCCAAGCTAGTTGGAGTTCGCTGTGTTTTTGTGCGCGTGAATTCTCACGGTCCATGTTGCTCCATTTAGACTAGTAGTAGTCCTATATTTGAATATTCAGGCTGTAGCACAATTTCTTTTTACGTTTTCTACTGACATACAAGTCTCTAGCAAGAATAGAAGACTCTATTGAACTAAACCTTGATCACAAATAGTTGCTATCCGGTATATATGGATTTTTTCTTCTATTTTGCCATTTTTGCGCAAGTTTGCAAGGATTCCTAGAGATTCTAGCTCTCTCAAGACAACAATCATTCTGTGTGATTTTATTCCATCTATAAAGATGAATATATACACCTTTGAATGGAAGGCGAACAACTTTGGTCCATTGATAACCTTTTGGCTTCTTTTCTTTCTTTTGAATAATGGATTTAGAGAAAAAGGTGGGTCTTTTGTAACTCTCTGTGGTATAAAATTCACAATAAAATGTGTAATGTATCGAAAATGTTATCAATGGGGCGCATGTTATGATCCATTAGTTGCAGAATACTGAGACAGGGTTTCTCTTGATTTGTGATTAACTGGAAGGGAAAGTCTTACACCAATCAAAGAACTAGAAGGGAAGTACTTGTAATTATTACATCAGTATATTATCCAGCAAGTTTACAAAATCTTAATGGACCGTAGTGAGGTTAACATGTACATGCCAGGAGTTTGAGATGTAATAGTAACCCTCCAGTTTTTTTGACATTTTCTAGTGGCATTCAATGCAACTTTTGACTTTAAAGTATTTTTGCGTTTATGTTTGCCTTAATTGCAACTGGATGATTCTACAGATTGTTGGTGAGCATGATAACGTGAAGAGAGCCCTTTTTCAACTTACTGGTAGGCTGAGGAAAGTAGTCTTTTCCAGCATGGTTTCTGAAGGAGCAGTGTCTATAAACAATGCTTGCTCTTCGCGCTCCCATAGCAGTCAACATGAAGTTGGTACTAGTATGCCTTCTCAGTCGGATCCCTTGTCCAGCTTTTCTTCTCTTTACCAAATGGATCACCTTAGTGTTGTGCCAAATCTTGGTGGTCCAAATACATTGTTACAGGACAAACAGGTTTGAAAGCTGTTTCCTATTTGCTTACTGGGCTCACTCCCTCCTTTTCTTCTTTGTCTGGAATACGTCTATGGGGAGTTAATGTTTCAAATGTATTTATTGTGCAGTCCAAGGATAGATTGACTAGCAAGATGAGCAAGCCGATTAAACAAAGCATGCGTGGTTGGAAGAGTTCTCATGGTGGACGTGAGAGTGGAAGGTTTGAGCCGTGACTAGCATACACAACTATTAATTTTTTTATGTACCTGACAATTTTGTTTTCCACAAGAAAAAACCTAAGTAAAAGGAAACATGTGCTATTTCTTATTCCACGGAGGTTATATATACCTGCATTGTGATGTTTCTTGCTCTTTCATTGGCTGAGCAGGATGGATGAGAAAGGGGCAGCAAAAAAGACCATCATGATAAATGTTTCAGAACAAAAATTTGGTTCTGTTTATGGAGAGAATGGTTCCAATTTGACTCGACTGAAAGAGGTAACTTCAACACCCTCCCAAAAAGTAAAGGAATAAAACAACAGAAAGAAAAAAGAAAGGAAGAGAGGGAAACAGATGAGAGCATCAGAAAGCAAAGGGGAAGGTGACAGGATAGGGAAGAGAAGTAGGATGAATCGATTTGATTCCGAGTCCAAGGCTTTTCTTTTTAGGGTCATAATCAAGTCAAAATCATGTCATAAAACCTGCATTATTATCAACACGCGTTAAGTTTATGTTGATTGCATCTGTTTTCTATGTTATGGATCACAGATCTCTGGAGCCACAGTCGTCCTACAAGATCCACGTGCCGGAGAATGTGATGGAAAGGTGATCATATCTGGTACACCTGAACAGATCCAGATGGCACAGAGCCTTCTTCAAGCTTTCATCCTCTTGTAATCAAAACCACCAGCATTCCCGGGAACATAAACTGACCAGAATATAGGTGTTCTACCCCATATGTCGATGAGATTATTTCTCCGTTGATAGATAGGAAATAGTTATGGTGCATCTGGTGATTTGTAAGTATGCATGCTCCATATATACATATATATGTTGTCTAGCTGCTTGCTATGAAAAATTAGACGTTAGACTTTGTGTTCATCACATTTTTCAGTCAAGCTTTGTGCTGTACAGAGGCAAATTGATACAGAATTTGTTGAGCTGATGTGGTACTAGGCGTTGTGTACCGTCCTTTTTATAGAAACGGGTCGAGAATTTAAACTTGATGGGTTCAACATGTAAAATTCTTTGCATTGAGCCAATTCTGCGATAACTTGGTCTTAATATAATATGCCTTCGTTACCATTACTCTGTTTAGAATCACCTGCCACAATCACTAATCCCCTTTGCCGACCATTAGCCACCTCTGTCATTACAATCATTACTGACAACCGTTTTCAATCACAACTATTAGTCGCTATCAGACTTACCCTCTCCACTGTTATAATTATATCCACTTTCATAACCACCTCCGTCATCACTATCCGCCACTACTGTCACTGTGATCAATCTTTACTATCAATCACCTCCACCTGCATAACTAGCACCGGCACCAACTATCACCAACACCCACAATAAATTCTTCAGTCACAACCACAACATTACCAACTATTAACATCAATCGACTCCACCATCACAACTACCAACTGCTACTATCGCGCCAGTCGCAACAACACCAACCACCTCTACCATCTACCATTACAAGTTCACAATTATCACCGCCACCATTACTAGTCACTAGCACCAACCATCACCACCACTAGCATCACTACAAATCATTTCCACCATCATAACCAAACATAAATCTTTCATTTTTTTATCTAATAATTATTTTATTTTGATAAATATATATATATATTATAAATTTAAGTACTCTTTTAATTTGTATTGTATGTTTTTTTAAATAAATTATACACATCCAAAAAACAAACAATATTAATCTGATTCGTATTGGAAAATTTTATGTTTAGACAATTTAAAAACAAGGCTGAACATGTGTGCGATCCGTTAAACTGATGATATTCTTTTTTTCCATTTACGCCTAAAACAAAGGTTCTATTGAACATTCGATCGATACTCAAATGGTGTCTACTATTAAACACATAAATATATAACTATTACTACGAGCAAAGAAATTTAAAGGGAAGATTAGAATAAATATATATATATAATTGAATAATAGAAACAAATATAGTTAAATAATACCAACTGTATATAATATCCTTTTTCCTCTGAAACAATTATGAATTAACAATTTTTTTTTTGTTGCTCGATATTTGTATCAGAGTCTGATTAATTCGAATTTGTATAATATAGGGCCCATTCGGAGAAAGAGTGCCCTACTAAGTATTTTTTCATATCCAGCACTTGAAATCAAGAACTCTGGTTAAGGGAGAAGCAGTCCCCTCTGTTGCACACTTGCACCACATTCTTTGGTGGTGAAACAATTAATATTTTTTTATATTTTTCATCTGGTGTTCGGTACTCTATTGGAACCTGATTAATCTGAATTCTTACCGCATAAGACTCATTCCGAGAAAACGCTTTCTACCAATGATTTTTTGATACTCGAAATTTAAAATCAAAACTTCTTATTAAGTGAAAAACAATCTTATTCGTTGTACCACACTTTTTCGTGATGAAACAACTAACAATTTGGATATCCTTCTGAGACCAAAAAAAAACAAAAAAAAATTGTTTGGAAAGTGAGGAAAATAAAAGATAATGCCAGAAAAGTAATAATTTCCCTCTTGTTTGGTCTCTAAAAAAAATGAAAGAAGAACAAAGAAAAAAGTTTATGGCTCTCATTTTCTTCTTGTTCTTTTCCCTCCATTTTCTCATTCCTTTCTCTTCCTCCATTTATCTCTATTTGACAGAAATAGTTGTTGAACTGCTCCCACCGCTTTAATTTATTTATCTGATTTTGATTTAACATGAAGTTTAAAAAAAAAATTTAAAAAAAATTAAATTTTATAATTTTAAGACTTAAATTAAAGATATGTTGAATGTACGAAAATATATTTTAGTCTTATGATTTTAAAAATGCCAAGCGGAAAGTTAGAAACAAAAAATTACCAAAAAAAGGAAAGAAACATTCTTTTTGAAACAAACTAAAAACGAAAGTAAAACAAATAAATTGAAACGGAAACCAAGAATATTTATTTGTTAAACCATTTATTTGTTATTACACGAATTTATATCTTGACATTAAACCACTATATAATACTAATAATTTCTTATTTTTTACAACACTTTCTGCATCACTACATGAAATAACACTAATATACACTACTAGTATTGTAGCACGCATTCCTATAGAATTAAAACTTTTTTTTTTTTTTCACTTTGGAGATTTAATTTACCAACCATATATTCCTTTGGTCTTCCCATTAATATATGGTGGTTGTCCGGCATATCTATGATTCTTTTCTCTCGGATGAAATAGCATGCGTCGATCCGTAGAACCTATAACATATTTTGGAGATTTAATTTACCATCATAGCTTCCTTTGGCTTTCCCAATAATGTTAGAACTGTAGAAGATATATGCCTAGATGATAAACCAGCTGCTTCAATTTGATCAAGTGGTGAACCATGATCAATATATCTATCTGGAAGTACCATTGACCTCAACTGCAAAATTCAAGATTTTTAAAATTTAAAAAAATAAATAAATAAAAGGAATGAACACGGAAATTGACAAATCCACTTGAAAAGGAAATATTCATGAATTTTGTAATTCTGAATGTGTTTGGTATGACAGAAGTCATTTTCCATAGACCTAAAAGATGTTTTCAGGTATTTGTTCGGTGAATTAAAAATATTACTTTCCTTTTAAGATAAAGAAAACAATCCTTGTTTCGTTTTAGTATACTTTCCTTTTCAGTCTGTTTAAAACAAGAATATCACGTTTTATAACTAGTAATTCTTCAACTTCAACATCTCAGATGGCATGTTCAAGACCACATGATTTAAAAGGCATTTTGGTACTTCAAATACATCTTTAGTTTAAGATCATAAGATTCAAAAATCTTACTTTCTTAAACTAAGACATCAATTGAAACGGAGGGAAGTAATATTAGCAAATTAGAGAGTTTATTGATGAAAAGAAGCTAAAAGTTAAAGGTAGTAGTTAGGAAAATGACTTTCGTCCATAAGTGACGCAAGTCATTTTCCTTCTTATGATGGAAAACGTTTCGTTGAAATATATTTTAAGATAACCAAACACCAGAAAACGACTCTGACAGAAAACATTTTCTTGAAAAATGACTTCCGCCGTATCAAACACAGTTTTATAGTGATTTTTACCTTAAGGGGTCCATCCAAAATGCTGTTTAGGCTTAAGAAATGAGACACATGTGAACCAAATCCTCCAATTGATCCTTCTTCAACAGTGATCAAGATTTCATGTTCTTTGGCTAATCTCCAAATAAGATCAGCATCCAGTGGTTTGCAGAACCTAGCATCAGCTACTGTTACTGTTACATTATGAGAGTTTAGAATGTCTGCAGCTCCCAAACATTCTTGTACTATGGAACCATATCCCAAAATAGCAACTCTTTCACCTTCTCTCAATATTCTTCCCTTTCCAACCTGTTGATATTACAATATAAACAAAAACACCAACGTAATTTAGAGCCTGTTTTGATTAGCTGATCGAAAGTAGCTGATAAAAACATCAAGTGTTGAAACACACTTTTAAGTACTGAAACGGATGTTTGGATAAAGTGTTGAGGTTGATGTTTTGACAAAAAAAGTGCTGATGAATGCTTTTTCTGTAAATGACTAAAATACCCTTGATACTCTTTCTGTAAATGACTGAAATAGAGGGAGTGAGGGGTACTATTCTGCGAAGGGTATTTCGAGAAGTACAAGAGATATGATGGCCGGTAAAATTTTTGATCAAATCAAAGGTGCTAATTATGAGCTGAAAAGACAGAGGTTGAGTGTGGCCAACTTATAGCATTTGTCTATTTTGGCTTATAAGCGTTTTTTGTATTTATCAAACGCGTAGATAAGCAAAAAGGTGTTTATAAGCTTACATGGACACCCTTTTAGGCATTTTTCATTGAAATGCTACTAGAGATTAATTAGAAATGAATTTGTACCTCAATTGGTATTCCCTTGTTGTTTGGAGGAAGAACTGCACCAATTCCATTCCCTCTAGGAAATCTGAAACAACTAGGCCTATCATCAATAGCTGCTGCTGTTGCAACCATGTGCATTAACTCTGCTTCATCTGATGGAGCCATGACTACCATATTAGGCAAACAAGCCATGTAGGCTACATCGAATGCACCACAATGTGTTGGACCGTCTGCACCAACCAAACCAGCTCGGTCCATTGCAAACCGCACAGGTAACTTCTGAAGATCCACGTCGTGAACCACCTTTTTTACAATTATGCAATGTTAGTAGAAAAATCCGAAAATGCAAAACTTATAGTATTGTAGAGTGCTTCAAATGATACCATTCTTTTTACAGCATGTTTGGGTTGTTGTTTCTTATCGTTTCAAATTGTATCGTTTTTATACTGTATTGTATGTTCTGTATTTTGTTGTTAGTTACCTGATCATAGCCTCGTTGTAAGAACGAGGAATAGATGGCACAGAATGGTTTTAGGCCTTCTGTAGCTAAGCCGGCTGCAAAGGTAACTGCATGTTGCTCAGCAATGCCAACGTCAAAACAACGGTCTGGGAATCGTTTTTGGAAATAATTGAGGCCAGTTCCACCACCCATTGCAGCATGGATAGCTACAATCTTGTTATCAACTTCAGCTTCTTTAATCAGTGATTCAGCAAAGTACTGAGTATATGAAAGTGTAGACAACTTGGCCTTAAATTGCTTTCCTGTTTTCGGATCAAACTGTACCACCCCTGAAAATAACGAACCAAAAAATCTCAGTTTTTCCGAATTTTACAACCTATGACCTGTTTATTTATTTTCCTTACCATGCATTTTGTCAGCTGCTGCTTCAGCAGGAGGATAGCCTTTTCCTTTCTCTGTTACAATGTGAATCAGAACTGGCCCTGGTGCAGGCATTGATTTCACCTTCTTTAAAATAGTAATCAAATCTTCCATATTGTGTCCGTTTACTGGACCGATATAATATAATCCTAGCTCCTCAAAAAGAGTGGAACCAGAAGCACTAATCATGCCCCTTGCATATTCATCTACTTTAGCTGCAACTTCATGTGCTTGATGTCCAATTTGCTTTGTTATACTCTAAAGGAACACAAGAAACATCCTTAACAGTTAATGACTGCGCCTAATTTCAATCCTTAAATAAACTAAATGGAAAAAGAATCCAATATACCTTTGCAGCTTCGCGAAGTTTTCTAAAGTTACTACTAGCTTGGAGTTTGCTTAAGGCACTGCTGAGGGCTCCAACTGGAGTTGCAGGGCCATCTAAGGTTGCGGTTGGTAAAGAAACTTGTTCATTATCATTCACTATGACGATTAGATTCACGTCGAGGAATCCTGCATTATTCATGGCCTCATATGCTTGTCCTGCAGTCATGGCTCCGTCTCCGATTACAGAAATGACATGGTTGTTTTTCCCTAAAAGATCTCGAGCAACCGCCATGCCTGCACCACATCATTGAACCTAAATAAACTCCGAATTTACTTGGGATTTATCAACTCTTTTTCCTAGTGAAAGTTTCTAACAGCCCACAGACCGCTGACAGTTGAACTCAAAAAGGGGTTCATTGTGAAGAGAAAATCTCATGTAGGAATGGGAGGGAAAAGTTAGGGCTCATATAAGGCGGATTCAGGAATTCAATTGTCCATGTTGTTGAAGAATGAAAAAAGTCTCACATAGATAGTTAAAGAGATGGGTGGTCTTTTTATATGGACTTAGGTAATCCTCTCCTCATAAACTAGCTTTTGGGGTTGAGTTAGGCCCAAGATCCATTTCTTCACATGGTATCAGGACCCATCTCACCCGATGTTGGGCTCCCAAATTAAAAATTGCCCACCCACCGAGTGTTCAAGAATGAAATAAGTCTCACATCATTTAACAATCTCTTTATATGAACTTAGGCAATCCTCCCCTCATAATTTAGCTTTTGAGGTTGAGTTAGGCCCAAAATCCATTTCTTCACACATGCGCCTAAAATAGAGACAAATAATGAGGCCCCAAAAGTTGGGTCAGAGCGGACAATACTTTGCCAGTTGAACCTGAACCATTACAAAGTTATATAGTGGGACTGAAAAGGGGATTTACCAACTGTTCTTTCCTAGTGAAAGTTCATAATAACCCATGGACAGCTGACAGTTGAACTCAAACGGGGATTCACTGTGAAGCTTGCCTTAGACAAATCTTACATAGAAGGCGGGATCAAGAATTCAACTGTCCAAGGGGACAATACCATAAGGCCCCAAAAGTTGGGTCCGAGCGGACAATACTTTGACAGTTGAACCTGAACCAGTTATAAATATAATGGGACTGAAAATATTACCAAGACCAGCAGAGATGCTTGTTGAACTATGCCCTGCACCAAATGCATCATAAACACTTTCATCCCTTTTAGGAAAAGGTGCTAGCCCAGAAGTCTTTCTGATTGTATGCATTTTAGACCTCCTTCCTGTCAAGATTTTGTGTGCATATGCCTGCAGTTTTTTTTTTGTTTTTGTTTAGTCCACTTCAATTTCCACTATATATAAAACTATGGAATTATCTATTCTTCAAGAAAATAAAAAGAACAAAAATTTATTCACCTGATGACCAACATCCCATATAATTTTATCCTCAGGAGTATCAAAAACATGATGCAATGCCACAGTTAAATCCACTACACCTAAACTTGAACTCAAATGGCCTCCTGTCTTTGCCACTGAATACACAATCTCTGCTCTTAGTTCTGCAGCTAATTGCTCAAGATCCTGTTTTGTGCATATAAAGAACTGATTAAATAACCTAAAAAGAGAATTACAAGCCTGAAGGATTTAACTAGTAATTAGTAATTTACCTCTTTGGATAGATTCTTCATATGTATTGGATAATTGACTATATCCAAAAATGGTGTAGGTGGCTTTTCTCCTGAAAAATCAATCTGCCAACTATCTGTTTCTTTCTTTCTTACTATCTTCCCATTGGTTTCATCGGAACCATTCACGGAAGCTTTTACAAGAAACTGAAACAAATTAAGACATCAACATTAGTTGGACTAGTGCATTCCAGATACCAGATGATTATACCATAAAAGCTACAAAAGGTCACAACTTTACAAAAGCTTCTACAGAAACTGAAGACATTTCAAGATTAGTCCGGCTAGTGATTCCAGATATCAGATGATTATACCATAAAAGCTACAAAAGGTCATAACTTTACAATAGCTTTTACAAAAAACTGAAACAAGGACATTTCAAGATTAGTCTGGCCAGTGCATTCCAGATATCAGATGATTATACCATAAAAGCTACAAAATTTCATAACTTTACAGATGCTTCTACAGAAACTGAAACGAGGACATTCAAGATTAGTCAGATGATTTATACCATAAAAGCTACAAAAGGTCAAAACTTTATAAAAGCTTTTACAAGAAACTGAAACAAGGACATTTCAAGATTAGTCTGGCCAGTGCATTTCAGATATTAGATAATTATACCATAAAAGCTACAAAAGCTTTTACAAGAAACTGAAACAAGGACATTTCAAGGTTAGTCTGGCCAGTGCGTTCCAGATACCAGATGATTATACCATAAAAGCTACAAAAGGTCAAAACTTTACAAAAGCTTTTACAAAAAACTTAAACAAGGATATTTCAAGATTAGTCCGACCAGTGCATTTCAGATACTAGTGATTATACAAGAAAAAACTACAAAAGCCATAACTTTACAGAAGGTTTTACAAGAAACTGTAACAAAGCCATCTCAAAATTTGCCGGACCTGTGCGTTCCGAAAACCAGATGGTTAAAACAGGAAAAGGGACAGAACTATACCAGAAAAAGCTACAATAGATCATAACTTTACATGAAAAAAACCACAACATTTTCCAAGAAAATCAAATGGGGTATCTTTTCAACTCACCTTTTTCCTTGTGAAGTTGTGAAATCTTGGAGTTGTCAAGTAAGGAGAAGTGGGGTGATTAATTCTGAATACAGGGCCTGAAGAAACTGCCATATTTGTACAATGGTGAAGTTAAGTTTTACTCTCAAGAGACAGAGAGAATGAACAAGTTTAAAAAAAAAATTGAAGGTAATTGAATTATTGGACACAAGAAGAAGAGAGAAGAGGGGGGGACAGAATTTATAGTTGTCAACAAGGAAGAGCAGCAGCTTCCTTAGTGAAAAAATAGCAAATATCAATTTCCCATGAGATAATTTGTCTGTACTCTCAACATGACAAATCTTATGTTCTGCTTTTTTTTTTTCAGCTCCAAAAATTTATCTCAATTTTACAATGGATTCATGATTGGGTGAATTGAGGATTCCAAGTCTATGAATTTTTATAAATATTTGTGGAGTTTATATGAATTTGTAATTCAGCCTCCAAATTGGTAAAAATTTATCCATACTTAGTGTTATTTCAAATCACATTAATTTACTATGCACTAATACAAAGTGGGGTCTGAAGAAAATAAAGTGTAAGCAATCTTATTCCTATTTCAGAAATAGAGAGACTATTTTTTGATAGGCCCTCAAAAATAAGTCAAAGTAGTTTCGAAAAAAGTAACAGAGTACAAGAAACAATAAATAATAATAAAACAGAAACTATAACAAAATAATATTATAATTAAAGTACAAAGACCACTAATTTACTATAGTTAAGTCATAATTTAAGGCGCGCATATGTATTATTCGCTCTGTTCTAATTTGTGTGACACACTTTTCTTTTTAATCCATTAAAATAAAGGTCATTTTTTCATAATAGAAAATAATTTGACTTTAAGATTCCCCTTTTATGCTTAATGAAATGATTTATATCCACACAAATGATCAAAGAGTATTTAAATCACAATTTTCAATAATCTTTCTTTCTTTCTTAAACTTTATATCAAATCAAACGTTGCACATAAATTAAGACGAAAAATATAATAACTATGATGTAATAATAAAAATGTACATCAAGACATATGTCATATATTTATTGAGTTAATATATGTGTATATATATATTAAGAGCATCCGCTTATAAATTTAAGTTATATACACGAATTAATGTAATTTACCCTTATTGTTAGAGACAAACGAAGTGCTTTAGTTACGAGTTTATTCGTCGGCTAGCTCATATTTTTCTTATATCTATTAAAAATTTAATAAATAAATATAAATAATAAATTTTGAATTCAATAAATTAAATAAATTATTATGAAATTTTAAATTAACATAATATTTAAATCTTAAATTCACCTCAATCTATTATAACATTTTAGATATTATTATATTTATCAGGTTATTAAATTAATACTCATTATTTAAAAAGTTTACACTATCAATGTAAGAACTTAAACTCATTTATATTTATTTCCACTCGGACAAATAATATGATAGTGTCGTTATTGGAATTACTTCAAATCGAATCAATTTATACACTGTTTGTCATGTTTTTTATCACTTCGATTATGACAATTTTAATATAATAATAAATACAATAAAACTACCTTTCTTTTTTCATTTTGGAATATCTTTTATCGTACACGATATATATCGTTACGATTGAAGTTATATATTTTATAATATAGGATTTATCCACATATATAGTGAAAAAAAAATTCTAGTTTAATAACAAAAGGGTTCTAAAATTATTTAGATCATATATAGGTCTAAATTTTAGGTGTGATCTCTTAGATTTTTTTAAAAACTTCCTTTTTTTGAAAGAGTGTGTAACAGCTCATTGATCGAGCATTCTTGCGCCAAAAATGAGTGAAGCTAAGCGATCTGTTGAAGCTACGGGATATATATATATTTCTAATAATTAGATCATAAATTCAAAATTTAGGTGTGATCTTCCAGATTTTTTTCTAAAAAATCACTTGTATATATTCCTAATATTTAGGTCACACATCCAAATTTTAGTTGTGATCATGTAGTTTTTCAAAGAAATTCCTTATCGGTCTTTTTTGTTATGAAATAATAATAAAATTTATAGGAGAAAAACAATTATTCCAAGATTTATAAAAAAATAGTTATAAAATTTTTTAAAAGCTACTTGCAAACTAGATGTTTGTCATTTACTTGAGTTACTCGCAAAGTATCTGCTCAATTATAATTTTATTTTAAAAAATTATATATTCAAATAAATAATGATTAATAGATATTTTATAACATTCCTAATATTTAGATCATAGACCAAAATTTTAGGTGTGATCTTCCAGATTTTTTTTAAATATGTATTCCTAACTCCATCATTCCACTTTTGAAGATATCTTATATGTTATGTTTGCATGTTTAATTAATGAGATAGGTTATATATGAGCTACTTATTTTGGTCTGTTTTTAATTTCTTTATTTGATTAGGGGACTTAATCAATAATTAATTGTCTTGTAATACCATTAAGAATTATGATGGAATAAACTAAATAGAACTTCTTTATTTTTAATCAAACATTTTGATCGAAAAAATTTTTGGTAAAGAGCATTCCCTTTTTTAATGAACTATACGCCACATATAATGATGGAGTTAAAACTTTTACTATAGGCTGTTGAAATATATTTAAAAAATAGATATACTTAAAAAAAAAAGCCAACATAATATATATATATATATTATAATTTTTTGATGAAAAGAAATTATTTGACAATTCCTTAATATAAAATAGCTACGCTACGAGTGACATGAATTCAAATTAATTGATATTGTAACGTGAATACGAAGCATTTGGTAAGAAATTAAGAAGAATAAAAAAGAGTTTGTCTTGTAGTTCATATGATAAGATGATGCATATTTGTCAAAATGTAAAGGGTATCATCTAATTTTCCATTCTTACTTTGCAATTTTGATGCCATATTTAAATACTTTCAAATGTGTGATGCACTTGTATTTAACATGATGGACAAGGTTGGTTGATTATTTTACTAATGTCTGTATTAAGATAGACCATTAATGTTATATTTTATGAGGTGCATTCTTTTTTGAATTTTGTTAATACAGAATAATATATGCATCAGTTTGTTCTTTAAAAGAAAAAAATTTAATTGAAATTACACTATCAAAGATATTCGTGCACACAAAAAAATGAAGAAAACTAAATTGGTAAAGTACCCTTTTGATTTATTTATTTTTTTAAAAGAAGGAAGTTTATCTTGCCAAAAAATATTTTCAAATTATTAAAAAGAAGAATTACTCGATTGATATAAATCTCTTATTATTTTTCTAAAATTTCATTCAAAAATTATATACAAAACTAATACACACAATTTTTTTAAAATATTTCTGTCAACTCGATTTTAATGCTAAATAAATTTCTCATCGTATAAGTAAAAAATTACAGAGGACAGATAAGAGGTCATCATATATTTTTTAATTATATTAATAAATATTTTGAAGCGAATATTTTTACTGACGTTATAATAAATAATAATTTATTAAATTTGTAAAATTCATGAGTAAAGAGATCAAAAATACATATTTCAAAAAAATTAAAGGTTAAACATATTTATTCGTATATTACAAAGATAATGATAACATTAATAATATAATCAATACAGTTCCACATATGAAATGTGCGGAAGATAAGAATAAGCAAACTTTCTTACTTTTGTGGGGATAGAAAAACTGTTTTCGATAGACCATTATCTCAAAAGAGAAATTATTAATGAAAATTTTTTAAAATATATAAATCACGAAGTTAAAATCAATAATTGAGAAATCAATTATTTCAACATTTAATGAACAAATAAGAAGGAACATCTATAAACAATAATAACAATAAAAAATGGTGTGATGAAATTAATGAGATTTCTTTATTTTTAATTAAAAATTTTGGGTTCGAATTTATTTTTTTTTAAAAAAAAATCCGTTAGTAAGTATTTTCCCATTAAAGTAACCTTATACAAAGCATATCTTGGTGACTCGATTAATCCGAGTTAATAAATTATAGAACAACAATAATAACAACATATCTATTATGATCCCACATGTCGGGTGTACGCAGACCTTAACACTTCTTTATAAGGACAGAAAAACTGTTTTTCATAGACTCTCGACTTAAAAAGGGCGTTTTCAAAGTTATTGTAAAAAAGTTATAGCAAAAATATCATAGAAAAGAAAAATACTAACGATAAAAATTAAAAGACTAACCTAAATAAAAGAAATAATAGTAGTAATACAATTTGAAGAAATAAATTATAAAGCTGTCAACAATAAATTGAATAGAAAAATTGAACGATAGTAAATTAACCTAATTTATTTTCACAAATTAACTTTAGGTTAGAATAAAGCCCGTCAATAAAATCACGTACTCAAGATGTAGCGAGATGAATGAGATTCATTCGTCTTTAACTAACTGTCTCAAGTGAATTTTATTTCCACTAGTGTAGTTTTCATTAATAAGCGTATTTCTCTTTAACAAACTTTACACCAAACAAATATCGACTAGTCAAAAGTTAATAAATTTTGAATACCTTATACGTTGTGAGAAAAAAACGAGTCAACCAATAAAAAAAATCATGATAGCTATGAAGTCATTATTCAAAGTCCAATTTGATTAATTACATTGAAAAACCGGACTATAGGCTTATAATTTATTTTTTATTTAGCGTCTAATATCTAGAAGTCCGATCAATTTAAATTTATATCGTGTAGGATCTAGTTAGAGGAAACATTTTCTATTAATGATTTTTTCTAATTCAAGACTTGAAATCAAAACCTCTAATTAAAAAGGAACAACTCAGTCCGCTGCATCATATCGTAACTATAGACTTGCAAATTATTTTATTTTATTTATTTATTTTGTTTAGCGTAATAACGTTATTGAAAAATTAACATAATTAAATCTAAGGAGCATTTAATAAATAAAGTTTTTTTCTTCTTCCATAATTTTTATTCAATAATCATAACCAATATAATGTCAATGTCAAGTGTCCTTCCGCAAATCACATAAGAAAATGAAGCACCACCAAATTGAATTAGAATTATTGTCACTATATTTTCCTCAAAATGGATAAATCATTTGCATTTTCAGTTACGAATTCAATTGAATTTAATAGTTTTAGTTTAAATATATATATATATATATATATTAAAAAATTTAATAAATGCATATAAAAATCAAATTTCGCAATCTAGTAAGTCAATTTCTTAGTCAGGTCAATGATATTTAATCGATAAAATTTAAATTTTATATCCGTTTTTATTAAATTTCTATTAACAAACTGTTTTTAGTCTCTCTTTTTTTTTTGGTCCACAAGAAAAAATATATTTAATATTACTAGAAAACACAAAGCAGTACGATTGTAGAAACGTGTTTTTAGTTGCATATATATAGTTTTCTTTTTTCTTTTTTTTTTCCCATATAGTAGAGATTTAAAAACCAATTTACTTATTGACAATAAATATAATTAGATTTTTCTGAATAATATTTACTTTTTTCTTAATTTTAAATATTGGAATAAAACAATCTAAAGATATTTTAAATATAATATGATATTATTCGTTTTGGGTTAAGTCTGGATGATTTTTTCCAACAGACTTTGTTGTTTTATATGTAGTTTTTTTCAATTATCAATATGAAATTTTTTTGTTCGCACACCCATCACACAGTAATATTTCCCTCAAACTAAGCTTTACGTGATTCATCGCGATATTTTTGTTTTTGAGAAAAAATGTTGGGATAAAATAATTTATAGATTTTTCTAGATATATTGTGATGTTAGGATAAAGCAATTTATAGATTTTCTAATTATAGTGTGATTTTGGAATATAATATAATTTATAAATTTTCTAAATATTGTATGATATTTTCGTTTTGAAATCGAGTCCACTTCGATTTTTCTTAAAAGACTTAATTACTATGTTATATTTAGTTTTTTTTAGATATCTGTGTGAAATATTATTCACACATCCAATAATTTTTTTTTTGAATTAAATTTTACATGATCCATCGCGATATTATTATTGATTCTTTTGGCTGTTTGGTGTTTTGTTTTTTTCTAAAAATATGAAAACACCTACTGAAATCAATAAAGTTGTAAATGTGAAACACATTGGTTTAAAATGTGTGGACTAAAATATAGATTCTCAGTAGAGAGAGGGACACTTGAATTTTATTTTATTTATTTTAGGTCAACAGCACGTAATGAAAATAATAATTATCTTTGGTAGAAAATGACATTCAAGATGTCACCTAGTAATTCGTGACGGAATTGATAATCATGAAGTGGTAATTTTAAATTTCATCCGAAAGAAAGTTATCTGATACCTGTTATTAATGAAGGTGACAAATATTTCATTATATTAGTTTAAAATGCACTCAAATTGATCTAAACATCATAATTATTAAAATAAAAACTAACAAAAAATGATTTGTTATGTTTAGTAGATTTAAGATGGTGTCGTAAACATGTTGAATAATTTTGATCCATTAAATTTGCAAAAAGTGAGAGATATTTGTCAACGCGTCATCGCAATGCTAACTCTTCAATAATCTAAGTATAGAAAATGACAAAAAGAAAATGATGTAATATGTTTGACAGGGTTTAAGATGGTCGTTAAAACATGATTTTGAACAATTTTGACTCATTAAATTTGTCAAAAGGTGCACGTTCTTAATTTTTGTCAAATATTTAATAAATTTTAGTTGTTAAATTTAATGAAAACGGGTAAGAAAAATGATTTAATCAAGAAAATAAAATCTTCGAAATTAAAACGACATAAACTGTAATAACTTATTATAGATAATCGTAAAATTTAAACTCGAAATACCAACTTATTATTCTGATGTCATAATGAAATGTGCGATTAATTTTATTTATATATATTATATTCTACTACCTATTTAGGCTAACTTAGTTGTTTGATGTGAGAATATGCCGTTGCATTAAAAAAAAAAATAAAGTAATGAAGTTAATTTCCACATAATAATAATAATAATAATAAGTAATTATAATTAATATAATGGAATTTGTCGTTGTTCAGTTCTAATTGAAAGCATCAATAAGCCGGCAAGTTATATGTAGATACTTCAAATATTGAACTCATCTTTATTTGTCACCTTTTCCATTATTATTATTTAAAAAAACAAGAAAAAGATTATTTAATTTTCTTCAAAAAACATTTTTTTTCTATATAACTACAGCTTTCATATCAAATTATTTGTTGTGTTTTTCCTTTACACACTTTTTAGAAAAATATTAATTAAGACAGATTTTTTTATTATTTTATGCTTTATTTATATTTTCAGATATAATCTCTCTTTAGTAATTAATTGAGATCGTTTATAATTTTCAAGAATAATTATATTAAGGATAAAATAGGAGAAAATAATATATTTTATTTTGAAATTTTAAAATTATAAATAATTTGAGATAATTATTTTTAAAAATCACGATAGATAATTTGAACTCATCTGTATTTGTCACCTTTTGCATTATCTTTTTTTTTTTAAATGTTAGTTAATTCTCTTGAAAATTCATTTTCTATATAAATACAGTTTCTGTTCATTATTTGTTCACAATGAACTTTACCCTTTTTTTTCTTTTTCTTTTTTTAGCAGTAAAATAGTGCATGTGGTATTATTATATCCATGACCATCAGTATTTCAAAAGATCTTGAATAATATTTGGAGAATTAATAATTAATATTAAGCGTAAATTAAAAAAAAATATTTTTTATTTCAATATATTAAAATAAATAAATAAAAATAAAAAATTATTTTAATATAATGATTAAATAAAAATATCTTTTAATATAATAAATAAGTAAAAATAAATCAACAAAATATTATTTTTCTTTCTATCTTTATCTATGGTTTGTGGATAAGAACTTTTTTGTATATAAATATTTCATATTACATGACGCAATTCTATGAGATACTGAACACAATAATAGTCCACTTTTCCATTCAACTTCTGAATACTGACATAATCTTGACCTTCCCACCTAAGTGTGCCCCTAATTTTGCAGCGGATTCAAAATTTAAAATTAACAAATTTTAATTTTAATGTATGAATCTTTTTCTTTTACATATATATACACATAAAATTTTTGTTATGAGATGTTAAAATATAAAAAAATAAATATGCAAATTATAATTAAAATAATTCAACATATCATATTTATATATATAATTGTAAATTTTCAGCAAAGGAATGTCAATTAACACCTACAAAATAAGGGCCCGCTTCGACATCGATCCTAACTAAAGGCAATGAGCTCTATCTATTGAATTGTATGACCATATATATATATATATGTGTGTATGTATATTCACACGTTAATCTTATTTCTTGAGCTAGCTTTTAAATTTAAGTTAAGATGTAATATCGTCTATTTTTTATTATTGAATTGCAGTGATCATATATATTGAGATAATGAACACGATAATAGTCCACTTTTTCATTCAACTTTTAAACACTGACATAATCCTTTGACCTTGTGACCTATTGTGCCTGTGATTTTGCAGTGGATTGTCGTGACCTATTGTGCCCCTGATTTCGCAACGGATTCAAAATTTAAAAGGAGTAGAATTTTAATTTTTATGTATGCACCAATTATTTTATACACATATATATATTGTCCGAATAATAATGAATTTAAAATTTTTATTATAAAATGTTAAAATATTTATAAAAAAGAAGAAGCAGCAGCAGCATATTCACAAAGTATAGTCAAAGTGATACAATATATCATATCTATTTACACTATAATTTTTCAGTAAAAGGGTGTCAATTGACACCTATGGGACAAGGGTAGCTCCCTGCTCCGCCACTGATCCTAACTAAAGGCAGTAAGCTCCATCTATTGAATCGTGTTACCATATATGTATAAAGACTATAGTCACATGCTATTCTTACTTCTTGAGTTAACCTTTGAGTTTAAATTAGACGGAACGATCCATTTTTATCATTGAATTGTGATGATCATGTATATTGAGTCAAATATCATTCAGCTTACCTTTTAAGTTAATTTTTAATATTAAATTAGATCAAACATCCATTTCTTTATCGTTTATAACTCTCTCTTTCCAAAAAAAACAAAACAAAGTTAGTCGATATAATATGGAAAAATTGATTGCTTACTCTAATATGATTCCTTCATTGATTCTCATTTTATGCTATTTTGTTGGTTTATTCATGAGTTTTAGTTAAAAACCATAATAAATTTCTTAGCCAATTAATAGCAAGTTGTTTTTTCTATGATAAACATTGGCCATTGTTTGGTCCATGTCTCATTCCTTTTGACTTGAAATATATTACCAGATACCTATCTTGTTTATTCAACCAAAAATAAATTGGTATACTAAAAAGGAATTTGGGGAAAGACTACAATAAAAACAACAACCAAGTGTAATTTAAGAAACTGGGATTTGAAAATGGTAGGATTTATGCGGATCTTACTCCTACTTCAAAGATAAGAAACTGTTTTTGATATATCCTCGGCTTAAAAAAAAATAAAGAAACTACGCATAATACTTCCTCCATTTCAAAATAAGTTGTTTTTAGCCTTTTTATTATTTCAAAATAAGTGGTGTTTCACATTATCAAGAAGGCATTAATGATGTTCTTTCAATTTTTACTCTTATTTAAATGAAGAGAGATCTATAAACTGTTTAAAGAGCTACATCTTTTTCAAGGTATTTATTAACAGTAAGTTAGTAAAAATGCATTTTACTTTCTAGAAGTGAGTAATTTCTTAAGGAGGATGCACAAGCTAAAAACACCACTTGTTTTGAAATGCAGGGAGCATTACACTAATCGAGATATGGGAAACAACAGATAGTAACAGAAATCAGAGGAGAAACAATTATAGAAGCAATACCACACCTCCTAATGAGAACGAAAAAGCAAGGCAACACACTGCTAGTCTGCTACCTACTGACCTGTTACCCTAATCCGTATTCGCCGCACCTTCCTATCTAAGATCAAGTTTTCGATAAACTGTAACTGTGTCATATCCTGTCTAAAATTTGGGGATGGACTACGTCAATATATATATATATTAATTATGGACTACACTCTGTGTTTAGCATTCAGGGCCCGATTAATTCAAATTCATTTCTGGAAAGTTCATTTAGAGGGGTAAAATATCCTCTATCAGTGACGTTTTTATTTTCCGGACACGAACCCGTGTGAAAATACTTATTCAAGAAGAGCACAAGAGCAACTTGTTGAAGTTATCTTCCATGTGTATACATAGTTGGTTGACAACTCGACATATATAAAATGTGAATCACTTGGGAGTATTGGTATGAGCTTGACGGCAATATAGGGCTTTGTCAAATTTAATATATGTGTTTTCTACCATTTATAATTATGTTTTATTGGTCTTTGATTTGTAATGCTTCTTTAAGGGAACTGATTAAATGCAAAAAGAGACAGAAACAGCTTTGAGTCCAAATTATCTGCCACACGTGTTTTCAATACAGAACAAACACAACAAAATTATGAAATGAAGAAGAATGAACGGAATGGAGGAAGGATCGACGAACTTGTTATTTGTGTTTGCTTGTCCCACAGAATCTGTCTCCAACAAATTTCCTTTTTAGTTTCATTGCGAGCAGGCCCATTTCATAAAGCCCGTTTCATTTTCACTTCCTTCTTTGTATTATAACCGAAAATGACATTACAACAATAATATATCCGATTTAATCCCATAAAATAGAGCCCAAGAAGGATAGGATGTACCAAGATTTTACTCCTACCTTAAAAGTAGAGAGGATGTTTCCAACAAACCCAAGGGTCGAGGAAAATCGAAAATGACATTCAATAACAAAATAGTAAAATGAGATGGACCAGAAGAAGAGAAAAACCAACAAATCAGAAAACACAAAAGTCATTTCAGATTAAGTCCAGTTGCATCTACAGAAGGTGATAGTATAGTTCCTCAATGGGAAGCTTAGAATAAATGAATAAGTTACATGAAAATAACACCTATATAATATCCTTTGCAGTTGCACAAACAAGAATCAATCTTCACCCTCTTGGGAACAAGGGCTAAAAGACATTCCTCGACAGGATACAAAATGATCACATAAATTACACAAGAAACAACTCTCTCGTGATCTCAGCCTCAGCGCGTTGCCTCCATTAGGACACCTCTCTCCAACACTCAGAAACGCCGGAGAAAAGAAAGATGACAAACTGTTTAAACAGTTATTTACAACTTTAAGCTCTTCCTAACCTGAATTATCATATGTCTAATTTCTGGTTTAGTACTTAATCACATGATGACGCAGCCAGAGTTCATACATAACCATATGAAAAGCATCGTGTCTTATAGGAGGTGAATTCCACTGGAAGTGCTTCTGAACCTGATAAAGAGAAGATTAATAATTAGAGAGTTATTGATATAGATTCTTCTCAAGTTAGTGATGCAATTTGCGTCTTTCACGTTCACTAGTACATTATTCCATGCAATGACATGAGAAAGTTTTTCCATTTCAGGCATAACTACAGTCAGGGTACTCCAGACCAAGTTCCGGTAATGTCACTTACCTTAACTAAATTGTTGTGCAAAGTCACAAATTCTTCTTGCGTGATGTTCTTGAGAATTTGCTTTAGGTCATATACATCCTTCTCCCTCAGTATGACCGCAAACTTATGCCAATCGACAATGTCATTGAATGGCAAATCATAGTAATCAGAGAGTATCACTGCAAAGATGACCCAAAAGTAGTGGAGATTTAGGAAGCAAGCACGGTGAAAGTTAAACAATCAGATAAATTTTAGAAAAAGATGAACTAGTCTTTTGAAAAGCATTGCACCATGAAATCATTTGCGCCAACTTGTTGTTAACTAACTTGAAGACCAAATTACTTAGTCTTCTTTCTCTTCTCTCCCTCCCTCTCCCCATGACCTCTATTGCCTCAGCTATAATGATTCTTTATCTTTTTCCTTTACTTAAGAGATAGAAGATTATTCACTGAAAAAGAGAGAGAAAACTAAAACACACTAGACTGAACAGTTATAGTGATCAATTGCAATTGCAAGTTTTGTTTCTTTGTAAAAACAAGTAAAATATATATTAACATTGAGCCTCACCTGTCTTTCTTTTCAATATATATATATTTCTTTTGTAAGTTCACTTTTTGAGACATGACAGTTCTGCTCAATTTACATAAGAATTACTTCGAAGCCAAAGTGAAACATGAAACACTGAACTAAAAAGTAGAAGAAAAAAGGACGTGCAAGCAGTTACTGACCAATTCAGAATCGAGCAAGGCTCTGTTCCATGCAAAACTGAATTTGTGAATGAAGATCAAAGACTTGGTTTCACACTATCTTACAAACCTTCCCTATCCTATCTTAAAGCTTATCATTATTTCAGCATACATCCACAAGAACCGAGAAGCTAGGAAAACGTAGTCATACTAAGGAGCCTGTATGGATAGGCTTATGATTTATGGCTTATAAGCCAAAAGTCATAAGTTAGGATTTAACTTATGGCTTTCCGCTTATTTTTGTTATTTTGACTTAAAAATACTTTCTTAATTTACCCAAACACTACAAAAGTACTTAAAAGCACTTAAAATAAGCCAATCAAAACAGGCTCTAAGAAGAAATTCAACCATCACTCAACTTGGTGTGTGTTATGAGGTGCTTAATTGAAAATAAGACAACATAATACCCAAACAGTTCAAATCCTTACCAGGAACACATCCATAGTGTATTGAGTCTGTTATACGAGCACTGTTAACCTGAGAACCACCTGGACATATGCAGAACTTTGTCCTGTAAAATCGCTTTTGATAAATAAGAGGTCCTATAGCCCTGTTTATCCTATTGTTGGAAATATCCAATTCGGTGTCATTTTCCCATTGGCGTGCCAGGATGACCCTGATTTTAGAGTTTCTATGACCTGCCCAGAAACCCAAAGTTGTCCTGTACAAATTAGTATTACTGTTAGTGACATGCTATTTTCACTATAATAACTTCTGACCAGCTGTGCATATATAGTGATAGGCTATGCAAATGTATAGTGATAGGTGACCATTCACAAGTGACAAACAAGACTAAGAATTTTACAACTACAAGATCCATTAATACGGAAAATAGTTCATGGGAAAGACTCGTGGCTGGGGAGGGCAAAGAATGAATTAGTTCCTTCTAAAGCCTCCTCCTCTAGAAGATTGGGTGGACTGCACACTTTTAGATATTAATAATTAGATTTACAGAATGAGTTTTCGAGGGCACCACCAATATGCCAGCATAAGATAACCATTCAGCCCTTTTTCAGTTAAAACATTTTAAAAATCCTCTCACAGCATACTAGATTGACATTTGTCTGTCAATGGATCAATAGTACACACAGAAAGTGAGAGCAGACAAAACACCTATGTTTTGTTGGGAGGTCCATGGATTTGTACAACCTCACACATCCAAAGATTTATCAGTAAAAGCTTGATAACATATAGGTTTCCAGCATCTTTTTTTTTCCGGTCTCTCACTAAACTGATTATAGAAGGACTTAACTCAGTTAAAAGGCTAATTGTATTGGGACTCCAAGAATAAGATAGACCTACCTGATCAATCTACTATTGTATGATATTCAGTGTATGCTATTGAACTTCAGTCTCTACCATATAAACTATCACTACTACACTGATGCAGAGGTTTTGTTTCCTTCATCCTAGGCTCAGTGAAATATCGGATTCTACAACTCACATAGAGATTACCATGTTGATGTCTCACCATGAAAGAAAGGGATTAAAGAATAAAAAAAGTAGAAAGACATATCTGTAGCACATTCATTATCCAACAGGACTACCTGTTCTCGATGTCATTTCCTCCAGCTGGAAGGGCAAATGGCTGCAGAATTTGTGGAAGAGCAACATCCTTATGTGGAATATATCCAACATCATAGCTAGGAGAGCACACGACACGGATTGCATTCTTTACAAGAAAGGGATGCCCTTCAGTTGCCCTGACACCAACATCATGACAGGTAACAAAGAAGTGATCTGCACCCATGGTTCTATTCCAGTATGGATATTTGGCTATCAAACTATCAACATAGTTCTGTACAATTATGGTCATGTTCTCATATGATGTTCCCTGCATTCCATCAAAGAATTCTTATATAATACATGAGGAGTCCCAAAAGTTAGGTAGTACCGGATACCCCCATCTTAAATAGTATTGGTGTTTCAAATCTTTATGCTCAAAAAGCTAGGATCAGAACATAATAATAACAATAATAATAATAAAAATAAAAAGGAAGCTCGGATCAGAACATACAGTATGATTAGCTCAAAATTTATATGTCTACTCAGAAGTACGAGATTTTTCAATGTTGGCACAGAATGATAATCTTTATAAACCAAGAGCTGATCTACTATAAAGTATAACAAGCAGCACACATTACATGGACATAGCAACAATAGGAAAGACCGAAAGAGAAAAGTTCTTTTCACAATAAGTGCAAAGGGAAAGAAGTGCCGTTACTACACACACCATGATTCCTAGATCCCTTATAAAATGAAAAATCTCTGTTCTCAGCATCGGTTGCTGCACTTCCAGCTAATGAATTAACAGGAGAGAAAAAAGATTCTTTTAAGAGAATTCTGGTGCCACAAACACTTGCATTGGAAAAAGTAACACAATCAGCTAACAAGCCTGCACAAATAGATGCTGCAATCGGACTTCGGACTCCTAAGAAGATTATTTAACTATAGTCAACAGTAATGAGTAAACACCAAAGTAATTGTACTTCTTATTCCTGCACCCTTTCTAGCACAAGATCTAAAAGAATTAGACAAAAATTAGCCATCATGTCTTTCACTCCTTGTTAACGGATCTGCCAGTCCTACTTAACATCCTCATATAAGAAAAAAGGAAATGCCTTTCAACCTTGTTAAACCAATCGAGTCATACGAATGAACTGAATGATTTTCGTAACAATCAAAAGGATCACAAAAAGAAGCTACCTCATGCCACTGTATAAACCACTCTCCATTCAAAATTTTCAGCATATTAGGCAAATCAGGCATTAAACTGAAGTAAGTATTGTAATTCTACTTCCCATATCTGACTATTTTGCACAATATTCCATATCCAACCAAAACAATCCATACATAAACATCAAACAAGTCCGAATCTAACACAAAAGCAAATTAAAATCAGATTTTGAATAATCTAGAACAATTCTTACCTTTCCTCTCATCTTGTGACAAGAGATCGGAATGAAGAACAAGTGAGCCTCATTTGGATCCTCGGTAACAAACTTACTCTCTCGAATATTTTGGAAGAAATATCCCTCACTAGAATACTTCCCCGTCAACTTCCTTGGCGTTTGATAAAACGTCTTCGGATCTCCATCTTTATATATATACACCTTAAATTTCCTCTCCATTTCCTCATAATTCAACCTAAACACTTCCGGCGAATTATACACATCCGATAACACCTCCTCCTCCGCTCTAACAACCTTAAATCGCAAAAAAAAAAAATTAACTAAAAAAAGCATAAATCAGCATGTTCTACAAGAAAAGGTTAGTAGTACGTACCTGAGATGATTGTACGATGAAAGAGGGAGTTAGAGGAGGAGGAGAATTAGAGGGATGGAAGGATTTAAGAGAGAGGTATGTGAAGGAGAGTAGGGTTAAGATGGCGAGTGAGAGGAGGGAGCTCTGGAGACTGCAGTGACTGGATGCCGGTGGTTGTGGAGGTTTCGCCGCCCACATTGCGGACGGATATGGCGGATCCCGGTGAAACTTTCCGGTCAAGGGAAGAATTTTGGCCTCGGAAGTGTAATATTGACTGATATTTTTTTATGACAGTGATGTCTAAACTATTTGGATGCACATCAATTATTACATCAAATAATATACGTAGTGTAATAAATTTTTATGGCGTAATATCTATATTTATTGAAGTAAAAAGAATTAAATTAAAATTTTAATTATAAAAAAATCAGAAAACTTAAAAATGGAAAGGCTAAAAAATATTCCTAACATATAAAAAATGACTTATAAATATTCTTGTTCTATCTTTTGATCTAAAAATATTCTTAACTTTTATTTTTGACTTAAATACCCCTCCTTCTATATTTTTGGTCTAAAAATACCATCATACCCTCAATCGTAAAAATTTAAATATTTAAAGGTTTGAATTTTTTTTCTTTACTTTTTATTTTAGAAATTAGTAAAACCAATATAATTTACAATAAAAAGTAAAGAAAATAAATTTTCAAATCTTTAAATATTAAAATTTTCAAGATTGAGGGTATTTGTAGACCAAAAGGTAGAAGGAGGGGTAATTTTTGAGCCAAAAATAGATTAAAGGTATTTTTGGATCAACAAGAAAGTCGGGAGTCCTAGTTGACTTGCTTAGTGGAGGAATAAGTCCTACGTGGCTTGCCACATTAGTTAAAAAGAAGGGTTATTAACTTTAGAGGTATTTGTGGTCTTATATTTGGATAGCGAAAATATTTTTAATATCAAAATGAAACGAAAGGTATATATAATTCATTTCAAATAGTTTAGGAGCATTTTTAATCCTTTTCCGTTTTAAAAATTACTTCACCTTTTTTGTTGTTTAACCTCTTCAAATCTGTCCTAAATAAAAAAAATAACCCAATACTTATGAAAAGAAGTTCAAAACCTCGCAACATTGTTCGGATTCAGATTTGGTTAAATAATTTGGTTGATTAATTTTTAGACCACCAAATTCTTTTTAATTTTTAATCTACTTTTCCATTCGTGACCAAAAAAAAAATAAAAATGTGTCAGCTAATATAATAGTTATTTATGTCATGTAGGCGAAATCGAAATTTTATGGCAAAAAAGTTGTCACATGCCTAAGACTGTTTGTAGGCGAATACTTGGTCCAATCTATGGCTAGGTATGTTTTGATAAACAATAGGTGATGATTCAAGTATGAAACTCAAAAAATATGGATATTTTAGATGGATTTTTTATCCTTCACTCTTTCTTTTTTTTAAAAAAAAAAATTATGACTATATATAACATATCAAATAAAAAAAATATATTGACAATATTTCTTATGAATAAGTTTGAGCTAGATTTTAATCCAAAGTTTGATGGGCTGAAATAGATTGGACTGAGCAAAAATAAATGAACTGGTCAATAATTCATGTTCAGAGTTCTCATTCTTGGTACACTTCGATTCATGTCGGATTTCAATTCCTTGATACATAAGTCTCCTCCGAGCTTAAATGAAGCAGTGAGGATTTATATACTCGACTCCAACTTGTTTAGGACGGAGGCAAAGTAGTTGTTGTAAAATAGTCACAAAGCTAGATGTTTGTGTTCTTTTACTTTCTTCAAAATCCTTTGCTGCTTGAAATAAGTATGAGAATGCGTCAACCAGAGCTTAAATCTTTATGGTTTTCAGGTTGTAACATGTACAAGAATATTCCACCAGCTATCGAAACGTTGAGAGACTCGAATTCTCCCGCCATCGGAATACTCACCAGCTCACTTGCATCCTTAGCTTTCTCAGAAAGACCGCCTCCTTCGCTGCCCAAAACCAAACACAGAGGCGTATCTGATAACGAATCTGTAAAGTCTCCAGTGAGCTTAAAGATTCTCCTAGTCTTTTGATCGTTTGCAGGATGTCCGGCCAGCATCTTCATGTTATAATGGTTTCTTAGAGCATCTAAGTGGAGCCAACCACCGGAGACTAATGGAAGTTGAAATGAAGCTCCTCGACTAGCTCTAAGCACCTTCTCGTTGAATGGATCACAACACCCAGGAAGCAGAAAGGCACCGCCCTGCCAAAAGATTGAATCTTTACTAGTTTCTTTCAGCTTCTCAATTCAGATAAAAAAAATTAAACAGTCTACCAAAGAAGACAGATATGGAGGAGTTTTGGTTGAGCATAAAACAGTCAAACCTCTGTATAACGGCATTGTTGCTCCTCTAGAGAAATGCTGTTATAAAGAATATATAATATAGCATAACATGAAAAGTCGGTTTCGAAGAAAATGTGGCCAATATGGTGAAATGTTGTTACAGGGTATGACTGTTATAGATAGGTTTGACTGTACTAACATCCAATATGGCCAAGAATGAGTTTATCCTTTGTACTTTGACAAGATAATTTTTGCTTACACAAAACAATTTATGTTTTATCAATTGACATGATCATGATCGGAATGGGATCCCCCAATGAATAAACTAGATTCAGCATGAATTAAAGTTTGTCGTCTGCAGACAAAAATGTTTGATAAAGCAGTAACCAAAATGAGAATGTGAACGAACCAAAGAACTTCAGCATAAAGGGTACTAGAAAGTACAAAGGAAATTGATCAATGAGGGAATAGCTGAGAAATAACGGGTAATTTCTCCGAAAATATCTCCTTACCCATCCAAATGCCATCGCTGATCTAAGTAATGTGCCAAGATTACCAGGGTCCTGCATCAACCGGTATCATGAATTCAACGATTCTGATATGATTCTTTAGCACAATTAGTGAATTTCTAATTTTTCTTGTACTCTTGAATTTGCACTAGGTGAAGACCTGGAGAATTTTACTTTTTTTCACATTAGTAACAGAATAAAAAGTTTAAAAAGATTCAAGTAGCATTCATTCTTGAAATTAACAGTCCTAGTTACCATTGATTCTTCTGAGTAGGAAGAAAAAACAAAAGATTCTAAGCTAACCAAGATCATGGTCTAAATAAAGTACCTGTATCCCATCAAGTACTAGAATTCGATGAGCATTCTGGAACCATGTAGTGCAGTCTTCTTCTGGGAAGTCATCATCAACACTGTGAAATGTTGAGGGAATTTTCATTAACGCAATCATTTCAATAGAATCAATTGACTGTAAACCAGAGAGTTTCTTCATCACCATTGAGCTGATGCGGACAAGGCGAACTGATTCAAGATTTAGGTCTTCAGGTATATGAGCTTCATCAAGCACGAGTAAGCAGTCTAATGTAATAGGTCTCTCTTGTACTCTTTCTTGAAAACTATATATTTCCCTGAGAAAGGTCACATAGATCGGTTAATCAGTACCAAGACAACATTGTGTAAATCTGGACTAATTCATGAGATTTTCGTTCTACTTTGTCAAACTTTTACAGGAAGATGTTTACCTCATCAAAGATCAAACTGTCAAATGACAAACCAAAAAGAATCTCTAGAGCAACACTGCTCAAAATCTCAAATAAGCAGATTGAAGAATGCAAATAAAATAGAACAAATATAAAACTGAAGGTATTCATCTCAATCATCTGCACTATTACTTGCTCAAGTATTTTGAGATTTTGTTATGTGTCAGAAGAAAGTAAGCCCCTACGGAACTAAGTAGGGTCTGAATTGTGCTCCACCAAATTGAAAGAATATTTTGTGTGAATATTTGAAAGGGAAACAGAATACTCCCCAAAGTTCTAACTCAGCATTAAAGCAAATGGCTTCACGATCAAACAACTACAAAAATTTGGTATTAAAATGTTAGGGTTGAGCTAAAGTATTTAGCGAACGACAGTCAACAAGGACTACAGCCATCAAGTTAAGGACATGAAATGGCTAAATTCAACATAAAACATAGGGGGAAAAAAGGAGAAAAAAACATATATATGGGCAAAAGGAAAAGAGAATTGTATATCTAACATGTATTCAGGCATGAAACTTCAAGATCTTAGCACCCAAAGCTAAAAGTATTTCATTCTTCAAAACCACTACTAAGTTGATTTGACATTAATCAAGTTCATTGTTTTCAATACATGGCTATTAGTGCAAAACTATTCTTTTACTATATAGCAATCCATATCAAAGATATGTAACAAAACTAGCTAACAAAAAAGTTACTGATTAAATCAGATGAAATTATCCAAACCAAAGACAAAGGGTGTGTTTGGTATGGAATTTTTCCATGTTTGGTTGGTCCAAATATTTTGAAAATACTCTCTAGGAAAATAAGTCCCCACATAAAGACGAATTCCATTAATGGTCTTCCAAGTTCATTGTCTCCTCCCAGCCCTCCACCCCTAACGGCCCCCAATTCCACCCCTTGACCATCCCACCCCCGCCACCCTCAAACACCAATTCCCCACCCATTCAACCCCATAATATTTTCCTAGATTACATATAAATGCTTTTGGGACAATATTTTTTAGCTTACATACCAAACATTAGAAAAGCATTTTCCATGAAAAACATTTTCTTTCATACCAAACACACCCAAAGAGTCCCTCCACAGTTATACAGCAACAACAAGGTAACCTGTGTAATCCCACAAGCGGGGTTTGGGAAGGATACAGTTTAGGCAGACCATACCCCTATCTCGTACATCAAAACGTTGCTTTCTACAGACGCTCGGCTTAAAATAAAGCATTTCCAAGCAGTTTGAGGTCCCTCCACTGTTATACAAAAAGGAAAATCCATACATAAATCCAAAACCCCTCCACCCCCACCACCAAAAAACAGAGAGCACCCAATATTACCATATTAGTCATCCAAATTTTCAAGAAAAAAATAGTAGAAAACTAGGAGGAAAAGAAAGTTACCTAATAGGAGTAGAACCCACGACAAGAACAGAACCATGAGAATGGCGATAAGAGGAGTTCTGGCGAAGCTTCAGGCAGTGTTTAACAAAAGGGTTTGAAGTACTGGTAATGGACTTCACATGAAAGGGTAAAGATTCAATTTTTTCAGAGATATCAGTACTGAAATCAGTTGTAGAATTTGGTTTTGAGCTAAATTGTTGCTGAATTTTGGTTCTGGGTTCCAAATTTGAAGCTTTAATTTGTGGGAAATAGGAAGGAGAAACCCAATAAGTGTTCATGGTAATGGAAATTTGCATTCTTAATTTTCTTTCTTCATCATTTCCCGTATATGGGCACTCCTCTCACAATATCTAAAAGGATGTTCTTTTCTCATTTCCCATCCTGCCCATTTTACTTAATTTTTATATCAGGTGAAAAAAACAAATAAAGATAATTTAATTAAATTATTTAAAAAAAAAAAAGAAAGGGAGAATTATAAAGTGGAAGAATCGAACTCTCCCTAATTAAATAAAAATGTAGATGTTACTATGAGCTATTAAGATTTCTCTTATTTAGTTAATCTTTTTTTTGCGGGGCATGAGATAAAAAACATGACAAATAAAATGAATTAAAGAGAGTAGTTTGACAAACTTTCACCAGTTTTTTTTTTTGGGACAATTCTTTAGAAAATGTTATAGTTCAGAAATAACAACAAAAGCTCCATAATTTAAATGTTAGACTAATAAAACCTTGATAAGTTTTGGAGAATTTTGAGGTATTACCTCAAAAAAATGGCAGCAAAATGTAAATTAAAAGCTTGATCGAACAATTCTTTTAGTTTAAAGAGTAACAAATAGAGTCTTTTCCTTTTTAGTACTTTCAAAACTATGTTTCTTTCTGACAACTTTGAAAGGTAATTTTCCCCTTAGTTCTCACGCAAACACGTGCCAACAACAACAATATATCTGATGTAACCCCACAAGTAGGATCTCGGAAAAATAGGATGTACACAGACCTTATACGCGTCATTGTCACAAAACTTCATACATTAACCCTTTCATTACAAACACTCCGCCAGGACTAAGACAGGTAAAAACCATAAACAGAGTTTATAGAGGTCCATCATAACCTACAAACCACTGTTTGTATAGAGGTTTCATTTGTTGTCTAAAGAACTAATTTAGAAGAGGATTAACAACTATACAACATCATCATGTTCTAGGAGGATAAAGTTCCCAGAGAGCCACTGTTGTGTCTTCAGATGCAGAGGCCAATAATTTGCTGTCAGCAGAGAATGAAACGGCGTTGCACTGCAGAAACATATTGTGAGAGAGACGAAAAGAATGGAATGAAGTTAGTTTGGCAATTGTTTAAGGGAAAAGAACGAATTGCATACCGTTGCATGATGATATTTCAAGATAGCCAGAGGTTTTCCTTTGCGATAATTGTAAACCCTAACCCTGACAATAAAAGATAAGTGAAAGAGCTAATGTTAGTGATACTTGAAAACATGACCTACATCATGCTTAAACAGAATGCTAAAAGAACTCACATAAAGGAACAATTAGTACAAATTCACAAGCAGCTATCGTAAAGGAATCATTGAACTGCATTAGAAACATCTATAGTTTCATACAGAATCAAATATGTGAATTTTCTTTCTAGTAAAGAAAAAGTGGGATGCTTCCAGGAGAGTACATTTAACATTTTAACACTCTCTGTCCTTAATAAACAAGATCACAATGTGAACACTAGATTCGAATTTCCTTCTGCCTCAACGGAAATTATAACTTTTAATATAATGATCATATCATGTTTTTTAATGGACAGAATACCATACACACATGCTTATAAAAAATGTTCTTTCATTGACAAAGGGTGTGCAACAACACCCTAACCAGCCACATTGTACACAAATTGACAGTTTGAAAGTCTCGAATATCCCTACCGTTGATCCCAACCAGCAGTTGCAGCAATTTTCCCGTCTGGACGGATTGAGGTTCCAGCTATGCCAGGTCTCTCCAAAACAATCTCTTTTCTGATCAAACAAGAACCCTAGTTTACAGAAAAAGTAGAAAAGTTACATTTCACCAGATAATAGACATGCAAATAAATAAATAAAATACATAAGAAAGTTTTATACAAATGAAGCCACTATTTGCAATCTGCAGATAGTTCCTTGGCTTGAGAGTGTATGCTTCAATAGGGAAACTACACATATTCACAGATTAAACGCAATATCACAGAGGATTACCAACTTGTCAATGTATGCGGACAATGAGGTTCAAACATCAGAACCAAATTTTCCTCACAGCATTAAGGCATGCACATTTCAAAATCAGTCATCAACCAAGACGTTTAGTATAAGTTTCTTGCTATAAGAGGAGTTTATGTGAAAAATGTATGCACATCAACAGCACCATCCAACAATAGAATAGCTTGCAATTAGAGATTGAGTAGGAGTTACCATAGACTGGTCCAGTGCAAACATCAAAATTTTCTCATCAGCAGCTCCAGAGAGACCACCTTTGCATGATCCATCTATGCATAAGCTTAAAACTGTAGGGAGAAGAGAAGATGACTTTTATGCCTGTCGTAAGTAGGAAAATATAACTAGAAAAGGTGCATAGCATATGCATGGTAGAATAATGTGCCTGGTTCAGAATGAAACTTGACTGAAGTCAATGGGACTCCGGGATTACGTAAGTCCCACCAAGCAATGGATCCATCCTCGTACCTGTAGGCATATGTATTTGAATGAAGTTTGCTAAGTCAAGCACCAATTGATGAAATACACGTATATCATTTTTTTAACAGAAATTCGAACAAAGAAAGAATCCTAGTTATATCACTTCCCTACTCCGTCAGGAGGCGAAAAGAGCAGCATGATCACACTTTTATTTGATGAATAATCATTTTTCAAGCGTTGTACAGTAATCTCACTCTGAAAATTTAAATTATCTTGTTGTTAAGAACTGAAGATCCTTGTATCATTTTTCATCCAGTTCAGGGTTCTTTGTATGTGATTTTGAATAAAAACAATTGAACGTTGGTGGTATACAATGTGCTGTTGGACGCCCCAAGACAGGTACAACTGTTAGGGAAGAGACATGACTGATAGAACTTGGTCGGCCGCATAGGGAATGTTGCACTTAGTTTAAACCACTACTAGAAGGGTTCACCCATGCTAGAGGATCGAGACCAAGCAGCTTCTTACTAAACATAGGAGAAAGAAATTTGATACAGCAGAAAGTAAGATTAAGGAGCAAATGTGAATATAAATTTCAAGATAGAAGTTTGCATTCTGGCTATTTTACTCGTGTAGGGGCCCATGAGATTCCAATTCAAATGATATCGAATTGGAAAGCTAGTATGGAGTACACTCTCTTGGTAATGTTCTAGAGTGCAGTTGTAAATGCTGAGAGCGGAAAGGGGCTGTTATGAGGGTTTAGAAACAAACCACAGAAAAAATGAAGTCCAGTCAGTCAGCTAGAAGTAGAAAGAGAATTCCTCAGATTGCAGGACATGTTAAATTGTTAATTGGTAAAGTTAAATCAACAGGTGTGCCCCAGAATCACTGCACACCTGAATGATCAAAGAAGCATGATTGCAGCTTCTACCATACAAGCATTTTAAATGCTTTAGATGGGAAAAAAAAGCATTTTAAATGCTGTACTGTACTTTAGAAATCTTTTCTGCAGTTATCTAGAGGAAGAAAACATTCAGGGAATCTTGACAATTTGAAAATTCTACTCCTTATATGTACACAAAAGCAAATACAAGTATACAAGGAAGCATGGACATATGAATATGAACATAAAGACATTTAAATTAAGTTATTATTGGAGATTACAAGGACAAACCCTGCCATAACACTTAGGAGCCCCTGAGATTCAGAAGGTAAAAATGCTTGAACCGCCATGCACATTCCTGAGGTTACTTACTTTATGAGCAAATGCAAATGGAAATTTTAAATCAAATTAAAAGGCAAAACAACAGTATACTGAGGGAGAGAGAGAAAAAACCAAAGAGATACCAAAGTTTGAGAAACAGATACCAAAGTATGTGCTACAAGCTAGAGGAAGAGAATTTGAAAGTACATAAATAAGCAAGATACGGTAAACTCTCAATGAGATAGTAAATCATTGCACCTTGAATATTATTTCTACCTCCAACCTCTCCCTGCTTATCCCAGGTCTTGGAAATGGTAGTTTGGAAATTGCAATTTGTGTAAACACTAGAACATTTTGTTGTACCAGCATATTCTTTCTGTAGAAAATCACATGTAGTTGTGCATTGTGTATGTTTAACTTGTACAAGCCCCAAAATGGATTTCAGAAGTTTCAATTTCCCTTTTGCTTATCAAAGAATTTCCCTTTTGAAAATTTTGCCATTCTGAAGTACCCATAGAAGGTGCTCGAAAAGCTATTGAAAGAAAATCGTAGAAGCTTTAGATACATCTCAATTTATCTTATTGTTTAAGCACTATTATAAGGCTATTTTCAACAATCATACAAATTGGAATTTATAGTAATAGATGTATGCTTCCAAGAAGTAACACCCAAATTTCTATTGTTTAATTGCAAAGCCTAGGAAGTCTCTCAGAACACACATGGCTCCTAATGAAATTAGTAATATTCACATTGCTATCTCTACAAGCTCCTAAATCGACTATGATCACAAATATCTAATGTCATCTAAGAAAAGATACGAGTCTTGACACTCAGGTGTCACACCTCAGTGAATATTATTTTTTAGTACCTTCTTACCACTACTTTATATCCACCAGCATCCAGAGATATCACAAGATGGAAATGCAGTACATAATTCTCATAGAAACCCTAAAGTTCAACATACCTTCTAAGAAGTAAGCTATCATTCAAAGTTAGCCTGATCACGATAAGATCTCAGAAAACTAGTTTCGAAAAATAGCCTACACAGAAGGAAAAAAAAAGAAAAAAAAAAAGAGACCTCTTTGGTTCGGAGTCTGATTTGAGAGGCTACCAGAGCTATGAGGCAGCTCTGCAATTCTTTCTGCAGTATTGACATCCCAAATCTCAACCTTTGCACATTTTGGTTAGTGTTCAGTAAATTCCATAAGACAAACTCAAAAGAAAAGATAAAAGTATCAGAAATAACCATCAACCAACCACAGAAGATTGTTCCCCTGCAATCGCAACATATTTTCGTCCTTCACTAAGCTCCATACCTGAAAATTTCAATATGTTAAACAATCTCAGCACTCAAACATTATTAAAGCAATGCAGACAACCAATCATATCCGGGTACACAAAGAAGCATACTTCAGTTGAGAACCACACCAATATTTAGGAACGGAATAGCATCAAATATTCCAAGCAACATATAACCGCGAGTGTAAAAAACACTCATCATCAAGTCTTTATGTACAACAAAAACCATAACAAACTGATTTTCTCAAGTATATGGTTCCATTTCTTGATATTAAGGCTGGATCTTATTTATAACACGTTGAGACTTAACAATATGGTATTGTAATCTGACTGCAGAGATACTTGCTACCAGAAGGCCTTTGTCAGAGCTTCACTTGAAAGAACTTTGACTAAAGGCATACTTGATGAAAATTCTGTCATTAAGGGGAATTTGGATGATTAATGGGATTCGGAAGCTTTCTTCAGACTTACGCATATTACGGTGCCTATAGATGTTAACAAAATTGATTGCTACAAATTGGATGAGATTTTATAATAAACATTTGAGGATTTTTTTTATTTTTTATTTTTAGAGAAATGACAGTGGTAATTAGCATATTTTACAGAAAGAAGTATTAGTCTACTCCTTAAGCAGAGGAGGCATGGCTTTCAAAACTGACTTGGAACTTTCACTAATAACATGTAATCATTCCCAAAACCTGAAGGACAAGTTTGCCAGGATAAAGATGATCTATTTCTGCATTTTCACTAAGGTTGTATTCAGTTTGTTCTCATTATGCAAACTCCAACATTTTCAAATTGGATGTGAATGCTTTAAAATTAATATAAAATCCAAAGAAAAATGACATGGAACTGAGACTTTTCTTTAGGTTTAAAATAATCTATGTTGAGAGATACTGAAGTCAATTCGAATAGCCTTTAATACATCATTCAGTTGACCAAAATTTCAAAATCTGTAGTTATCTAGGTGAGTGCATATTCAAACTCAAATAATTCAAATTCCAGAAGTTATGGGGTGAGCTTAATTAAAAAAGATGAACATAAAAGTGAAGAAAAGGCAAGCAAGAGATAGAAAACCTTTGGATTTGGTGGAATCAGTGGGTTGATCTCCTTGTTCTCCCTTTTGCATGTCATCAACAACTTTGTTTGTCTCCACATCATCAATCTCCAATGCCTCACTTGGTGACTTTGCAATTGATAGTTTGCAGAAGTGATAGGAGTTTGTCTTTATTGTAAGTAATGGTGTCCTGTTGAAAGCACAAATCACATTCTGCATCATAAGGTAAATGTAGATCGAACACCACCAAAGGGTAATGAAAGTCAAACTAACATGACAGAAAATAGTAAGACAACTTGTAAAAGAAAGTACAGGATTGACTATCGAAAAGATAATGTTGCAAATATTAGTCCAGAAAAGTTGATAAACAAGATCCACTGCACCTAGAATCTATTCTTCATAATGGAATTGTAATAATGATTTGACAGTCGTTATCATGAAATGAGTTAGACGTCGAAGTCGAAGAAGAAAAAGAAGAAGAAGAAATGGTTTCCCAATGCATCACATATAATCAAAATCAATCAGCAAGAAATGCAACAACTGAACTTCCCCATGCTCAGCCTCAAGGCAGGGAACAAGTCTAAAGTCACTAAAAAGCAAAGGTAACTTGACTCGTCTTTCTTCGAGTCCACTACCCATGACATCTTGTTGTATCATGAAAATGTTTTAGATCATAAGACATTTTCAGGTTTTTAAATCAACTTTGCTAGAATCAGAGGAAAAAACGTCCGATATTCTCGAGGGTTTAGTTTCTTGATACCACTCAAATACCAATCTTTGCATAACTTTCTAGAAACTAAATATGATCATACTGCAGAAAACGTAGGGCTTGAGACCAAGTTGGAGAGTCCATATATTTTCTCCAAGCACCTAGAAGGAAGACATAATGCTTTAACAGGAAAAAAGAAAAGCACATTGCGCTTAGAAGTGATGATGGTAAAAAACTTTTGATTAACTTTGAACCAAGAATTCAGGGGGACAAACAAGCTATCATGCATTATCACACCAAATAACTGGTTCATTTAAACTTTACGCAGAATTCCATCACACAATGTGCAAAAACAAATGAATCAAGATGCAAACTAATAAAAATCATGTGAATATCAAGTATAAACGAAATCCAACATGACACCAATACTAAGGTATAATTTAAAATATATAGACCTGAATACCTGGACAAACCTCCTCCTCCAAAATCCCAATATTTGACGCTACCATCCCTGCCCTGGCTGTGGAAATAGCAGAAGGCAAACCTTAAATAAAATTAAACCACCTATTCGCAATAGCAGAGGGCACTAAAACATCTTCATTTCAAACTCAAAAGGCATTGTAACGATATTACTGACTGAAATATCAAACAAATTAACAACCATTATAACGATAGAGACAGAGGCACCTGATAACTTTGTTATCCCCGAGAACAGGACTCGCTGCAACACAAATAACCCCATGTGCCGCACTATGCACCCTGCAGTTAGCAGTGATCCACTATTAAACCCCAACTGTGTTAGGATCCAAGAAGAAGTTCAGCATACAACACGTACCCTCAATCCCAAATTAGTTACAGAGAAGCTTGGAATGCAACAACAAGCTATGCCTCAACCCCAAACTAGTTGAGGTCTGCTAAGAAACAATAAAATATGACAAGTTGGGGTTGCAAAAAATCCATAATACAACAGTTACTATATCTATCCAGCATACAAACAAGTACCCTCAATCCCAAATTAGTTATAGAGAAGCTTGGAATGCAATAACAAGCTATGCCTCGATCCCAAACTAGTTGAGGTCTGCCAAGCAACAATAAATATGCCAAGTTGGGGTTGCAACAAATTCATCATACCTATCCCAAACTAGTCCAGGGGACTAATTAAGAAGTTCAAACTACATAATGAGAAAATGCGGAGCCAACCAAAACGTTATAAATTATACCAAGAAGAAGAAACTGTACGATACTGTACTGTGTCCCAAATCCGCAATTCTCCATCAGTAGACCTGCAATTTAACCATATTATATGTACCCAATAAGTATGACCTACGTCAACGTAGAATGCCGTAAATAACTCGAGAAGTTCATACCCAGAAAATAATATGCTTTTAGAAGGATGAAAACAAATGTCAGCTATAGAAGCTCGGTGACCTCGTAGCACTGACACCGGGTCTGGCGATGGTCTTCTGCTCATGCCTTGTTCTACCATTGGAGCATTATGTCAAACAGTTTAGCTGCTTTGTGAAATTTCCACACTATTATTACTACTTAGGAATTGAACCAAAAATTTTCTTTTTTTTTTCTTTGCCCCTTTTTTCCTGTTCTTTTTTATATAAATGGGATTAGAGTTCTACAGATGATAAATAAATTCCCGGTAAAATGGACGGGTTGGATTGAAATTGAGAATATCAAGATGGGTTAAAATTAATAAATGGGGTCAGTTATCCAAATATTTTTATTATGCGGTAATTTTTAAAATTATTGGGGTTTAATTTTTGGTCTTCAAACGAAAATGTCTTTAATAGATCAAGAAAAATAAAATCACAAGATATAAATTCAATTAAAGTTATGCTTAAGATGTAAATTTGCTGACACAAATTTTCTCTCAAGGCCTAAGTTCAATGTCACAAATTATGTGCAGGACAAAAAAAATTATATCCAAGTCACAAATAATGTCTAAAGGCAAATAAATTGATCTCAAGACACAGATTATGCCTTTAGTGGTGTAAGTTGTGCCCCAGGGCAAAAGAAATTATGTCCAATGCACAAGTTATGCCGACATAAGTGCAGTGATCAAGTTATGCCTGAAGACAAAAGAACTAAGTTCAAGGCACAAGCTACGCCCCAAGCCATAAGTCTAGTGGCACAAGTTATGCCCAAGACATCAGTTCAGTACACAGAAGTTATACCTTATGGCATAGTTAAGTGGCAGAATTACACCTTAGGGCACAAATTTTCAAATAGTCTTGCTTTCTGAATCAAATACTATAAAATTTAGGTCACAAGACAAACATTCTCTAAAAAGTTTTCTTATGTAATTATGTCATAATCAAGGGTACTTTGGTCCACACATTTTTATTAAATAAGCAACAAGAGAAAAAAAATCACTAATTTGAGAGGCACAAATTAAGAAAAAACTACATAGTTGCCCCATCGGAGTACTTACTCTCATACCCCTTAATTAGTTACAAAACAATAAACCATCTTGCAATCCTTCATGATGTTATCATAATATATCAATATACTGACATGGTATCACTGAGGATGAGTCCTTACGGAATACACTCTTTAATCCTTCATGATATATACCTACACGGTATCGTGAAAGACTGCTTAGGTCATTTAATGAGACACTCCTCAATCCTTTAGGGATATGCTCTTTAATCATACATGATACTATCACAGTGTATCAATATACTGACACGATACCCTTCATGATACCATTATAGAATATTCATATACTGTATGGTATCACTGATGGCCATTTGTACGCAAAAGACCTTTAAACTCAAAGTGGGATACAAATGGTAATTACATTGGGCCAACTGGGCATTCCGCGAATTATTATGGGGGACATTTTGATGTAATTAGTTTAGTTTTATGATCTATTTTGTATATTTTTTTTAAAATTAAAGATTACCCAAAACAAAACTGGGACAGTCCGTGCAAACATTTGAAATCAAAAGGATGCATTTTAAGCCTAGAGCATGGGTACATTCAAGCCCAAAAATCAAATAACTTGGACTTCCCCGGCCCAATTCAGATAGGCCGAAAGTTGACCCAGACTTCAAAAGTAACGGTAATCATCTTCTTTTTTCTTTTGAACGGTCACAAGATTGAAATTTGAATGAAACATTTCCACCACTGTAACACGAATTACCCAAAACACCTCCATTGAAGAGACCTTTTAAGTTTTTCTCTCTCAGGATTCTCAGCTTTTCAGACACCCATTACCGCATACTCACATGGATAGCATTCAATCAAACCTTTTTGGGCAAAACCCAGAAACCCCTTTTCCAGATTTACCCAATAATTTTGAATGGGAAAAACCCTTGGATCAAGAAACTGCAGTATCTGCCACAGACCAAGATGAAACATTTCAGTTCTTAGCTGATTCGATGGTCTGTGACTCGGGTTCAAGACTAATCCCAAGTGGGTTTACAAGACCCAGCTGTACAGGTTCGGAAAAATGGTTGATCTCTTTAATTTTCTTATGCTAGAGTTAGGGTTTGCTCTATGGTATCTTCCTAAATGCAAAGTTTCATGTTTCTCTGGATAGTGGGGATATTCAGTTCAAATTTTGTTAAATGGACTTGTAATTTAATATCTATGTTAAAGGCTAATTTTTTTTTTTTTTTGAACGCACCATTTCTGAACTGTTGTGAGATGAGTAATATCAGTACTTCGTGCAGGGACTTCAAAATCAGTAAAATTTTGCTGAAAAATGAACTTGCCCATACCGGATATGGTTTTATACAGATTACATTTGCATAATTTGTTGACAAAGGAGTTTAGTCGGTCATAGTTTTGTATGATCTGGACCTGCAGCTTTGAGTTTTCTTGCGGAAAGTCTATAATTTGTAAAAAGGAACTTGATCTGTAATTATTCAGGACAATAATGTGGGAAAAAAATATAATTTTTGCTCCTTTGTTGACTTATTCTTCAGAAGGAAACTGAATTTTCCATATTTTGTTGGGAATATGACTTGATATAGGTTAATCATCTGTATGTTTCAGAAAACAAACCAAAGGGGATACTATAGATTGTTATGAAATAATTCCATGTGTCATTCACAGTTTTTTAGTCCTTCTCTTATCTTCACATTTCACCATTGAGGCTACTTTGTTTAGTTAGACTCATATGTTTACATGGTTTGTTGAAATTAGAGGACCTTGTGCTTTTTGTTAATGCTGGATCGGAGACTTCAGTGGAGTTGGATTCCAGTCTGAGCTTTCTGGCTGATAATTTTTACCAAGGTGGAGAACCATTTCAAACGGAGGAGTTTATTACAGAGGGAGGTGAACATGCTTTCATTTACCAGTCGGCAAGATTAGGAAACTTCTGTTATCGGATTGACAATCTTACACCAGGAAATTACTTTGTTGATCTTCATTTTGTCGAGATAATAAATGTAAATGGGCCTAAAGGAATGAGAGTTTTCAGTGTCTTTCTACAAGATGAAAAGGCAAGTTGATTTGAGCATTAAGAGAGTTACTTGTTGGTGTGCTTATATGTTAAATTTGGAATTGAGAAGTTGTAACGATATGCAGGTTCTGTCTGATTTTGACATCTTTTCTGTTGTTGGAGCCAATAAACCTCTACAATTAGTTGACTCAAGGGTTTCCATCAAAGAGAATGGTATACTTGTGATAAAATTTGAAGGCATTATTGGCAGTCCTGTGGTTAGTGGGATTTGCATAAGAAAAGCTCCAAAAGCATCAGGTAACCATTTGAGTAATTTCTTGAATGGAATTAGAAGTGTTGAGGAAGAGCTAATTGCTGTAGCTATCTTCGACTGAACTGCAGCTTCTCAAGCAGAACATGATCGTCTTACATGCAAAAACTGTGCAGCCGAGATAGATTTTCCATCGGCACAGGTATGACATAATAGGTGCAAAAAAACTTCACCAGTAAGGATGTGTTTGGTATGAAGGAAAATATTTTCCTAGAAAATGTTTTCTTGGAAAACAAGTAGAGCTTTTTAATTATTTTCTTGTGTTTGGTTAATAAGTAAAAAAATATTATCCCAAAACTATTTTTATGTAATCTAGCAAAATACTATTTGGGTGGTATGGGGTGGGAACTGGGGTTCGGGGGTGGTGGGGGTGGGGATGGTCAAGGTTTGGGGGCATTGGGTGGGTGGGGAGAAGCCAATGAACTTGGAACGTCACTTGTTGAATCTGTTTCCTCATTCTTAAGGAATTTATTTTCGTAGAAACAATGTTTTCCAAAATATTTTGACTAACCGAACATGGGAAAACTGGAAATATTTTCCTCCATACCAAACACACCCTAAGACTATTGAAATTTTAATGTTGACCACTTGGATTAATGCAGAAAAAAGTGGTACGATTGCAGTCAACAGCCAAGTATGAGAAAAAGATACAGGAGCTTGGTGAATTGTTGGAGCGCAAGACAGATGAATGTTATCAATCATGGATGTCTTATACTGCAGCTAATCAGCAACTAGAGAAGGTTAGGATGGAGCTGGACAATAAGACATTTCATACCTATTCACTTGGTAAGGAATATGAATATAACAGCTAACTAACTTTTAATTTGTTTAGGTTTCTTTAGTGTGAATTGCGATCATATATGATTCCGAGAACCAATTCAGGGCTTCTCTTCTAGATCTTGAAAATAATACCAGAATATTTATGCTAGTATTTAAAGTGGTGAACAAAAACATTCTTTAAATGTCAATTTCGCTAATAGAATCTTAGTTTCTTGAATTGAACAGCCTATATAGTCTTCTAGGAAGGGTGGTTTTGTCAAATCACTTCTACTTTCCACTTTAAGAGCATTCCTCATTTTTCACATAAATCTGGTCTTTAATACTTCTTAGTTAGATTCCAGTGTAGTGTGTTATAGTATCTTAAAGAATCATTTCTACCTTCTCCTTGGAACAAATTAAGGGATGATCTTCAATGTGAACTAGTGATGATAGAAAATGAAAGAAAAGGAGGCCATTTGCATGCTAATTTCCATAGATGGAATATCGGAGAAACTACTGATTTGAATGTGCTATCTATTTCTAGTTCAGTTATAGGTGATTAGGGTGATCTATTCTTTACTTTATTGATGAGTCTATGACATTATCTTTAGTTTTTGAAGAATGATTTTAAGCAATGTTAACCTTTAACAGATCAGAAATTTGAGAAGCAGGCTAAGACTATTACAGAAATCTCAACCAAGTATGAGCGCGACAAGAACTGTTGGCACACGGCGATCAATGATCTCGAGATGAAAGTAAAGGTACTTCCTAAATTCCTCATGAAAATACAGTGATAGCCTTGTAATTTCTTAGAGGATATATTCTCAAAGTAAATGCATGTCTAATATTCTGGAAAAATCATGCAGATTATGAAGCAGGAGCACTCCCAGCTCTCTCGTGAGGCGCATGAGTGTGCAGACTCAATCCCTGATCTGAATAAAATGGTCTTCGCAGTTCAGTCATTGGGTTAGTTTGGATTATTCTCAAATCACATAACTTGACACTGATCATGGACTGAACAAATCTCTTTATAATCTGCAGTTGAGCAATATGAAGATCTTAAGATGAAGTATAACGAAGAGCAAGCCAAGAGAAGAAAGCTCTTCAATGAAGTTCAGGAGGCGAAAGGTGCAATTTCTTCCCATTAATCATATTAAAATCGTTGATTGAAGTAAATAGAATGATACCTCCTTTTTGTTAACTTATTCACGGTAAGCCATCTTTTCCAGGGAATATCAGAGTATTTTGCCGCTGCCGTCCATTAAGCAAAGCTGAAGTCTCAGATGGATGCTCAACGGTCGTAGACTTTGATGTTGCCAAGGATGGAGAGCTTGGAATCTTAAATGGCAGCTCTACGAAAAAGACATTCAAATTTGACCGTGTCTACACACCCAGAGATGATCAAGGTTCCCTTATACAAGATTGAGAAAAACAAATAATAGAAAAGGTTTTCTCCCTCTAATAGTTTCATCGTCTTTTTAATAGGTGTTGTCTATGCGGATGCTTCACCAATGGTTATTTCAGTTTTAGACGGTTACAATGTATGTATCTTTGCTTATGGACAAACGGGAACAGGCAAAACATTCACCATGGAGGGTACAAAAGGGAACAGGGGAGTCAACTATCGGACTCTCGAAGAATTGTTTAAAATTGCGAAGGAGAGGAGTGAAACTTTCACCTATGACATATCAGTCAGTGTGCTTGAAGTCTACAATGAACAGATCAGGGACCTATTAGCTCCACCGACAACGTCTAAAAAGTAAAGTTCTTCATTGGAGCCTGAATGTTCTTTTGTGCTATGAGTGAAATGTTTTTATGATTTGATGCAATGAGATTTCTGCTCTCTCTAATTAATTCAACTTTAATTTTGGGGAATCATTTTAGGTTGGAGATAAAACAAGCTCCGGAAGGGCTTCATCACGTTCCAGGACTTGTGGAAGCCAAAGTCGAAAACATAGAAGAAGTCTGGAATGTGCTGCAGACTGGAAGTAGTGCACGGGCTGTTGGATCCAACAATGTCAATGAGCACAGTAGCCGTTCTCACTGGTAAGATAGATTGAGTTTCTAATTGGCCGCTTATTGCAGATTTTCACTGATTTACTTTTACTAGCTGATTAAATCTTTTTTGGTCGGTCTTTTTCCACTTTTTTTCAGCATGCTTTGTATTATGGTAACAGCCAAGAACTTGATCGACGGTGAATGCACAAAGAGCAAGCTTTGGCTTGTGGATTTAGCTGGTAGTGAGAGACTTGCGAAGACTGATGTCCAAGGTGATAGACTGAAGGAAGCTCAAAACATCAATAGGTCACTTTCAGCTCTAGGAGATGTGATATCAGCTTTAGCAAATAGAAGCAGCCATATTCCATACAGGTAACACATGATCTTTGCTGTCTGTAGGGGTTTGCGTTGGGTCATTGAATGTGCATCCTGACATTTTATCTTTTTCACCAGAAACTCCAAGCTGACACATTTACTCCAAGATTCATTAGGTAATCAAATAGTTCGAAGTCTGATTTCCAAATACACATAGTATTCAAAGCCGTAAGATTCCTGATTTTTCTAAGTTTTGAACTTAGCTGTGTCTTCACTGCAGGTGGGGATTCAAAAGCATTGATGTTTGTACAGATCAGCCCGTCTGATAAGGACTTAAGTGAAACAATAAGTTCATTGAACTTTGCTACAAGAGTTAGAGGAGTTGAGTTAGGTCCTGTAAGAAAACAAGTTGATACCGGCGAGCTTCAAAAGTTGAAAACAATGGTATGTAGAATGTTTTCCTAGTGTTGTTTTCTGTTCATATGCCTATAAGAATTCTACTCAACCAATTATTATAATCCTCGCTCATTTTTTGTTTTTCTTCTCTTTTGGTGGCAGCTTGACAAGGCAAGGCAGGAAGCTAAATCTAAAGATGAATCCTTGAAGAAACTTGAGGAAAGCCTACAGAACTTAGAGAGTAAGGCTAAAGGGAAGGAACATGCTAACAAAACTCAACAGGATAAGATTAAGGAGCTGGAAAGCCAGCTCAATTTAAAGACATCATTACATGGCCAATCAGAGAAACAACTTTCACAGCTTTCAGAGAGATTGAAGGGACGGGAAGAAACTTGTGCTACTCTGCAACAGAAGGTTCCCTTTAATCAAATCGTATTCAGCTTTAGTTACACATGATAATTGAGCTTTGTTCTATGATCTATGGTTAATAGCCTAATGCTTTGCCTATCATTCTGATTTTCTTTGTATTGATAAAGGTCTCGGAGCTAGAGAACAAGATGAGACAGCAACAGCAATTTGAGTCTGAAAGCCTCAACAATAAGGTTCTTTCCATTGGCTGTTTCAATATAGCGAATTGTCAAAAAAAGCACATTGGATATTCACAAGTTTATTTGTTTTATATGCCCATAAAACAGGTCAAGGATCTCGAAAACAAGCTGAAAGAGCGAGAGCAAGAGTTTGAGTCTCAGTCGGACATCCTTCAACATAAGGTTCTCATTCTCAAGCATGTTATCAGCAATTGAAGTTTCCCATAGAATTGAACCTAAATTCTTGGTTTTTCAGGTTGTGGAGCTTGAGGAAACGCTGAAAGCGAAAGAACAGAACGCAGAGGAGTGCGTTCTACTCCGTCAGAAGGTTTGTTGCTTTTTATCTTCTGTAATACTGACATTTCAAGAGTGAAATGTAACATATTTTAAGTGTATTATAGACTTGATTTTTCTTCCCTATAAAACTCTTGGCAAAACTGTGATGAAATGAAAAAACTGCCATGTATACTCTTACATTTCCAGATTAAGGAACTTGAAGACAAGATCAAAGAGCAAGAACAACAGTTGGTATGCATGTTAACAGATTCTGATGCCAAGATCAAGGAGCAAGAACAACAGTTGGTATGCATGGTTCCAGATTCTGATGCCAAGTCCTTAAAATCAAGTCCACCTGAAAGCAAAAGTTCTAGCAGAGACGATTTAGCAAGTGACATTGAGCAACGTATTTTGAAGAGCTCAAATGCTTTCAATCGTCTGGCAAGTCAGGGGTCTAATTTGCTGAAGGGAAAGGACTCTATCCAACAAGTAAGACGAAAGCGGTTGTCAACAAATAGTGAGACAGAGAACAATGGAACTTCACTTCATAACAGGACTGAACAGGATTTCCTTCAAGAGGCCAGAAGGAAGCGGTTGTCTAAAAATGGTGAAGTAGAGAAAAACGTTGCTGCCATATCATCAGCTAATGACAGAAGGACCAGGCAATCTGATCCCCCTAGACCAGTTGCAACTGGTGTTGCAAGAGGAATGAAGCCAACCACAACTACCACCAATGCTCAGAGGCCATTGACTCGTAACAAAACGAGCAGAGAGCCCGTTGTTCAGGGAGTTAAAGAGAGGGATGCCAAGAAAAGGATGTGGACAAGATAGTGAACAGAAGCCAACTTGCATGCTGTTGTCTTCACAACTAATATAACTTGACATTAGTAGTTTATGTTTGATTGGTTTGTGGTGCATTATGTATATACCATTTTAATGCAGCTTGTTAGATTACTGTATCTGTATGTTCTGTTAATCTACTTACATATTGTATCTCTTTCAAAATTTTCTTTGATTAAAGTGAGTTGAGAAATGGATTAAATCTCAAAGATTCTAACTCAAATTTTGATGGTCAGCATATTAAACTTTTTTATGGCTTCAAATAGAGACCCTAAAGTGTCAAATAAGTGAGGTTGATTAGGTTAGAACCAATTTAAATAAATTTAAGTTTAGATGAATTAGAACTTAATTAGATTTGACTAAAGTGGGGCTGCATGTCGGTCGGTTGGTTCGGTTCGGTTCGGTTTTGAAAGTTATCAGTTTTACTTATTGGTTATCGGTTTGTAGATACGCTAAACCGCTAAAGAACCATTAAGATATCGATTAATCGGTTATTGATCTTTATCGGTTCGGTTATCGGGTTAACCGTTAAGATCTCACATGAAAATTCTCATAAGTCATAAGTATGTTTAGTTAGAAAAAATGGGTGAAAAGAGAAAAAACATATAGAACTAGCTCAACTAAAGCAATTAACTTTAATTTAGATTAAAATACCATCCCCTTCACTTTTCATCGACACCCATTTCATCTTCTCGTTTAGATACTTGATACATTGAAGGCTAAAAATTATAATTTAATAAATTATTATCGGGTTATCGGTTCACCCGTTAAAAAAAGTGATCAAACCGATAACCGAACCGACAACCCAATAATTTGAGATAGTAAACCGATAATCAAACCGTTAAACCAATAACCCGAATCATTAATCCAATAACTCAATTAACGGTTCGAATTATCGATTTAACCATTAATTTGCATCCCCTGGACTAAGGTTTACAATCTTGCAAAATCTAAACAGCTGTGACCTGTGACATAAGAACATCTAGTGTGTACTATGACAGGATGGGATATGATCGTTTCATCCCTAATTAGAATAACTGAATGAGTAGAATCGATTCTAGTAAATAAGATATTATTTAATTGAATTAATTGGTTCTTTCTCTCTCCTTTCTTCTAAAAGAAATTGAGGGGCATCAAAAATTAGAATCAATCTATATAATCTTTTTTTTCAATATAAATACCGAATTAAAAAAAACCCTAGTGTAATGTGAATTAAACTCCTCCAACCAACTTGCCCCCAGGTGACTTCATCATAACCATGTGTAGCTTCTGTATGGGACCTTGGAGTAAAGAAAAATTGCAATTATTATGAGGTACATAAGAGTTATCGTTAGTCTCACGGCAACAACTCCATTGGGAAATTACTTTATCGTCAGATCATGATCAAGTGGTAAATATTTTTTTTATTTTTAATTAATAATTCTGAATTTAAATTATACTGAATAAGAAAGTTATCTTTATTAAAGAGTCGAATTAATCAAGTGTAATATGAATATTAAATATCGCATAAAATAAAATATAAATTTAATCGCAAAACTAATTTTGAATATCACAAAACCAAATGATTAAATCGTGTATGAAACTTGGCACTTTTCTTGAAGAAAGAAAAAATTAAGCATTTAATTAATCAATTAATTGTCATTTGCTTTTTAGATTTTGGTGCCCCTAATAATCTTAACCGATCTGGCCGGTGCCAAACCTAGAACACTACGTTAAAGTAAGAACCTGATATCGACCTACCATCTTAGCTACTGACACGTGTTCTTTTGTCATTTTCTTCTTTTTCTTTGCTTTTTCCCGTGTTTAATATCTGCATTGAAGTCCGATTAAATTTAAATTTGCACATTGCAATATTATTTTTTAGAGGGCGCACTTCTAATAAGATTTTTATAATTTGCAGAAGTTGGAACTCTAGACCTCTAGTTCATTAAGGGTGGAAAGATTTCAATCATCCCACCACAACCTGTGTTGATCTGTCATTTTTTTTTTGTTTCATATCCGATATTCGGTACTTCGCATCATTAGTGTTGTTCGTGTTAGGTAGAACCCATTCGAAAATAATGCTCTTTATCAATATTTTAAAATCGAGACCTCTGATTAAAAAAGGAGCGGCGTCCGTTATTGTCATTTTCTTATATAACCTGCTGTCCACATATATTGTCCCTTTAATTAAAATAATAGATTATATATTTGTAATCCTAATTTTGTCTTTCTTCTTTCTTCTTCTTCTTCTTGAGGGTTTTGATAAGAAGCTTTTCATTTTCTTTCTCTTATTATTATTATTATTATTATTATATTATAAGGTTTAATTTTCATCAGGAAGAATTTCTGTTTCAAGAAGAATTATGGGTCATTTCTGGACTTTGATTTGTCATCTTCACACTCTTGCTGGGTAAATTTTACTGTTTATTTGTGAATTCTTTTTATTTGCTATATATTTTACTACATATCATCATAGGTTTTACTATTATTTTATACTTTTTATCTGTTTTTTTTTTACTTGGCCCATGTTAGATTTAATATCAACTTAATAAAATATGTTTTTAAGAATGTATTTATGAAATTAATTTTATTAATTTGCTTTGAAAATTTTTTGATTTGCTAACATGAACAGGTAAAAAAGAAAATCATAGTTTTAGTATATTAATATTTGATCGGACATAAAATTTAAGAAAGAAATATTCTTTTGAAAATTTGTGGTCTGAAAACATGCTTATATGCTGAGTTTAAAAATAAATTATATTTAAATGTAAAAAAACAATATTTTTTTAATAGAAAAACTGAAAAGGGAGAAGTATATATCACATAAATTAAGACTAAAAATATAATTAAAATTTTTTAAATTTGTTGTTTTAATGATGTCATAATATACAATAATAGTAGTTCATTAAGAGTAAAAAAAATTAAAAGTTAAATTGTTTTTAGTAGTATTATATAAAATGGAACAGAGGAATTATATTATTTTTATATTTTCAAATATCTTATGATTTCTTTTAATTTTGAACTAAATATTGCAGGCCAGTGACAATGTTGCTTTATCCTTTGTAAGTGTTTCAAATTGTTATTATATTTATGCTAATTAATTAAGTTATATTTTTTCCCCTTATAATTTTTTTTTAGTATAATTTTTTTTAATTTGGTGATTTAATTTATTTAGGTATGCATCAGTAGTAGCAATTGAGACTACTGACAAATTGGATGATGAACAATGGCTTGCTTATTGGATTTTTTATTCTTTTCTTACTCTTATGGAGATGGTCCTTCAACATGTTCTTGAATGGTAATTAGATTCTAACTTTTTGGATAAATAAAAATTTAAATATTACTTTTCCTCTTGTCTCAATTTACGTGACACTTTTTTTTATCAGTTAGTCTAAAAGAAATGACATATTTTTGTATTTAATATAAGTTTAATGTTAGAGTTTTTATTTTACTGGTGATAAGATGATTTATAGCCACATATTTCTTTATGACTTGGCTTAGAGTATAAAGGTGTGTTTGATTGGTTGGATAAGGAAATAATCTCGAGATATCTGATGAGATTGATTTATAATGCATTTGGTAATTGGTATTATTTAGTCTCATCATTTTAGCATGAATGACGAATGAGTTATCTCATATAGAAGGCGTGATTAAATAATTTTATGGGATATATTTATCTATTTCATTCCACCAACCAAATGACCTAAGTATGTGTTTGGTAGGAAGGAAAATATTTTTCAAGTGGAATTTATTCTTATTTTCTAGAGTTTGACTAGCAAAACACTATTTTGGAGGAGTGGGGTGGGGGTGGAGGTTGATCAGGGTGGTAGGCGGTGGGATTGTAACAATCAAGCCCACTGGTGATATTGTCCGCTCTGGGTCTAGATCCGCACAGTTTTAAAACACGTCACTAGGATATAAGGTCTGCTTTATTACTTATATGTCCAATATCTCTCTTGTGTTTTCTCGACGTGAGACTCGTCTCCTAAGTTAGGTTGTCACAGGGGTGGTCAAGAGATGGGAGCTGGGGGCATTTGGTAGGTGAGGAGGAGATAATGAACTTGCAATGCCATTTATGTAATTTATTTATCTTATTTTCATTAGTAAAGTCATTTTCTTCATTTTTTAAGAAACTTATTTTGCCGAAAAAAGTTTTTTGACCAATCAAATATGAGAAAATTAAAAAACTAGAAAAATATTTTCCACCCTACCAGACACATTCTAAGTTTCAATAGTCTATCTTTCTTTTTAAAACTTTATTATCACATAAACTGAGACGGAGAGATTAGTAAAAAATTCTTTGTTGAGAAAACTAATCCATCATTTGATTTTTTTTTCTGTGTGATTTGGAAAAAAAAAATGATAGGATACCAATATGGTATGATGTGAAGTTGATATTTGTGGCATGGCTAGTTTTGCCTCAATTTAGAGGAGCTGCATTTATATATGATAAGTTTGTAAGGGAAAGGATAATCAAGAGATATAGAGAATCATCATCATCATCATCATCATCTTCACACCAACATAACAAGAAGTCTCCTAAAGCCAAATCCAACACTAAATTTGTGGATTCCATCACTCCCAAAAAGGTTAGTTCATCATCATCATCATCATGCAAGTAATTAATTAATTTTGTTTCAAGTTGATCATCAGTTTATTGATAATAATAATTATTATTATTTGGAACAGGGAGAGCATGAAGCTTACTAGAGAGTGATGTGATGTGCCCACTGCATGGATTAACTTAATTTTGTTCATTAACATTAATGAAGATTATAGTTTGGCTTGTACATTAATATATATATGGTGTGCAATAATTTTCTCCCACTTTATACTTTTGGCACTTCATATTATAGAGAATCCTACTTCTTTTATCAGTTATTAACTTATATATGTGGATGTTGTCAATGTTAATAGTATATATATTCATGAAGTTGTGTTTGAAATTTCACAAATCAAATTTTAGGATTTCTGTTTCATAAAGATACGGGTAAATTTTGTGTATTATATTCATCTTTTTTAAAATTATATTTGTGAAAATACACCGAATATATTATTGTTATTGCGTATTTAAATTTGAACAACGGTTCGTGCATTTCAGTTTAGATGCGAGCCAAAAAAATAGTGGTTCTCGCATTTCAGTTTGAGTCTCAATATCGATTATTACAAAAAAAATAAAATTCATATACTTAACTCATGTAAAAGAATCAAATTCGCATATGAATAATGTGTTAAAATATAATCTAATTAAATAATTAAAAATATATTTTCATTAAAAATTTAAAATGAGATAGTCACACCTATAATTTAATACTGATATCATGTAAAAATTTAAATTACAATTATAATTTATCTTGGACAAAGTAGGTCAAGTGGTTCACATTCTAGATTTCTAGCTAAATAAATCGAGCTTTAAGGTCAAAAATTAAAGTTTTGCTTATGAAACAAATGAGGCCAAAAATTTAAGACTATCCCTCGCGAGCAACTAAGTGGGCCAAACAAGCTTTCTGACAATTTTATTCTACTCTCGGTGGCTACAAGTTAAAGTTTTACCGCGGAATTGGGCTGATTTACCAGAATGATTTTGAAAAATGATTGATCTTGAATTTTTGACCGCATTTTCTCTAAGGACTAAATTTGCAATTCAACAAGTTTTGCTTTTAATTTTTCACCTATTTACTGTGAGGCAAACGAGGATCAAAAATTCACGATCACCTATTTTAAGATTAGATGTAATATCCAGTCAATTTTAAAGCCTCAATTAGCACAGCACAATAAAATGTAGGGCCATAAAAGCCCAAAACTTGGGCCTGAAATGATGCAGCACCCCTTAAAAGAGGATGGAATATGGGCTCAACCATTGGGCTTCGAAGTTTTGACGGAGAAAAGATGTACGTAGTGCACAAAATAACATTTTTAGGAGTGCTCCTATTTAAAGAAAAGCCAAAATTTATTTTTAAAAAAATTAAAATTTAGCTTTTCAGAATCGACTTCAGATATGCGGGTTAGAAATTTGAAATTGCGATTTGAAAAAGTTCAAATTGTCAGGTTTAAAGTTAGGATCTACCAAAGTGAAACTTTTGACCTTTTAAATAAAGTTCGAAATTTAGACATATTTAGGCTTTGATAGAAATTAATTTCTAAATCAAAAGTCCTAATTTGAAATTTAATTTTTCAAACGCACCTTCGGCTATGAAATTAAATTTTCTTTGGAGATTAACTTCAGACCTTGAAGAACAAAAGAAGTAGCAAAACAACATAATTTAAATTTATCAAAACTGGCTAAATGTTAAATAATATTTATAACTTGATATGTTTTAGGAAAAGGATGCTACAAGCCGTTATTTAGTCTCATCTCTATCGAAAAATGAGAGAAATGAGCAAATAATAACTTCATTATACCGCTAATAAAAAATAAAACTGCCCTCTCAAAACTATTCATCATTTAGCCACTCTTTATAATATGAAAAAAAAAATTAGACACGAATACACTTACCAAAATATAATTTTTTATAATGGTAATGTTCAGATCGGACTAGTATACATGCACTTTAATTATCGTTACAAAGAGAAAATATATTTGTGTCAGATTCTTCCGTCACAATTCATCACAAATTCGAACATTAAAAGATTTTAAATGAATTCCGTTACATAATTTTGTGACGGTTTTTTCGGTCATAAAAAATGTTCCAGCACAATTACGTGGTACGCCTTCTTATGGTGTTGTCTTAGTTGTGACGTTTGCGATAATGGTGGATCAAAGAGAAGAACTTACGAACTTCTAAGCTAGCAAACTTCCAAAAGTAGTGTCTATGTTACATCTTCAGCTAATCAAACATCAAAATAAAAGTAGAAAATAAAGAACTTTAAAAATCATAACACACCAAATTTATATAATATAAGTATTTTTAAGTTCGATCATATCGTATTCAAAGGATAAATATGTAAAACTATATTGAGCTAAAGCAAATAATATGTGTTATATGAGCCTAGTCTTTTATATAATTTTTCTTTTTTACTTTATTGACCATTCAAATACCAAGAATAATTTTTTTCATGTAGCAACGCCCAAATCCAAACAACAATTTTTTTTAAAAAAAAAAGTTTGTTTCAAAATTAGAAAAAGGCCAAAAATGTAATGATGGGATAGATGGTGTGGGGGGTTTTCAAGAATCACAAACTCACTGATAGTGTTTTTGCAGAACTAACCAAAAAATAAAAATAAAAATTGCAGAAGTGTCCAAATGAAATGACGATGTAGAATGCATTTTTCTCGTTTTTGGACACTAACCATTTTGGTAGCAAAAGAAAACAGAAGTGAAAGAGAACAAAATAAAATGATTACTATATACCAAAAGTACCAAAACCCATAGTGTAGAAAACGTTTGATTTGATGAACACAAGTTTGATCAGCAAATGGACAAATTAGACCAGAAAGATTCTTCTATATACTAAAAAACACACACACACATACACAAAAACTAACTGCCTGTTTTTTTTTTTGATTCTGTGGATGGTCCAATTAGTATTTGGTACGTTAAATAATAACAATGTATTCAGTGTAATTTTATAAGTGGGATATAAAAAGAGTGGTATGTATACAGTGACGGAATCCATCAGGATTTTATGAAAAGAGTGGTGTGTATGCAATGAAGGAGTCAGAATATTCACAAGTGGAATACGGAAAGGGTGGTATATATACAGTGGCAAAGTCCGTTAAGATTTTACAGGGAGGATGGTGTGTAACGCAATTGCAGAGTCACGGAGTTCGTCCGGATTTTATGGGAAGGGTGGTGTGTACGCGGTGGCGGAATTGAAATTTTCACAAGTGAGATACAGGAAGGGTGGTATGTATGCAGTGGCAGAGTCCGTCATTCACAAGTGGGATACAAGAAGGGTGGTATGTACACTGTGGCGGACTCCGTCAGGACGGTGTGTACGTAGTGGCAGAGTCGGGATTTTCATTAAAGAGATTCGAAAATGTATCGTTAATTGGTAATTGAACTTGAAATCTCAAGATAAATTTTGAACCCCCTAAACCACCGAACCAACCTCTATTGTTGTTTTCAATGGATTCAAAATCTTTATATATACATAAAAAAATTAAAAATTAAAAATTATCTTATATATATAATGTAATTTTTTGACAAGGAGGTTCAGGTGAACACTTTCGGCCCCCTCTAGATCCACCCTTGTGTATAGGTAATCTTATTCTTATTTTGTAAATTGAAGGTACAAAGGTTATTTTCGATGAACTCTCTGCTCAAGTAAAGCTAACAAAATGATCAGTACTAGAAAGGAAATACAAGTCATGTTGAAAATAATAGAAAAAAAAAACAGTGACAAAAACATATAATATAATAAGTAAAGCAAAAAAAATAACATATAATAATAAAACCGAATTCAATGTATTAATTGATTTTTTCTTCTGAAACTATATATCAAGATTGATGTTATATTTTTTAAAGAATATATTGACCATTCAGAAAGGCCTCAAATTAAACTTTTCCATCATAAAAATGTATATTTGTTCGTATTATAATTAATTCAGTCACAAAGACACCTTTTTCTTTTCCTTTTTATATATGCCCTTTAAAACTTCTAAAGTAATATTAAAAAATTTGTTTAATCATCATCACTTCTAAACAAAATAATATATTTTTGTTTGGTATAATTAGGAGTGTTAATTGGACAGATCATAATTAAATTTAAACGAGTTAAATTTAGTGAAAGTGAATCTGTAATAATCATGGCTCCTATTATTAATTTTCAAAAATTCATAAAGTAAATAAAATTTTCTTTATTCACGACTTAAAAATTTCTAAAAAATGCATATAACTCTAACCATCATTTTACGATGAAAAAACTTTTTATTTTTCTAATTTATAAAAGAAAATTAGAGGAAAAAAAGACCATTCATTTATCGTGAAGTCGGAAAGCACACTGTAGTTTCTCTATCATATAACTCATGAATTTCTTGCAGGTTCCTAAATTGACATTTGCAGTTGCAGTTTCTTCCAGAGTGTCTTTCACGTTATTCACACACCCCCACCCCACCCCACAACCCCTACAAACCCCCCCCCCCCTTTTTTTTTTCTTTTTTTAATTTATAAAACTCAATTATCGTGTATATAAAAAAAATTTACACAATCAAACAATTTATTAATTATTATGATAGAAAATATTAACTAGCCTGTTATAGACGCATACTTTTTACCACGCTGATAGTGTAAATTTTTTTAAATATAATATATAGTCACAAGTCACAACTTTGTCCTTGAGAAAAAGGAGAATATATAGAAATTCTTGGTATAAAGTTCCTAAAAATACAGTTATAATATAAGGTATATAATTACGTAAGTTTGTCAAGCTTTTTAAAGAGGTTATGATTTTGTCTCAACTTGTTAAATCTTGCTTTTTGAGGAAAGTGGAAATGTTCCATGAAGCTCAATAAAGTTGGTGTATACTTTTTTGCTCTTTTTTCTTTGAGTCGAGATTTTAGCAGAAATAATTTTTTTTTATTTCACACAAGATAAGAGTAAGATCTGTGTACACTCCACTCTCCTCGGATTTTCATGATGATCACTTGTGAGATCTCACTGAACATGTTATTGTTGTTGTAAAATAAAACAAAATAGAAAATCTATAAAAAGGACCATGTACTCATATTATAAATTAATGATTTCGAATTTAAATTCTGAGTATAAAGTTTGTTTAATATGGGGAGTTTTTTTTAATTAATGAACTTTATGAGATACAATTTTAAATTAATTAAATTGCACATACAAGTCATTCACTAGCTTTGTTGTGTGTGGGGGGTGGGGGGTGGGGGGGAGGGGGTGGGGGAATTAATCTTTTTGAATAAAACGGTTAAAGTGAGGAATGTTCATGTGTAAAAGCATTTCGAAAAAGCAAAGCTTTTCTCTATACTTGCAATTTGCATAACATTAATTCAAAGATACAAACTTATTTAATTTAATCAATTAAATAGGTGAAAATTATAATCGATCGATCAAGAATTAAATTTTAGACAATTTCCTTACATATATTTAAGTTGTGATGATTAAAATTTCTTATTATTTATATTGATAAAATATAAAAATTCAATAAATAAAGATATATATATATATAAACTACCTCGAACACATTATTATTAAAAAAAGCTTACAATAGACGGAGGGCAGAAATAGATTTAAATCGCATGTATAATTTATAAATTAATCAAAATCGAATAACTTTTATTCAAACAACTATAAAAATTTATAAACTTCGAATATTATCTCTGAATTTAAGGATGTGGGGCACTCTATCAAAGAACATGAAAAGCTGGGGGGGGGGGGGGGGCGGGTTTGGTGGCTGTAAGAACCCCAAGTTCATAGGTTTTCATGACCCATTCACTCAAAATGTTGACAGTCTAATTATGCTACACTTTCAAGCCATCAGACACCACCAAATCGCACCCCACACTTAAAAAGAATGAAAAAATTTCGATACACAAAGTATTTTATATTCATGTAAAATTTAAAAAAGAATCGCATTTCATAAGGTGTGATGTAGATAATCTATGTTTTTCTTATTTGATAATTGTTTAATGACACGGGTCTCACATATTTGGCAAAAAGTTCACAAATGTGTACTCTTCTATTTAAAATTTAATTTATTTTAAAAATAGTTCTAAAATATTATAAAATCTTCTTATATTTCTTAAAGTTTGTGTCCAATCAAACTACATCAGATAAATTAGGACGAGGGAGTATGAGAAAACCCCATGCAATGTGTGTATGTATGTGAGAGAGAAAGAATTATATGGAGAATAGGCAACATTAAAGCTGCAGCTAGCAGTGTATACATATTATACTATTTAGGCTTGAAGTTAAACAAGTAGCAGGTTAGGTTCAGAAAGGACCTCAGTAACTGTTGTTTTTTTCAACACTTCTTCTTTCCCACTTTAAGCAATACACGTCAGAAAATCGCTAATTTTTTAAAATAAAATTTTCTTATAGAATTCGTTGCAATTTGGCTCGTTGAAGATAACGCATTAAAAATTCTTTATTGATGAGTTAAATTTTAATGGATCATCCGCAAGAAATTAGTCATTCTTTGATAGTGTGTCACATAAAATGGTGCAAAAATTTAAAAATAATATAACTTTAAACTTTTTATTGTATGCTTAATGACATGATTTTATAGTCACGAGAATACTTGTAGTACTTACGTATATTTTAAATCACAAATTTCAAAAAAAAAATTTCCCTCTTAAAACTACCAAAAAATAAAAATTAACGGCGGATAACTTCTCTTGCTTGTCAAAAGTCTGTCGTTAATCTTTTTGATGATGGATTAGCGATGAAGAACAGACTAGAGACAGATTGTCACAAAATCAAATTAGATACGAGCTATCTAGAGACACATTATATCACAAATTTATGTCAAATATAAGCTATTTAGCAATGAATTTTATAGCTAATTTATGTTAGTGTCCAATAAACATTATTACATAAATTGGGATGGAAGGAATAATATTCACATTTATATAGGAAGCGTGAAAAATTGGTTACTGGCCTGATATATAATAGAGGGAGACACATTGACACAATAAGACACTTCTGAATCCAGACTGACTCAACACATACAATAACAAATCAAAGATATCCCAATAATTAAGTTTCCCATCTTTTGACTCTCTTCAAAAAAAAAAAAAAAAAAAAAAAAACTATCACCAATCCCAAAAATATATTGAAGTAAGTAAAAAACATACCAAATCAAAAAAATAAATATTATTTCAATGTATATTGACTATCTGAATTTTTACTTTAGCTTTACTTAATTTCCCACGGTATAATCCCCCATCCTCACACACACCATATTAGAAGAAGAAGAAGAAACTAAAGGAACATGAGAACAAACAAGGCATGGCAAACAATGAAAAACTAACCACCACCATCATCATAATAATAAATAGTTACAATAAGTTCAATACTAAAAACTTTTAATCGATGTCTCATACCGAACCGGAATAACAAGATTAAAAAAAACACGAGAAAAAAAAAACTAGTAATAATTTCTAATAGATTAGTATAATTTTTTTTTCCCCCTCCATCATGAAATAGAGCTAATTAAGGTAGTGTACTATACTGATTCAAATTGCTCCAAGCTTGAATAGTGCTATTCCAATTGTTGGCATTTTGATCATTTGCATTTCCATTGCTGCTGCTATTTGTTGAATTTGGATTTACACCAAATGATGAGTTATCAAAGAACCATTCAGTTGCCAAATTGTTATTTCCTTCATGATCACAATCTTTTCTTGAATTAATAATATTGTTATTGATTCCAAATGCTGCTTCTTGATGATGATGATCTTGTTGTTGTTGTTGTTGTTTTGATGATGAAATCTCCAAATTTTGGAACAAAATGGGCTGTGGCTTTTGGATTTGGATTTGATCATGATCAAGAGGGATTGATGATGATGAAACAATATTGTTCTCTTTTTGATTATTTTCCCCACCAAAAAGCATGGCCAATCTTTGTTGTTGTAATTTCCAGTGCAAATCTTGGTTTATTGAACTTAATGACTCTATAGAAGATGCCATTGTGCCATGATGAACCCCCATTGATCCCATTTCTTGAATTCCACCACTACCTGTCGAGACATAATATAATTAAGTAATAAACAGAACGGGCAAGAGAGGTGTGGTAGGTTCAAATTTCACCACCACCCACAAAGCGGAAAATAAATTATATTCATACCCCATGTAAAGAAATCAAATCAGGCTCGCGGAAAGAAGACCGCGTTGAGATATATAATATAATTGAAGTCTCAGGTTTGATACTTCAATATGATATCAGAACAAGCAAGAGGAGATCGATGAGTTCAAATATCGTCATATAGAAAAATTTAAAGAAAATTTTCATATGTTCGACTCATAAAAAAGAATCAGACTCAGACATTATATGATTGAAGTCCCAGATTGACACTTCAACATGATATCAGAACAAGTAAGAGCTGACGATAAGTTCTATATACATAAAACAGAATCAGACTCATACGTAAAAGACATGTAACATGACATAATTAATTGTTCTTACCTTGTTTTAGCATAGAACTTGAGAAAGGGAAATTATTAAATCCCAACAAAGAACCAGAACAACTTCCTGAAGGATCAAGACTAAAACCAGAAGTTGATCCAATATTTGCAGCAGAATTAGTAGTAGTGGAAATGTCTCCAAATGAAGAAAATTGGTTGAAAATACTTCCACCACCAGATGTTGTTGAAGTAGTATTGCTCAATCTTGGAAAATTTAGCCCTCCAAGTTGAAAATCCATAGCTGGTGAAAGACCATGAAAGAATTTCAGCCCACCAATATCTGAAGAAGAACCGCTAATTGTGTCTTTTGAATCCCCAGAAAATCTTGAAGAAGATGAAGAAGAAGTCTTTATCTTCTTGTTTTTCCGGCAACCACCCCCTATCGGAACGTTGCGTAATGCTCCCCCTTTAGTCCAGTACCTGTCGACATAATATAATTAAGTAATTAAAAAGTATAATTTTTTCTAAGCTTTTTAGATGAAACATGTTATCAGAGCCGACAAGACGAGTCACCCTTCAAAATCTCACAAGCTACCCCAAAAAAGCAAAAAAAAAGAAAAAAAAAAATCTGATGAGAAGGTCATACAATTCAATAATTCAAACATGTTATCAGAGAACGCGAGACATCATGGTTTAAAACCTCATAAGCCACCCAAAAAAGCAACCAAAAAAAAAAAATCATCAGATAAGACGGTCACACAATTCAATAGTAGTACCTCCTGCAAGTTTTGCAGAAATGTCTAGGTTGCGAAAGACTGTAATTGTTGTAATAGCAAAACTTGGTGTTAGGAGAATCACATCTTGGACAATTCAAAGCTGGTTCTTTTGGCCCCCTTCCCCCGGCAGGGCCACCACCGGAGCTCTGGCTTTCGTCTTTGTTATCTTGACTCGTCGTCATAAGATAAAAGGATTTTAGCTAGCGCTGCTTCTTCTTCTTCTCCTTCTCCTTCTCCTTCTCCTTCTCCTTCTCCTTCTACTTCTACTTCTACTTCTACTGAACTAGTACCTGAAGAAACCCTAATAATGAACAGTGTATAAAATTGAATATATATATATATATATATATAAATAAATAAAGAGATGATAAAAGGGAGAGGTGGAGGAATAATAGAGGAAAATTATTAGTTGTGTTTTGAGTTTCCTTTGGAAGAGGCAAACATTTCTTTGAAGGGTCTCATGCATGGATTTTTAATTTTGTAAGATGAGAGGATGTTGATAGATGCTTGTGAACTTCATCAAGAAGTTCTCCTCTTTTTTCTTTTTTTTTTGTTTGTGTGTGTGTGAAGAGAGAAAACAAAGAAAGAAAAAAAAAAGTTGTTTGATTTGTTAGAGAGAGATGTTATGTTATAGAATAAATAAAGTAGATTACATGTGAGGGGGAGAGGGGGGAGGAGATGGGGGTGGGGTGGGGGGTGGGAGATCTCACTAGAAAGAGAAACTAAGGTGTATATTAATGTGTGTGTATATATATTCTGAGGTAATAGAAAGAGAAGGATATGTATAAAAAGACAAAAGAGAGACTAGGTGATCAGATACAAGATGAGGCAAAATGGTGAGAAGATTGTATGTGAGGTAAGAAAAATAATAGAGTAAATATAATTAACGGTGGATTCGGAATTTTTACTAAGAAGTTAAAAAAAAAAAAGTAAATTAATGAGATTAGATATCGTTAATCTAATTGAAATATTTCAATGATGAAAATTAAAATGTTGAATAAAAAATGATTAGATATCGAATTAATGACGAAATTAACGAGAATGTTAACTATAGATTCAATAAAATTTAAAAATTTTAGCGAATATTTGTATTAAGGAATCACATATATAAATAATATAGATTCAAAATTCAATAAGTTATCATTTCTAAAATTTAAAATCTATAAACTTAAAATTTTGAATATGTTTTTATGATCTCTAAATTCTAAATATATTTTTATATGACATAATTGTGCTATTCTTGGATTGTATGATCAGATGAGTTTAAATGAAGATAATCGATTATAATTTTATATAGTAAACTCTAAATTCTGAATATGTTTTTATATGGCATAATTGTGCGGATTGTGTGATCATTTGAGTTTAAATAAGCGATATGATCGATGAAAATTCTATACAGTAAACTCTAAATTCAAATATGTTTTTATAATATAGCAAAATTATGTTACTCTCGAATTGTGTGATCAAATGAATTTAAATGAAGCGACATAATCGATGATAATTTTATACAATTAACTCTAAATTCTGAATATGTTTTTATATGGCATAGTTGTGCGGATTGCGTGATCATATGAGTTTAAATGAAACGATATGATCGATGAAAATTTTATACAATAAACTCTAAATCCTGAATTTATTTTTATATGGCATAATAGTGCGGATTGCGCGATCAGATGAGTTTAAATGAGGCGACATAATCGATGATAATATAAGTGAACTCTAAATTCTGAATATGTTTTTATATGGCATAATTGTGTGGATTGCAATGATCATATGAGTTTAAATGAAGCCACATAATCGATGATAATTTTATACAGTAAACTCTAAATTTTAGATATGTTTTTATATGATATAATTGTATTACTCACAGATTGCGTGATCAGATGAGTTTAAATGAAGCGACATAATCAATGATAATTTTATGTAGTGAAGTCTAAATTCTGAATATGTTTTTATATGACATAATTATGCGGATTGCGCGATCAAATGAATTTAAATGAAGCGGCATAATCGATGAAAATTTTATATAGTGAACTCTAAATTTTGAATATATTTTTATATGGTATAATTGTGCGGATTGCGTGACCAGATGAGTTTAAATAAAATGACATAATCGATGAAAATTTTATATAGTGATCTCTAAATTCTGAATATATTTTTATATGGCACAATTATGTTACTCGCCGATTGCGTAATCAGATGAGTTTAAATAAAACGACATGATCAATGATAATTTTACATGGTAAATTTTAATTTAACCTGCTTGAAATTAAAGTATAATTATTATCGTTATTCTCAACGATGAAACTAATTATATTTCAATTAATGGACTTAAAATAAAGAAAAATCATACAAAAAAATTATATACATAACTATTTTTTTTTCACACCGTGTTTAATATCTATCATATTTAAATTTAATTAAATATGAATTCACGCATTGTGAGTCTACTTTTAAAGAAAAATGCTCCCAATTAAACCTTTTTTATTTTCAAAACCTCAAATTTAAAATTTCTTATGAAGAGTGGAGCGATTCCGTCAGATCACCCGGCCACCACAATCCAAATAACTTGTACTTAATCACAAGTTCATGAGTAGGACAACTGCAGAAGCTAGGCAGAGTGCAGTAAACTTAGGTAGTAGACTAGAGTGTGTATATATATATATATAATAGCTTTAATTCTACCACCCAATTGAATGCATGCATGCATGCAAAACAATAAACACCATTATCGATTGTGGGAATTAAAGAAAGTCTCCAATAAATTGGAGTTTTATTTTTTCATGCTAATGCATTGAATTACTAAATGGATGTGATAGGAGAGAATGTAGGTATCAAAATGGAAATTAATTATAGAATATTACTACTCTAATTTTTTACCAATACATTTTTTTTTAGTCTGTAAAAATTATATTTTTAATTTTTTTTTTAAATTTTTTTTATCCTTAATGACTTGATTCTATAGCTATAAGAACCACAAGTATTTTTTTTCAAAAAGAATTTCTTAAATTTCATGTTTAGTCAGATACTATCGCATGCTTTTATTTTGAGCGTGTAAAAATGACTTTAATATTTATAATAATTTAACTTTAGATTTCATATTTTTATAGCTATAGCTATAGCAATGTCATTATCAGAAAATTGTTAATTTCTTATAGAAACCCCGTCCAAATTTGACCCGTCATTTAAAGATTTTCGATGAAATATTCGTTTGGAACATTACCCGACGAGCCACTTCCGTAGGAAATTAGCAATTTACGGTCACAATTTCCGTCCGAAATGTTATGGATCCCAAGTTTTATAGAAATTTTTTCAATTTCATATTCATCCGGACAATGTCACACACATTTTCATTTTTAATCCGTAAAAATAACATTTTTCTAAATTTATAAATAATGTGTTAACTTTAAATTTTGTATTTCTATAGTGATCACAATCACCACTATAATATATTTCAGATCACAAGTCTTATTTTTTTTTTTTCTTAAATTTTATGTTTAGTCGAACACTGTCACATACTTTTATATTTAGTCTCTAAAAATTAATATTATTTTAAATTTATAATAATTTTACTTAATTTTTGTTTTATTTTTTATTATTACAATAAAGAATATAACATATTTTAGATAATAAATTTTATTTTTTTTAATCATAAATTTTATATTGAATCAAATAATATTGAATAAAGAATATAGGAAAAACAAAGTACAAAAATATAGTAGTAGCAGAAAGGATCTCAGAGTATAGGGGTCAGTGCTAGGGGGGGTGGGGTTTCAGTGATTAGTGTGTGAGAAAAGAGGCAACAGTTGCTGTGTGTGAGTGGCAGGGACAACAGCCTTGTCTCTTCCTTCTTATGTAATGTCCCTTTTAACTCTCTATTTTATTTTTCATTCGGTGTTTAATATTAATATTAATATTTAATTAAATTTAAATTTATATATCAAAAAACGTATTTCTAAATGTGGTATTTTTAATAAAAAGAAATTATTTTTATTTTTTTAAATTTTAAATTTAAAAACTCTAATTAATAGTGATGAAATTCTAATAAACTCTATTTAACCCCCACACCTCTTTTTCTCTCCTTGGAGGTTTCCACATATTAAGAAGCTTACAACACATAGGCATTAATGTATATCTATTATATTGTTATGTAAATTTATTACTATTTCTCCATCCCATTTTAGGTGATATTGTTTAACTGTATTCAAAACTAATTATTATTTTTTAAAATTTATAATTTAAAATAAATTATAAATATTTATGTGATCGTAAATTGTTTTAGTAGGATAAAATAAAAAAGTTTACTACTCTCTATATTTATTTTTATTTGATAGGTATATTAAAAATATTTGTTCTAAAATAATTGTCAGTATAATGTAGAAACTCAAGAATGTGAAAATAATGGTTATTATATATTTTCAAGATATGACTATCAATTAATAGGTATATTAGTCAAATTGTAACTGCTATTAATTTTTTCTTAAAGAATGTGTAAATCTTATCCTATTAAGTAAAAAAAAACTAATGAAGTATTAAGTTATTTTTAAATATAACCATGTTTTTCACTTCTAAGATACATTAATAGGACAATCTTTCTCATATTAATATAATAAAAAAATATAGTTTAAAATATTAATCAAAATTTATATAATTTTTTAAAAAATGAAATGTGATAAATAAAAAAAAATCGAGAGTCTATTATTTAGGAGGGAATTAATGACTTTTATTTCAAATAACAAGTTAGTATTTATCCAGAAAAAGTACTACTAGGATAGCTATTTCCCTAACTAACTTTGTACGTAGCTTTGATTTCCTGTTTAAAAGTACTTTAACTTTTTTTAAATAAAAAGTCCATACAAGTACCAACTTATTGGAGCTAAATTTAATTATAGTAATTATTATTCGTTTTGTTCTCTTTTATTATTATTATTATATTATTATTATTAGTATTATTATTGTTAGTACTAAAAGAATTATTTTTCTTCACTATCAGAGGAATATTTAATAATGGTACCTTTTTTTTTGTTATGGGAAAGATGTACGTTCACTGAATAAAATTTAATGCATTAAGAAAAAAACGAAGAATAACTTTAGCTATACATGTGATCCATTAATTATATATATATATATATATATATATATATATATATATATATATATATATATCATGTCTTTTTAATTTAATTTGTCTCAATTTCAAAGTAAGTTTGTGTAATTAATTAGTATATACTTATATATTAATCTTCATTGTTCATGGTGTTAGTTTGATTAATTATACTAAATTCAATTTCAATATTATATAAAGAAGGTGAGTTATGTCTCGACTTAACATGTAATGTGATTAGAATTTATTATTAGATGACTAATTATTGTATTGATTGTCGATCTATCACGAGTTACACTCATCATTTATTCGAATTTGAGATCAACAATTGTGAGCCAGCGCGCACTGCTAGAGATGTCTTAATTACATCCCTAGCTCATGACAACATATAACCTTGTATTAGCTTGTTGTGTTCCTACACCATTGACCCCTCAAGACCTTAACTAGATTGAAGTCTCGAGTTCGAGTTAATAAGAACGAAGAAAATCATATTAAATTGTGTTGTGTTCAGAAATAGACCCTGCAACGCATGAATTCAAATTTAGTCGGTTCTCAATATAGAAAATCAAAAAAAAAAAATTCTATATCAGTGTAAAGATAAGAAATTAGTCTTTTTATATGAGTCTGGTATATATAAATCTCACCCCGTGAACTTGATTTTGGGATTAAGTTAGACTTAAAATCTATTTTCTTATCAAATCTTTATTTCTTTAATTTTTTGGTCTAATTTCCTACTTGGGGTTGTCCATTATTCAGATTTGCCTCAGAAGTAAAGTTTCATATTAGGGAAAAATTACTTCCTAACAAAGATCACTTCGCATTCAGCAAAGTTTGATCAGTCAAGATTTCTGATTAAAAACGAAGAAATATCTACCACCTCCAGTACCACAACCGTCGATCGTTATCAAATCTTTATTTCAAAATCAACTAGTAAAATCTAGGCATTATAACTTTTTTACCCTTGAATCTTGGAGAATGTCCTTAGTATGGTCCCAATTCCCACCAAACTTTTCCATAGGGATTTTATTGCTTGCAAGTATATATATTATAACTAAAGAAAGCAAGAAATGAAATGATGATGAGGTGGTGGGGGAAGTTGAAGCAAAATGCGTGACAAATATGATTGATTTTAGCTAAGACACATATAATGTGACACAAATTATATAAAAAACAGAGAAGTTTGCCATACATACAAAAACACTACTTGTAATGTGGTGGAAAATAAACGTGTAGACGCCGTAAAATAAGAGCTAAGTGACAGATACAACATGGCTTAGAGAGAGAGAGAGAGAGAGATACTCGTGAAAGGAAGAGGCCCTGGCTGGATTCCCGTGAGAAACAAACACATATATATACATACACATGAAGCTTTCATCCACCCCCACCCCGACGAAACCTGTTCAGGGACGAATCTAGAATTTTTGTTACGAGTGAAGACAAATTCTTAATCGTATTTATTTACGTCATGAACTATTGTTTTATACAAGGGGCGGAGGTAGAGAAGACTGGTATTCCATGATACGGATTAAGGACAGTTCAAAGAATTTGGTAGGCTAAAAGCCAGAATATAGCAAAAAGGGTTCTTAAACTTCTTTGATACAAGAACGTAACCCCATACGTTGTATTTAATTTGATCTAGTGGTGACGATGTGTACGTTAAACGTATTTCACATACATACGGTGTCAAACTCTCTCCTACACAAAAATATGATATTTAAGTGAAATAGGATTACGAATTTAATTTGATCTAGTGGTGACGATGTGTGGATTAGACGTATTTTACGTACGGTATCAAACTCTCCTCTTATTCAAAAATATGATATTTAAGTGAAACGTAATTAAAAGGGTAAGCCCATTATCCACCGGGTTTTGGACCTTGTGATGGCCTCGAGGATCTCATGTATGGATCAATCAAATATGACAAATAAAATAGAGAAATTAAGTTAAATCAGAAAGTGAAATCCTCATAAATATTAAAAGAAGACTATATATAGAGGGAGAAAAATTAGAACTATTTAATTTAATGAGAGAAGATTTATCATTATTTATTCGCTGAACTGTGTAACTTTATTAAATTTAAAAAAAACAACTTATTTTATATGTAATTGAAAGTGTTTTCCAAAGGAATACTTAAGGTGTGATGAAATAATATTGTGTAATTTCTAAAGGTGATCATATAATCTAGTAACTAATTACAAATCATTATAAATTTAATGAATAATTTATAATTGAAAAAATATTAGAAAGATTAAAAAACTTTTTTAAATATAATTATAGTATGTAATTGTGGTCAATTTTTTAACAAGAATTGAAAAGTGTAATTTCTTGCCACTTCATCATGATTTATAATCTTATTTTTATTTTATTTTTTGTATTTTGGGGACATATTTATTTCCTTATTAATTACATTCTTTTTTCCCCCTTCTGTGTCAGTAAATCATCAACCGACACATCATATGCTTGTATTTCATTATTAAATTTATTTTTATAATTTATAATCCCTTTTTTTAATTATTTATCGAAAAAGTTTATGATGCATTTATTTTTAATACCTACATTTCATTTAGCTAAGCACTAGTATTAGCATTTGTTTTGTTCGGATTAAATTTTGGGAAATCGCATAAACTTTTAATTTAATGAGAAGGTTTTTACAGCCACATAAACGATATAATACGTTTAACGATAAATAAATTTTATAGTCATACAAATATTATAATGTGATTAAGATCATAAGCTTTAAAAATTATCATTTCTATTAGGATTAATCGTTAATCGTTAATCGTCATACCAAAATTTATAACTGATAATAAGGAGCATAACTTTATTTTTTAAATCAAACTCACTAAGCAAGTGTACATCATGTTAATTATAACTCGGACCCATGGCCTCCCTGGCCCATCAATTGAGTCTTGCTAGAGGCAGAATGTTGGTGTCACCCAACAATATTTCCTCTCACTCAATATCTGCCATATATAACTTGTTGTTCTCGACAATCAAACTCATGACATTGACTCTCTAATATATCATTTGTTAGGATCAAACGTTTATCTTCAAGACAAAAACTATAGCTCATTACATTTATAGAAGCTCATTAATTTTATTTCCTAATGAAGCTCATCAAATAAATATCATGTTCGACCGTGACTCTAACACAAGTCATCCCCTATAATCATCACCTAGGCCTCACCATAAGCGCGCAAAATTAATTTCGACATTACTCGATAATTTTTTTCTTAAATTTCACGTCAATTCAAACCGTGTTACATAAATTAAAACAAATAAAGTATTTAAGGTCAAGGGAGTCAATGAATGGGCAAGTTATAGGTTCACTTGGAATGAGAGTACCACAAATTAATGTAGATTGCCATTTGCCAGAGAAGTCACATGTATGTCTAAAAATAGTCCAAAAATCTCCATAACGGTAAATCAGCAAGTACTTCTACCACACTGCATTATTTGAAAAATGCAGAAAGACCACTAACTATTTAAGACAAAAAAAACTTATCCGTCTCAATTTATGCGATATTCTTTATATATATATATAAATAAATAAAATACTATTACATAACGCTTTCATAATTTAGCTTATTAGCTCGTCATGTCGCTCTCGCAGTTTTGGTCATATCGCTTACTTGCTTGGCATACATTTATTTTTATATTTAAAATTAAATACTAATAACGTAAATAAAATTATTTTCACTTATTATGAAATGCTACATGTTATTATTTTTGAGCTTTAAGTTATATGTACTAAGTCAAAGTGTAAAGAAATTTTACAATAAAATATGATTTAACGTATTATTACAGGTTATTTAAACTATTCATCCTTAATTTTTTTCGATAGTGCAAGTATTTAACTTTATAATAAGAATACATATTTATTAACTGTGTTTAAGTGATAAAATTTATCTAAATAATACATATCAGGTAGTTATTAATTTGGTACTGATCATTTGATTACCCATTTAACATATTGATTTTACTTGTTGAAGCACTGAATGGATAAGGTTCTCTGATCCACCTTTAAAATGTGACTGCCGGCCCAAAAGACAAGTTCACACAGCCCAACTAAAGGCCCAAATTGATGAGGACGGGGAGTTGACAAGCTCCTCAAGTAGAAATTGCACGGCACACCTTGTTTTGACACCGCCATCTAATTATTTATTTATTTTTTAATTTTGATTTTTAGACAGATTTTTCTTTTCGATATGTAATGTCTGAAATTATTTTTGATAAAATTAAATTTTAAATAAAATAACTGAAGTTTGGACATAAATGGTTGAGCCATTTATCATTGAAATTCAATCATATTTGTATGAAGCTATTTTAGCTTGAACTTTAGATATATATGCATGAACTTCCTACCGAATCGGCTAAAGTCTGATATTCTCTCACTTCTTTTTTACTTGGTAGATATATTACACATATTTGTTTCAAAATAATTTTTAATTTAAAAACTCAATAAATAATTAATTATTTTTCTTCCAACTCTACCCTTAATATTTACATTATCTTGAAATTGATTATTTTTGTTTCAACTCTACCCTTAATATTTACGTCATTCTAAAATGTGAAAACAATAATAATTATATATTTTTAAAAAATATCTGTCAATATAAAATTACAATACAAACTAGTTCATAAAATTATATTAGTCAAATTATAATTTCTATTAACTTTTTTATCTTAAATAATGCGTAAATTTTATTCGATCAAATAAAATATACGAAGGGAGTAAAGAATATTATACTTGATGATCCCATTTGATCGAAGTAGCATATCAATTTATTTAAGGAAAAAGCAAAAAAATAACTTTGCCGCTCTAAGAACTCCAATAAGGAGAAAAACTGCTATTAGAAAAAAATTTCAGCGGGCAAGTCGAAGCTCTAAGAAGTAGATAGGCATATCGAAGAAGACAAAGTTCCAATAGGGTAATCACACTTGCTTTATTTTCTTTTACGTCGCAGTTTGGTGTCATTGTTGTATCTTTTGTTGTACGCAGTATGCACGCCTGTTGTTTGATAAAATGCGTAGTAGAAGTACAACCTCTTACGTCGATAATTTATATACGTGTTTTTGAAAAAATATTCTTTGTAAATCAACGTGAATCGAAGTCCCAAATTGTGGGTGTCTTGAATTGATTTATTAAGTAGAGAAAAAAAAGGAGTTGTGAAGAAAAAAATGTAATCTTTGCTATAATAGACAATGATTATTGATAGTAAAATGATATATGATTTGCTGAAAGCTCCATCCCAGCATGATATTATGCATATGTGGTAGCCCATGGAGTCCTCCAACAGGTAGAGGTAAGGTGTGCCTGCACTCTGCCCTCCCCAGACCCCACTTTGTGGTATTTCATTGGGTATGTTGTTGCTGGTGTTGTTGTGGTAGTACATAGAGTAATTTGACATGTAAAGGCATTACTGAAGTGCTGAAATTTGTAAACAAAGTTATGGAGAAGCATAAGCTAAAAATAGCAGAATTATAGCATTAGTGACTTGTCAATTTTTTTTCCTCCTAAAAATTCTGTTTCAATCACAAAATCACAAAAAAAGGAACTGAAGAATGCTTTCCCTGCTTTCTGTACGAGTCCTCTCTCTTTGTAGAATTTTCTTCTCTCTTTCTTGCTTTTTTTCTTCTTTTGTTTGCTTAATGCTTCCAACAAAAAAAGTGAGGGGATTTGGGTTTTGAAATCCCCAAGAATGAAAACCTGCGAGAGTATATAAACCTCATCTTATTTTGGGCTTATTTTGATTGTAATGTTTTTCTAGAAATATTGAATAAACAGAAGTTTGTTTGAAGTTTTGTTTAGAGGATGGATTTTCTTTGTATTGTTAGTCTTTATAATTTGGACACCATAGGAAGTTTGTTTTTCCTCTTAACTTGCCAGTTCAACATTATTGTTCTTAGCTTTGAGAATTATAGTTTCTGATTTTCCAGGCCTAGCAATTGTGGTCCTTCAAACTTTTTTTAATTCAACCGTAGAAAGTTCTCAACTTTGTATCTTCCTAGATGATGCAATAGTTTGTTAAATTCTTTGAAGAACACGACTTTACTTTTCAACTTGCAGCAAGCTTTATACTGTTAAATGAAGTTAGCATCTCACTGTTTGGATTGCTTTCAATTAGGATATAGTATGATACTTTGGGCTCAGGGATATCCGCAACACTATCAATATCGTTAGTTTATTCATTGTCCTCTAAAAAATGAACTTGTGTGGAAATGGAGCATTAATATCACTAACACATTACAAGTTAACAAAGGTAGAAGTTAATAATTAGAACTAATTAATGCCAGATAGCTTCTTCTTCTTTACTAGTTGCCTGGTTTGGACTCAATTTTTCTTTCACAAGTAGAATTTCTTTTGTTGACTTCTTTGTGTTAGTTTTGATTTATACGGTTATAGTTCTATGACAAGAGTTTTTATGATAGCTAAGTATTATGCAATCTGAATTAAACATCTCGGTGCCCTCACTCATCAAATTCCTTTTTTTTTTTTACTTCTCTGAAACTTGAACACCCTTAATTCTATTCCTGGCTTCTGTACTGCTCTGCACAATGTTTTATTTTCATCCTTTGATTGTGCTTGGAAGTGACAAGTTTAGAAAAAATTAACCTCTATGTTCTATTAAAATTCTACTAAGATAAGTTCATTGAAGTGACAAGTTTAGAAAGAATTAACCTCTATGTTCTATTAAAATTCTACTAAGATAAGTTCATATGATGCCACTAAATTTTCATTTGCTAGCTATAACATATGATTTGAAATTTTTACAATTTGGTTGAGCTTGATTTTTTTCCTATTTTTGCTTCCTTCTTTTTATGAAGAGTTGATCTATAAGAAGCTTCATGGCTTCAAGTAGACCGCGTGGCAGCAGTTTTTCCCGAAACATATCTAGTGCAGCTACATCTCAGATTCCTGGAGTTAAGCTTGGTCCAAATGGCACATCATTTCTTTCATCAGGCATACCAGATCTTGACCGTAATTCCCACTACACCTCTTTTAGTGCCTCTTTTTCTTTTGTTTTCATTTTCATTATTATTTCTCTTTCTATTAATACTAGCTAGGATGAATTATATATGAGCTTCTCTTTTTTCCATTTGTTTGTTATCTCTTTTCAGAGATTTTGGGCGGTGGCTTTACTTTGGGAAGTCTAGTCATGGTTATGGAAGACCCTGAAGCACCTCATCATATGCTTTTACTGAGAAATTTCATGTCTCAGGGCCTGGTTCACAAGCAACCCCTACTTTATGCCAGCCCTGAAAGAGATCCACGAGGCTTTCTTGGAACTTTGCCTAGTCCAATGGCTTCTAAGGAGGAAAAGTCTCATGAACGACCTGCAGAACAGGTTTTTACCTTGCTTTCCCAACATCTTAATATATTGTTATATACGAATGTATCATACATGATAATGTAGACCTTGTTGGTTCCTAGAAGTTTGAACTTTTAGATCCACTTTAAATTACAGGACGTGAATTTAAGGATCGCTTGGCAATATAAGAAGTACTTTGGGGAACAAAATTCAGAGGTCCAAAGAGGTATGAGCACTCGACACCTTATTTGCTTCAATCCATTCAATTTTGAACTCGTATGATGAATGATGACTTTTTCCCTCTAGAAACTGATTTCAGTTGATTAAGGTATTTGTTTTCTTGCAAAATCCAAGATCAAGCTTGTTTTGAATTGGTCTATAACTGTGAAGAGGTGACAAAATATCTATGATATCATTTACTGGTTAAAGTATAAAGACAGAGGAAATGGATCCCCACACGAGTCTGCTAAGGGGAATCTGTTGTGAGATTGATTAATTAATGACCTTGGGAAACTAATAGATGAAACATTATGTCTGGTGAAGCATTCAACAGATTTTGAAGTGCCTATCTACTGTTTTGCAGTTTGCTTAAAGCCATGATGATATGTTTCTACCGTTAAACAACTTTTGATTATGAGTTTAGTTTTCCATATAGTCATCCCTTCAAGCAATATTGTGAAGGCACTGAATGTGGAAATAGCTCTGCGACCAAGTTCTCTTACTGACTAGGACTTCCTGGAGGCTGAGACTTTCTTGTCCATATTTGGGCGGATTAGTAGTGATACTCAGATTATCTTCATGAAATTTACTTTTAGAAGAAATTCTTAGGGCCCATATGTTGACTATTAATCTGGTAGTCTCCATTGATTTTTGATTCTCTGTTTCTGTCCACTTGACTCTTGGAAATAATATCATCCATTATAGAGATAAAAAGACTGACAATTTGAAGGCTTTGGGGATGTGATCGGTAATGGTAACGGGTATAAGTGTGAGCCATGTTTCTGTAATCAAGTAGTTCGGTGTTCTTTTTGCTCCCATTTATGTAGAATTTTTTCTAAATCTTTGCTTGTAACTATGCTGCTAAGTTAAAGCGATACTTATGCTGAATCTGAAGATCAGTTTGCGCATTATGTATGCAGGTGGAAAAGCTGAATATTGCAATGAATTTGACTTGCGAAAGCCCCTAGAAAGGCACTTCTATAGTGGCCAGCGGGTTGATTGCATTAGTCTTCGAGATTCTCCAAATCTAGCGCCTCTACTTGAACGTTGTTTAACCTTTTCAGCTCAAATATCAAAGTATTGTCATATCCTTTTTTCGTACACTCAGATATGGTTTTCATGTTGGATGTGATTTATGAACCAAAGTTGCAATCTGTCAAGTTGCCCAATCAAGGAATAAGGTTACTTCACCACATGCCTTTTAATGGGATAGGAAAATGGAATGTGGGACTGCTTTTGGAGGATGCAAAAAAATTCTTAAAAATGGTGGTAAGGCATAGGGATAACCAAGGGACTCTTTTGTTCGGAAGCATGTCATCAAGGAATAGGTAATAGGTAAAAAGGCTAAGAAAAGGATAGACACAAGAAGACAAAGTTGATTTGCCAATCCATGATAAGAATGATCTAACATATGGTGTCTACTGTCTGGATTAATCTTTCAAATGATTTGGTATGAGAAAAAACAAGAAAAAAAAAAAAGAAAACAAAAATATTGAGATAGAATAAAGAAAGTCTTGGTTTCTTCTTTATGTTTGTGCAAATTGAGTAAAAAACGACTTAGTTTCTTCTTTATGTTTGTGCAATTCTGATGTCTGCTATAGATTTTTTGGGAATTAAAATATCTAGCATTTACACAATATCCTTGTAATCTGTATTGTTTTCCCTTTTCAAGTAACTTCAAAGAGGCACTATCTGTTGGTGTCTACCCTCCTCCCTCTCCAGCATTTGTGATTTTATTATGGTTTAACATCTGATGTTATTATGGTTTAACATCTTCCTAAAAAGTACCATTCATGAAACAATATATGGAATATGAGATGTATGGAGGCTACTTGGACATGCATAAACTAGATTGTATTCCATACTCTGTTGTTTATATGGAATATGAGACATAATAGTACTTTTATCAGTTGAATCGTGAAACAATATATTGTTCAAAAGCATCATCATTCCATCTGAATTGAGAAAGCAAATATTGTTTCACAGAATATGTACATGCATATATGATAGACATCATTTAGTTAGTGGTTTCATGAGAAGAACTAACAAATTACTGATATTGTTAATGGAGCATCAAACTCTTATATTTTGTTCAGTTTGGACCCTTGCCAATATTGTTGTGAACAGAGAATTCTTCCAAATTGTTGTTTTTTCGTCAATTAAATTCTGTTACCTGTTTGAATTATACTGGCATGGATTTTGTTTCTGTGGCTCCTTAATTTCAGATTATATAGGATTGATATGTTGAATATGTTGTAAAAGTTTCTTCTAATATAATGTCAGATCTGATGGCAACATCACATGTACCAGTCGTATTGCCATTCAGTCACTATGTTCACCTCAGTGCGACTTCTCTGACAAGGTTATTTTCAGAATTTTGGTAACATGTAATCTAGTTTATGCTTTAATTTTTTCCTCCAATAATTACTCACTGGCTATTGCGGGACAAAATAGGCCATCAAAATCATGGTTTTCTTGTTTGTGTAGATGTGGTTTTTTATTTTCTTGTGGGGTTGAGGAGGAAGGGTGGCGTGATGGAACCAAATGCATGATGAAATTGTTTTTGTGCTCCTTTTGGGTTCATGTTGCTCTGTCGGACTGTTCATTGCAGAATTTGATGTTGTATTTGCATCTCGTTGTAGGAGTGGGATATGCTCTCTTTTATAAGATCCTTGAAAGGCATGGTCCGATCTTCAGGTGCAGTTGCGGTCATATCCTTTCCACCCTCTCTTGTCTCACCAAACTTTTTAAAGAGGTGGCAACATCTGGCTGATACCTTGATATCTGTCAAAGCAATTCCTGGTATACCTCTGTTTAATCCATTATAGAAACTTTCATCTTGTTTTAGTATAAAATGTGATTAAAGCTTGCTGCAGATGAGGACAAAGAATTGGCAAAGCTCCTAACTGGTTACCAAGACATGCTGGGTCTTCTGAGTGTACACAAAGTAGCTCGCATAAATACACAGGTGAATAGCCTTTTCTGCATTAATTACAAGATTTGATGCCATCCTAACGTTTTCTGGGGCACATTTTTTCTTTACTTATTGTTGATACTGGGTAAATGAGCTAACCATCCAATTGATGCTTGGCTTTTAACGCAAAGAAACTAAACATTTTCTAAAAGCATATACGACTTGACGGAATGTACTTCATTCTTAGGTTTTAGGCTTCTCTTCTTTCCTTATCTTAGACATAAGTATGATTAAGGTACCTGAATATTATCAGAAATAATTGAGAAATTCCCTGGTAAGGCGGCCTTTCTTTTTGTTGATGAATACAGTAAGGTGGTCTTCGATGATAGCCTTTGATAATTAACAGAATAAAACACTTGTGCTAGGGCTTAAATCAGTCATGATAATATTTCTGACTTCTGTGTTATTGGCTGTTATTCTCTGTCCATCAAACTTATCGGATAAGTTGATCCAAAACTTTTAACAGGTCCCTGCAATTCTGGAAGCCACAACATTCTCAATGAAGCTGCGAAAGCGAAGGGCATTGGTTTTAGAATGCCTTAATCAAGCCCCAGTTGATGGTTCAAGTGGAAGTTCATATGGTACTTCTGGTAGTTGTTCTGGAAGTTCTAAGACAGGGAACCTTGACTTCTAGTTAATATTTTGCGCACGTGACTCCAATTTCTCTCAACCTATTTCATGCTCCTGCAAATGCTGGATTTGCTGGTCTATACTTGGTCAGATTGCTAGGTTTAATATTGCTTTCAGTTGCAGGATCTAACAATATTCCTATGTTTCTGTCACATATTCTGAACTTCGTCAATGAAAGCTGCCGTTCAAAGAAGAGGATTGCCAGAACGCATTGTTTTTTTCACTGTATTATATATTCATAGTGTTTTACAGTAGCAAGATTTAGTTTACAATTATGACATGGATTCTCTAGGCTGTGATGACTGAGGGCTTTGTGTTTAATGTTTTTCTGTACTATACTTTCTTTTAAGGAAATTGTATTGAAGGATATGCAATTATGCATCACAGTAACTTTATCTTGAAAGTGTTATGTGTCTAATTCTTTGGGATAACTCCCACTGTAAGATAATTCCCGAGAGTTTAAATTTCGAATCCGCCTCTGACAGTCGGCAAAATCTGGCTAAACATCCAATACCAACATTGTGTATTTTTGAACCTTATTGGTCCCTTGATCATGTTTATTTGCACAATTTTTTTTTGTTAATCACGTATATTTAAATCTTATATTAGCACTAAACTTCCATCTTGTACAGAAAGTTACACAAACTAAAAATTTGGCTGCATTGAAGATGAAAAACTATCAACAATTTCCAAATATTTAAGAAGCTCACTCATAATACATCATATATTTTGTAAACTAATGTATAGGAAGGACAACCCAATGCACGAAGCATTCCGTATCCAAACAGGGCCCGTTTCTAAACTAATGTATTACAAGAAGACATCAATCGCACCGTTTTATGCCCAGAATATTAGAATTACACGAAACAAAACTCTTAAGTAAGACTGCGTACACTCCATTCTTTTTCAGACCCCACTTGTGGGATTACACCTCATTCTGCTCTAAGGGTCTTAGCAACGTCGATGACAAATCGGTATTTAACGTCACCTGTGGCAAGACGCGCCAATGCAGTGTTTAAATAATCCATTGGAATGACTTCAACATCTGCTGTTATATTGTGTTTTGCAGCAAAATCAAGCATTTCTTGTGTCTCTTTCATCCCTCCTATCCCACTTCCAGCTACAAGCTTCCTTCCTGGCATGAGAGAATAACACATCTTTCACAGTAAAAACAACAACTATGTCTCAATTCCAAGCAGGTTGGGGTCGGTTATAAGAATCCTTACTGACTGTGTCACGCCATTTAATAAGTTCATTGCAAAGCACGAAAGTAGGAAAGTTCTCTATATTTTCAAGACTCCTAACAAGCATAGGAGCTAAAGTAAACGTACTAACATGACCAAAGTAACCGTTCATTCGTGCACATATTTGCCAATCCACTCACCCATAAGCAATGGAAAGACTGGTAGCTCGACGGGTTTATCAGGTGCACCAAGAAAGATAAGCTTCCCATGAGACTTCAACAGTCCAATCAGTGGCTCGACGGGGTGATCAGCAGAGACTGTATCAAGAATGCCATCCATTGTGCCCATAGCAGCCTATGAATATAGGAATCAAAGTTGAGTACCAAAATGCTATTCTATGACAATAAGATGGTAGAAGTAGTTACCTGCAGCTGATCCAGATCAGTGCTAATCAAGAACGAATCAGCACCGAGATGTTCAAGAGCTTCCTTCTGCTTTTTTCGAGATGTACTAATTACTGTCACCTTTAGCCCCATGGCCTTGGCAAACTTGACACCAACGTGACCAAGTCCGCCAAGACCTACTACACCAATATGAAGGCCCGGTTTGTCTAGTCCAAAGTATCTCAAGGGGCTGTACATTGTAATCCCAGCACAAAGCAGAGGAGCTGCAGCAGCTAGGGGCAAGTTTTCGGGGACATGAAACACGAAATGTTCATCAACAACTATCATGTCCGAGTAGCCTCCATACGTTGGTGTTCCATCATTGTAGATTGCATTGTAGGTGGCTATTCCCTTGGAACAATAATTCTCAAGATCATTGCTGCAGTCTTCACATGATCGACATGATCCACAATATCCCCCGACAGCAACTTTCTCCCCAACTGTGAACTTCTCTACCTTGCTACCAACCTCAGTTACTTCGCCAACGATCTCATGTCTGCATCCATCAATCCAAATTAAATTTGATGAAAATCTAATAGAGCTATTGAGATTGCAAGGGATGATTCTTAATTAAGCAAGAACTATTAACGTTTTAACAAAGGATGAATCTTTTACATGTAAACATAAATGACCTTACTAATAATCTAGTAAGCTCCCATTTCCTATGGCCATTATGTTGGGTCGTAAGATTCTCACTCGAGAAAATCTTAAAGTCTTTACAAAGTCCTTTATCACCTTTCCTAGGGAGCAGATAGTCTATCTGTGTCTTAGTCACAGTACTATAGAAGGTAACCAAGTGCTCCTATGGCCATTATAACAACAAAAACTAGTACATGAGAATCATAATTTTGTCTATTTTTGTTTGAACTTCATATGTATTCAAGCAATAACTTCTCGTGTTTAAATCAAGGGGAGTTCATGCCCACCTCAAAGTCATGACTCCTGAAATGTAACTTTTAAGAGGTTATTCCTTGCTAAACTAAGATTCGCGGTGGTACCATAGGTCTAGGCCAAATGTTTGAGACCATACCCGGGGACTAGAGGGTATAGAGAAGATTCCCATTCATTCTTCAACTGATGTATATCAGAGTGACAGATACCACAGTAAAGAACCTTCAATTTGACATCCTTATCGCCCGTTGCCCTGCAATCACATCATTTGAAAACCAAAAGAACACAAACCTTAATCAAGATGATCAAAACAAAATCTTGTCCTTGTTACAAAATGATAAATCTTAGATAAAATTGTCTCCAACTTGAAGGTAGAAAGACTGTTTTCAATATACCTTCGGCTCAAGTAAATTAAAGCATAATTCGAATAATTATTATTGTGAAGAAATCAGTTGAGCCTTGATCTTCCAGAGTCTTTTCAAACAATGTTTCAGAACAAAACAAAAAATTGAACTTTAAATATGATCTTTCCAAATTGTACTAATATGCATCACTACTTTATTAGTCAACACATTTTACACTAAAGAGATTTGAGGGTATGTCCATATTCTTTCATATAGTACTTTGTAGAGGTTTTAGTCTAGTTTGCCACTACATTTTGTTCTTTGTGATCTCAATAAAAAGTAATCACCACTTGGTGATTCTTCTTTCATCTGTACAAGTTTTTGAAGACACAGTTATCTGGTACTTATGTTGGTACGCGCAAGTTATCACAATTATAAAAACCAAAAATATACCTTCTGGTGAATTTGAAGGGGAAGAGGAACCCAGAAGTGTCTCTAGCAGCCCAACCAAAAGCTTCAACAGGGTGTATTTTCTCTGGTGATTTCTCCATAACTCAATTCTTGAATTATTTTTTTAACTAACTCAAAGAAAATTCAATTTTTCTGCAAAATTCTGCTAAAAATGTACCAAGTATATAGAAAAGTGGTTAAGTGATGAGCTCTATATTATTATGGTGTTTTAACTTTTAACTATGGTACAAATTGCATTTAGTCAATTTTTAAAGAATTAAATTCTTCGAAAATTTTGCATTGTTTACTGCCAGAGTTGCCAATACGGACTGAACAGTTAAAAAGATATTCTTTTGAATGGAACTTAAAATAGAACATATTTGGCCTTCATTATTGACTATTTTCTACCTCCACGAGACAGGGGCAAAGTTTGAGTACACTCTATTCTTTCCGGACTTCACTGGATATGTTATTGTTGTTATTGTATAATTGACTCTTTGTTTTAAGAATTATGTGACTCAACAAGAAAATGAACTTTTTTATTTCCACTCGTTGTTCAGTGCCTGACTAATTTGAATTCGAGTTGAAAAATACATATCGGAGGTGAAACGTTAAAGCTCGAATCCGAAACCTATAGAGTGTACCTACCATAATATTTGGAAATCAAAAGAATTGGTTGACACGACTCTTGTTTAAAAATGTCTAGTAATAAATATTGTTCAAGTTCAAAGGAATAAGATCAAAAGTTGTAATAAAATAGCATAGCCATATGGAAAATACAGAGTAGTCATTCTTGACTATATGAAAGTCTTATGTAATTATTAAGTTATGTAATTACCGATTATTAAGAAAATAATACACGATTTAATAGCTACGAAACATGTTTGTTTGTAATAATGTAATTACAAGATAACTTCTAACTGATCGGGGTCATAAATGATGTCTTCACTGTAAAATGTTTTACAAAGTATGCACACCAATTTTTTGCACGGATTTTCCTATTTCGCGATGATAGTAAACTTGGTGTGCACTTAGTAATGCCATTTATAAATCGTATTCCATACATGGATTGACAAATCATACACTGGAAATGCGATTTACAGCTCAGATACGATATAATCGTACTCAAAAAATGCTATTTACAAAGTGCACTTCAAAAAACGCATATAACATTTGATGATCATATCCTAACCAGCTTTCACGCACCTCGAGTAATCCACTGAGTACCTATTATCTCCCACTAGCACATGTACTAGGTAACCGGGCCAACCAAGGTTAACAATAACTCTGATATGTTGATAATTGTTCTCTCTCAGTTAAGAAAGCAGATATTGTTGCATAGACAATGTTAAGCACTTAAGCTAGTGATTTCAATGTAAAAGAACTACTACTGAATTACTGAACTTGCTTTATAAAATATCAAACTCTTCCAACTATTGCCCATTCCAATTGTTGTTGTTTTGGTCAATTAAGTTTCTGTATGGCCGCTTCTCTATGGTACCAGTTGTTGCTTCACTAATAGGCATGATATTATTTCAATATTGAATCTTGGACATATAAGAGTTTCGAATTGAATCTCTTTATTTTTTGACTCATGGTAGCCCAATCCAAATTGGTAGCAAATCACCTAATACTTTTCACCGCGGGTGAAACTTGCTTCATTATCGAAACTTATAGTTGAGTTCCATCTTCTAGAGAGAGTAGCATGTAAGCAAAAGACTTGGATTCAAGATAAAAGACTTCAATTAGTTTCCAACATTTGAGAAGCTACTCAAAATTTATTACATTATATATTTTCTCAAGTAATATTCCACATGAAGAAATCAAGATCACTGTTTAATGCCCAAAACATCACGAAATACTAGAGTTAGATGAAGCAGAACTCTTCTTAGTTCGTCTACTCGTCTGTTTTGAGGGTGTTAGCAACATCAATGACAAAACGGTATTTGACATCAGCTTTGGCGAGACGTTCCATTGCAGTATTTACATAATCCATTGGAATGACTTCAATATCTGCTGTTATATTGTGTTCTGCAGCAAAATCAATCATTTCTTGCGTTTCTTTCATCCCTCCGATCCCACTTCCAGCTACAAGCTTCCTCCCTGTAATTATATGCAATTCTCGACTTATTTACATTACTAGCAACTAAAAGATTTTAGAGATGAGACAATAACCCATTCCTTGCACGAAAGTAATGTACTCACCCATAAGCAATGGAAAGACTGGTAGCTCGAGAGGTTTGGCAACTGCACCAAGCATGATAAGTTTTCCATTAGTCTTCAATAGACCGATCAATGGCAGGACAGGGTGAGTAGCAGAGACAGTATCAAGAATGCCGTCCATTGTGCCCATAGCAGCCTATTAATACAAGCAACACAGTTGAGTACTACAAGTCCACGATGTTATTCTATGACGATAGATATTTGTTTTTCATTTTAAGTGATTGAAAATTTAACGTGCCTACTGTCGAGAAGGAGTTAAAGATAAGAGGAAGTTACCTGCAGCTGATCCGGATCAGTGCTAATCAAAAACGAATCAGCACCGAGATGTTCAAGAGCTTCTTTCTGTTTACTTTGAGATGTACTAATTACTGTCACCTTTAGCCCTAAAGCCTTAGCAAACTTGACACCAACATGACCAAGTCCACCAAGACCTACTACACCAACGTGAAGGCCCGGTTTATCTAGTCCGAAGTACCTCAACGGGCTGTACATTGTAATTCCAGCACAAAGGAGAGGTGCTGCAGCAGCTAGGGGCATGTTTTCTGGGACACGAACAACGAAATGTTCATCAACAACAATAATGTCCGAGTAGCCTCCATATGTTGGTGTTCCATCAGCGTACATTGCACAGTAGGTGGCTATTCCCTTGGAACAATAGTTCTCAATATCGTTGCTGCAGTTTTCGCAAGATCGACATGATCCAACTAGGCACCCCACACCAGCTTTCTCCCCAACTTTGAATTTCTCCACCTTGCTACCAACCTCAGTTACTTCACCTACAATCTCATGTCTGTATCCATCATATCAATTATCAAGTTATAAGAGTTAGAAATTCGAACTTTAAATATGAGAAGCAAATAGAGCTAGTGAATTCGGAGGTCGCAAGCTAAGGAATGGTACTAAATAGAGCTAAAACACTTGGACCATAGACTACCAGTAGCCGTCCATAAAATGTGGGATTAGTAACACAGAAAATAAGGTAGGTTACCAGCTACAAGAGGTCAAACTATAGTGAATATAAAATTCTCGTTATACTGTCAGTGCATATAAGTTAAATCCTTTACGTTTTGACAAAGGATGACCTTTTCTCTCATGTTAATATAAATGAACTTACTAACAATCGAGTAAGCTCCCGTATAATATGGGTTGCTATAACTCAAAGAATAGTTCATGAGAATCAATAGTTTCATTTCTTTGAACTTCATACAGTTTCAGCAACAACTTCTCTTGATTTAAAAGAGGGGAACTAATATGCCAACTTAAAGCTGTGACTTGTTAAATGTAATTTTTAAGAGGTTATTTCCTGGCTAGATTAAAATTTATGGTGATACCATAGCTGAGGTCTATCGAAAACAACCTCTTTATCTTTATAGCAGCGCTAAAATCTGCTTACACTCTACCCTCCGCAAACCCCACTTTGTGGGACTACACTGGGCACCAATATCTTGTTGTTGATGCTGGTGATACCACAGGTCGAGAGTGTATCAAAAACCACCTCTCTACCTATGTGGTAGAGTTAAGGTCTGCATACACTCTACCCTCCGCAGACCCCACTTTGTGGAACTACACTGGATACCAGTATCTTGTTGTTGATGCTGGTCATACCATAGGGCGAGAGTGTATGTATAGAAATCTAAACAACCAATCATGCAGCCATGGAAGAAGAAGAAGAACAATCATGCAATTTAGACAGATGAAGAGGAAGAAGAAGACTGCAGAAGATTTTCATTACTTTTCTTACTCCTCTGTTTCTCTCCCTATACCCTTTTATACAACAAACTCCACCGACACTGTGCACTCACGTGTTTAACACGTGAGTCAGTTATTCCAACTATTAATCCTAACAAACTAACCAATTATGTGCTTACTGCTCCCTAACAGATTCTACCCTTTGGTAGTTAACACTCCCCCTCAAGCTGGGGCTTAAAAATATCAAGAACTCCCAGCTTGGATAACAGAAGTTGATGCTGTCCTGTCCCTAATCCTTTAGTCAACAAATCAGCCAGTTGTTCTCTTGTATTTAGATACTGTGGTACGATGAACCCCGACTTCACTTTCTCCCTTATGAAATGGCAATCCAACTCTATGTGCTTGGTCCTTTCATGAAACATTGGATTATTAGCTATTTGAATCGCTGCTTTGCTGTCACTGAAAATACAAATAGGAAGACTTGTCTGAACATTGAGCTCCTTCAATATTCCAGCTAACCAGATCAGTTCTGCCACCAGAGCTGCCATACTTCTATATTCTGCCTCTGCTGAGCTTCTACTCACAGTTGGCTGTTTCTTGGACTTCCATGAAATCACAGATTCCCCTAATTTCACCACATATCCAGTTACTGATCGCCTTGTATTGGGACAGGAGGCCCAATCTGAATCACAGAATCCAGTAAGCTGATTTGTATCTCCTTTCCTCAGCAACACTCCTAGTCCTGGTGATTGTTTGATATACCTTACCATTCGAACAGCTGCCTCCCAATGAGACACCTTAGGATGTTGCATGAATTGACTCAACACTTGTACTCCAAAGCATATATCTGGTCTAGTAATGGTAAGATAAAGTAGCTTTCCCACTAGTCTCTGATAGGCAGTAATGTCTGTAAATTCTGCATCATCTTTGTTCCCAATATGCAAGTCGTATTCTAGACTAGTAAACTTGTGATTTGGCTCTAAAGGAGTTGTTGCTGGCTTGGCACCACTGAGACCACAATCTGATATGAGTTGCAGTGCATATTTTCTTTGATTCAGCAGGATACCCTCCTTAGACCTTAAAACTTCAATTCCCAGAAAATACCTCAAGGCACCTAAATCCTTCATCTTGAAATTCTGATTGAGTGTATGTTTAGCTTCCAATACCAACTGTGTGCTAGATCCTGTGATGAGTAAGTCATCAACATAAACCAGAATGATGACTATGTCAATGGTTGTCTTCTTAATGAATAGTGAGTGATCATACACACTCTGAATATAACCTGCCTGCTTCAGAGCCTCTGTTAGTTTAATATTCCACTGCCTTGATGCTTGTTTAAGACCATAGAGAGACTTTTTTAGTTTGCATACTTTATTCTCCCCCTGTCTATGGAACCCCTGTGGAAGTTCCATATACACATCTTCATCTAAATCACCTTGTAGAAAAGCATTATTAACATCCATCTGCAAAAGATCCCAGCCTTTAGAAGCTGCAAGACTAATGATTGTTCTAACAGATACCATTTTTGCAACAGGAGAAAATGTTTCATGATAATCAAGACCTTCTCTTTGGTTATAACCCTTTGCCACCAGTCTAGCTTTAAACCTATCCACCTCTCCACTAGACTTGTACTTTACCTTATACACCCACTTGGATCCAATAGGATGCACACCAGCAGGAAGAGAAACAATGGACCAAGTCTGATTGGCCTCAAGAGCAGTCATTTCTTGTTGCATTGCAGTCACCCATCTAGGATCTTTACAAGCCTCATGGAAAGAATGTGGCTCAACTACTGTAGAGAAGCTGCTTAAATAAGCATAGTAACTAGGTGACACTCTATCATAACTAACATGATTAGAGATAGAGTATGCAGTAGACTTAGTAGGCAACACATAGTCCTTAGACCAGATAGGAGGTTTAGTGATCCTACCAGTTCTTCTGTGTCCTGGAAATGGAATCAACACACCTGAATCTTGAATCTGATCAGGAACAATAGGATCAGATATGAGGTTATCCACCTCAGCTGCAGCTTCCTGTACTGGGGAAGGGAAGTCAGAAACCTCTGTACTAATATCACTAGACAAACCAGGTGAGGAAGTACCTGCATTTGTCTCTATAGAAGGAGCTAACTCAGTAGGAATTTGAAATGAAGGAGAAGAGAAAAGGGAACAATCAGACTGAGTTGTTGTGTCTTTAAAAGGAAAACAATTCTCTTTAAAGATCACATCCCTACTGACAAAAAAGGTGTGAGACTCGAGATCATACAGCTTATACCCTTTCTGAGTATCTGAGAAACCAACTAATACAGCCTTCTTTGATCTAGCAGTAAATTTGTCTTGTCTAGGTAACACACTAGCAAATACCAGACAGCCAAAGACTCTCAAATGATCAAGCTTAGGAGGATGACCATATAAAACTTCATAAGGAGATTTCCCTTTTAGAACACCAGTAGGCAATCTATTAATGAGGTATACTGAAGTCTGTATGCAATATCCCCAAAATTTAGCAGGAATCTGTGATTGCAATTTCAGTCCTCTACCTACATCAAGTATATGTCTATGTTTTCTCTCAACTATGCCATTCTGTTGTGGAGTGTAAGGACAACTACTCTGATGTACAATTCCATGATTAGTCAACAATTCATCCACCTGATTATTGAAAAATTCTGTACCATTATCAGATCTTAAAACTTTCAATTTTGTATCAAACTGTGTGTTGACCAGTGAAATGAAACTTTTTAACACCACACATACTTCTTTCTTAGACTGTAAAAGAGAAACCCAAGTAAACCGACTGTAATCATCCACAATAGTGACAAAGTAATGTTTTCCATCACATGTAGAATGCTTATGAGGTCCCCAAACATCCATATGTACAAGTTGAAAAGGAGCACCTGAAGTACTACTGCTTAAAGGAAAAGATGATCTGCACTGTTTAGCTAAAGGACAAATCATACAGTCTTGATGCATAACTACTGTATTTTTATTTTGCAAGCTTGCAATTTGTTTCTGAACTCCTGGGGATGGATGTCCAAGTCTCAAATGCCACAAATTGAAATCTGCCTCCTTTCTCATATCATCTCCTTGTCTTATGACTGATCCTACCACAGGTGTGTAATAATCCTTCAATATGTAAAGCCCCTCTGTCTCCTTACCAATCCCAATCACCTTGCCAGTGAAAAGGGCCTGCAGGACACATAAGCCAGGGTAGAAAGATACTGAACATTTAAGATCCCTGGTCAGCTTAGAAACTGACAACAAGCTGAACTTAAATTCTGGCACATGAAGCACATTATTCAATGTGTACTGTCCTAATAAGGTAACTTCTCCTACATTGCTTACCTGTGTTTTATTCCCTGTTGGTACTTGTACTTGATTTCCTTGTAAATCACTGATTTTCTTAATCCTTTTTAAACATTTCTCAGACTTTGTAATGTGATGAGTTGCACCTGAATCTACAATCCATTCAACAACACCAGCTATCTCATTATGGGAAGAAAACTTACTTGTTACATCTTCTCTACAGCTACTTGCAATTGTTGGCTTATCAATTTTGTTCATCAGTTCCTCATACTGCTCTCTAGTGAAATAACCACCCTGAAAGACTCCATTCACCTGTGAGAGTTCACCCACTTCAGCTGTTGCATTATGTGCTTTTGGTGTAAAATTGTCACTCTGTGCTTTCCTTTTACTTTTGAAGTCTGGTGGAAATCCCACCAATCTATAACAACTCTCTTTAGTGTGCCCTTTGAAACCACAATGCTCACATATAATCCCTATCTTTCTTCTATGTGAATTTGAACTTTGAATCTGATTGTTAGAGTCGCTGTGCATTGGATGAAACTGGCTCCTCATAATCTGCTCCTTCTGTTGATTAAGATACTGCTTCCCAACTGCCATCACTAATGCCTCCTTTCCACCATCTGACGTGCTCAACAACCTTTGACTTTCCTCTTGCACAACTATAGCATAAGCCTGATTTACAGTAGGAATTGTAGAACTCAATAATAGATTGCTTCTCACCTGTGCATAAGTATCATTCAATCCAACTAGAAATTGTAACAACCTTTGTTGCTGCATATGTTCAACATGATGCCTAGACTGCTCACACTCACACGAAGACGATGGAATCAAGACATCCATTTCATCCCATATATCTCTCATTTTCGAATAGTATGTGGTCACAGAGTCTGTTCCCTGTGATAGCATGCTGATCTCCTTCCATAGATGAAAAATTCTTGTGAGATTTGACTTATCAAATCTCTCTTTGAAATCTGCCCAAATCCTCCTTGAATTAGGGGCATACACTATGCTTGTTAAGAGTTCCGGTGCCACTGTTGCACTTATCCATGACATTACAACAGCATCACACCTCTCCCACCTTGCTTCCATATTTCCTTTGTACAAGTTCTTCGTGCATGAGCCGTCCACGAAGCCCAGTTTATTTTTTACCAAAAGAGCCAAACGCATCGATCTACTCCAAACCCTATAATTCTCTGGTCCTGTGAGTTTAGTAGGGATCAAGGCTACTCCAGGAACATCTGAGGCTTGTAGATGTAGCGGATGGTTGTGATCAATTTGCTGATCTTCTGTGATTTCAACAGAGCTTACTTCTGCCATTGTAGCTTCTTCTCGACCTTCAATTTTCTGCCGAAAAACTCCTCCAATTTCTAATTACTTTAACCTGCTCTGATACCATATAGAAATCTAAACAACCAATCATGCAGCCATGGAAGAAGAAGAAGAACAATCATGCAATTTAGACAGATGAAGAGGAAGAAGAAGACTGCAGAAGATTTTCATTACTTTTCTTACTCCTCTGTTTCTCTCCCTATACCCTTTTATACAACAAACTCCACCGACACTGTGCACTCACGTGTTTAACACGTGAGTCAGTTATTCCAACTATTAATCCTAACAAACTAACCAATTATGTGCTTACTGCTCCCTAACAGATTCTACCCTTTGGTAGTTAACAGTATGAGAAACAACATTTCTACCTATGTGGTAAAGTTAAGGTCTGCATACTCTAACCTTCGCAGATCCCACTTTGTGGGAGTACATTGAGTATGTTGTTATTGCTACTGGTGATACCATAGCCGAGGATCTATTGAAAATAACCTCTCCGCCCATTTCGTGGACTAGCACTACACTGGGTATGTTATTGTTGTTGCTGGTGAAACCATAGGTCAAGAGCAATGTTACAGATCCCAAAAAAAAGACGGTAGGCACACTAGACCATGAATAGTCAACCATTGTACTGTAAAAACTGGATAGGTTCGATCTATAGTCATGAGGGCCTCCTAAAACGATCTACTAGGAGAGGTATGGTATCAAAAGTCAATATTCTGCATCATATGCTTAAAATATAATACTAATAATTACAATAATCTAAGTTTTAAGAACATACCCAGGGACCATAGGATATTTAGAAAATCCCCAGTCATTCTTCAACTGATGTAGATCAGAATGACAGATACCACAATAAAGAATCCTCAACTTCACATCCTTTTCACCAGTTGCCCTGCAAACACAATCATTTTGAAACCAAAAAGAACACAAAGATTACCAGGTTGAAATACAAACAGTCGTGTCGGATCCTCTAAAAATATTGACAAGCATTTTTGAAGAGTCGGAGCAAGAACAAAATAGTGGAAATACCTTCTTGAGAATTTAAAGGGGGAGAGTGTCCCAGAATTGTCTCTAGCTGCCCAACCAAAAGCCTCAACAGGGTGAACTTCTTCTGGTGATTTCTCCATAACCCAAATTCTTGAACTTCTCAATTATCTCAAAGAAATTCAATATATATATATATTTTGAATAAAAAGTTGAATGGAATAAAGTTGGGATTCAGATAGTAGTATTATATTGGTGGTGGGACTATGGAAAATGGGTGAAGCGTAAGTGATGGGCTATTAATTATGGTGTTTTGAATGGCACAAATTTACGTCATGGGTGATGTGTTAAAGAACTATGATAGTTAAGATCGTTCGCGAATAAACTTATCCCAAAATTAAATCTTGAGATTATAATATCGAGATTATAGTGAGATATATAGAATTAAGATTGGGACTAAATTTATATTCTATTTAATTAAAGGTATAAATTTATCTCAAATAAAATATAACAATACCAACAACGCAGTGTAATCCCACCAAATGAGGTCTAAAAAAAATAGAATGTACGCAGATCTTATCACTGCTTAGAGACTGATTTCGATAGACTTATCTCAAATTAAATAGCAATAATTTTAATCTCAATTTTAATTTTCAATATTCCATCTTATCCTGCATCTTATCCCGTGTATCAAACGATGTCAAAATTCTGTTGAAAAGTTGTTTTTGCTTTCTTCCATAAATAGATGCCAATGTGGACTGGTAGTTGAAGAGAAAAAAATGAGTACTAAGTCCTTAGACAGAACATATTGGCCTTTTTTTTCTTCTTTATAATCACAATGTTAAAGTCAACTTATGCTTTGATAAATAAAAAAATCATTTAATAATTTTATTTTAATTAAAAATTGAATCTCAGTTTAATTTATTAATCACCAGATCGCACTCAGACATAACAAATTAGCCATCTTAAATGAGATAATAATTCTTTAATATAATTTGGACAAGTGTGAACATCTTTATTACTACTGTCATTATCTTGGAATTAATTTGGTATACATCTTATCAAGTCCATATTATCTTACCAAAGTAGTGGACACGTGGATTTTTTTTTTTTTTTTGGAAAAATGACTTTGGAGTCCAACTGGATTAACTGATTAAAAGTAATTGATGGGTATTAAGTATGTGCTTCTATGAATAATCAGTTAACGTTTAGATAGATATACTAAAGTTGATAATAGATTGTTAGTGAATTTGGTAAAAATGGATGATAAACATTTATTTCAGTTAAAATTACTGAAATATCCTTAGAACTATTCAATAAAAGAATGACAAAAATAGAATATAGAGATAATTAGGAGTTAGGTTATAGGATAGTACTTTTGATTCCGATTCTGATTCTTTGCCTCGTTGACTAACATTACTAGGTGTATGAGTTTGGGAGCGACTATTTGATTTTAACGCATTTAAAGATTACAAAAGATATTAAGGATAAAATAGTAAAAGACTTGATTAAACTAAAAGTGCTTATAAGTTGCAAAATCATAAGTCTGGAATGACCCACTTATAATTTTTAGCTTATATTAACTTATAAACTCTATTAATATTTATTAAACACGGAATAAGCTAAAAAAAATATAAACTAGTATAATCAACTTATAAACTTAAGTGAAACGCCCACTTGACGTCAAATGACACTATCAATAACTCAATATTTTGTTACAAGTTCAAAGGCATGAGGCCAAAAGTTGTGATAAAACACAACAATATAGAAAACATACAGAGTATTCATTCTTCAACAAAGACAAATTAGGAACACTTTGTCTTTCAAGTTTTGAACAACTACAGAACTAATCAAAGACACAAAGATATTAAGACAATACTCTTTTTTTTTTTTGGAAAAAAACACACAAGAGCAAGAAAATGAACAGTGATTTTTCAAGAACCCAAAAAATGGTTCTAGATCATACAGAGTTTAGTTTTTTGCCGATGTCTAGCACGAATCGATACTTCACGTCGGATTTCAGAAGGCGCTCCAACGCTGTATTCACGTAGTCCATCGCGACGACTTCAACGTCTGGCATTATGTTATGCTTTGCTGAGAAATCTAACATTTCTTGAGTCTCTTTCATTCCTCCTATGCAACTCCCAGCAATCAACTTCCTTCCTGTTTTCCACATTATACACTTACTTCAGTAAAAAGTAAAAGAAAAAAGTCAATCTGGAGAAGGACCGGATCATAAGACATTTCTGCAAGAGACTGTTTTCATAGCTAAAACCTGTGACCTTCTGATCATATGACAATAACTTTACCAGTAATGCTAATAGTTTAAAGATTAGTAACAACAACAATTTTGTATTGTGTCCTATCTTTCGTTAAGTCAATGTATAATTCGGGGGGGAGGGAGGGAAGGTTATGTGCTTATCCATGATTAAAGGGAGCACTGACATTTCTGCAAGAGACTGTTTTCATAACTAAAACCTGTGACCTGCTGATCATATGACAATAACTTTACCAATAACACTAATAGTTTAAAGATTAGTAACAACAATAATTCTGTATTGTGTCCTATCTTTTGTTAAGTCTACATAGAATTCGAGGAGGGGTGGGGTGTGGAAGGTTACGTGCTTACCCATGATTAAAGGGAACACTGGCATTTCAAGTGGTTTTGCAATTGCACCAACCATAACAAGTTTTCCATGAGGCTTTAACATACCAAGCAATGGCAATAGTGGATGAACTGCAGAAACTGTATCAAGAATTCCATCCAATGTGTTCATTGCACCCTGTTACATTAATCCAAGATTAAAAAAAAAGAAAATCATACATTTCAACAACTAGATGAGACAAAATTGACCCAATCTTTAGTAACTCATTCAAGTTTAATGGGCTGGGTTATTATCAATTTGTTGATATGGTTGAACCCGAAATGATCCATCAAATTGTTGGGTCAAACATGTCAAAATAGTGTAACTCGATAGGTTAAAAATGCAACCCACACATAAACATACAAAATCAAACTTGGGCTTACATAAATTTGAAAGAACCTAAGCTAAATAGCCTATTTGGCCAAGTTTCTGAGAAGCCAAATTTGTTTTTTTAGAAAAACTTTTAAAAGGTAGATATTTGACAGAGTCATTGAGGTGCTTGCTTAAACTTTTAGAAAAAAAAATTTTGAGTAGTAGGAGAAGTTGAAAAAAAAATAGTTTTTTCTTCGGAAGGACTTTTGAAATCTTGGTCAAGTACGAATTGTTGCTCTACAATGGTAAAAGTGCTTTTCAAAATGATTATCAAAATACAAATTGTTTTTCTTCAAAAGTACTTTCAGAAAACATTTCTAAGCAAAAACATTCTTCAAAATAAGAAGAATTTTAAAATTTGATTAAATAACCATGTCGAACAAGTCGGATTATGACTTGCAATTTCACCTGTTTTGACCGAAAAAAACTTTAGATGAATTGGATCATGACTCGTTTATTAATTTGACCTTACACACTCAATTGCCACCTTTAATTTAAAACAAAAATCCCTGAATTATACAAACCTGAATCTGCTCAGGATTGTTGCTAAGTAAAAACTTATCCGCACCGAGATGTTGAAGGGCTTCATCTTTTTTACCAGGAGAAGTACTAATAACTGTGACATTAGCTCCAAAGGCCTTAGCAAATTTCACAGCCATATGACCAAGCCCACCAAGGCCCACAACACCAATGTGCATTCCAGGCTTATCAAGCCCAAAATATTTCAATGGGCTATAAGTTGTGATCCCGGCACATAACAATGGTGCAGCTTCCATCGGCAAATTCTCCGGCCAACGGACCGCGAAATGCTCGTCAACAACCATGAGATCGGAGTAACCACCGTACGTCATCGTGCCGTCGTGGTACGGGTAACCGTATGTCATTATTTGGGCAGGACAGTAATTTTCCAGATCACTTGAACAATTGTCACATTTTTGACAAGATCCTACTAGACATCCAACACCTACTTTGTCACCAATCTTAAATTTCTCAACTTTGTTACCAACTTCTGTCACCAAACCAACAATCTCGTGCCTATTTATCACACAAATTAAGTAACATAAATGTCAAACACAACTGAAAAATCATTATTTTTTCATTAAAATTTTTCACTGAAAAATGTTAAGTGACTATTTTTATTAATTATCGGTGAGAAAAGAAATAATAATAATATTTTTAAAAATTATAAAATTTTTCACTATTTCAGTGAGAATCTATTCCCATAATGTATTTTCTCAGTGAACTAATTCTGTGAAAAATGAGTGGAAAAATTATATTTTATAACATAAATTTTTTTATTAATTTACTGTGGTAAAAATCTCGCAAAACATTGAAAGACAAGGTATTGTTGTAGTAGTAGTAGTAGGGGCATGGTGTATATAGTTATTGATTCTGTTGTTAGTTCCACCTACATTAATTGGTGGCTGGTACTGAAAGACAAACTTTATTAACTCATTAAAGATTTAGAGGCTGACTATATTATTTCAGTAAAATCGGGCATTTACATCAAATCAATGAATACATAACATATGTTGAAAAATACTCAATTTAAATCGATGAATATATGACATGTGTTGAAATATACTCAACTATCACTTATTCATGGTTAGTTAATATTCCTTCCATCCCAAAATAAGTGTCGCTTTAGCAAAAAAAAAATTGTTCCAAATAAGTGTCATTTTAGAAATTTTAAGATAAAAAATATTAATTCCTCTATTCCATTTTAATTGCTAGGATAAGATTTACACACCCATTAAGAAAAAAATTTATAGGGATGGTAATTTGACTGATATAACCATATTAATTTTCTTAAAACATACAATAATAATTCTTTTCACATTTTAGAATGACTTTAAGTACTAAGGGTAGAATTGAAAAAATATGGTCAATTATCTCTTAAATTTTGAAAGTAGCAAGTATTTTGGAACAACTATTTTTAATATACCTACCAATTAAAATAGAACAAAGAAAGTAATTGTTTTCTACTATACCCTTATATTAAAGAACTACTTCTTTTTAATAGTGTTTAATTCTCAAGAAAGATCTAACGAACGAGAGTAACTTAGTAAACTATACTTTTAATAGACGTGAAATAAGCTAAACTACACTTTTTGAGATGGAGAGAGTATATATTTATTACCGCGGACTATATTATTTGTTCTTTTTTTCACTTTATCTAATAGCTTTAATTATGTAATCTGGAAAAGATGATATGAACATAGCCATACTCCTAACTTGTAAAAATAGAAAAGTTATTTTTGAAAAATCCTCGATCCAAGTAAAACTTGTAAAGCAAATTAATACTGTTAATATAAAATACAAATACGCTATGGACATGCAATGACAAACTTTAGGGGGAGGAGGTGGAGAATATATTATTCAAACATTTTTGTAAAGATGTTATTTGTCTGAATATTTTTTTTTTATTTTTATAACGAGATGTTTATTATAAAAAGAATATAGTATGAAAAATTATTTTTAAAGAAAATTTGATCTTTATAGTAAAATATTATATAACGTTATCTGGTTTTATGTATACTTAATTAATTATCTAAATATAAAGGAAATGAAAAATCATAACTTAAAAAAAGAAAGTGAAGAAACATATTACCCAGGTACAACAGGATATCTAGTGACTCCCCATTCATTCTTGAGAAAATGAAGATCTGTATGGCAAATTCCACAATACATGATCTTGAATTGCACATCTTTCTCCCCAGTAGCCCTGCACCATAAATTAAAACAATTTTTGTAAAGGAAAGTATTTAAATTCAAGGCATTAATAAAAGGGTAACTCGATACACGAAGCATCCCATGTTCACACAGGTGAGTAATTCGGAGAAGGATTGCACCCCAAGAAGGTGTAGCTGATTCCACGTCTCAAGCCTGTGACGTATTATAGGCCAAACAACTTTACCGTTGCTCGAAGGGCTTCCCATCCCTTCTCAAAGGAGGGATGCAATAAATTCAATGCAGTGATGCGACAAGAAAATATTTACACAATCAGATTATTTGTAAGATAAGTAAATTCTCTACGAGAACCATCAATTTGTAGTCATATAAGAATGATAACTTACGTACTATGATAAGTTTATTGTCAGTTTATATAACTTAAATCCGAAAGAAAATGGTAAAGATATAACACTAGAACTAATTTGTACATCTTGTTAGATAATCATGAGTACCTTCTTGAAAAATTGAAAGGAGAAAGAACCCCAGAAGTATCTCTAGCTGCCCATCCAAATGCCTTAATTGGATGTTCTTCTTCTGGGGATTTTGCCATTTCACCTAAATAAAATAAAATAAAATAACACAAAGAAAATAACTTGTTATAAAATATTAGTAAAACTAGCTAAGAATGCCTAGAAATGTATGAGACTGAGCAAATATATAGGGAAAAGCCAATATATTTATACTACTAGTAGTTCATAAGGTTTTTGCTTTTATTGCTATTTTTCTTTAAAAAATAAAATAAAATTTGTTTCAAGAAAATATTTAATGGAGTTGAGGCAAATTTCTACTATATATGGATATGGAGGCAAATGAATGGTTCATTTTTTGAGTGCAAAAAGTAGTTGTGTGTTAGAGAAATGTAGTAAATGCTTGCAATTATGGTGCAACTACCAAGTTTGATGAAAGTTAATATAAAGACAATGCTTTCCAATTATTATCTTTTTCTTATACTAAAAAAAATTTCCTTTTTAAGAATGTGTTTGGTACGAAGAAAACTATTTTTCTGAAAAATGTTTCCGACCAAATCGGTGGGGATAATGGGAATTATTAGGAACGGAGATAGAGATAAAAAGTGTTTGAATGTGAGGAGGATATAATTAATGTGCAATGTCATTCGTGGAACTTATTTTTCTTACTTTCAGTAGAGAAGTTACTTTTTTCATTTTTAAGAAATTAATTTTATTGACTAACTGAATATAAAAAAATCAAAAGAAAATATTTTTCTTTCTTGACCTAGAAAAGTTAATTTTCTCATTTTTAATTTGAATTACCACCTAATTTTTACACTAACAGAGCAAATACTTGAAATATATCTGTTACGTATGCTCTTATAACTTAATCATAATTAACCACATAGCTATAGTATTAAGTATGGATACGAACTAGATAACTTTTGCTTAAATTTTGTATTTTCATTTATATATATATATATATATATAATATATATATATATATATTTAATTACAAACATAATAACTAAACAAGTTGTGACATTGATGACAAGTTCACAGCCTATAAATTTCAAATTTCAATTCACCTTTGATCGTAAATATATATTTATAGCCCCAAACACTATGGATAAGTCTTGTAAAAATCAAAAAAACAATAATCAACACCTTTTTTTTTGTTTCCAGGTAAATGAAAATCCAAACAAACTCGACAATATCTTTTTTAATACAAAAGATAGTTTAAAATTACTTTTGCGATACTTAAATAAAGTTGAATGATTTTTTTCGCCTCCAAAAGTAATTTAATAATTAGAGACAAGTTAATTATTTCAGTCAATAACAGTCTGGCAAATCACCCAATAATAATAATTCAAGACTTAAAAAGGAGAAAAATACAGATATCAAACTCTCCCTAATGGCCAAAACCTACTACACTTCAGCCATAAATAAAAAACATATATATATATATATATATATATTATAGTCTTAAATTATGAGAATACCTTTTTTTCTTTAAACATTTATAATGATAGTGTCCGAACCAACTTGTTCATACATTTAATTAACTTTTAGTGTCTTTCCAATATCGAGCACGAATCGATACTTGACATCGGATTTTAGTAGACGTTCCATGGCAGTATTCACATAATCCATTGAAACAACTTCAACTTCAGGCGTAATATTATGTTTTGTTGCAAAATCAAGCATTTCTTGTGTCTCTTTCATTCCTCCGATGATGCTTCCTCCCATCATTTCCTCCCTATTTGTTTGAAAGAATGTTATTAAAACTTATATAGAATAATCCAAAGTACAAAGAAATGAAAAAGAGAATTAAGAAATATGGTGGACCAGTAAACTTTTCAATAAATTTCACGTAGACGCTCGAATTATGACCTAACCAAATTCCGTATAGTGCAACACATGATAATGTGTTTATATTAGAAACATCCGGAAGCTTTTTGCACATTTTCTCAAGGCCTATTACGTAGATAAGTTAAACTACATAAAATATGACCTCTCCTTTAATTATATACATCAATCAACCTCAACTGAAAGATCAATCCTCAGGTTATACGGCTTATTGAGGTTAATGTGTATATTACTAAAAGAGGTGACATACTTTTAGTGGTTAACTTATTTACGTAACGGGCAGCTTGAGAACACGCGTAAACAAAATTTTGAATCAAAAGATACTATCTAACAACACATTTTATCACATGTTCAGACGCGAAACAATCTACAATTTAAATATCTAAATGAAATTTAGGAGAAATTTTCTATTTTATTTTCTTACCCATAAGCAAGGGGAAAACTGGTAATTCAAGTGGCTTTGATGGTCCACCAACCATTACAAGCTTTCCATGAGGCTTTAATATATTGAGCAATGGTAAAATTGGATGTTCTGCTGAAACAGTGTCTATAATTCCATCCAATGTGCTTCTTGCAGCCTGAAAATTAATTATAACACAACTTAGTATTATACTCGATATTCACATATATGCTCATTACCTTCCCAGTATATGTAAAATAAGTCTTTAAAATTCGACAAACATATATGTTAACTAATTAAACTAAAGGTTACTAATTATTGGCGCATGCATTAAATATAAGTAGCCCATGAAAATATAATTCGTTGCGATTTGTCCAGTATTATATGAGTCCATTTAAAAGTATGGACTACAATAAGGCTACATATTTAGCTCAAATTAACTTATTAAAAAATTTATCAAAATATAGAAAAATAAAGTTCGAAAAAACTAAAGAATCAAAATTGGGACGAGCATCCCATGGACTTCTCTTAAGGATTCGGATTCAATTTTTTCTTTTGATAGTCTCGATTTCTATTGCATGAAGTAGCGGTATCTCTGTTGGATTGTTTCGAGTTAGTGACATCTTCAAGTCCATTCTCTAAGGCAATAACCAACTTGTCAAAGTAATTTCTAGTAACATTAGTCAGGTCAGTGAGTTTGAAGCGAAAAAGAAGGAAGCTCTTGTAAGATCCTTGCTCTGTAAACACCAATTTCTCTGTGAACCCGACATGATCAAACAATTCTTTCTCTGCACATTCATGAAGTCGCTCTAGACATGCCTCGGCCTGACCTTGTAAGTACTCGAAGAATTGCTTTTTCGTTGTCTCCTTTTCGAGTAAATAAAATCCATAAGCATAAGTCCATTTCAAGAATCTTCTACATTCAACAATTTGTTGCCAAGCTTCTATGATGAATTCCAATTCAACCTCATTTAAAGAGTGAAATTCACTCAATTTCTTCAATCTTTCATCTTTCATCTCATTTAAATCATTCATAGCCTTTTGTTTTGATTTCTCATTTAACATCCATCTCTCATAGTAATGTGTGTACCTTTGGACATGTTCCTTGGCTTCTTTTACCTCTTTTGTTTCCTTAAAACGATTACAACTACCATCACAAGAACCCCATTTTTCTAAACAAAGCCAACAAAAATGGTAACCACATTTACAAGTCATATGCATACACCCTTTATTTTTCTCAATTGAGTTGAGACATTTTGGACATTTTTTAGTGAAAGCAAGAATCCAATTAGTATTTTCGGCTTCCGTGATATTTCTAGCGCTCCACTTAGCTATAGTGTCACAATCAATGGGGCGATGATTTTCCTCCGAGCAATTCCAACAGAAACCGTAAGAACAATCACAAATCACGTCGTAGTTTTCACTCCCGATTTCAAATTCCACCGCGTTTTCACATCCAGGGGCAGGACACCACTTGATCTTCTTATTTTCTTCGACGTAGCTTCGATACAAATAATTATAATACTTCAATCTATCTTTCTCCGATGCTAACGCAATGGTCTTACTTTGACCTACCATGATTTTACAACATGGTTCGGGACAACGTAAGACGAGACATCTAAGACCACTCTCAATCGACGCACTAATGTAACATTCCCAACATTCCTTGCAATAAGGATGTTTGCAATCAGCATAATCAATCAAATCAAGAGAATATTCCTCGAAACAAATCCCACAAGTCAAAGTCAAACGACTAGAATCCCCAGATAGTACTTCCCTTATTTCTTTTTCAGATAACATACCTATAGACTTTCGAACTTTGGGTTCATTAGCGAACCATTCTTCATTAGCTCTAGAGATATTCCAATTATAGTGGCGCAAAAGCGCCACGGAAACATCAGTTGGAACGGATAGAATCGCTGAAGTTTTCGAAATATCTTCTTTCACGAGTTGACGTATATCACTGCTCTTTAAAATCGTGTAATTTTTCGAGTTACGGGAGACTATAGGTTCATCTATGGTGTCTTCATCACTGAAAACTTCCTCCTCCGAGTCCAAATTCAAATCCAAATCCAAATCCGGTTCTGAATGGATATCATATATATCAGGATCGGAATCCATTAGCAAAATTGTGATATTGAAACAAGAAATTAAAACGATATAGAAATCTGTAGGGTTTTGGAAGATTTTAGCAGAAGAAATTAAACGTAAAGGAGATAAATATGTAAATATATAGAGCTAAAATAAAATTAACCTAAACCTATAAGGTCTCAACTCTGAGAGTGTTCCTGATTCGATTTGGATTGGTGTTTTACCAAAAAAAATAATAATAATACAAACTGAGTCAGTATAATTTTGTATCAAATTACTTTTAAGTTTGTTTTTCATTAGTCTTGATTTTCACCGGTTAATTTGAGATATTTTATTTTTGTCGATTTTTATTTTTAGTAGGGTTGATTATGTTGGATAATAGTGGGATCTCTCTTTATATATAAAATAAAAAATTGAAAAGTCATCTGATAATTACATTACATAGTTCTTTAGAATTCTTGAGAATTGAAAAGTACAATTATCACCCTTAATTATATATGTTGAATTATTTAGTCGAACAAATTTACCAAATTATATAATTACGTTCAAATGATCCAATATAATTACAAGGCGGTCCTCCAAACATAATAATGAAATGAATTATATGAAGGGAAAATGCCAATAAATTAAGATTTGTTTGGTTTATTGGATTTTTATTTCAGGAAATGCACAAGAACATAAGACCTGAAATAATAAGAGTTAATAGTGAAAAACACATAATATCATATTTTTGTGAATTTTCTACCTGAATTATCAGGTGTTTATTTTTCCTACGTGAACTATCACCAGTTATTTATCAAAACACACCTCAACTATCAGTTATTTACTTTTCTCAGCTGATCTTGGACCAAGAGCTGAGAGTTTAAAATATTTAGTGACAACACTTTCTCAAAAACAAACTTATTTAAATTCTTTTATCTTTGTACACGATATTATATAATTGCAATTTTTTAAGCATAAAAAAAAAATAGTACCTGCATTTGTTCAGGATCATGACTGATCAAGAATGAATCAGCACCAAGACGTTCAATAGCTTCATCCTTCTTATTAATCGAAGTACTAATCACAGTCGCATTGCATCCAAAAGCCTTTGCAAATTTCACAGCCATATGGCCCAGCCCACCAAGGCCCACAACACCAATGTTCAATCCAGGCTTGTCAAGCCCAAATATTTCAACGGGCTATACGTTGTGATCCCCGCACACAACAAAGGGGCAGCTTCCATCGGCAAATTCTCCGGCCAACGGAACACGAAATGCTCGTTGGCGACCGTGAGATCGGAGTAGCCTCCGTACGTGGTGGTTCCGTCGTAGTAAGTTGTACCATACGTGCCAATGTGACTAGGACAATATTGTTCGAGGTGATTGGTACAACTGTCACATTTTCGACACGAGTACCCCAACCCCTATTTTGTCCCCAACCTTCACTTTGTCTACGTTGCAACCAACCTCTATCACCACACCCACGATCTCGTGCCTGTAACAACACACGAGAAATTTATAAGTTGCTTGCATATGAGTTATGTGTGATACAACTTGTGGGTATAGCATGTTTTCTATGTGGAGAGCATTGTATTTTGTTGTTTTTAGTTTTGGAGTTATTTTGATGAATTTTTAAGTAACACATCTTTCTTGAGAAAATATCTACATTTCTGTAATAATGAATATCTTGATCAGAAGATATAATCCCAAATTTGATAATAGTACAGCTAGAGATACTTTATATTTTTAGAGAATTTAGTTTTAACAAAGAAAAAGTTGCACGCATGCTAAAAAGTAAAAAGAAAATGTTAGCTGATGCACGAAGCATGCCGTATGAACAAGATTCGAGAAAATATTGCACTGTGAGATACGATGTAGATAATTTATCCTACTGCAACTGATTTCACATAGTGATAGATTGCATAACTTAATACTTTCAATGCATAACATAAAATTATATATAAAAATCAATTGAAATTGTAAATAAATAGTATGTCAGAATCCATAATTTTAAAATTACAATAAATTTGAACTCATAAAATTTAAATTGTAGATCCGCCTCTATTTTCACGACTCAAATCTATGACCTGTAAATCACACGAAGATAATTTTATCTTAACGTAAAAACTCCCCTTCACCTTCGAAAAAGTACCTCTTCCTCAAATCCACAAAATAAATGACTAAAAATTCTTTCTCATACTTTTAAAGAGATTAAGGGTGTGATTGATATGGAGAAAAGTATTTTCTATTTTTTTGCGTTCGGAAATCAAAAATTTTGAAAAATAATTTTTTATTAAAAAAATAAGCTCTTCAAAATAAGGAAAATAACTTTTCTTATTGTCTCTTTTCACCCTCGCAACTATCCAACCCACCTCCACCCACACCAACCCCCTATCCAACCACCATCACCCTACTCCCCACCCCCACCCTGCCATCCCGCACAACCAGCCCCCCATCCACCCCCACCCAATCATCCCCCATCATCCCTTTTCTATTTTCATCCTCATAATTTTGTTTTAAATATATATAAATGATTTTAGAAAAATATCTTTTAATTGCATAGCGAACACACACAAAAAAAAGAAACAATTTGTTTTTTTTAAAATATTTTCAATCATACTGAACAAACCCTAAGGGTAATTTATCTAAATAACCTTCTATAGGAAATATTTTCCTTGGAAGTTTTTTTTTTTCCAAACCAAAAAGGAAAAACCAACAAGCGGGCCGGAGGAAACAAGATGGGCGGGGAAACCACAATGGGAGCACTCCAATTATAATGAATTCTGCAACGCGGTTATTAAGATTTTAATAAAAATATAAAATATCGGGTGAAAAATTAAAAAATAAAATAAAATAAGAAACAAGGTAGGTGAATTTAATTCTCTCTCCTTTTTCTACACAAACCAAACAAGAAAAAGAGAGAAATTTAACAAAAGATTTCCCTTTTTTATTACCGTTAGTTAATTTTTCATAATTTATATATTAATTCTGCAAGTATATATATGGAAGGAAAATTAGAATAGAAAATAATTAATTTACCCAGGCACAATAGGGTACTTGGCGTTGCCCCATTTATTCTTGATCATATGAAGATCTGAGTGACAAATTCCACAATACAACACTTTGAATTGTACATCATTCTCCCTAGTAGCCCTACACACACAAAAAAAAAAAAAAGGTGAGCATTTTAAAACACTATGATCTTAATAAAACTAGAATTAAACTCACTAATGTTTAATCAGGGCGGAGCTAGAGGGTCGGAAGAAGGAGATCATCAGAATCCTATATGATACGGGGCAGACGGTGCACTAACCTCCCGCTACGTGCAGGGTCTGAAAAAGGGTCGAACCATAAGAGTTTATTATACGCAATCTTATACTACATTTCTGCAAGAGACTGTTTCCACGGCTCGAACCAGTGATCTTCCGATCACGTGATAGCAACTTTACTATCGCGGGAGAAAGAACTTCTTTACTGTATGTACAGTTTTAAAGAGAGGAAAAAGGTATATTTGTACTTTGTTTTTTTGTTTCTGTTCTTGTAAAAGCCATACCTTCTTGAGAAGTTGAAAGGGGAAAGAACCCCAGAAGAGTCTCTAGCTGCCCATCCAAAGGCTTTGTTTGGGTGCTCAGTTTCATAAGATTTTGCCATTTTTCCTCCAAAGTATAGTTTAGACTTTAGAAGTCACCTAAAAAAAAAAAGAGAACCAAACAGAAAGTTGAAGAAAATGGGATACAAATTAAAACCAAGTGGCCATTGGTATCCATATTTATAATAAAAGGAGCACATTCCATATGTTGGTTGTGTGGTCCAATAATATTTCTGAGTTTCATCGTTTATTTTTACTGTTCAGTGTGAATTTTCCATGTCTTTTAAAAAAAATTAATTGATATAATTTTTTCATCAGAATATTCATATTAAAATTGATGTTTATGCATAGATTTTGGGAAAGTATTTGAGAAAAAAAAATTATATTTATCGTTTATCATATTATTATTTTTTTGATATATTTCCTCTTGTCATCTAATTTTGACACATATTTGCCCTTATTATTATTTTATATGGCGTCTACAGGGTGCCTACATGAATATCTTTTTTATCGCAATTAAAAATTTTTCCCAATGTAATTCTTCTACCCCATTCACTTAATTCTATAATCCATTTCATGGGAGCATTTAAATAAACCTTCTATCAATAACTCTCCTTGCTTTTTCAGGTTTGCTTTTCTCTTGATCACGCTAAAAGTGAGAATGAGTTTTCAGTATAATACACAAGTAAAAATAAAGAGAGTAAATATATATACTCCTTACGGTCTATTTTACTTATCATACTAAAAATAGATGGCCGAAAATAATTGTTATTTAGAGTTTAAAATATAATCATCTTTGAAGAAACACTGCTAAAAAAGACACAACCACTGGACCTAAACAATTCTTAACTTCCAAAAAGCAGAGGAAATTCTTGGGGATTTTTAGCATAAACTAACAAATTACACACAAATTTCTCATTTCTTGTCCAATGTATTGGCAATGTCGAGCACGAAACGATACTTCACATCTGATTTCAAAAGACGGTCCAACGCTGTGTTCACGTAGTCCATTGGCACAACTTCAATATCTGGTGTGATGTTCTGCTTTGCTGCGAAATCCAACATTTCTTGAGTCTCTTTCATCCCTCCTATGCAACTTCCAGCCACCAGCTTCCGTCCTGTTTTCCACATTATATAACGTATACTTTATTAGTCTGAACTTCTTTATTTGAAGAGTGAGTAAATATGGATAGAAATTAGTGAAATTATCTGCTTACCGAAAAGTAGAGGAAACACTGGCAGCTCCACAGGTTTTTCTGGTGCCCCAACCATAACAAGCTTACCATGAGATTTCAATAAGCTAAGCAATGGAAGAATAGGGTGAACTGCGGAAAAGTAGAGGAAACACTGGCAGCTCCACAGGTTTTTCTGGTGCCCCAACCATAACAAGCTTACCATGAGATTTCAATAAGCTAAGCAATGGAAGAATAGGGTGAACTGCGGAAACAGTGTCAATGATCCCATCCAATGTGCTTGCTGCAGCCTAATCATATTAGACCAATAAACCAAAGGTTAGCATCCATTCTCGTGTTTATTGAACTGTTGAAGACAATTAATTAAGTTAAACTTCTCTTTCTAACAACTTAAACTTTTAGAAAAGATCGTCACACACTTCAACATGGGACCAAAGCAGATAGAGTTTGTGCGTTCGAGCAGTGGCATTCTCAAAAAATATTTCATGTGCTTGTCTCATGAAAAAGAATCAGGTCCACCCGAGAGAGACACAATTAATTAAATTCTACAAGTTTAAAGATGGTCACACACCCTTCAATGATAACAATACCATTTAAATCACAAACGTCCAAGTTATTCACCTGCATCTGCTCAGGATCGCGGCTGATCAAGAAAGAGTCTGCACCCAAACGCTCAATTGCTTCTTGCTTCTTATTAGCAGATGTACTAATGACAGTCACTTTGGTTCCAAATGCCTTAGCGAACTTAACAGCCATATGGCCGAGCCCTCCGAGACCAACAACACCAATGTGCATTCCAGGCTTATCGAGACCAAAATACTTCAAGGGACTATAAGTGGTGATTCCTGCACATAACAAAGGAGCAGCGTCCATCGACAAGTTCTCAGGCCAATGTACTACAAAGTGCTCATCAGATACCATGATGTCAGAGTAACCTCCGAACGTGAGGGTTCCGTCTGAGTTATGGCCGTTGTATGTAGCAATCAGACGAGGGCAGTAATTCTCGAGATCAACGCTACAATTCTCACATTCGTGACATGATCCTACCAGACATCCAACACCTACTTTGTCTCCAACCTTAAACTTCTGCACCTTGCTACCAACCTCAGTTACAACACCAACAACCTCATGCCTGCAATGATATTTCAAATTAGTTAAACTCATAAGTAGATAGAGTCTACAGAAGTTCTGCTAAATATTAGCATGTCCCAACACCTCAGGATTTATCTACAGTATCAACAGCTCAAAGCAGCAAGCTAACGGGGAATTATTTTCATAAAAATCCAGTCATAAAATGGTCAACAAAAGATTAAGACCACTAGGGAGAACTAGATCTCACTCTCAAATTCCTTAGTTAGAGAGAGGGGCTAAGCTAAGCCTACGTAATGCTAACGGAACATTCTTTTTTTCTTAGAACAATTACATTGTCATAAGCTCAGGGTTCAATGCAAAATCATAGGCGGGAGCTAGGGTACAAAAAAGGGGTTTAGAAATTACAATATATATATATATATAGGTCAAATTATCTGTTTACGTATATATAGCAGGTTTTGAATCCTCTTGGCTTTTTCATATGTTTACTTCTCTTTTATTTTGAATACTCGTAGTGAAAACCCTGGCTCTATAATCACTAACAAAACGTCTTGAGGCTCATGTATGGGGCTTAGTTTTGTGAGGCTCACACCCTAAGAGCTAGGCACTAAGCACACCTAATGCCCAATGCTCGGGGCTCGCCTAGCAGTTGTACAAAACTATGTATCAAATTCCTTAATTAACACTGTTGATCCTCATAATTCTTTAACAATTGAGAATCTCAACAAGACACTGAATAAGAAAATGATCCTTAAATCAACATTGATTTCATATCTCAAAACCTTTACAGTAGCAACAATGTGATTAATTGAAAACCTATACAGAACAAGAAAACTAGTAAATGAAATAGCAGAGTTTTACTAGCAGAGCAAACTGCTGTATCACTTGGCATAAAAATCAAATCTTGGAACTAAAGATTCCAAAAAAATTCTTCCATTTTAAAGCTACTATTCCGATACCATTTCATAAATACTCTTTCTATCCAAATTTATGTGATTAGTTTAACTGGGAAAAGAGTTTAAGAAATATAGGAAGACCTTGTAAAATTTGTGGTCTCATAGATATTTGTGTGACTACAAATCATCTCATTAAGGGGCGAAATAAATATTTTAAAATTAAATTGTTACTGACTATAGAAATATGTCATTCTTCTTGCGACGGACTAAAAAGAAAAATGTGTCACATAAATTGAGACATAAGGAGTACCAATTTCATGTAAACAAATATGGAATTTAACATGCCATTTAACAAGACAAAATAAAGATCTAACTATCAAAAAAGTATCTGAAAAATTTTCACCTCATTTACACACAAATATAGAAAATAGACAAGAGCTTACCCAGGCACAATGGGATACAAGCTGTTACCCCATTCATTCTTGAGCTGATGAAGATCAGAGTGACAAACCCCACAATACATTACTTTAAATTGCACATCTTTTTCACCAGTCACTCTGCACCCATTTTAATACAAAAATAACCCATCATCAAAATTACAAGAAAAATGAAGTATAAACAAAAACCCATCATCAAAATTACAAGCATTGAACCAAAAAAGGCAACTTTTTTAACTAAAAAAATTGCAGACCTTCTTGAAAAATTGAAAGGAGAAAGAACCCCAGAAGTGTCTCTAGCTGCCCATCCAAATGCCTTAATTGGGTGTTCATTCTCATAGGATTTTGCCATTTTTCAGTTGATTTTTTTGGTTTGAAAATAATAATAATAATATTTATGTAGAGAAGAGAAGAATAGAAGTAGAAGAAGATGATAGAAAAGTGAAAATGTTGCGATCCCTATTTATAGGATTTTGAGTGTAGTATAGGCATCCGATCGATGAGATGGACGAAGAAGAAAATGACTCCTCCTAATTTACGTGACATACTTTCAATTTTTGAAGGTTTCGATGTAAAAAATTAAAAATATATTTACAGTATTGTTATTTTTTAAATTTTTATATTGAAATTATCAGGTGTATGAGTTTCTACCTGAACTATCACTAAATGTTTCTTGAAATACATTTAAACCATCAGTTGTTCTATTTTCCTACCTAAACAATGCAAATAAAAAAAGTGAGCAAATTGAGATATGTTTCAATAAACATTTGGTGATAGTTCCGCTAGAAAAAGTAAAACACATAATATATAGTTGGAATAAGAAACTCAAAAAAATTAAATATTTTAGATGTGTTTTAGTACCCTTCACTATTTTTCTTTTTTTAAACTATGCATTGAAACATACAATTTTTAATATTTTTAAAAAATAATTTAATATATTTAAAAACTATATAAAAAAATATTATAAATTTTAAATAGGAGTCGATGAAATAGTTGTCCCTCCCACATCTTAGTTTAGATGATATTACAATTATTGCTCCATTACCCCATTATTAATCGCTTGACACGCGCACGTGTTACAATATTTTCACTTTACCCCAATATGTGTTTCATATTCATGAGTCATACCGAATTTGATATGATTTTTGCTTGTATTATTCAATAAGATGTTATGTTACATTATCTAAAATTTGAAATAAAACCTTAAAAAAACATTAAATCAAAAAGATTCATTTTAATTTGTCTCATTCAACATATCTAATAGTCTAACACAGTTATGAGATTTTTCAAGCAAATCACTACTAAATTAGTGTTTGAACGAAAGATTTTAAACACAAATGATCAACACTTTTCCATTTCTATTTATTTATTTAAATTTTTTAAAATTGGGATTTGGAAAAAAAAGATTACAAAGCGGGAAATTGAGATTAAGATAAAAGCTAAGATAACCAACCGACTGAGCCACTGAAATTTCTTCGAAAGAACAAAGGAAATTCAAATTATTTTTAGCAGTAGTAATAGTGCCTCAATGTTTAAATTAGCTTTACTGTAATTCTAAATATTCTTCCCATAGACTTACAAAATTAAACACAAATGTATTGACCCCCTATTCTCATAGTGTTGCCCCAGGAAACAGAGACATGCCCCATCTCAACTCTTGTTCAATGTATTGCCAATGTCTAGCACGAAACGATACTTCACATCCGATTTCAAAAGACGCTCCAATGCTGTATTCACGTAGTCCATGGGCACGACTTCAACATCCGGTGTTATGTTATGCTTTGCCGCGAAATCTAACATTTCTTGAGTCTCTTTCATTCCTCCTATGCAACTTCCAGCGACTAGCTTCCTTCCTGTTTTCCACATTATTTATGCTTTATGAGTCGTAACTATTTTCATTTGAAATCGCGCATAAAGAAGACTATATATGGACATTATAACTTGTGAAATTATCTGCTTACCCATAAGTAGAGGAAACACTGGCAACTCCACTGGTTTTTCGGGTGCACCAACCATAACAAGCTTACCATGAGATTTCAATAAGCAAAGCAATGGAAGAATAGGGTGAACTGCAGAAACAGTGTCAATGATCCCATCCAATGTGCTCGTTGCAGCCTGTTTGTATTAGACAAATAAACGAAAGGTTAGCATCTGTTCTCGTGTTTAAACTGCAACTTAAGCTTTCAGAAAAGATCGTCACACACTGCAACACGAGATCAAAGCAGACAGAGCTCGTGCATTTCAAGCTGTGGCTTTCTCAACAAGTATTTCACGTGCTTGGCTCGTGAAAAAGACAGGGCGTGCTGAAGACACAATAAATTATATAAAAGTGCACTTTGTAACCGTTTAAAATTTTTAGATGAGATGGTCACACACACTTCAACGATATCAATATCATTTAAATCACGAATACACAAGTAATATTCACCTGCATCTGTTCAGGATTGCGGCTGATCAAGAATGAGTCTGCACCCAAATGCTCGATTGCTTCTTGCTTCTTATTAGCAGATGTACTAATGACAGTCACTTTGGTTCCAAATGCCTTAGCGAACTTAACAGCCATATGGCCGAGCCCTCCAAGACCAACAACACCAATGTGCATTCCAGGCTTATCTAGTCCAAAATACTTTAAGGGACTATACGTGGTGATTCCAGCACATAACAGAGGAGCAGCATCCATCGACAAGTTCTCAGGCCAATGTACTACAAAATGCTCATCAGATACCATGATGTCGGAGTAACCTCCAAACGTGAGGGTTCCGTCTGAGTTATAGCCGTTGTAGGTAGGAATCTGACGAGGGCAGTAATTCTCAAGATCAGCGGTACAGTTCTCACATTCACGACAGGATCCTACCATACATCCAACACCTACTTTGTCTCCAACCTTAAATTTCTCCACCTTGCCACCTACCTCAGTTACAACACCAACAACCTCATGCCTGTATTAATAATTTTGGAAATTAGTCACACCCATGAATACATAGAGTCTACACTAATTCTGCTAACTTTTAACATGTCCCAACTACTTACAATTTACCAAGAACTCAAAACAGCAATCTAATTGGGAATTGTTTTCTCGAAAAGCTATCCTTAAAATAGCCAACAATAGACTAAGAACCAAATCAAGATTGCTTTCAAATCCAAAATTTTTACAGTAGCAGTAATGTGAAAAATTGAAAAGATACAGGGAACAGGAACTAGTAAATGAAATCATGGGCAGAGCTAGAGGAGCGTAAGGGGATTCATCGGCGAGAAATTACACTGAATATACATTGTAAAAATTATTACTTATAACGTGTGTGTATATATATATATATTAGATGTTGAATCCTTTAAAATTGTCGTGCCTTTACTGTATTTATATTTTGAACCCCGTTGGTAAAAATCCTGCCTCTACCAGAAGAAAATGTTATATCAGTTGCACAAAAATCAAATCTTGGAACTAAAGATTCTAAAAAGCTGCCAGTTTAAGCTACTATTCTGATACCATTTCACCAAATGCCAATTTTATCTACACAAATAAGTATCTAACAATTAAAAAAAAAAAGATTTGAAAATTTTCACCAAAAATAAAAGAAAACAGAAAAGAGCTAATTACCCAGGCACAATGGGATACTTGCTATTACCCCATTCATTCTTGAGCTGATGAAGATCAGAGTGACAAATTCCACAGTACAAAACTTTAAATTGAACATCCTTTTCACCAGTCAACCTGCATCCCATTAACACACACACACACACACCAAAAGAAATAAGCAGAAACCCATCATCAAAATTACAAGAAAAATGAAGTATAAACAAAAACCCATCATCAAAATTACAAGCATTGAACCAAAAAAGGCAACTTTTTTAACTAAAAAAATTGCAGACCTTCTTGAAAAATTGAAAGGAGAAAGAACCCCAGAAGTGTCTCTAGCTGCCCATCCAAATGACTTAATTGGGTGTTCAGTCTCATAGGATTTTGACATTTTTCAGTCGATTTTTGGTGTGAAAATAATAAAAATATTTATTTATGTGGAGAAGAGAAGAATAGAAGGATAAAAAAGATGATACAAAAGTGAATGTTACAATCCCTATTTATTGGATTTTGTGTGTGTTGAATAGGTGACGTCATTGGTGAGGTGGACGAAGTAATTACTTTAATGAATTGGATTTTGATTTCTCTTTTGCGGTCGATGGATGTAGAATATTCTTCCGCTCTACTCTACTTCTTCCGTTTTTAAAATAAATGATATTTTAATTTTATTTTAAAATAAATAATATTTTATATTATTTAATAAAATTCTTTTATTTTACTCTTATTTAAATAACAAGAGATTTATAAACTATTAAAAAGTTATATTTTTTTCAAGGTGTTTATTAATGATAAATTAGTAAAATTACATTTTACTTTCTAGAAGTGAGTAGTTTTTTAGGAGATGTATTCACGCTAAAAACATCACTTATTTTGAAATAAAGGAAATACATGAAATAATCAATCATAGTATCTAATTAATTTTATGTGTATTTGAATTAATTTTATAAAATAATTATATCTTTAACTTATTATTTTTCATTAATATAGATATAAATAATTATATTCATTAAAAAATTTGATCAAATAAAAAGAAATCACTTATAATCTATTTGGCTAAAAATTTCAAGGCCAGAAGTTCTTTTTTCTAGAAAGAAAAAATTTGAGATGTTTAATCAAGATTTAAAAAAATATATTTTTTTTCGTGAATTCAAATTAATCGTATCAGTTGAAAACAAGGAGAAACACATCAATTTCATATAATTTTGTACTTCAATAATATAGTGTGAAATTTGGACCTATTAATAGTTGCAATTTTCTCGTTTATGCCTTTTCCAACATGTTCCCACTCTTTTTTCTCGAGTTATATTTTCTTTTCTTTTTCCTTTTCCCACTACTTTTTCTTTTCTTTTTGCTTCCTTTTATTTTTAAAATTCTTTTTTTTCAGATTTTTGTTTCTGAAAAAAAAGGATATTTGCATTCAATTGAGACAAATTGTGATAGCGCCCAAAACGGTAAAAAGTTGTACTATATTCAATATTTATGTAAATATATTTTTTATAGATATATATTTATTGATATTTGATATTTATAACAAATTAAACTATTTAACCTTAGCATTCAAATATTAAAGTGAGATACATATTACTTAATCATTGATTAAATGATTATATGATAAATCAGCATATCTTATATTTATTAATTTGATGTAAATAGTCGGTACTAATAAATTTTTACCTCTTTTGTAAAGGCGCATAATTTAGGGAAAAAAATTTATTGGAACTAAATATTTATGCACAAATATATTACTTAATCGTGATTAAGTAATACTATGTAGTTTTACCTTATCTTTTACTTAATTAAGATTAAAATGATTGGTTGAATGTAAATACTTGATGTGGACAAATATTTATCATAATTTAGCCAAACTTAATAATTTGATATTCCTTATTCTATTTAAGTAATTTCATCAACATTTTGGACATTCAACATTATCAACTGATAATGATAATTATGTGTGGTGCTGGATTTTTCCTTTTTTCTTTTGATCTCTCATTTACAACTTTGAACATTAATAACAGCTTAAGCGTTTAGATAAAATGATCAAATGTCTCAACAATAGGAAAGGTTGAGTATTATTGATAGTTTCTCTAGAGTCTTTTTTATTTATAGAAGTAAATTTTAATTTTAATACGGGAAAATTCAATAGCTCCTTCTCTCCCACATCTTAGGTTTGATGATACTGTTTATTGCATTTTGCTCTACTCCATAGAGGATAGTTATAAGTAGGTGCAGATTTAGGGAGGCGCAAAAGTATTCACCTGAATCCCCTCAGCAATAAATTACATTGTATAATATGATAGATTTTATGTGTTTATGTACATATTTAAATTTTAAATTTTCTGCACAAGATGCGAAAAATAAGCGCAACGGTCTAATGTTCAATCTCAAGGACTGCATTATTTTTTAAGTTTAGCTTTAATTGTTTTTTTTTCCATTTAATTTTAGAAGAGCCCTTGGAATTGTGTTTTGTTGGCTTATCCGAACCTTTGCATTTTTATTTTTCAAACTCCCCGAGTGAAAATTTTGGCACATTTTGTTGGTAAAAAAATTATGGTGTTTTGAGCGGGTTGTCACATTCCCCCGCCCACGCTGAGCAGGTCAAATGGCAAGGAAAATCCATATCGCTCCTTGTGAAGTATAGCTCATATCTAAATATTTAATAGGAAAACGGGACAAAGCCCATGAAGCTTCTGCCACACTCATACACTTTTATCATTGAATCGTAGTTAATTAATACATATTTTCATCTTAATTTATAACTTAACCCATTATAAACTAATGTAATTTGGTGTAAATGTTATTCTGATAAGCTTTTATCGCTCTACTTTTCAAACTTACACGATTCATGAGTGTCATATTAGAAAACTCAATGTCATATTTATTCTCTGACTCCCTTCTTTTTGATACACAAAACAAAAGAAATAAACACCAACAACTTGCAAGCTTAAAACAGAATCACAATAACCCTATGACACACTCATTTTATTGACCCCACCCCACCCCCCCCCCACCCCCAAAAAAAAAAAAAAAGAAATATGCCAGAAACAAGAAGCCCCTCATCTCAATTCTTGTTCAATGTATTGCCAATGTCAAGCACGAAACGATACTTCACGTCCGATTTCAACAGGCGTTCCAACGCTGTGTTCACGTAGTCCATTGGCACGACTTCAACGTCTGGTGTAATGTTATGCTTGGCTGCGAAATCAACCATCTCTTGTGTCTCCTTTATCCCACCTATCGCGCTCCCTGCGACTAGCTTCCTTCCTGTTATACACATTATATAATACTTATGCATCAGTATTTTTGATTCAAAATTTTTTAAATTGACAAAATCGACGATTCAAGAATAATAAACGTACCCAAAAGCATGGGAAATACGGGCAACTCTAATGGTTGTTCAGGCGCGCCAACCATCAAAAGCTTCCCGTGAGTTTTCAACAAATCAATCAACGGAAGAAGAGGGTGAATCGCAGAGACAGTGTCGATGATCCCATCGAGTGATCCTGCTGCAGCCTGCACGTATTAAACGTACGAATTAAAACTATTATTAGTATTATGTCACACTCCCGTTATAAATTTGAGATTGAAGCATAGTTGATTTGATTGATTGACCGACCTGCATTTGGTCAGGGTCACGGCTGACTAAAAAAGAGTCCGCGCCCAAACGATCAATTGCTTCGTCTTTCTTACTGAGAGATGTACTAATGACAGTAACTTTGGTCCCGAACGCCTTAGCGAATTTCACAGCCATATGACCAAGCCCACCAAGGCCCACAACACCAATGTGCATTCCAGGCTTGTCAAGCCCAAAATATTTCAATGGGCTATAAGTTGTGATCCCTGCACATAACAGGGGAGCAGCTTCCATTGGTAAATTTTCTGGCCAGTGGACCACGTAGTGCTCGTCCGTTACCATGATATCGGAGTAACCACCGTACGTGGTGGTTCCATCGGAGTGAACACCGTTGTATGTCATTATCTGATCGCGACAGTAGTTCTCGAGATCGTTGTCACAGTTTTCACATTTTCGACATGATCCTACTAAACATCCAACTCCAACTTTGTCACCAACCTTAAAATTTTCAACTTTGCTCCCAATTTCAGTTACTACACCAACAACTTCATGCCTGTTAGAGAAATTGTATTAGCATCCAAATCATAACATGTTATAAATTTACAAAATACATATAATCGCGACACCAATTTATCTTACCTACAACAAGAACATACTCACTATAATCCCATAAGTGTGATCATCTGAGAAGGATGTGATATACGTAGACCTTATCTCTATGCCAATTAATTCATTTTAATTAGCTATGAATTTTAGTTGTTTAGGGACATATTTCATTCATCGCGAAGTCTTGTAGTAATCTTCTTGATGATCAAATTTACCATTTCATAGTCCAAACAGTTAGAAAGAAGGAAAAAGTACACCAAATTAGGTGCATACATATTGTTCAAACTTTTGGCTCCGCCTCTGGATTTAACAAAAAGAAAAGATGCATATATTGCAATTATAAGAATACTCTTTTGAAGCTTGGTGGATAATAAGTCTGCTCGTTTATAATAAAGAAAAATAGCAAAAGAGATGGAGCAAAGTGAAATTAACTAACTTACCCAGGTACCATTGGATATATGCTATTGCTCCATTCATTCTTGATCTGATGAAGATCAGAATGACAAATTCCACAATACATAACTTTGAACTGCACATCTTTTTCACCAGTCACCCTGCACCCATTCCAAAAAAAAAAGATGTAATCTTTGGTGAAAAATAATCGGTAAAATCTATGTTGCTCGGGCTCTTCGAAAATGCAACCACACCTGTGTTAGATTCTTCAAAAATGCACTACTTTTGAAGATCCGACACGCACTTATCGATATTTTTCTGAAGATTTCGAGCAATATAGAATTAAACTACGTACACTAATAATTGAGGGGATTATAAGGTGAGAGGACCAAAATTAAACTCTCACTTGACTAGATATAAATTCAAATAGCCAACTAATTTCCGAGCTAGTGATAGAATGAACTTGTACCTTCTTGAAAAGTTGAAAGGTGAAAGAACCCCAGAAGTGTCTCTAGCTGCCCATCCAAATGCCTTTACATTCTCATGTGAGTTTGCCATTTTCTTGATTTTTTTTTTTTTGGGTCTTTTTAAGGTTTTTGGAAATGTTACTACAACAAATGTACTGATTTTCATTTGTATAAATAGGCCATTAGAGTAGATGGATGATGATGTAGTCGATGAGGTGTGAAGCAAATGTTATCGTCATGGCTTCTCTGTACATTTTGCCTTTTTTTTTTATGGATAATTAAATAAGAGTATTATTATATTACATATATTATATAAACATAAAATACGATGTTTCTGGTCAAATGATTACTGACCCCAAAGTCTTGCTGCCATACTTATTTTAAGGAAAAATTAACAAACATAATTACTTTATTTATAATATATTAACTATAATTTTATAATATCATCAAATATAACTAGCAATAATTATCATTTTCATACTAAATTGATCTTTCACTCCTCTTTTCCGTTGTCGCTAGCCTCTTTCCTCTCTCTTTCTCCCCTCTTTGCTCGCCTCTCTCACTCATCTCTGTCTTCTCTATTTCTCTCGTCAATCACCCCAATCAATTTATTACTGATGATTTTACTGGTGATAATATAAGTATATCCACGTAATAAAAGTAATAGATATCTCGATACATACATTTTGCCACTACTAAAAGATCACTATTTTATCAGTGAAGTTTTTCACCGAAAATTATTAAGTGGCTATTCGGTGGGAAATAAAAAATGATAGTGTTTCAATGAAAAAATCATGAAGTTTTCCATTACTTCAGGGGAAATTTATTTCCTACAATGCGTTTTCCCAGTGAATTGGTTCGTGGAAAAATCATGTTTTATAACGCAGATTTCTCATTGATTTGCGATGGGAAAAATCTCTATTTCTAGTAGTATGTTTTATAATCCCGCTAAACGACGAAAATATTTTTGAATTGTATCTACGAATCCAACAACATTTAAAAAAGTATTTCCATCAAAACAGAGTACGTTGTTAATCCCTCCAAACTAATACTGCATCAAAAAACATTTTTGAATTAAAAATATTTTTAAATTATATTTATGTGTCCAAATAAGTAAGAATCCTTTCTTATAAATATCTTCGAAAAAATAACTTTTGATTGATGGAAAATAATCACATATAAATCGATTGCTTAGTTTCACGTCGCCTTTCGATTTGACCAAAAAAAAAAATTTGTTGCCTTAAGAATTGATGGATTCAGACATTCAGTGTATCAACGTGTTTGATGATTTCAGGTATGCCAATTAATTTGGACTAAATATGTCTCTTTATTTGAAATAAAGGAAAACGTATAGTCCAATTTCAAATCATGAATACACTCCGAGCGAAAGACTATTTGACTAAACACGTGACAAGAGTTAAAAGTCATCTGATGAGTCCGTCGAAATTAGAGGTGGGAAATGAGTGAATCGAGTCGAATGTGGGTGAGTCGAAAATGATTCAGTCAAAAAATAGATAAAATATCTGACTCGCCCATATGATAAAAAATATGTAAACCAATAGATAATATAGATATCAATTGCTTCTTATTATATAAAGAAATAAGTACCCTAGATTACAAATATTTTTTCTTTTTTCTTTTTCTTTTTCTTCTTTTAGGGTGTGTTTGGTATGAAGAAATATATTTTTGTGTTTTCACAGAAAATATTTTTTTCGAAAATAAGTGGTCCTGAGTCAGGGTCGGGAGTTAGGTTTCTGGGTATGGGTTGAAAGTCGGGTCGCGATTCGGTGATAAGAGTCGGGTGTCGGATCAGGGTCAAGAGTAGGATCTCGGGTCAGTGTCGGGATCTGAAATCAAAAGTCGTAATCGAGGGTCAGGTTTGGATCTCGAGTCGAAGTTAGGATCGGGTCTTATATCAGTGTTAAGGGTCAAATCTCAGGTCGAGATCGAGATTTAGATCTTGAGTCCATGTTGCGATTGGGGTTGAAAGCTGAGATCAGGTGTCGGGATCGAATATCAGAGATCAAGATCAAGAGTTAGGAGTCAGATCTCAAATCAAGATCAAGTTCCAAGTTAGGGTCAGAACTCGGGGTCAAGTGTGGAGGTTGGATATCACGACTAGGGGTCGCGGTTTAAATGATGATTGAGTCACTTTAATTTCGTTCCACAATAATTAATTAAGATAATTGGTTGGTGATTGTCCTTTCCAGAATGGCCATCAGAAAAGATGGTGAGCAATAATTTTTTTTGAAAAAAAAAAAAAGAATGAGTGAAGAAAGAACATTGGATGTGTTTGGTACGGAAGAAAAGTATTTTTATTTTTATTTTTATATTTGATTGATCAAAATATTTTGAAAAATAATTTTTATAAATTTTTTAAGAATTTGGAGAATAAATTTTTTATAGAAGCAAAAAAAATGAATTTCATAAAGATATTTGACATAGATTATTTCCCTTCCCACTCCAACACTCCATCCCCTCTGCCTCATCCCACCCATCTCACCCTCGGTTTATTTAGATTTTTTTAAAAAAAATTCTCGCTCAATATTTAATATTTATTTTACATATCAGATTCGTGCCGAAAAATCGTTGCTTAGAATATTCACAAATTTGCAAAAGATGAAAAAGCTAATATTATCTCGATCAAGTTGAATTGCAATCAAAATACAAAAGAAAGTTGAAGCTATGGAGATCTAATCGAAAAATTAGCCGGCACACACCTAATTAGAGAGATTATGAAAAGAATTATCGACGCCCACATGACTAACAAAATTAAAAAATTAATTAAATACCAAATTTGTCTTTATGCTTTATCTTATTGTTATGATTTATCTTATTCTCAATCCCTTGTACTTTGGGATAAAGTTGTCGGCGAAATATTTTATTTTATTTTTCAGTAAAAAATTAAACTTTTAAGTATTAGTCATTTATTTATTTAGATTAATAATGAAGGAAATAATATGGATCCTTCATGTAGGTTAATTCAGAAAATGTTAAAAAAATTTAAATAACGAGACAAAAAGAAAAAGACACATCTATTTGAAACAGATATCATTTAAACGAAAGTTATCTTATTTAAATTATTAAATTACTATTTTCTGATTGAAATTTTTTATTAAAAAATATTAAAAGATAAATAAATATTTTTTTTTTAATTTCATGAATTAATATTTAAGGTTGCATGAGTTCGAAATTCATTTTTAATAGGATTCGAATATCACAGAAGGGAAAAATACATAAGGTGATTCCTCTGAAGAGAAAGTTTATAGTTGCCAACTTTGAAGTCAACGCAATTCTTAGAAAGTCAAAATTGTGCGACATGAAATCAATTATTTTATACATTTAATAGTATTTTTATTCGTTCAATTATTAATAAATTTTATTTTAATACATATAATATTTGATTGAGTATATTAAATTTTAATTAATTAAAATAAGATATTTTTATTAATAAAAAATGAAATTGTTACAAAAGGCCAAGCAGATGTAGACCATCCACTTCCAGAAAATTAAAATATTAAAAGAAGCCTAATCAATTAAACGTAGAGAACTACTCCTATATATATAAAAAAAGAAGTGCACTTTTTAATAACTTTATTTGTGACTATTCATAAATTTATCCTAATGATTAGTTATTGAGTCACTTAATTATCAGTGTGTTGTATTAATCATGTACTTTTACTTCATAGTTGAAGGGAATATAGTAATGTGCCAAATAATATATACTCCATCTCTTATTCATTTTGTGGATCCAAGTACGAGGGTGAAATTACTTTTAATTTTCAAATCTGAGACGTTGAAGCGAAATAATTTTTAATTCTTTTGAAATAAAATTCACATATTTAAAAACTACATAAATAACGCTATAAATCAAAACGTTTAATAGTTTAAATATTCAATACTAGTAGGAAAAAAGTTGTGGTCAATGAAAAACCTGGTTTGATTCTCCAAAATACTTATTATAGTGTCATATAAAATGCATCATAAGAGTAATAGTAAGTAAATAAATAACATGTAATTCACTTATGAACTCAACCATTTTTTCTTCCCTAAAATACAAACACACACACACACACGACGAGAACAAGATGTCCTATTTATTAACTCTTGTTCAATGTATTGCCGATGTCAAGCACGAAACGATACTTCACGTCCGATTTCACGAGGCGCTCCAACGCTGTATTCGCGTAGTCCATTGGCACGATTTCAACATCCGGTGTTATGTCATGCTCTGCCGCGAAATTCACCATCTCTTGTATCTCCTTCACCCCTCCAACGGCACTCCCCGCCACTAGCTTCCGTCCTGTTTTCCACATTATACACTTGTGTTATCAATTTAATCGCGAAAGGATACATAGATAAAAATCGTCGATTTAAAAGGAACGTACCTAAAAGCAAGGGAAATACGGGCAACTCTAGTGGCTTTTCTGGCGCGCCAACCATAACTAGCTTCCCATTAGTTTTCAACAAATTAATCAATGGAAGAACAGGGTGACCTGCGGAGACAGTGTCAATGATGCCATCGAGTGAGCCCGCTGCAGCCTGCTCGTATTTACAACGTGCAAACGAAAAAAAATATTATTGTTATTAGTATTGTCATATTGCCGTTATAAATATGAGATTGAAGCATAGTTGATTGACCGACCTGCATTTGGTCAGGGTCACGGCTGACCAAAAAGGAGTCCGCGCCTAAACGCTCAATTGCTTCGTCTTTCTTACTGAGAGATGTACTAATGACAGTAACTTTGGTCTTGAACGCATTAGCGAATTTCACAGCCATATGGCCAAGCCCACCAAGGCCCACAACACCAATGTGCATTCCAGGCTTGTCGAGTCCAAAATATTTCAATGGGCTATAAGTTGTGATCCCTGCACATAACAGGGGAGCAGCTTCCATTGGCAAATTCTCCGGCCAACGGACGACAAAATGCTCGTCGACAACCATGAGATCGGAGTAACCACCGTACGTGGTGGCTCCGTAAGAGTAAGTACCGTCGGCTGTCACTATCTGACCGGGACAGTAATTTTCGAGATCGTTGGCACAATTTTCGCATTCGCGACACGATTCTACTAAATATCCAACGCCTATTTTGTCTCCGACTTTAAATTTTTCAACCTTGTTACCAACCTCAGTTACAACACCAACAATCTCATGCCTGAAACAATTGATCAACGACAATAACAACAATAACAATTATGTTTCAGTCCCGAACAAATTAGGGGCATTCTATATCATTCATCATTTCTTCATTTAAGCTATTTTCATATTCAAATTGAATTGAATTAACAGGTAGAACAGACCAATAGAGTCAATTTTTTATTTTATTTTTGGTGTTAAAGGACAACATCCGCTCTAGTATTTAATTACATAATCTCTTGAGGTTCAAAATTATTTACCATATAGTCCAAATCTGTATTGTTGGGACCCTCCAAAAACATTGCGGCATATCAAATATTCGGAGGATCCGACACACATCCAAATTAGGAATACTTTTTTCCCCAAATATCAAGTATTTCTTCTAGATTTTTATGAAAAAATTGATACTTTACTCGGCAGTGGAGTCAGAAATTCTAATAAAAACAAAATTAAAGAAGCAATAAAAAGTAAACTTGCCCAGGCACAATGGGATATTTGCTGTTCCCCCAATCATTCTTGATCTGATGAAGATCAGTATGGCAAATTCCACAATACATAACGTTGAACTGCACATCTTTTTCACCAGTCACCCTGCACCCAATTCAGTCCAAATAATCCTCAATTACAAGGCAGCCCGGTGTACAAAGCATCCTATGTTAGCATGTTCTGGGGAATGACCATACTCCAAGGAATGTGACGTAGACAGTCTATCCTAATATAAATATTAGTGACTGCATCAACGGATCAAACCCATGATCTACAGGTCATACATAGAGACAAAAACAAATAAAATTTTGGAGAAAAGAATGATCAATTTATTACCTTCTTGAAAAATTGAAAGGAGAAAGAACACCAGAAGTATCTCTGGCTGCCCATCCAAAAGCCTTTACTGGATGTTCATTCTCATGTGATTTTTCCATTTAATTTTTTTGGGCGATTCTTGAATTATTTTTTGTTTTGTTTGAGTATTATAGTAATGGAGTAATGTACTATATAAGCAGCAATAATTGCTATATGTAGAAAGTGAAAGCAATACTTTTGGAGCACTAGGAAAAAGAAGTCGTGGCTATCTCTTAACCGCAAGATTGATATTTTTTTGGTAGGCCTAATAGTGCATAAATGAGTTATATTTTTATGGAGGATATGAATAACCCTTTTTCTAAAATTTGATGATATATTTGAATCTTTTTCCTAACAAAAAATCTAAATTCAATCTATTTTGATTGATCAAAATTTAAAAAGTTGGGTTGTAAAACATGTAAAAAAGTGATAGCTTAAGTGTGTTTTTAATCATTAACTAAAAAAATTATGCTTTAGACCTCAAAAAAAATTATAATGAATTTTATAATTCTCAGACAATATTGAAGATTTTATATCTATATATATATATATAAGTGTATAATTTGTATTTAAAAGGAAAGAAAGAAAACTTATTTTTTAAACATAATTTTAGAACTTTGAACTATACTATCCGAATCTTCATATTAATAAATAAAATTTTTACAATAATATCTAAGATAATCTATTAAAAACACGTGGATAATATCTTATTAACTTTAACTTATACTTAGTATTATAAATAATAATAATAATATTATTATATGAGTTAATAGTTTTATGTCTCTTTAGAATCCTACACTAAAATATCAAATATGAAAAAACAAAAAAGACAAATAAAATAGGGAGGGAGGAAATATGTTATTAATCTGGCCAAATTCAACACTTATTATGACTTGGTGTTGCTTTAAAAAAAGGGAAAAAAATAATAGTCGCGGCGATATAATAAATATTTCCACTGATAGTATATTGAGAAAAAGGAAAAAAAATTCTAGCCGCCATCGTTTGTCATATGCAGAGAAAGAAAATGCATGTTACTGTTTATAAGAAGCACATAAGTAACTAATTCGATAAATAAAAAATAATTAAATCTTGTTTGATCAACTTTTGAAAGGGGGGTGAGCGGTGAATCGGATTCAATATTCATATAAAAAATACTAAAATACTATGCAACGCCTCAAGTACGTTCATTATTTACTATGAAGGTAGCTTTATAATTTTTGAATAGATTTAAAGGTGAAACTAATAGAAATTAAGTAGTAGAAAATTCCTTTTTTTTTTCTTTTTAAAATTCACATTTTGTTTATGATGTGTTGATCATGAGTGCGGTTGACTTTTTAACCCACAATTGAAAAAATATACATTAGTCTAGAAGTTGTAAGTATACAGAAGTTTTGAATTGAAAATAGAAAAGCTCATTCTACTACTACTACTTAATGCTAGTAACAATCTAAGGACAGACTATCAAATCTTTTTTAAGGGAAAAGAAATATACTCTTTAATTTTGTAATTTAGAGTAAACATATTTTTTATTTAAAAAGTAGTGCATATATGCCCTCGTCATTTAATAAATGATGCATATATATCCTAGCCGTCTAACAAATGATGCATATTTACCCTTTTTGTTAACTGATCTATATTTACTGTATTAAAAGAAAATTTAAACTTGTTTGTAAATTTAAAAAATGTCATTTGGCTTGAAAAAATTACCTCAATATATTTGTTTTACCCCTTTAGACCTGACCCAAATGAAAAAAAAGACCTCAATTCCTCTTCTATTCAGACATAAAATGAGTTTGGAATAGATCTGAATAAAAAAAAATTGGATTATTTTTAGTTGAGTTAGGTCTAGAGGGGTAAAAAAATGAGTGAAATAACCTTTTGAAGCCATATAACATTTTTAAAATAAAAAACCAGTTTTATATTTACTTAATGAAAAATTTGACGTTGCACTATCTTAATTCAAAACGGGCAGTTATTTAATAGAACCTTATTGGCTGTCCAACGAGATTCAATAATTATTATTTCTTTTTAAAAATATTAATAAAACTTCGTTGCCTCACCAACGAGGTGTCCGTTTTGATTAACTCCAACACCAACTGTCCGTTTTGAAATTTTTTTAAAAAAATTTATCCACTCTGATTCGGACTCATCTTAATCCTCTATGATTAATTTGTAATACTTTCATGTTTAAGGTTCTTCTGTAACATTCACGACCAAATATATAGATAGACAATAAACATAATTTTCACTTTTAAGGTACGTAAAAAATTATATCGAGGTATTTTTTTTTCCCATAAAAGATTTCTAGCATATGAAATTAAACATAATCTAAAATAAACTTTAAATACACTTGTTAATTTAGATCAAAGGTTTTATGTTGTCATCTTCTTAACTTTCCTAGGTCTATTTGATCAAGGTGAATATTTTAATTTAATCATATCATTTGATATTTAAAACTTAATAATTAGACTAATTTAAATTCATATCGTATTAAATTCGATAGGGAAAACATGCTCCCTACTGCCAACAACCAAACTTTGCATCATTACCGACACAAACGACTAATTTTAAATTGTTTTCTTAATTTATTAATCTATTTGTTCTAGCCGTGTTGGTTAATTTATATTAATCGATAATAATACGAGAATAGTAACTAATCTGCTGTGATATGGGATAGAGAAAACTATTCTAATAGCATAAAAAGGGTAAAAACTTGCCCAAATCGGGTGTATACATTCAATATAGTTAAGTTAATAATAGAAGATAAACTAACATTTATTATGAGTCTTATTTTAAATACATATTAATTAACTATGATTAAGTATGTATAATTGCAGTTAAAAAAATAACACATGTCATTATTTATTGATCGGATGTATACAATTGGTAAGGGTAAGTTTTTTCCTATCTTTCCACTATTAAAATACATAAAATATATATAAACATAAAAAATTTATTCACATCGAATATTTATATCAAATCAATATAATTTAGTACAATTAGGTGATTTAATGAAGTAAAAATAGTACTTGAGGATTTATCAATCTTAATGGAATGGCTCATATAATTCCTAATACTTTGATCGTACTTGTGACCTCTTAATCATTGAATTATCTTTTCGAGACTAAGATTTTTAAATTTTCTTATAAAATCACAAAGAGAAAATCAAACTAGCAAAGTTCTAAACACGTAAAAACATATGCATTAGCCACATTGGAAGATAACCAAACAAACAAAACTAAAAATACCAAGGAAGAGACAAATTTTTATTTTTAGTCTATGGTAAAATAAAATATTATTCTCGAGAACATATTTATTCTAAAACTAAATAAATTATGACTATCTATTAATTTTAAAAAATAAAAAAAAATGATTATGTATCCCCTTTAAGAGAAAAAAAATCTTCTTTCTATCGTGTTGTAGCTGGACCTTCGAGACGAATATAATCGTACATGAGTCCATTGAAAGGACCATTAACTGATGCTTGCTTCAAATATATTATATTTTCACCAATATGAAGTTGAGTTCCTGGAAATTGAATATTGAAAATCATATATAATCCATGAATTCCATGTCTTGCTATTGCATTACTCATCCCAACTTGTGAACTATCAAACCATGGCCTTGGTTTTGATGGAGTATTTATCCACACCTATAAATATACAAATTTAAAAAATAGATATTACCTTGCTTTTTATGAAAATATAAAGGACAAAATAATGAAACGAGAGTAGATTAAAATATGCACTTTTAATACCCCTATTTGAAAATATTCACAGAATTATTCATTGTTATATTATTTAATTACTCATGTATTATATTATTACATATATAAGAATAATATACTTTTAAAAATAATTTGAATATAACATATTTCCTATAGAAAGGGACCTAAAGTACACGTTAACTAATATTGGTTAAAGGTGTCGATTCATATATCACAGAAAGTAAAATCAGAATTAATAGGCAATTAATAAATTACCTTATAATGACTTGATTATGTAAATATTTTTTTACAAACACAAAGGACTTAAACTACTTTAATATTTTATTTTCTCAAAAAAATTCTTTAATTTTTTTCTAAATTAATTTTTTAAAATGTAGAGAGAATAGAGATGAAACTTTCATACTTGCAAATGGGCATAAGATGCAGAAGCCAAAGCTATATGAAGATAATAAGTTCCACTATTATCCACATTTGTAAGATCAAATGAAATTTGCCATGTTGTTGGTAAAAAACCCTTGTCCTTATTTCTCCTGAAATTAATTTTAAAAAATTGAACATATTAATTAAAACATGGAAGAGATTACACGTAATTATTAAAAAAAAAAATTAGACAAAGAAATAATTAATTAAATTAAGTAATTACCTGTTTACATGGGCAAAGAACCAATCTTTTCTAAAGTCACTAACACCAACTTTGTACACTAAATCTCCATTAGGATATAAATCAGTATAACGATCCCATAAACCATATTGTCTAAACCTGTGATTAGCAACAAATCATTAATAATAAAATTAAATAATTTAAAAGAAACAGTTCTGGATCCCGCATTCACGCAAGGTCGAGGGAATGGCCGCACCCTAACGTAGACAACCTACTCTAATGCGAGCATTAGTGGCTGGATCGACCTTGACCTATAGGCAGTGGCGAAGCCAAAATTTTTGCGAAGGAGGTTCAGAATATAAAGAGGTAAAGACACGAAGAAATTAAAGGGATTCATCATCTATCATATATACATAAATAACAATTTTAACCTTATAAATATAGTGTAATTTTTTAACGCAGGGGGTTTAGATGAATTAAACCTCCTTGCGATACCGTCGCTCTGCCCCTGCCTATATGTCACACAGATATAACTTTACTGTTGCTCCACTGACTCCCTTTCAAATCATGATAATGAAAATTAAATTAATTGAAAACTTACTTATGTACAGTACTGTTAATGTACAAATAATTTTGAAGACCAGGCAATGGATCAGGTATAAAAAATTCAGCAGCAGTTCTGTCTGGGAATCCAATTTCCCATATATTTGGACCATTTCTTGGAGCTTCAAAAAGAATTTGACCTAAATTTATGTTCTTTCCTGCACCAAAATAAATATTTTTTTTTTAGAAATTGTATTATACTCAAGTGTTTGATTAGTTCTGTATTATATGATACATTTTTCTTTTTATTCCGTTAAAAAAAGGAATAATAGCTTTGAAAACTCGTTGAACTTTTCGTTTTATCCTCCTTGTGATATGCTCTTATAGCTAAAAACAGAGGCAGAGGTAGAGCAAAGAAGATCTACATATGGGTTTGTTATGAGTCCAAATCTTGTATTTATCTGAAGAAATTCATTTAATACGAACAAGTTATTAACTTAGAATCTCGTAACTCTAAAAAGCTAAAACTCAGAAATTCTAAGAGATATTATTGACACGTGTCAAAGTAACTTTTTTTCTTCTTAAACTTCATTCTCACTTAATTAAATATCGTCATATAAAATAAAGCGGACAAATACCTCAGATATTAGAAAAAGCTTGGGGGTGGGGGGTAGCGTGGTAAATTACCTTGTGTGATGGGCACAGAAGAAAAGAACTTGTAATCTCCCATAACTCCAGGGACCCAAGAATATACTCCATAAATTCCTGGTCTAACATTATTTATCTTGAATTTACCAGAATTATCAGTTTGAGTCCAAAATTGATAACCCTGTTAATAATAGATAAATAAATAAATAAGTAAAAAAATCAAAGTTAATTATTTTTAAAAAAATGTAAAGTTATTGATCACCATAATATTCAAAATTTTATATATAAAAATATAGACAAAAAAGAAGAAGAAGACATATTACCTTGGTCTCACTTTGCCAAGATCCAAGAACTCCAGGTTTAGCAAGTCCAATATATGCACTTTTCGCAGGAAAAGCAACTCTGTTTATGTACCTAAAAAGACATTTATAGAAATCCCTTTTAATTATATTAAGTTATATACACCGATAACGTGAAATATAATAGTACTTATATACTTAGTAATTGCAAGAATTTAATTAAGTAATCGAAATCATCCAAATGTACCCCTAAACAATTAAAAAATTCCAAATAAACCCTTCCGATGCTTCCACTATTAGTACGAGGAGCATATTTGGTACTTTTTTTTATTATTCGTGGATAAATCCAAGACAAAAGGCTAACGAAGGGCATATATAAGTCAAATCCAATAAATTATGGACATTTTTGGTCCGTTTTCATTTTTTTATATTGCTAGTGTATAAACGTTAAACTCGATTTTAGTTAAATCATTCACTAATTAATAGAACTTTAAGAAAATAATTACCAGTCATGGACCATTAATTGACCACTAACTGAGCCACGTTCATTTGCATGGAGATAATCTGTTGATGCAGGAAAATCATAGGGCCATTTTGTAATTTCCTCAATCATCTGCAAAAAAATTGACAAAATTATAGTGTTCACAGAACAGTTTTTTTTTAAATATTTAATTAAGTGAAATTAACAATATTGTCAATGGAGATTAATTAATAAACTAATTAATTATAATTAATTAATTACCTGTCTTTTAGCATCTTCCCAAAGTATGCTATGATCATTACTAGAATCTGAATTAACATAGAAAAATACAGGCCCAAAAACTTTGGTCCATGCCTCTCCATTTGTTAGTTTAACTCCCAATTGTGGGCCTGCATAATGCCCACTAAAAAATACCTATACGACAAAAGAAAGTAAATTAAATTTAATTAAACATTTATAATAATTTTACTTACAAAAATACTAACTAGGAAAAACACAAATTCCCCTCCGGAGTCTTTCGAAAATTGGCTCGTCGGAAACGTTTTAAACAGACTTTTTAATGAAAATCTCATATTTTTGATAGGAACGTCGATTGAAACTCGAAAATGCGGTCAAACAATAATAATTTATCCTGTGTAATCTCACAAGTGGGGTCTAAAAAGAATAAATTATACGTAGATTTCATCTCTATCTTTGTAGGGTAGAAAGGTTGTTCCTACAGACCGGCCCTCAGCTCAAAAATAGTAGTAATAGTAATAGTATATATATCATTTTTCACAAAGTATAATTTATGTATATTGAAACTTTAAAAATTTATTACACTGTCATTGTATATAAGTTTCATATTTCCAATAAAAACATTCGTCCGAAATTCGCTCGCATTTAGTAATGGCACTAGTAGAATATACATATTAATTTTAATTTCACGCATTGAGTTGAACTTTTTTATATTGACCGTGTAAAAATTCGTTATATTATCAGCATATACAAGTTAAATTCATTCTTTTTTCTTTGTATTTATAAGATAATTTGTAGCTAAATATTAAAAATATATATATGTATATACTTACAGCCATAGATGTTGGACCAACATGAGAGGTAAGTTCAAGCTTCATAGGTCCACCATTGCAATATTCATAACTTGGTGAAATTACCCAAAACCCCATGTGTGGAGTATCACTTATCCACCCATGCACTTTAATATTTTTAACCTCATCTGAATATTGGTACTTGTCATCAACCTAAAACGGTAAACAACATACTTAAAAATTAGTAAACGTTTAAGTTATATGCATTGATAGTGTTAATTAAAGGCATATAAATATTGTATCATTACTCCGTATTTTGTTATTATAAGTCAATTTAATATGACTCATTATATTTTCAGAACGAAAACTCGATAAGAATATGTTACCTCATTTTTGAGTCTAGGGTTAGATGGGTTTGTAAGTCTAACAGCTTCTTTAAAATCGAGTACTTGGCCACTTGTACGATCCTCTTCTGTTGGCATTACCCTTTGCCTATCGTCTGATATTGCCATAAAATGAAACCTAATCATAATTAAAAAAATTAAACAAGGTTACACAAAGTTAATCTCCAACATAATTAGATAAAACATCAAAAATTTGCTTATCGGAAACATTTATTACGAGGGTTTAATTAATAACGAATTTTCGGTCAGAAAATTTGATGTTTCTGTGAGAACGTCTCGTTAGTAATTTGCGTGTTTCTAGTAGTGTTAGTTAGTTATGGAAAAAACTAATGAACTTGAAAACGTCACACATACATATATATAGAGGTTCGATTATGGAGAAGTCAATAATCAAAGAATTAATATAGCGATCGATTGTTACAGAGAAATCTAATTATATTTTCTGTTTTTTTTTAGCGCATTAAATTAAATATTAATAAGTAAGGGTAATAAATAAATAAAACTATATATAAACTTACAGTGATTTGCTGAGCTTGATAGCAATTCTAGCTTCATCCAAATTTAAATCTGGCCATCCTTTTAAATGTTCAAATATTCCATATGAATAAAATCCAGAACTCCCACGTAGCACCACATACCTATATTCATATTTTCATAAAATACAAATCAAACATTTTTATTCATATAATAAATTCAAGAAAGTTCGGTGCATAAAATATGCATCTCGTGTTCAAATGGGGTCCGGAGATGAAAGGCCGCATTACTCAGACAGCTACCCTAATGCAAGTATTAGTGACTGCTTTCACGGCTCGAATCGTGACTCATAAGTCACCTACACGTAGACCACTTTACAGTTGCTCCAAAGCTCCCGACTCTTCTTTCTTCATATAATTATTTTAATATATAATATTATATTAAATAATTTTGTTAAATAAACTCTCACCTTTTGTCAACGTTTAGAGGAGGATTGTTACTCTTCAAAGGATCATATATTTTTTTGAAAGAAACTTCAACTTTGTTATCATCTTGTGCTATCACACTAAATTTTGACGCAAAAAGCCTGTCAAAAATTTTTAAAAAAAATGTACATAAAATTTATTTTTTTATTTCTATTTTTATGTAATTGAGTAAAAGAAATAAAATTACGATAACAAAATAAAATAAAATAATCTTACGTGTCAAAATTACCGCTCCATACAATATCCCAATATCTGCAATTTCAATAAATTAAAATAAATTATTAATACAACAACAACATATTTCGATATTATCAATTTTCGAAAGACCCTCACGCATATCAAAATAATTTAAAAGAAATATAACAAACGTAAAAAGGACATAATAAATAATAGAAAAGACATGATTACCCCCTCTGAGTTTCTTGTAAGGGTTCAAGGAGATTATTGACCCCATTATATTTAATTCCAAGAATTGCACCAGTGGGATTAGTTAGAGAAAGTTGCACAATGCCATTATCAATTACCACCTGATAAATAAATTAGTAAATAATTAGCTCATTAATTAAAATTTAGTAACATTAATATCTTTCATGAAAGCTTCAAACTTACATATAGTTTTTTTTTCTAATTATAATAACTTAATTAGTTAATTATAAACTTCTTAGAAACAAGTTATAACAATTTTTTTGAAAAATATATAATCACAAATAAATGTTGATTCGATTATATATATAATACTAAAAAATATATATAATCGTATCGAAAAATTAGGTCTTTACACTGTCACTTGTGATAGTCATTGAAACAGGAGGAGAAATTTGTTGCAACTTTAGACTCTCTTTGGCTGAAGTATTCCTGTAATTTACAAGAAAAAATTAAAATTAAATTTTTTTTTAAAAAAGTCGTTATTTATTTCAATAGTGATCGTTTAAAATATGTTGTATAATAATAACGATTCAATTTCAAACAAGTTGGAGTACGTACTTAGCTATATATATCAATGCCGTTATTTCTCCGATTAAATTAATAATTAATCATATAACGGATCTCAACTTAATTGGAACTGAAACTTTCATATATTTCACGATAATAATTAATTAGTAGTATAATATATACCTAGCACGGTGCACCCTTGAACCATTGACAAGCAAGAAAAATTGGAAAATAATAGCAAACCACCACAAGACTATTTTGTTTTGCTTTTTGAAACCCATTTTTTCCTTGTTTCAACACTGCAAAAAAGGAAAAAAAATCAATGTTAGAGAAAATCCTTGAATATTCACAACTAGAAAATAAAAAATTAGCGCAAAATTTTATAGCTAATTTAGCTATGAATTAGTAATAAATTATTTTTTAAAAAAAATTAATTAGTTAGGAGCTTTTTAACTATAGATTAATTGGGAATTACCGATAAATTTCATAACTAATTTCATATTTTCTAGTGGTGATTGTCATAAACCATGCATGTAAAAAATAATAAAAAGAGAGAAATATACACACACACATACACACATTAAACAAGAGGATTTAAATTAATATATACAATGACACTTTAAAATATTTTTACATCAACTATAACAAACAGTGTCAATTGACTCCCCTCGATCGCCACTGATAATATACTCTAACTCTTTTTTAGATTATGATATTACGAATTTAACTTGATGATGTAAAAGCTTAATATATTTTTCAGAACTTAAACTCTGAAACAAAAAATCAAGGAATATAATCAAAAGTGAGAATTAAAAAGGGTTATGAACCTTAAGACAGCAAAATCTTCTCTTCTAAAATCAAAGGAGAAGAATCACAAAATATAATTAGTGAAAAAAAGACAGGCAGTTTCTGTGGGTATATATAGAACGATTGAGTTTGTAATATTTAATAATTAATATTTAATAATAAATGGTTAAGTACACTATAAGTTAATTTCCCCAAATTTAGCTTCATAAAAAATGGAAAGTTTTATTTAATTTCCAACGTCGTATTTTTTGAGGAAAATTGCAAACAAATTAGTATTTCTTTCAAAGGAAAACAAAAAAAAACTTACCATAAATTGTCAATTTATGTGAAAGAATATTTGTATTAAATAAATAATAAGTATATGGTAACTTTTAACATAACGCATGGGCAGGGCAAAAAGACAATTGGATACGTAAAATAGTCAATTGGAGTGGAAACAATCAGGGTAAATATTCATTATAACAATATTTCAATATAAAATTTAGTTTAAAATTATTTTTTATATTACGTTATAATATATATTTTCTATATATAAAAATATTTCACTATAGCAACAAAAAATATATCCGAATAAATGATATTGTCAGCCTGTTTGATATAAATTTGAATTAATAAAACGTGATACTTAAACCGAAAGAAAAAAATTTAATAGAATATATAGATTTGCTTCTTTTATTAAAGAATTCAACTAGGGTGTTTATCGATTGATTAGTTATATTTTGTATGTTTTCGATTCAGTTTATCAGTTATCAGTTTATCAAAGAATTCAAGTAGAGTATGATTTAAATATGAACACCTACATTTAAACATCCAAGAAAGAGTCTATAAGATCAACTTTAATTTTCTTGGCTATCTTCTTGATTCTTCAAATTCTATCAGCATGTATTAACACAAAAATTTCGCCTCTCTATATCACCTAAAAGCTTAAATTGAATATTAATTTCTCCCGATTAATATTCATCGGGAGGACCTTCGAGTCGAAGATAATCATACATAACTCCTCTAAAGGCCCTATCACCTCTTGTTTGCTTGAGATACATAACATTGGTTCCAATAACAAGGAGAGAGCCAGGAACATTTATAGTATATAGCCTGTATATTCCGCGTATACCATGTCTTGCTATCGCATTATCCTTCCCTATCAACCCTGTTGCATAGTGAGGTGCATCTTCTTCTGGATCATTGAATTGCACCTAAAACGTTGGAACGAATATGAACTTAGTCGATAAAAAGCTATGAATATGCAATACGTAGAAAAAGCATGCTTGGAACATTTTTGGGCTCTGTCTTTGAAATATAGCCATTGTCATGGAGTTTCAAATTTCACATACGAAATTTCATGACACTGAAAAAAATTTCAATTACAGGGCTGAAAAGCGTGCGGCTATATGTGAATAAAATGATTGGGTGGGGAGGGGGGGGGAGGGGGGGGTGGTTTATTAGTCCATACTTGCAATTCAGCTTCATGTGCTGAGGCCAATGCTAGTTGGAGAGTATAGTTTGATGCTTCATCAACATCATCAAGAGCAAATACAACTTGCCATGTTGTTGGAACATATGTCTTTTTTCCATCATCACTGTATGTATCACAAAAGTCAGAATCAAGATTCTATAGAGTGTGCGTTTGGTACGACAAAAGTCATTTTCTCACGTTTGGCTACCTAGAAAATATTTTTCAAGAAAATATTTTTCATGAATAATGACTTAGTATCATACTAAGCACACTAAGAGCTTTCACTATGTCACTCGGAGACTTCAAATATATTGCCGACCATGTGTAGGATAGTACAAAAAGGTCTATGCATTTTCGGATGATCTGATATATACGGGTGCAGCAACATTTTTGGAAGGTCCGAGCAACATAGGATAAAAGATGCTAAAGGGTCATGTAAAGATGTTGTGAACATACTTGTAAAAATATCTATTGAGATGAGCAAAGAACCAATCAGTTTGATAGCTACTTGATCCAACAGTGAACACCAAATCATCATCAGGGTATAACTCTGTATACCTATCCCATAATCCATATTGCCTAAACCTGAAAAACCCAACAAATTACATTTCTCAACAACAACAACATAATCAATATAGTGTCATAACTGGGGTCTAAGAGGGTAGGGTGTACGCAAACCTTACCCTTATCTTTTGGAGGTAAATCGAATGTTTCTGATAGACTCTCGACTCAAGAAACCAATATAAAATTGACATAAAATAGCTATTTAAATGGATTTTTGCTAACCTTTCTTGATTGTTTACAACATATAATTGGTTTAGGAGTCTTGGTTGTGCATCAGGGATAAAGAATTCAGCAGCAGTCCTATCAGGAATTCCAATTTCCCACAATGTTGGACCATTTCTTGGAGCATCATATATAAGAGTTTCTACCCTTTGTGTTGATCCTGACATATCCATAAACATATTAGATATGTAGAAAGAACTTAGTATTACTTATGGATAGAGAAGGATGCAATGTACTTATGATCTATGTTGCTCGGACTCTTCAAAAATGTTGCTGGATGCGTATCGGATCCTCCAAAAGTAGTTTAGTTTTTTGAGGATTCGACATGGATGTGACAACATTTTGGAGTGTCCGAGAAACATAGGTTACTCTAGGTTCAACTGAAACCAACATTTTTATATGTGAAAAATCACTAAAATTTCAATAGGTAGTAAGATCTAAGAAAGGGAGCCTTAGAGCAACGGTAAAGTTGACTCGGAGTAATCTATTGGTCATTGGTTTGAGTCGTGGAATCAACTAGTGATACTTGTTCTTGCATCAGGGTAGGCTACCTACATCACACCCATTAGGTGTGGCCACTTCACGACCCTGATATCACCTCACTATTTGATGTATATGGAAGAGTAGTAATTAAAACATTACTCCCTCTGTTTCAATTTACCAATGTTGAGAAGCTTATGACATGTTTAAGTCCACGAGTATCAAAAGTTTCCATTTTTTTCTTACACTTCATACCAATTCAAACTATGTCACATAAATTAGAGCGGATGACGTATTTGCTAACCTGGGGTGACAATGATGTAGGGATCATACATGTAATCTCCAATAAATCCAGGGATCCAAGCATATAAACTATAGTTCCCTGGAATGACATTCTTGATCAAGAAATAGCCCTCACTATCAGTTTGAGTCCAAAATTGATAAGCCTGAACAACAAAGATATAAAATGGGTAATTTTTCAATTTCAAGTAACAGATAGCAATTTGCAAAAATAACCTAAAAGAGACAAAAAGAGTTAAATAGTAAAAAGTTGACCTTGTTTTCTATTTGCCATGATCCAACATCTCCAGGAGCAGCCAGCCCAATGAAAGCTGAGTTTGCAATCATAAGACTTTGGCTAACATAGCTACAAAAATAAATAAATAATTATTGCTTCTTGAAGAAAAACAAGATGGATTTTTACACAAATAGCCGGTCGGATTCTCTTTTACTTTTTCTAACCGATATACATAGATAATACTCTGGTTATAAGCAATTATACACATATGATGCATGGATTATGCATATATTATACATCCACCGGCTATTTTTAGTTTAAGCTGTTTGGAGGGCGGTAAATTTTAAAAAAAAATTACTCATTTTTTTACATAATAGTAGAGTAATTTTAGGTTAAATGTACCTATCTCGGACGAGTAGTCTGCCACTTACAATCCCACGTTGATCAGCACGAGCAAAATCCTCCGAGAGAGGGAAACTATATGGCCAATTTTCAGTTTCAATGAACATCTGTTCTTTTGCATCAGCCCATAGTGTGAGAGTGTCTGGTTCATCAGGTGAAAGTGAGTTTAAGTAGACAAAAACAGGGCCAAACACTTTCTTCCAGGGCTCTCCATCTCTAAATTTTAGTGTCAAAATTTCTCCAGCATAATGTGTACTAAAGAACATCTGTTACATAAGACAATAAGAATTGTGAGTACTCGATAAATAATCGGTTCTCCACCTTTACGATAAAAAATAGAATTGATTAGAGTCAAGTGAACGTGACATATAATGACCATTTATCAAAGAATGACTCTAGTTGGAAAAGGTATCTATCGATCAGTCAGGTCATATAGGCCTGAGTTGGACATTAGATAGGATTAACCGAGGTGGTTTCAAATAAGTACAGGCTAACTAAAAAGGCACTCCATAGTAATTGGGAGTTTGGAAAGGGAAAATGGGGAGGAGATTACAAAGCGGGGAATCAAACACTCACTAATAATGTTAAAGCTTATTATTTTACCCAATTTTCTTTGAAATTCATTTGTTTACATGAGAAAAATGACAATAGGGTAGATCAAAATGACAGAGTAAAGCCACGACATTACTAAAATTGAGTTTTAACTGCCACTTGTCATGACGTCTGTCGTCGTCGAGGACTCGCATTTAGGCCAACCACGAGCTTATGACACAAGAGAGGCCAGTATCCGTCTCACGACATCGCCACGTCCCAATGTTTGGGAGCGATGAACATTCTTCAATTCGATAAAAACATAATGACACATGTCATACACATATTGGTTTTGGTGTGAACACATTTTATTTTACCTATGAATAAGTTACTTACATTTAGATTTACTGGGCCGGTATGAGAAGTAAGGTCTTGTTTGACAGGCCCACCAGTTCTGAACTCATTGGTTGGTGAGATCATCCAAAACCCGGTTTGCGGATCTTGGCTTATCCATCCATGGACCCGGTTATCCTTATTCTCACAAGAATATTGATATTTATCATCTACCTAAAAAAACACATAAATTTTCAAGAAAATAAATAAAATTTTAAATGTAAAATAACCATATAATTAGCTAAAATTTATTATGAAATTTACCTCCCCTTTGAGGAAAGTATTAGTTGGGTTTGTAAGAAGAACAGCTTCGGAATAATCAAGTTCTTGGCCCGTTTCACGATCATGGGCCGTTGGCATAATCCTTTGCCGTTCATCTGAAATTGCCATATATAGGAATCTGGCCCAACAATTGAAAATTATTAAAAACTTCAATTATTTCCAAAACAAAAATTATAAAGGGAAACTTATCGATATGTACAGTTCGGCCAACTTAGTTCTCAATATGACCGAAATATATAAAATCTATACACCGATTATGTATATTAAATGTAGTCACTAAATATATGTATATCATACCTATATACAAAATCTATATTTGTAAACTAGACTACCGAAAGACATTGAACTGTAATTATCCCAATTATAAACCTCCAACACCCTAAAAAAGCATACTAAAAACAAAAGAAAATTTTTTTTTTTTAAGGGAGGGGGTTGCATTTATAGAAAAAAAAAATAATAATAAAGAAACTAAAAAAAGAATAAATAATAAAAGGAATTTAATAAAAAAAAAAAATACATACAATTTTTCCTTGAGCTTGAAGACAATTCTTCCTTGGTAAACATCAATATCTGGCCATCCTTCTAAACGCTCCAAAATTCCATAACAGTAAACTCCAGAAACTCCTCTTAGTATTATAAACCTAAAATCAGAAGAAAAGAAAAAAGAATCATCTAATTCCGAACAATAAACAACAACAACAACAATAACATATTCAGTGTAATATAATTCCAGAGGTGAAATCGGGGTGGATAGTGTGTATGCAGCTTTACCTTCACCTTAAAGAGGTAGAGAGACTGTTTCCGAGAAACTCTTAACTCATAGTAATAGTAAAAGCTTGACACTTGAGATAAAACAATAATTAAAGAAAAGATTAGGAATTAAATTAGTACCTTTTGTCAATATTCATGGAAAGATGTGAGGAATTTAAAGAATCCCAAGTCCTTGTGAATGAAAGCTCCACTTGATTTTCATCTTCCATAATAACCTTATAATCTGTTGCATCAAGTCTGCATAACATCACATGACATAAAAAAATATAAAAAATAAAGAAAACTATTTTAGCTTATGATAGTAAAATGTAAAGTGTAAAAGTTCGTAAAATCTTGATGTTTAAATCAGCTTGTATGTATCTGAACTAATTTTATTGGGAACTTGCTATCTATACGAGCACAAGTAAGGGCTACTCTAACCACCAAGATTTGGATAAATGAAAACAAATCATCTAGTATTTACATCTCCATTGTACTTTAAATCTGAGATCGAACTCAATTACTCACGATTCACAATCTACATCATTGTGAACTAAGTCACACCCTTAAGGACACGAACTTACCCCCATACATTTGACTATGATTTAAATTTGTTCTCAAGTTCAAGCTCCTTGAAGGGTCAATAATTACAATAATTAGAACCAAAGTATAACGGAAGATAAAATTTGCTCAATTTTAAAGGTAAATTCGACTCATTTCCAATTACATTTTAAGAGTCAAAATTTGTAGAAACTAAATAACATTATATAGAAAACAAGAAGACTTACTTGTCAAAAATCCCTTTTTCTCCTGGTTTCTCAGTCCAAACAATATCCCAATACCTGATTTTATTTTCAAATATTCAAATTAAAGTGAATAATATTATGACTAATAATTTTTATTTTAAAAAAAAAGTTAAAAGTAATAAAGGGTGAAAAAAAAATTACCCTCTGTTATCATCATTATTTTCATCTTCCAATAAATTATCAATTCCATTATATTGAATCCCAGTGACCATTCCCCCAGGAATAGAAAAAGTAATTTTACACAGCCCATTATCCACCACCACCTTCACAGAAAGAACAAAAAAAAAAAAAAAAAATTAATCAGAGGGAAAGCAAAAAATTCTTAGAATAAAAATATTATATCAATTCTAAATTAGTTGGAATTCTTGCAATTAAGACCTTCAAATATTAGGTAGCTCAGTGCATAAAGCATCTCACATTCACGTAGGGTTCAGAAAAGGACTATATCCTAAAAGTTGTGATATAAACAGACTACATGCCCTAATGCAATATATGTTTAGGGAGGAGGGTAAAATATACGCAGCGTTACCCCAACCTTTAAAGGATAGAAATGTTATCTCTGATTGATCCTCGACAACTTTTTTTTTTTTTTTATAACTAAACTTGAGACCGACAACGTGACCAAGATTATAAAATTAAATAAAAGAAAGAAAGTAGAAAGCCTAAAAAAGAGGTAATAGAAGATTTTACATAATCATCCAGTGTAAGCAATTGCACTGGTGGAAAAGATTGATCCTCTAGTCTGCTGTTTAACTTATTTATTTTCCTGCAAAAAAATAAAATAAAATACCCCAAAAAAAATTAAATAAAAGGAACAAAAATTAGGAACCAACTACATAAATCATTATTAACTAGAAAAAGTAAAAAAGTATTAGAAATTCTCTCTATATATAATTGTTCAACGAGAAGTAAAATATACAAAATTTGTATACTAATTATATATATTATATGTATATTTATATTTAAATATATTTACTGAAATTTTTATAAATTAAATCACACAAAAATATTAGACTGTAATTATTCCGATAAATTTAGTCAAAAGATTGGAGTATAGAGTCACAAGTACCAAAGAAAAGTGAGATTCCTTATTCACGGGTTCTCTTTTAACTTCCACTACTTTTCTTCTTGATTGAATATATATACATATAAAAATTTATAACTATTCGATATCTGATACTTACTAACTCGATTAATAGTGCTAGCATTGTAAAAATTATTAAAGGAAAAATGTAAGACTATCGAGCTAGTATTGCAAAAATTATTAAAGAAAAAAACGTAAGACTTAGAACTCGATATACCTCTCAGAAAAATCTCATTCATCTCACTATAATTTTTAATGACGCGAATTTAGTTAAAAGAATAAATCTCACATTACTCACACGTAAATCCAAAGTGGTTGAATGAATTAGATGAAGAATGTTAAATGAATTTTTTTTTTTTTAAAAAAAAAAAAAAATTGGGACATGTTCACGAGATGTTTATTGTGTGGTGTGAATAGGAGTAAAAAGTGAAAACAAGAAGACAAGACCAAAAATTATGTGAATCATTTCAATGGGGAAAGATGACAAAGTTTGGTTCATATGAGAACCAAAAAAAAGTGTGTGAAAATGGCAAATTCTTTAATTTAGTTTTGTTTTTCCATCACACATTCACTTTACAAGTGTCATTTCCTCATTTTTTTGAATTATTTTATAAAATATTATATTTAGAACTTTTCATTTTTCAGTACCATACTTTTATATATTCATAAAGATATAACATGGTAAAGAAAATTCGATATCAACAAGAAAAAGAAAAAGACATAAAAATAAAAGGAAAAAAAATATGAATGTGTGAATTCTCCATAATCACCATTCATTCTAGCAGTTGCACTTAAAAAAGAATAGTGACTTAGTGGTAATAAAATGAGATAAAAAATTAAGGAAAATAAGATATTAAATTTCAACAAACTCGAAAAATCATTCGGTGTTACTTCTTTCTATCTGTTTATATTCTTGATAGCAGAGTCATTCAACTTTACTACCAGTGGAAAGTAGCAGATAATTAATAAAATAGTCGATGCATACGAGTTAATTCCAATACCGCCCTTATTAATAATATAAAAAATTATCAGCTCAACTAAGACCATTACGAAAATCTCAATATCTTAATTGGTTAATCAGTGAGGATTTAATTTCTTTTCTTGTAATCTCCTTCTCGTGCTCTTAATAATAATTTAAAAAAAAAATTAAGACCATCAACTCTATTTCTTCCACCCTTCGGATATGATTGCATTAAAGTAAACTGTCTTCGTCACATTGTTTGAAATGAGGTTTTTCTTTGACTCTGTTAACGCGTGATGTTTTATGTATTAAGATGTGTTATTTATGATGAGTAAAGCACAAGTTGAGAACCAAAAATTATATACTAACAGACAGACATTAATTAGTCTTTTCTTAAATTAAATACTAACAGAGTAGGAAAAAATTGGAAGCAATTAATAAAAAATAAAATAAAATAAAAGAAAGGTAAAGAATCTAACTCTCTTGTTAATGTAGATTGAGCCAGCAAAGAAAACTGAAGCAAAATTCCCAAAACTCCAAGAACAGAGCTCCATTCTCTCTTCTTCATTTTTTTCACCTACTAACAAAATTTTCACACTACATATAAAGAACCATTTTCTCGTATACAACGAAAAAAAAAATTGTAAGAAGAAACATAAAAACATAAATAAAAAGACAATGTATATACCTCTGTGTTTGTTCTACAGACTGTGGAGAAGGCAAAAACAAGAATGTTGAATGGTGTTTTTCTATTTTCCAGGAATAATTTTCTTGGGACGCTTTTGGGTTTTTTGTCTTGCTATTTTTACTGGGGGTGGGGGTGGGGTGGGGTGGGGTGGGGGGGAGGGTTAAGAAGAAACAGAGGTGATGAAGTAGGAAATTTTGATGGAAGTTTTAGTGTGAAAATACAAAGATAAATAAAAGCGTTACAACTTACAATGCTTGTTTTTGTTTTGAGAGTTAAGTTGGAGTTCATTTCTTGGGTTTATATAGGAATTGCTAATTAAGTATTTATTGGTGTTTTTAACAGATCATTAAATTAATTTGTACTCTCTCTTTCCCTTTTTAAAATTACAGTCTGGTGTACTAAAATTTTCACTATATTTTGGTGTACTAAAACTTCCGCTATACGCGAAGTCTGGGGAAGGATCGGACCACAAGAGTCTATTGTACGCAATCTTATCTTGCATTTCTGCAAGAGGTTGTCTCGTTCCCCGTTTAAAAAGGCAGTCCGGTGCACTAAAGTTCTCGCTATGTTTCGGTATACTAAAACTCCCGCTATGCGCGGAGTTCGGAGAAGGGACAGACCACAAGGGCTTATTGTATGTAGTCTTACTATGCATTTTTGCAAGAGACTATCTCGTTCCCTTTTATCGGACATATATATTAAAAATAGTTATTTCCACTTATGTTCTTTGTCAATTTAAAAAATTAAGAGAGAATTAATTATTTTTTTAAAAATTTTATTTTTAGCATTAATTATTCTAAAATTAAGAAGCATATAAATAGACAAAGATTAAAGAATTAATAAGAGATATATTAGTTAAATTATAATTTTACTTAATTTTTTCTTAAAGGTTAAGCAAAACTTTATCCCGACAACTAAATGGAAACGGAGGGAGTATGTTTGAATGGTTAATTCCATTCAAAATTTCTTCTCTTGGGATACTATCCCCCAACTCTCCAACCTCATTATCATTAATTCAGTTTCACATTGCATAGAATCTATATTTAATAGGAAGGGCGTTTTTCATTGGGAATTTCGTTTTTCATTGGGAATTTCTTCGTTTCTATTGCCCAAATATGAGATTTTTAACTAAGGGTAACGGGATAACATCAATCCCATAAAGTTAACAATAGATAGAGACAAATTCAAGATTTAAGCTCTATTCTGTCACAATTCAAATCCATGACACATGTTGTTTGCTTAATTCACACCTGGGCCCACATGGATTTGTCTTTCAAAATGTGTCTTTTATGTGAACTTACACTATGACTTATAAAGCTCTTCACTTTCATCTCTTATTTCGACATGAGATTCATCTTATGTGCACCTTATTTGCAAAAATTTGTTATCTTAAAAATTTATCAATCCTGCTTGATCCGCCCTCATTAGTCCGGACTCTATTGGTTTTTATTGCTCCTCCTGTGGCTAGTAACGTAGTTGGTATAATTCAATTGTTTTGTCAAATACTAGAAATTTGGTGTAGTTGGTTTTGTGGTTTAACCATTTGACTATATTCACCTAATACTATATTATATGTGTTAGGACAATCAACATAGGGACCAACATATGAATATTTAGTCTTGTCAAACTAGGAAGGAAGAAATTGGTGAGTTTCAATGTGTAAAATCAAACTATCAGTATTCTCCCTGTCTCAAATTATGTGTCGTAATTTTTAAAAATAATTATTAAATTATTTGTGCGTTTTATAAACTCATGACAAAATTAATTATTATTTTTTTTCATTTAACTCTTAGGGTCTGTTTGGAAAGTCACTGTATAATTGAAATTGATGTAATTATTCGGGTAGTAATTACACAATCTAGTAATTACACGGTATAGTAATTACGATGACCTGTTTGTTTGTCATGTTTGGTTGCACAAGTGTAATTACGCAGTTAGATTAATTTTTAAAAATAAAAGCTAATTATTAAAAGCAACTGCTATGATTGTTCAAATATCAATGAAGGAGAAAATAGTTTAAATAAAATCTTTTTAATTAACATTTTTAAGAGGCGTGTAAAAGAAAATCACGATAAATAATTTGAAACGGAGAGAACACATTTCTTTTTGGGTTAAAAAAAAATCAAATTACATGTTCTAAATTTAGTACTTTAATCTCCTTCATAAAAACAACTCAACAAAACGATGCTTTCACTTTAATTTTCCACCGGCTTTTCTTGATTTTGACATTAATTAATGTGTATTAATCTACTTCTAATTTCAAATATTAGTCAATTTTGGTAAATTAAATATTGGTATTTTAAAACAAATTTATGTAGTCATTTATTACCCTTTCTTTTTGAAATTTATCCTTTTTTTTTTTATTTAATTACTGGAGCACTAATTAAATGACATCTTTAAGGGGAGAAAATTAAAAGGTTAGTAGTAAATAAATAACCGCATGATTAAGATTAGGGGAAATAACAGTTGTAATCCCTGTGTTATTAGTTTATTCTAATTATGACCCTTATATTATTAGATTAAGCATATTTTTTCTCTAATTAAATAGAATGTGCAATTTTAATCCGAAGTTAACGCCGCTACTTTTAACTTTTTTTTTTCTTTCAATTTTTGGTGAAAATAAATACATTTTTTGTCTCTTGAAGATATCAAAACCTAACGTTGTGAACTTTAATGTAGGTATAAGGACTAAAATTGCATATTCTATTAAATTACAGGCTAAATGTGTTTATTTTAATAACATAATAATCAAAATTAGAAAGCTAATAATACAGGGACTAAAATCACTATTTCTCCTTAAGATTATTAAATGTCTTTCTTATATGCAACACATGGAATAAGCTAAAAATAAAATTGTTCAATTTCGAATATTGTAACACAAAAAAATAGAGATGTCTAACTCATATGTTATCCAAAATATACTCAACATAATTTCATATAGTCATTTGATTTGAACGCTACATGAAAAATATAAACTAGATGATGGAATGAAAACACACATAGTCAGTCTAGTCAAATGAATGTGCATTCTCTTTCCAACAAGCAAAGATGTACTTCTAATTTTTCAGTAATCAATGATCAGGTGTCGCACAATAATATCAGTCGCGAAAGTTATTATTAAAAATTATAATTACTTGTTGGAAGTCAATAAGGTCACTATTAGACATATTATATATATATATATATATATATATATATATTATATTGGGTGACGAATCAATTAGTGGCATGATATATACAAACATGAAGAAGATTTTGATGAACTCGAATGATGCGCTTTAAAATATAAAATTAATTTCTCCTGTCAAATTTAAGTCATGTAACTCATAGAAAATATATAATACACACTTATATTAAACTAATTGAATTTATCATAGTTAAATAATCAAATGAATATTATTTAACTCCTCCCTCTTTTTTATCACTAAACAAAACCCACACTTTTAGTTACACTTTTGCTAATTATATAATTAGCTGTCTTCTTTTTAGCCCTATGATACATTTATAGGTGCCATAGGCATTTGAAGACTCTAATTCCAAGTTGATGTTAGAGTGGACTAAATTATTGACTACAAGTATAGCCATTCCACATAGAACCCCCTCACCCTACAAAATTACAAAAATAAATAAATAAAATAAAAAAGGTAGAATGGACCCCTACAAGAATTATAATTGAAAATAACAAGAAAACACAAGTTTGCTAAATATGACAAAAATTAGATAACTCAATCGACAAAAATTGATAATATAAAAAGTATTTTCTTTTTTCTATCAAAAAATTGAATTAATTTGTGAAGATTTGCAATCAAGAACAGGAATTTTATACTGATTTAATATTCATTTAATAAATAAAAAAGCAATAATTATGGATCGTTTATAATACTTCATCTAGTTCATATGAAGTTGACTTGTGAGGCCACTTATACATATCAATTAAGAAAAAAAATTTAGAATATAAATTGGAGACTATTTTTCACTTTTGTCCTTTTAGTTATTCTCGAAATACTCTTGAAAATAGAAATAGTCATTATTCAAACGGTTGAAATTTAATCATGATAACTAATACTTAATAAAACAATTTGAGATTCCAACATTGATTAAGTTTTTAATTTAGTACAAAATCCAAAACGGGGCTCTTAGGATGATTAAATTTCTTAATTGAAACTAAATTTTTGGAGCTAAAATTTGATATTAGCTTCATAATGAAAAAATTGTTGAATTGGAGCCAAAATTTTATGGAGATGGATGAGATAAAAGAATGAAATTTATAAAATGGCATAGTTGGTCCTTTTTAGAAAATTTCAGTCACATATTAAAATAATTCAAAGTAAAATCATAAATATGAGCAATTAAGTCACTTGAACTTATCACCTAGAAAATGTAAATAAAGAACAAAAATGGAAGAAATTTTCAACAGCTCTTTTGAAAATTGAGCCGTTAACTTATTTTAAACATTAAAGACTGGCTCACAAATTAAATTAATATGAACGAGAGGGAGTATGTTAAAATGATTTAGAGACTCAATTTCATTGGTTCTAAATTTTCGAGGATGAAATTGACTGAACTTCAGGGAACGAAGGACGAAATGTATCATTTCAAATAGTTTTAGGGCAAAATTCAATGTTTTCCATTAAAGCTGAAGCAACCGTTCACGGGAATGACAATCTTGAATTACTTGACTAACATTGAAGATACTTTTAAGCTATTTCAAACAAAACTATTCTATTTCAAATACGTTCAAAAGCAAAATCGATCTATTTCTAAATAGAAAGATATAATAAATTTAAATTTATATTTACATTTTAGTATAGAATTGGATGTAACCTCATTAACTCTTTAACTTCTTTACCAAATTTATCAAGCTCTTTGTGACATCCCATTTTCAGAAAAGTCAAAACTCTATTGGTTGTTAGATCAGAAACTTTGACATCATTCTCTTTAATTGGAAATTTCGAAAATTGTGTCTAATTTTTATTTCTATGAAGTAATTTTTTCTCCGTTTCATTTTATTTATCATTTTAAAAAAAATAAATTTAAGAAAATATTTATTTAAAGAATAATTTGAAAAAGTTAGCATTATTAATGCTTTGATTTTAATTTAATATTATTCAATTAAATTATTTTTTTTCATTTTCTTATTTTAATTTAATATTACTTTCTCCATGTTTATTGGGCAAGGATAAAGTAGAATAATTAAATGATTTTAATATGAAAAATCCTTTTTATAGAAACATACAAAAAATAATATAAAAGGCACTTTTGTGGCTTGAATTCTGAGGGATCAAAAATGGTAAAATAAAAAAAGTTATGACGAAGATGTGGACGTTTTTATTTTTTGGGGATCATGTGACACCAAATTATAAGGAATTAAGGACCACTCGTGACTTTTAATTGACTTTATGCTCTATAATGAATTCTTCACTTTTTTCTTCCTTTTTGCCGTGAAGAACCACGATATTTCTTTATGTTTTTTTCGAGTTTTGATGAAAGGCAATAAGTATTCCGTAAATATAATTTAGATGTGTGTAAATTGATTCCGACACCACAAGTATGAAAAACAAAGAGGGAAACACAACAATATTGCCTTTTTAAGAGGACACAATTTATTATAAAAAAGAGTCACAAAGTTAACTTTTATGTCGTGATGATATAAAAGATCTTTAGATCAGATCACACGTAAAATAATTATAGTCAATTTCTTTTATAATAAATATTAATCAATAATAATAAAAGAATCTGATATGATCGGTCTATATAACTTAAATCCTTAAAAATATGGCAATCCAAAGTTTTATTGGGAAAACAAACTAATATTCCTAGTATTTATAATTTTGTGATCAATCATAATAAGTTTGTGGGAGTTTTAGCGTAATCGATAAAGTTATTATCATATGACCCGAAGGCCATGAATTCGAAATGTAGAAATAACCTCTTGCAGAAGTGCTTATTGCACCGGGCTATCCTCATAATCATAATAAGTTTGTTCTCTATTTTCCATCAACTAGCTAAAAGTATGTGTCTGTATCTTTTGTGCCTCCATTCTTTCACTATCTTTATGTATAACAAAAAACATAAAGCTAGAAAGAGGGAACTAGCTAGAAGATAACAAAATATATTTTGAAAGAATAATATAAATAAATAATGATAATTTTATCATTCTCGAGACTCCAGTTGTGTGATTATACTTAGTAGGTTGTTGAACGATCACTTTATCATCGATGAGGTCCTTCTAAACGAAGATAATCATATATTACCCCTTGAAAGGGGCTAGTAGCTATTGCTTGTGTAAGAAAAATTGTGTTTGTTCCGTTTACGAGTAGATTGCCCTGTACTTCGATGCTATAAAGAAAATATAATCCGTGAATACCATGTCTCGCAATTGCATTATCTTCCCCTATTTTCCCCGTCGTAAAGTGTGGTACTGCTAGTTTTCCATCGTTGAAACGAACCTTAAACAACAACAAAACAATTTCCAAGAGAGTCAATTTTTCGAGTAAACAATTTTGAGAAGGAACAGAAAATAAACTAAATTGAAATGAACATACTTGTAGTTCAGCTCTCTGAGCTGCTGCAAGAGCCAATTGGAGAGTGTAATTCGCCGCATTGCCAACAGTTTCAAGGTTAAATACAATTTTCCATGTAGTAGCTTCATAGTTTTTGTTTCCTATGTTCCTGCAGAAGAACAATTTTCCTGATGTCACATTGTTATTCAAATTTGATACATAGTATAGTCGGAAAAAAATAGAACGAGGTCTATATGTAAATATGTAAAAAGCTCAAGGAGCGTTGTTCGGTTGAACTTGAAAAAGGGGGTTCTTTGTGAAGTTTATGTTAGGGTCTACCGGAAACAGTCTCTCTATCTCTGAGGTAGTGGTAAAGTCTGCATATATTCTACCCTCTCCATACCCCACTTGGTGGGATTACACTGGGTGGTTTTTGTTGTTGTTGTTGTATGTTAGGTGAATCCCGCATTGAAACGGGAGGTAAAAGCGAAGTCATAAAAAGACGAGTCAAGGAATGGTTATAAGTTAGATCCTGAACTCGCCCTTTTTATGATCTAGTTTTTCCCTCCCATTTCCTCATGGAATTTACCTAAGACAAGCTTCACAGCGAACCCCTCCTTTCGAGTTGAACCATTACAAGATATAACTCAGATACAAGAGTCAGAGGGATAGCTTTAGAGATATACCTAGTAACATGAGCAAAAAACCAGTCTTTTGAATAATTGCTAGTCCCAACATAGTAGACGAGATCGTTTTCAGGATATAAGACACTATATTGTTCCCACAAACCATACTGTCGAAATCTACAAGCCAAAACGGAGTGAATATTCAAAAGTATTATCTCGAAAATTATTAATTCCTACAAAGTAGAAGCTAAGAAAAGTCGACAAGTACTAGGTGATAGTACTAAAATCAGTTTCAGATTTTTGGAGCATACATTGATTCAGAATTGTTTTGGTATACATGCACTTTGAATTGTGGAGGCGGAGTTGGAACAAAGAATTCAGCAGCTGTGCGATCTGGCACGCCTATTTCCCAAAGTGTAGCTCCATTTCGCGGCGGATTATAAACCAAACTCCCTAATTCGATACTAGAACCTGCATTTCGATACACATGGAAATTGAAAGAAAAAGAAAATGAGATAGGAGCATTCAAATTAGTAAATACTAACAAAACGGGTAAGTCAGAAATCAAAACCTGGAGTTACTTGTACTTCAGAAGTGTATTTGTAATCCCCAATAATTCCTGGGACAGTTGCATACAAGTTATATGTACCGGATATGACATTTTCTATGGTGAAATTCCCCCAAGCATCTGCTCTAGTCCAAAACTGATATCCCTGAAAACGACACGAAATAAAGCTACTCTATTAATTATTAATCTGTATAATTGAAGAATTTTTTTTTTGATTTATTTGTAGTTTTATGAATCTTGCAACTTTACTTTGTTTTCTCTTTGCCAAGATCCAACATCTCCTGGTGGTGCTAAACCTATATAACCGTTGGATGCTGGCACTAAAGTAGTAGTGCTGAAAATACAAATTATTGATCTTAAACATCAGTACAGCAGTAGTCACACTTAAATAAAGAGTTTCAGTGATAAAACAACACTATGACATTTATGAGGCGGAATAACATTTACTGAGGTAGGAGTAAGGTGTGCGTACACTCTACTCTTCCCAGACCTTACTTTGTGGGGCTACACGGGGTATGTTGTTGTTGTTGTTTTTGTAGTAATAACATCTACACTCATACAAAACTGATTTAAAACGGATTATTAATCAAATCCGCAGTACTCAAAGACGCTTCTTTTTAAGTTATGATGCATAAATTAATATGGACGCAGATACTAAAGACTGAACAGTCGAAGAAAGTACCTGTCGTTAACAAAAAGTTGGCCTCTAACTGTTCCTCTTTGATTAGATTTGAAGTAATCTTTCGAAACTGGAAAATCACAGGGCCAGCTTGCGACTTCTTGATTCATCTGTAAATTCGACATGGAATTCCTTCAGCAAATATGATAAATGAATTTACTTTCTGACAACAATAGTAAAAGATTAATCCATTCACCCTTTTCTTAGCATCATCCCAGAGTATGACGGGATTGTCCTTAGCTGAAGAATTCGAGTTAAGATACAGAAATACAGGGCCAATAACTTTTTTCCATGGCTCTCCTTGTTGAAATTTGATTACAAGATCTTCTCCAGCATAATGTCTACTTACAAATACCTGAGATTAATGATTATATAGTCAACAACAACTACTATAACTATGCCTCGATTTCAAACAAGTCGGGGCCAGCTATGATTAAATAGTCAATATTTCTAAAATCCAAAGAGAAGCAAGTGCTATTTACTGGTATTTAATTAGTTCAACACTTACAGAAAGTACAGTTGGACCAACATGTGTAGTGAGATCTTGTCTGTAAGGTCCTCCAGTACGAAACTCATCGCTCGGAATTATCATCCAAAATCCTACAGGAGGATTAGCACCTGCCCATCCATGAACTCTATCGTCTTTGTTATCATTTGCATAGAAGTATTTGTCATCCACCTGCATATCCGTACACGTAAATTAATCCTCAAGGTAAACAATGAGTAAAATCATTCATCCTATAACTACAATGAACAACTTCATCCTCCTCCTAATATAGGTTCCTCTTAAAACATATAATTAAACAAATGAAAGTGACTTATAACAGATTAAGCTTTTAAATGAGCTGGTCACACGTTCAACAGAAAACGTAACATGGTCTAGAATATGATGGATGTTAGCCTTGACGTTATCATATATGTGTGTGTGTGTGTGTATATACTAGCTAATTATAGGATCCTACCTCTCCTTTTAGATCTGGATTAGTAGGATCTGTCAAAAAAACAGCTTCTTTGTAGTCTAGCACCTTGCCAGTATCTCGATCCGCTGGCATTGGCATGATCCTCTGCCTCTCGTCCGAGATAGCCATATAATGAAACCTATAATTAAAAACACTTCAGATTTATACTACATTAATCTAATTTTGGGGTTTGGGGGGAGGGAAAATTTTAGATTAGTACATGTCCTGTTGAAGCTTGAAGACAACCCTTAGATTTTCGATATATACAAGTGGCCATCCTTCTAACCGTTCAAATATAGCATACGTATAAAATCCAGGAGTGTCTCGTAACATCACGAATCTGAAAATTCACCTCTTTAACTTAGTTAAAATTATACATTTACATATAACAAAGTCGAGTTTCTGAAAAAGAACATGTAAAAATTGAGCTTTTTTACATTGCACTTCACCTTATGTCACTGTTTAATGGAAGCTCATCAAATTCAGAAGCATTCCATGTACTTTTAAATGAAACTTCTGTCTGGTTTTCGCAGTCCATTATGACCTCGAAACTATTTCCCAGAAACCTGCATTTGACACGAAAAATGGACTTATAATTTTGGATGGTCAAATTTCATGTAGGTTAATTTGTGACGAGAATGTAAACGTTACTTTTTTCGAGCTCTTTTAGACGTTGTACTATTCCAAAAAACATCCCAATACCTGAAAAAATGTCATAATATGGTACTGTTGTTACTTAATTTTCTTCATTGGAGAAAATTTAAACTATTAAGATATTCATAGGTTATGTATACCCTCTATTATTTCCGACATTTTGGGTCGAGAGCAAGTTGTTGATTCCGCCATATGATATGTTCGTAACCAGACCATCTGGTATTGATAAAGTTACATTGGTGATGCCATTGCTCATCGTCACCTGAAGCGACATAACATAAGCACGAGAAAAGACAAAGACAAACTTTTAAACAGATGTACAACATCTCATCAAGGCTGGAAGTGAACTAGTTTTATACTTGTGATGGTGATTGTGGTACTGTATCATAAGCAAGGGCAAAGGGGGTTCAACGAACCCCTTGACTTCTTCGAAAGTTAATTCTTTATATTTTAAAATGAAAATTCTGATTCCGCCACCGATAATAAGATTTACAACATCTATACATTACTATGAGAACTATTGTTGAAGGAATCTCTGTTTAAATCATGCAAGATTTATACATCTAGTGATTGAAACTTTGCTCTAAATGTAAATCTTACTTGTTCAGTTTGTATATCCAATTTGACGCTTGGAGTTTCTGTCAATCTTCGCCTGTTTCCCAGAACAAAGAAACTGCAAGTTAGTATGCAAAATTTCATCGAGATGACTCTTGCTATCAACTTAAAAGGACTTTAGAACAGTTGCTGATCTCCCACAGATACAAAACAACAACAACAACAACATTTGGGGTCTCGGGAGAATAGAGCGTACACAGACCTCTCTCAACAGAGATTGTTTCTGATACACCCTCTGCTTAGAGAAGAAATCTCTCATAAAATCAAGATTGAACCTTTTGTGATATTTCCTCATATGGGCCTTACACATAATGTTTACACCAAATTAATGAATACATAGACATGTCTAAAAAAGGAGCAGATTAAGAAAAGTTAGGAACTATTCTAAGCTACTCACTAAGGAGCACTCATTTTGCTTTTCATGCAGAATTTCATACAATTCAAGATCATAATTTGCAATGTTATTCGAACACCAAGTAGCTTGGGAAGCAATTTAAAAATCACTATGCCGCAAAGGGGAAAAAAGTTTAAAAACTTACCCCAACACGATATTTAATTAACATGCCTCAAAGTGTAAAATAGGAAATACTTTATCAATCCCACCTCTATTGGAAATGACCTCTTTACTCCACAGAGGAGGCAGAGAACAAGGTCTGTGTACACCCTCTTTGGACATGATCCCACCTTCATCCCCTGTGCTAGAAAATCTCACTGTAGTCAATGTTTTTTTGGTTATGATCCTATTACAAGATACGAGACTCGAGTCCCACGTCACAATAGAAAACTAATGCGGGGCTTATATAATCTTAATCTCTCCCACATTAGTAGTTAGTTTTGAGGTGTAGTTCTTCTTGAATTGTATGAATAGTAGTAGAGCCACTCAACATCCTTTGTGTCCAATGTGTGCCTGAGAAGCTGACTCAAAAAGGGCTATCTGGGAAAGAGCTACCCATCGAGGATGGTTGATGTGGATATGAAAATTTTAACTCCGTCAGTGCATCAACATTCAAATTCCTCCGAAATAATTCAACCCCCATTATTGGATTATCCCGATTATATCAACTTTATTAGCCCCAAATTCCAATTTCTTCCTCTTTTTCATTATCATCTTGTTTCTTCTTTGCAAGCTTTAACATTAGCTCTTTCGAAATAGTTCTTCGCACTGAACGTATTCACGGGGCATACTCATTTTGCTCATCCAAAAGCATGATCATATGACCCGTGCCGTTTCCGGATCCGGTAACCCGAACCACTATCCTAACCCGATGCATAAATGGTGTTCAACAATAGAACAGAGTGACCAGAATTGCGTTTTCTGAAGGAACCAATTTTGCTACCGAAATTTGGGTGGTGGGCTTTGTAGGAATCCATGGTGGTTGGTGGTGGTGGACTGATGGTTATTGATTGAAGTTAGAAACTCTGAAAATTAAAATTTTGACTTTTACAATTTGCAAAAAATTTGAAGCTCCGTGAATGGAAGAGTTTCAAAATTAATTCAAATTTGTTTTTGAGAACTTGAAAATATTGAACATCAAATTTTGATCTATTAATTTTCATGATTAAGTAAATATTTAAAGATAAATTTTTAAAATTTACAGTCAAAATTTATACGTCACAGATTTTGGGGCTTTGGGAACCAGAGAGGGTAATATTTATACTCTTTTCTTTTTTGAGTTTTTCATCTATTTTGATATGATTTTTTTTTAGCCGAGAGTCTATTAGAAATAAACTTTCTGCCTCCCAAAGTAGTACTAAGGTTGGCATACATTTTATCATTTTTAAATTTCACTTGTAGGATTACATAGGGTATGTTATTGTTATTTATTAGTTTCCTCTCATATGTCCAAGGCATATTGAGTGGAATTAACAACAAGTTAAATATTTTTTTTAGAAAAAAAAAACCTTTTTGTTACATAGATGACATGGGAAAGGAGAAAATGACGGAGGAGATTATAAGGTGGAACCCTCACCAACAATGAAAGTTAAGATAACTAACCAATAGAGTTATTAAGATATCAACGTTTGAGTGAAATCTAAAATAGTGTTTTTTTAGGCAAACTAAAAGAAATAATTCTAGTGTTTTCTTACTCCATCGGGTATATATAGGTACTGACTAACTCGATTCATTAAAATTTAGATAGATTAAAAAAAAGTTAGTTGCATATTCTTACCCAATTTTACACAAATATTATAAGCATATAAAAGAAACAAAGACTTACCCATCAGCAACTAACAAGAATGTAAAAGCAACCATAGTATACTCCATGGAATATAAACTTAGTTGCATATTTTTCCCCATGTTCTGCCCTGCAGCACTAACCCAACATAAATATTATTAGCACAGTTTGAAATTTAAGTATTCCTGCCACGATTTCAAGTTAATAAATAATAATAATTGAGTTTACAGTCAAATATTATAGATATTCAGTAAAAAAAAAAATTATATACCACATGATTTGAGCAAAAACTATTGAGTCTTAGTAAATCCATATATTTTTTTGTACTCTAGATCCGCCTTTGAATGGCACAGAGTATGTAAACAAAGCATAGTGTAACATAACTGTCCAAGGAACCAGATGCAAGATTTTATAACTTTATGCATTCTAAATTCTAGTATAGCAACAGGTGTTAGTAACTTCGGTTTCGAATTTAACTTTTGTATATTTTTAATGCAATTTTTTAAATACAAATATTAGATGTAGACTAAAACTACTGAATTCCGTCAAACTCGTACATGACCTTCTAGCTTCGCCCCTGCACCGACCACTAATGTCTGAACTCGAAGGCGTTCCTGTGAAGCTTGTCTTAGGCAAATATCACATTGAAACAGGATGAAACAGTTTAAGAGTCCATATAAGGCCAGATCAAGAATTCAACTAATGACTTATCTTTTAGTTTAAAACCTAAATGACAAAATCGGAAGGCTCCAAAGATTGGGCCAAAACAGGCAATACCTTCACAGTTAAGTCAAAATTTGTATTAAATGTCCCGAGAAGGGGGATCCACAGTTTCGATTACACGTTAACATACATGAATTCAATAACTTTTATTTAGACTTTATATATATATGTATGTTTAGAAACTACTCCCTAAATATATCTATAATATGTGATAGTAAACTCTATTATTATTATTACAATTTAATATTAATTTAAAATTGTTATAAAATTAGTAAATTTTAAATCTTGAATTCGGCTGCAGTGTCACATGAGGAGTTGCTAAAGGCTAATTTGGGAAATCAATAGCTAGCACCAGTAATGCCAAAATTTGAAATTAGACAGTCACGGGCATACTTAGCATAAGGACAGCAAATATTAAGTTAACTAGGTTCGACTTTTTTTTTTTTCTACATTCGCTTTTAAAATTATTTTTAGAAAACATATGTTTATACCTGCGTTATTCAGACTTTTCAAAAATATCGACAGATGTATGTCGAATCCTATATATACTATAATCTAAAAAGTGCAACGATATTTTTAAAAAGTGCAAGCAATATAGATTAATACTGCATACACTATAATCTGAAATAGTATTATATACTTTAATACTATTAAACTATATCATTTAAAATATAATTACTGATAGTTACTCAATGGTAAATGGAACTAGCTACCGCAAAAAATTTCTCCGTGCCAAACACACCTTAAGACTTGAATAAAGCGGTTTCAAGTCTTGGGTATGAGAAAATTCTCGATAGGGAATTCAGATTACTTCGATACGAATACCGATGAGAAGAAAAAAAAAACAGAAAGAAATAGAGAGACATACACACACTATACACACATAACAGAGCGCTCTTCGTAAGTAATGAAGCTAAAAGATGAATTAAAATGAGAGTTCGAAGCCAAGGAATATAGTGAGATCGATATCGGGTTCGAGTCCCGAGAATGAAAAAATGGCTTCTCCCTTTAATGGACTTCACACACGCAAATTTGGACCAATCGGTCTCTGAATTTTGAATATCAGATAGTTATACACGCACTAACAAAAAAAAAAAAAAGAAGAAGAAGGAACATACCTCTCTATGGATTTTTTTCTTTTTTGCTTTGTTCTAGTTTCGTTTTCCTCCAAAAATGTATCATATATTTTTCTTCAGGCAAAAAGTTTAGGAAGAAAGTAACCTATATATGACTTTTGCTTATATAAGTTTGAAATTGATTTTTAAAGGTAAATATATTTAAAATATTCTAAATAGGCTATGATTGTAATTAGAGGTATCTAATAAGTGAGGAAGATTCTAGAAATGGTTGAAAGAAAAAGTTATCTCTTTCTTCCCAATGGAAATTTCACTCCATAATAGTAAATCAAATCAAGATGCTAATCTTTTTTTCATTTCCTTCCTCATTCGTTTTAGAAGACGCACCATCAGTGGAGAAGTCGGGATTTTTGTTTAAAAGATTTAAAATATGAAGAGGTAAAAAACACACAAAGAAGCTGATTAAGGGGATCAACATCTACAATATATACACATAAAAATAATTTTAACCATGTATAAATAATGTAATTTTCTGTCAAAGAGGATACAAATTAACCCCCTCGGCTCTACCTAACTCAGCCCTTGCACATCATCCTCCCCTGACCCCACTTACCCTGCACCCCGTTCTCCCCTGACCCCACTCATTTAGATTATATTGGATATAGTGTTGTTGTTGTTTCCGTGTTAAAAGAGTTTTCTTTAAAAGCAAATTTATAAATATATTTCAGGTGCAGCTATTTGTTATGGTTTTTGGTAGTTGAGTTTTTGGTTGGCTTGCAAGTCTAGACTTGTAAATTATAGCTAACAATTTGTTGTGACAGATGCTTTATGCCTTCTTCTTTTTTGGGGTTCATGTAGTTTTTTTTCTTTTGCTTTCAGTTTTAGTTATGTTACTTAAAAAAAAAAAAACTTTATGACATTGTTGCATCAATTTAACTATCTTAAATAATTTACTATTGTCCTTCTCCTCAACCAATTTTTTTAAAAAAATAAATTCTCACGATTAATGGGTGTGATGAAAGATCTTTCTACCTTTAATTAGAAGTCTCGTTTCGAGCCTTCAGAACGAAAAAAAACTCCAATTGATACCATACATCACTAAGGGCAATCTTACCCTACATTTTTGCGAGAGGTTGATTTTGTAAATATATGACACCTGGGTCTAACTCAACCTCAAAAGCTAGCTCATGAGGGGAGGATTGCCCAAGTCCATATAAACAAACCATCAGTCCATTCCCCAACCAATTTGGGACTTTAACCTACTAACACCCCCCTTCACACCTAGGCTCGACTGGAGTGTGGACTGGGAGCCCAAACGGTAATGGACCCGGCTCTGATACTACGTAAATATATGACACCTGGTTCTAACTCAACCTCAAAAGCTAGCTCATGAGGGGAGGATTGCCCAAGTCCATATAAACAAACCATCAGTCTATTCCCCAACCAATGTGGGACTTTAACCTACTAACAGATTTCACAACTCAAATCCGTAACCTCCTGATCACATTGATGAAACACTACACGCCACAAAGAAAAACGAAAATTTCTAACAAACAGTTCTGATGATCAAATGAAAAACCGTCTGAATTTCATCGAAAACATTAACAAGGAGTCGTATTCCTACAAATTACCAATGGAACATCCGTTGGGAATTGCCTTTTTTTTTATTTTGTACTGACATTGTGTGAATTTGAATTGATCGGATTAGTGAATTTCAGACACCAAATAACTAATAAAAAGAAAAGTTAGATTCTAAAAGGCCCAAAGAACTCGCAGTGAAAATTATATTGGACATTAATATCAATAATTGAGTCTCATCAATAATTTTACTTATTCTTAAAGTATTATTTTATAATATATATAAAATACTTTTGATACTAGTTTTTAACTTGGTAATTTAAGTAATTCATGTCAAAAAATGAGTGTACGCTTCACTTTTCGCTTTTTTACTTCAACTCTCAGTAGTCTTATCGTTCTTTTGGGTGTGTGCGCACTTTTGCACTTTTCGCTTTTAAATATAGCGTCTACAACCGACAAAAAAAAAGGATAACGCATCGAATAAAATAACTATGTTATTACTAATGAGGTCCTTCAAAACGAATATAATCATACATGACACCTTGAAAGGGTGAGAGATCTCTTGTTTGTGCAAGAAAAATTGTGTTTGTTCCTTTGACAAGTAAATTGCCTTGTATTTCAATGCTATAAAGCCAGTATAATCCATGAATTCCATGTCTTGCAATCGCATTACTTCCCCCTATATATCCTGTCTTAAAATGAGGTTCTTGCGCTTTTTCATCGTTAACACGAACCTTTAAAAGAAAGAAGTTCATGTAAGTCATCGAATAAAATTTGTCTAGTTAGTGACATAATATTTCGCGTATAATATTGTAACACACACACATGTTGTTTACATGATCCAAAAATGTTGTCGCATTTGTGTTGGATTCTTTAAAAATGGTACATATCTGATAATATTTTTGAAAAGTCCAAGCACATAATATATATTCAAAATAATAAGTCAAGTAATCAAAAGGGGAAATACATACATGTAATTCAGCTTGATGAGCTGCAGCAAGAGCCAATTGGAGAGTGTAATTTGAGGCATTTTCAACATTGGCAAGGCTAAATATTATTTTCCATGTGGTAGCTTTATATGTGTTGTTTCCTAAATTCCTGCAAAAAGAAATTTCAGCAAGACTTATTTAACATTATTAAAAAAAGTAATATTTAGCAATCGTCCCCGGAAATAGAGTTGTCTCTAGTAAGAAGCATTTTATCCTCAAATAGGATTTTCCGGCGTGAATTCTAATTATAATCAAGCACCAAAGCGAATACCATATACCGATACACAGGGAAAAATTAAAAAAAATGATTGTCACGATTACAAAAAACAAAAAGAGAGGTTGGTAAATACATAAAACAAGGATCCACCAAGGATTGTGAAGAAATGATAAGTACTATAATTCATCTTTAACCAAAGGTCTCATATTCGAGTCTAGGGTATGCTATTGTCCTGGTTGGAGAGCATTTTACCTCGCAATATGGAATCTCTCAACGTGAATTCAGATTTAGTCAGGCTTCAATACAGGTAAAGAAAACTGAATGGCAAACCAAAAAAAAAAAAAGAAGACGAACTTACCTGGTAACTTGCGCAAAAAACCAGTCTCTAGAATAATTGCCAGTCTTAACATCGTAGACAAGATCATTTTCAGGATACAAGACACTATATTGTTTCCACAAACCATATTGTCTAAATCTGCAAATCAAAATAGATTAAATAAACAACACAATTTTTTATTTTACAGTTTAATTAACCATTTAAGATGTATATAACAAGTAAAAAAAAAAATTAACTTACATTGATTCAGAATTATTTTTGTATTTGTGAACTTTGAATTGTGAAGGTGGACTTGGAATAAAGAATTCATAAGCAGTTCTATCTGGCACACCAATTTCCCAAATTGTAGCTCCATTTCTTGGAGGTTTATAAACCAAAGTACCTAATTTAATATTACAACCTATATTTTGGTTTTTTAAAAAAATTAAAAATATTAGAAACTATTGTTTAGAATTAAGGAAATAATAATAAATGAGTAAGTAAGAAAGTAAAGTTAATTAACCTGGAGTAACTTTTATATTTGAAGCGTATTTGTAATCTCCGATAATTCCTGGAACGGTTGCATACAAGTTATATGTACCGAATATGACATTTTCTATGATGAAGTTTCCGTTAGAGTCTGTTTTATTCCAAAATTGATAACCCTGAAAATAAAATGAAACAAAATAAGTTAATAAACCTATATTAAAAAAATTTAAAAAAAAAACTTATACATTTTTATTGTATATAAATTTATAAATCCATGTAACCCTACTTTGTTTTCTCTTTGCCAAGATCCAGCTTCTCCTGGTAGTGCTAACCCTATATATGCATTTGATGCTGGCACATCTTGTTTATTGATAAACCTTATAAAACAAAAATAAAAGAATATTAATCAATCATTTAGACCAGTTATATGATATTATTCACGATATTTTATTCTGATAATACGTATTACGTGCGTTATATATTAAGGATCAAAACCAAACAACGTACATATATTATTATATATAGTTCATTTTTGATAATTTTCATAGTAGTGCATAAGTAAATTTAAAGGATATTGAATACATGGGGGAAAAATGTACCTGTCATTAACAAATAGTTGGCCTCTAACTGTTCCTCTTTGATTAGATTTGATGTAGTCTTTTGATAGTGGAAATTCATAAGGCCAGCTTGCAGCTTCTTGATTCATCTGTCAATTTGGTTAATGTAATGACTGGATATGGAGTTTAAAAAAAATTAAAAGAAAAAATTGAATGTCATATGTTTAAATTAAAAATGTAGATAACTTGTTAAAATGTGATGCCCATGGCAGTGGATAAGGCTCTGAATATGAGGTGCACGTTACACCTTAGACGACTTCCACACAGAAATAGGAGAAGAAAGTTAGGGACTGTATAAAAATGAGTTCAGGATCAATTATTGAGGCGCCTTTGGATTAAGATTAAAAGGAAAAATCCATGCGGATCTAGACTCAAAGCGGACAATACCTTAATAGTTGGACTACAATCGGTACATAAAATACCCTTGAATCTAGTAGTATTAAGTGTGAAACGTTGGAGCTAAAAATTAAGGCATAATATATAAACGTACTCAAACTTGGTCTTAGTTGTCAAGTAAGCGCCCCAACTTGAGAGCGTCTAGACACCTCAACTTAATTTGTGTCAATTGGCAACTAAACACTTTGACAAGTCCCCATTATGTCTCGTGGACACCGGACGTTGATGTGGCACATGCATTTTGGAGATGTCTAGATGATCATTTTGTAAGTTGGAATGTTCAACTGATCACATATTAGAGTTGAGTCAGGATGCCTAGATGTGCATCCTTAAAGTTAAAGTACTTAATTAATTACTTATCAGTTAAAATCAAATTTGAATGTCTGTTTATGTATTATGCCTAAAATTAAAGTTACCAAATATAAAAAATAACATTCTTTTTTGAAAAAAATATATCAGTAAAAAGAAACATAAAACACATAAATTGAAACGGAAAGAATAAAAAATTTAGTAAAAACTCTATACATACTCTTTTCTTTGCATCATTCCACAGTATGGAAGGATTTGCCTTAGCTGCAGCATCAGAATTAAGATAAACAAACACAGGACCAATAACTTTTTTCCATGTTTCTCCATGTTGAAATTTAATTGCTAAATCCTCTCCTGCATAATGTGTACTCACAAATACCTTGCAATTACGAATAAATAAATAAAAAGTTAATAACAAGTGACACATTATATAGTTTAATTAATTTAATTAATAACTTACACTAAGTATAATCGGACCAGTATGTGTAGTAAGGTCTTGTCTAAGAGGTCCTCCAGTACGATATTCATTGCTTGGATTAATCATCCAAAATCCTAATGAAGGATTAGTATTACTAATCCATCCATAAACTTTGCCATCTTTGTTATCACTTGCATAAAAGTACTTGTCATCTACCTGCATAATTAGGTGGAAAAAATCACGATATATGTTTAAATAATAAAAAAAAATTTTGGTTATAAAATATATGATCTATCACTTTTCTGAACAATGATTTTTGAGTCGAAGATCTATCAGAAAAAGGGGCGGATTTAGTGAGGCCCGAGACACTGCTTCTTTAATTTTTTTTTACTAAATATGTATGTATAATTAAAAGGCAAAAGCAAATATAGAGATTATATTGTGTAAAATGACACTGCTAAACACAAATGGTTGTGTAACTCAATAGGTGATTAAAAGTTCTGTGTACGCCCACTGATCTGAAACAATGATCTTTCTATCCCTTATAAGATAAAATTTGACTACACCCCACCCTTCCCATACCCCACTTATGAGACTCTATAATACAAGCTTCCAAGTTAATACTTTAGTATAAAAGTCCTTTTATATTGTCATCATTTTCATCAAGAACTGTGATAGGATGGATAAAATATCTCTCTACCCTTAGTAAGAGGGAATGGAAAATGTATAGTCAGAGACAGAATCAGTATTTGAGGTTTAATTATGAGTACTGAATTTGAAGATTATATTGTTGGGTAATGCCAACATCTTACCTATGGCAAGGCCTATGAGGGGGCGGATGGTCTGAGTTGGAGTCATGATCGAACATGATGCTTGCTTGGTGGGCTTAGTTAAGAAATAAAGTTGCGCGTTTGCTATCAGTTATAGCTTTTGGCATGATGGTAAGCGCTTGATCCTAACACACACACACACACACACACACACACACACACACACACATATATATATATATATATATATATATATATATATATATATATATTGAAAGTGAATCATGTGTACATATTCAGTTGATCAATTTCTTAACAAATATACAAAGTTTGAATTAAGGTTATTGGGCTCTGCTAAACTCGTACTTCCCATGCTAGTTCCAACCTTTTATAGAGTACTAGCTACAAGTTCAGCCGAATCCCATAGCTTCGACTTAAACCCTATATATATGATCAGTAAGGAAATCTAGTAAGTATATACAAAATTTCTAACACATTAACCCAAATATAGTCAGTGGGTTCAGCAGCTAGCATTTCTGAACACAGAAAGTTTATTTTCTAAATCCACGCCTCAAACTATAGGTCTTGGGATGTTCAAGCATTGATATTGTAAAAGAACTGATAACGAATGTTTTCTCCTTAAATTAGATAGACTTATACGACATGAATATGAATAAGTGGTGAGTCTATAAGTTTATACTAATTATAGGATCGTACCTCTCCTTTTAAATCTGGATTAGTTGGGTCAGTGAGAAAAACAGCTTCTTTGTAGTCAAGCACTTCGCCATTATTTCTATCCACTTCTGTTGGCATGACACGTTGCCTCTCATCAGAGACAGCCATATAATGAAAACTATATACACATAAAAATGATATTTCAATATTACTATATATTTATAAATCCAGTTCAGAAATCAAAAATAATTTATTTTTTAAAATTAAAAAAATACGTACATGATTGGTTGAAGCTTAAACACAACCCTGAGACTTTGTATATACGAAACTGGCCATCCCTCTAAACGTTCAACGATCGTATACGTATAAAATCCCGGTGTGTCACGGAGCATTATAAACCTAAAATTAAATATAGTTATATAGCAAAAAGAGTTAAACTTCTATACGTCGATAGTATAAAAATAATTTTTAAAATTAGTAATTTGAAAAAAGAAAGAAAAAAGTACTTCACCTTTTATCAATGTTTAGAGGAGGTTCAGTAGATTGAGAAACATTCCATGTTCTTTTAAATGAAATTTCTGTCTGATTTTCATTGTCAATTATTACCTCAAAATCTGTCCCCAAAAACCTGCAAATCAAAAACATGTTGGACTTAATTTTCAGTTTTTTTTTTTTTATGTTATATATATGAATAGTATCTTTTCATTCTTAATCGTGAGAGGTCTCAAATTTTTAATTATGTGAATGAAAAATGCTAGTAGAGAACATTTCTTTTTTTAATGAGCTTTACACTGGACCTCTTCCAACATGATTTCTTATGACTTTTTCTATGCACAACTGTGCGCATTGCGTAAGTTGCGCCTTATGCGAGAACTTTAAAACTTATGTAATTTGTAATTTCAAAAATTTATCGGTAAATATTTAATATATGGCAAAGGCTCAATAAAACTAAGATTGCAAAGTCAAGCCCGAAAAGGGATGATGTGAATATACGACAAAAACTTTGAGACAAGGTAAAACTAACTGTGTTAGAGTTGTTTGAGGTCCAGTGTTATTCCAAACCATATCCCAATACCTGAAACAGATAATTAAGTATTATTAGTAATTAATTTCTGCATTAAATTAAAAATCTAAATAATTAATCAAAGTTTATAGATTAATTAATTGATAAATTACCCTCTGTTGCGTTTGACATTTTGGGTGGCTAGTAGGTTTTGGACCCCACCATATGATATGCCAATGACGTGGCCTTCTGGTATCGATAAAGTAACCTTAGCCAAGTCATTACTCATCGTTACCTGTAAAATTTTAATTCTGAATTTATTTTTGTTATAAATATTAAGTATCGCCGTCTTAGACTAAACTCTAATTATAAGTTGTTAATATATATGAAAAAATATATATTTGATAAACCTAGATTTACTTGTTTAGGTTGTATTTCCAATTTGACTGCCGGCGATATTGTTGTCGATCTTCTCCTGTTTTTAGAACAAAGAAAGTAACAAAGTAGGTGAAATATTTGTGGTTTAATTGAATATCCTTCGTACGAAAATAATATTATATAAATAGGACATAAATGATTTCTTTTGACATATATATATATATATGTGTAAATGATATTGTATCGCGTTAATATAACATATGGAAAGACATCTCGTGTAGAGGCAAATAGATTTAAAATATTTATAATTTTTAGCTCTCAATATATATATATATATATATATATATAATTTCACGAGGTTCAATTTGCGATTGATCTCCCACGTGATACTAAAAAAGGTTAAGTGACTCTCAAAAATCGTCTTATGTATCATGTGAGGAAAAAATGAATTAACAGATCGAAAAATCAAATAAGGAGAAAAGGGCCAAAATTGCCCTTGTACTGTTCGTTGAGGAATAGTTTTGCCCTCCATTAGAAATTTGGCAGATTTTATGCCCTCGTCAAGCACAAAAATAGTCCTCGATAAATAGTACAGACTTAATTTTGGCCCTTTTCCGTTAAATAAAACAAAAAAGACTTACCCATTGTGAGGACGACAATCAGCTACTACGAAGAACAACAAAGCAACCATAGTCACCTCCAACACATATACACTTTCTTGTTTATATCTCCCCATTTCTGCATTTTTCACTAAGAAAATTATACCTTCATAGATTCAATTAAAAATATAGGATTTAATTTGAATCATTTATCTAATAATCCGACCAAAAAAAAAAAAGAAACAAAAAACTAGGTGATTCTTATCATCTGTACAATTCTTTATGGATAGAGTTACTCGATACTTGTGCTGGTGGAAGGTAAAAGATATCTAACCACCATATCGGAAAAAAAAAAACATGAAAATTGATCCATATAATAACATAAAAAAAAAAAAGTTCAGAGAAGAAGTTACACACCTCTAGTCTGCTAATCTCCTGTATATGTAAAATGATAATTGTGTATTAAGTTTTTATAAGTGTTTGAAATTGGTCATTAAATTAATTACTAATTTTCATTTAAAGCTAAATCTAAAAAAAGATTCTAATTGGCCAATGAAAATGGAAGAAGTATGAGTCATTATCTTTTCCTAAGGAAGGTTAACTAATAGTAAACACTAATTTACCAAAAACAAAAAAAAAACAGTAAATAGTACTCCAATAAAGATGCCAAATTAATTTTTCATTAAATTTCCTAACTTATTTGTTCTGCATTTTAAGAAAAAAGAAAATATTGCCAGTTCATTGATTTTCAAAATGCTTCCATTAATTTATATGTGTGTGTGTATATATAAAAATTGATTGGATTAATCATCCAAAATCCTATAACCATGAACTTTAACATATTTGTTATCACCTGCTTAAAGTTTTATAAATAGGGTTGCGTATCGGTCGGTTCGTTTTGATTTTGAAACTTATTGATTTTACTTTATCGATTATTAGTTTGTAGATATGCTAAACCTTAAAAGAACCATTAAGATAGTCGTTATCGGTTCGGTTATCGGATTAACCGGTAAGATCTCACATGAAAAATCTCATAAATCATAAGTATGTTTAGCTAGAAAAAAGTAGGTGAAAAGAGAAAAAGCATATAGAACTAGTTCAACTAAAATAATCAACTTTAATTTAAATTAAACACCATCCCCTTCACTTTTTATCAACACCCATTTCATCTTCTTGTTTAGATATTTCATATATTGAAGGCTAAAATTATAATTTAACAAATTATTATTGGGTTATTGGTTAACCCGTTAAAAAAATGGTCAAACCAATAACCTAATAATCTGGGATAGTAAACCGATAATCAAACCGTTAAACCAATAACCCATAACATTAATTCAATAATTCAATTATCGGTTCGAGTTATTGGTTTAACCGTTGATTTGCACACCCTTATTTTTAATGAGAAAAAGCTCAAATATGCCATCGAACTTTGGAAAAGGCTCATCCATGCCTTTTTTATGGATGAGCCTTTTCCTAAAGTTCTATTTTTTGAGTTTCATATCTGAATTATTATGTGTGTGAGTTTTCTAGCTACTTGAACTATCACCAAATGTTTATTAAAATACACTTTAACTATCAGTTGTTTCTTTTTCTTTCTTGAACGGTGGTGATATTTCAAATAGGAAAAGAGAACAATTGATAGTTGAGGTTTCTTTTGATAAATAGTTGATGATTGTTCAGATAGGAAAAGTGTATCTTGTGTATATTTCGATCATGTTGATAAACTAATTGATCGAATAGTATATATTAATAACTATCAAATTTTTGCGTGAATTGCCCTAAAAAGATTTCCTGATCTTTAAATTTTACCCCTCATATACACGGTCTTTAAATTATGCCTATCGCATCCATTTAATGATTTTTAATGGATGAAAAAGCCTTTTTTCTCTACAAAACTATATTTTTATGTTCCTTTTATTTCCGCCGTCTTCTCTCATTTTCTCTATCTATTTAGTATTTTGTGTTATGTTAATTCAGCAGTCATCATTTGTTTTTATCGATTCTTTCGGATCTATTTATTGTTGTGTTTAAATATTTATTTCACCTGTTTTACATTACTTGTTTTTTTCAGCTCGCCTTTTACATATTTTTTGAGCTTCAGACCTAAAATTCATTGTTTTCTCTATTTTTCATCTTGAATTTTAATGAAGTAGATGCATAATGAGTACAATTTACAATTGTTTTCTATATTTTGCATCTTGATTTTTATGCAGTTCATGCATACTGAGTACAATTTACAATTTTTAATTAAAATTTATTCAATATCTGATTTTATTAAAATTGTGTCAATAGATAAATTTTTGAATTTTTGCATTGTATTCAAATTTTGTCGGTAAGGCATCAACAATTTAACTGTTTTTTTTTTTTTAATTTGCGCCTTATATTTAATTTATGTCTTTCCAAGTGTACCTTTCTAACCTTAATATTATTCAAATGTTGTCGTATATTCAAAATTTTCCAGGAAAGGTGTAAATTGTATAAAAAAATTTAATTTTTTGAAATTGTGCCTTATAGTCAAATTCAACTTTACAGGCTTGTCTTTGTAATCTTAATGTTATTGAAACTTTGCCGCATATTTAAATTTTGTCGATTCAGGCATATTTTATTGTAACATGTTTTTTAAAAAAATTGTCGTATATTCACATCATTCCTTTTCAGACGTGACTTTGCAACCTTAATTTTATTGAACTTTTGCCGTATATTAAATATTTGCCGGTAAATTTTTGAAATTACAAATTACAAAACTTTTAAAGTTCTCGCAGAAGGCGCAACTTACGCAATGCACACAGTTGTGTGTAGAAAAACTCCAATGGATACTATATATCACTAAGGGCAGCCCGCTACATGCACAAAGCTTCTTTTACGTGCGGGGTCCGGAAAAGGATTGAATCACAGGGGTTTATTATACGCAATCTTACCCTGCATTTCTGCAAGAGGCTATTTTCACAATTCAAACTCGTGACCTCCTGGTCACATTGGTGAAACACTACATAACCACTAAGAAAAACGGAAATTTCTGACGAACAATTCTGACAATCACTACTTAAAAATCACTATTTTCCCATTGAGATTTCCCACTGAAAAATATTAAGTGGCTATTCCGACTGATATCGGTGGGAAAAAAATAATAGTATGTTCACATGAAAAAATCATGAAGTTTCCCACTAATTCAGTGAGAATTTATTTCTCATCATGCGTTTTTTTTTTTAATGAACTGGTTCGATGGGAAATGAGTGAAAAAATTATGTTTTATAACATAATTTTTCATTGATTTGTGATTAAAAAAATATCTATTTCTTGTAGTGGATCAATTGAAAAACCATCTGAATTTCATCAAAAACATTAACGAGGAGTCATTTCTACGAATTAACAACTGAACATTCGCTAGGAATTACTTTTTTTTTGGATAGTAACATTGCCTGAATTTGAATGAATCGGATCAGTAAATTTATAAAAAAGAAAGTTAGATTCTCAAAGGCCCAAAGAACTCACACTAAATTTATATTGGATATTAATATCAATAATTGAGTCTCATCAATAACTTTACTTTTTCTTAAAGTATTATTTTATTATATATACAAGTATGACATCTATATACTTTTGATACTAGTTTTTTTCTTGGTAATTTGAGTAAATCATGTGAAAATATTAGTAATAAAATAACCATCTTATTACTGATGAGGTCCTTCAAAACGGATATAATCATACATGACTCCTTGAAAGGGAGTGAGAGCTATTGTTTGTGTAAGAAAAATGGTATTTGTTCCTTTGACAAGAAAATTGCCTTGTATTCCAATGCTATAAAGCCAATATAATCCATGAATTCCATGTCTTGCAATCGCATTACTTCCTCCTATATATCCTGTCGTAAAATGAGGTTTTCGCGCTTTTGCATCATTAACACGAACCTTAAGAAAAAAAAAAGATTCATGTAAGTCATATCGAATAAAATTTGTCTACTTATAGATGACATAATATTTCGCGTATCATATTGTAACACACACACATATGTTGTTTACACGATCCAAAAATGTTATTGCATTTGTGTCAAATTCTTTAAAAATGATACGTATCTTTTGAAAGATTCGATACGAACCTGACAATATTTTCTAAGAGTCTGAGGACATAATATATATTCGAAAATAATAAATCAAGTAATCAAAGGATAAATACATACTTGTAATTCAGCCTGATGAGCTGCAGCAAGGGCCAATTGGAGAGTGTAATTTGAGGCATTTTCAGCATTGGCAAGGCTAAATATTATTTTCCATGTGGTAGCTTTATATGTGTTGTTTCCTATATTCCTGAAAAAAGAAATTCCAGCAAGGCTTATTTAACATTATTTTAAAAAGTAATATTTAACAATTATCCCCGGGAATAGAGTTGTCTCTGATAAGAAGCATTCTATCCTCAAGGTACGACTTTCTGATTATAGTGTAGCACCAAAGCGAATATCATATACCGATATACGGGTGGAAAATTTAAAAAAAATAATGATTGTCGCGATTACAAAGAAAAAAAACAAAAAAAAGGTTGATATATACATAAAACAAGGATCCATCGAGGATTATGGTAGAGTGATAAGTACTCATCCATCTTTAATCAAAGGTCTCAGATTCGAGTCTAGGGTATGTTATCGTCCTTGTTAGGAAACATTTTATCCTTCAATGTGAGATTACTCAGTGCGAATTCAGATTTTATCGAGCTCCCATACAGATAACAAAAACTGAATGTGAAACCCCAAAAAAATAAGGAGAACATACCTTGTAACTTGAGCAAAAAACCAGTCTCTAGAGAAATTGCTAGTCTTAACATTGTAGACAAGATCATTTTCAGGGTACAAAACACTATATTGTTTCCACAAACCATATTGTCTAAATCTGCAAATCAAAATAGATTAAATAAAAACAACACAATTTTTTTTACAATTTAATTAAAAATTTAAGATATATATATATAACAAATAAATTTAAAAAAAATTTAACTTACATTGATTCAGAATTATTTTTGTATTTGTGAACTTTGAATTGTGAAGGTGGACTTGGAATAAAGAATTCATAAGCAGTTCTATCTGGCACACCAATTTCCCAAATTGTGGCTCCATTTCTTGGAGGTTTATAGACCAAATTCCCTAATTTAATATTTGAACCTATATTTTGGTAGAAATAATTTTAAAAAAAAAATAGAAACTATTGTTTAGAATTAAGAAATAATAATAAATGAGTAAGTAAGAAAGTAAAATTAACCTGCAGTAACTTTTATATTTGAAGGGTATTTGTAATCTCCGATAATTCCTGAAACTGTTGCATATAAGTTATATGTACCGAATATGATATTTTCTATGATGAAGTTTCCGTTATAGTCTGTTTTAGTCCAAAATTGATAACCCTGAAAATAAAACGAAAGAAAATAAGTTAATAAAATTTTTAAAAAAAAACTTTTATTTTTGTATATAAATTTATAAATCCATGTAACCCTACTTTGTTTTCTCTTTGCCAAGATCCAGCTTCTCCTGGTGGGGCTAACCCTATATATGCATTCGATGCTGGCACAACTTGTTTACTGATAAACCTTATAAAACAAAAATTAAAGAATATTAATCAATCATTTATATTAATCACGCTATTTTACATGGATAATTAGCAATTGAGATTCTGTTAGCACTGTTCATTCAGTCAGTTAATTAGCAATTATCCTAATTGATGGATTCTGCATTCATTTGTATTGAGTACAAAACAGATTGTATTTGCCTATTTTGAAGTCAAGTAATGAAATTCAGATATCTCCTCTTCTTCTTCTCTAATTTTCTTTCTCTCAAACTAACATCTCGATTATCCTGAGTTAGTTTCCATCTTCCTCGAGCTAGGCTCCTGAATTAAATTCTCATTCGTGATTCTCAATTTGCATCAAAGACCAAAGCATTAGTAACCTTTTGGGATATATCAAGTACCTTTTTCTATTACGCGCGTTATATATTAAGGATCAAAACGAACCAACCAAGGTACATACATTATTCAAATTACATTCAAAATCACACATGTTCAATACTAGTCAATTTTCATAGTAGTGCATAAGTAAATTTAATGGATATATTGAATACATGGGGAGAAATATATACCTGTCATTAACAAATAGTTGGCCTCTAACACTTCCTCTTTGATTAGATTTGATGAAGTCTTTTGAAACTGGAAATTCATAAGGCCAGCTTGCAACTTCTTGATTCATCTGTATATTTGGTTAATGTCATGATTGGGCACGAAGTTTAAGAAAAATTAAAAATAATTAAATATCTTATTTTTAAATTTCAAATATATACAGTGTATTAAAATGTGACACCCATGACGGAGGACAAGCCTCTGAATATGGGGTGCACGTTACACCTTAGACGAATCCCGCATAGGAATGAGAGAAGAAAGTTAGGGACCGCATAAGAAGGAGTTCAGAATATTGAGGCACCTTTTGGTTAAGACTAAAAAGGAAAAATATGTGCGGATCTAGCTGACTCAATGCTGATAATACCTTAATAGTTGGATCAGAGTCGTTACATAAAATGTCCTTGAATTTTATAATCTTAAACATGTCATGTGAAATGTTAGAACTAAAAAATTACTTTCATTTTTAAACAGATCACTAAAAAGAAACGTAAAACACATAAATTGAAAGGGAAAGAATAAAAAATTAGTAAAAAATCTATACATACTCTTTTCTTTGCATCATTCCACAGTATGGAAGGATTTGCCTTAGCTGCAGCATCTGAATTTAGATAAACAAACACAGGACCAATAACTTTTTTCCATGTTTCTCCATGTTGAAATTTAATTGCTAAATCCTCTCCTGCATAATGTGTACTCACAAATACCTTGCAATTATGAATAAATAAATAAAAAGTTAATAACAAGTGACACATTATATATAATTTAATTGAGTAATTAATTAATTAATTAACTAATGACTTACATTAAGTAGAGTTGGACCAATATGTGTAGTAAGGTCTTGTCTAAAAGGTCCTCCAGTACGATATTCATTGCTTGGATTAATCATCCAAAATCCTAATGAAGGATTAGTATTACTAATCCATCCATAAACTTTGCCATCTTTGTTATCACTTGCATAAAAGTACTTGTCATCTACCTGCATAATTAGGTGGAAAAAATCACGATATATATTTAAATAATAAACAAATGTTTTGGTTATGAAATATATATCACTTTTCTCAACAACGATTTTTGAGCCGAGGATCTATCAGAAAGAATCTTTGTATTCCCTGTAAGTAAAGATAAGATTTGCGTATACCCTATCCTCCACTTATGAAACTTTATAATACAAGGTTCGAGAAGTTAATTTGTTTGCGGACTTTAGTATAAAAGTATTTTTATATTGTTATCATTATCGTCAAGAACTGTGATAGGATGGATATATAATATCTCTCTACCTTTAGTAAGAGGCAATGGATGTATACTCAGAGACTGAATCAGTATTTGAAGTTTAATTATGAGTTCTGGATTTGAAGATTATAGATTTTGAAAGTGAATCGTATGTGCATATTCAGTTGATCAATTACTCAACAAATATACAGAGTTTGAATCAAGATTATTAAGTTCTGCTTAACTCATACTTCATCCCCTAGCTACGACCTTTTTTAGAGTACTAGCTACGAATTCAGCCGAATCTCATAGCTTCGACTCAAACCCTATATATCAATAAGGAAATCTACTAAGTATATACAAATTTCTAACACATTAACCCAAATGGTTAGTGAGTTCAGTAGCTAGCATTCCTGAACTTATAAAGTTTATTTTCTGAATTCGCGCCTCAGACTATAGGTCTTGGGATGTTCAAGCATTGATATTGTAAAAGAACTGATAACGAGCGCTTTCTCCTTAAATCAAACTTATACAGTATGAATATGAATAAATGGTGAGTATGTAGGTTTATACTAATTATAAAATCATACCTCTCCTTTTAAATCTGGATTAGTCGGGTTAGTGAGAAGAACGGCTTCTTTGTAGTCAAGCACTTTGCCATTCTCTCTATCCACTTCTGTTGGCATGACACGTTGCCTCTCATCAGAAACAGCCAGGTAATGAAAACTAAATACACATAAAAATGATATTTCAATATTACTATATATTCATAAATCTAGTTTAGCAATCAAAAATAAATTATATTTTTTCAATCAATAATGAGAAATTTTAGATTAAAAAAAATACATACATGTCTTGTTGAAGCTTGAACACAATCCTGAGATTTTGTATATACGAAATTGGCCATCCTTCAATACGTTGAACGATCGAATACGTATAAAATCCCGGTGTGTCACGGAGCATTATAAACCTAAAATTAAATATAGTTATATAGCAAAAAGAGTTAAACTTCTATACGTCGATAGTATAAAAATAATTTTTAAAATTAGTAATTTGAAAAAAGAAAGAAAAAGAAGTACTTCACCTTTTGTCAATGTTTAGAGGAGGTTCAGTAGATTGAGAAACATTCCATGTTCTTTTAAATGAAATTTCTGTCTGATTTTCATTGTCAATTATTACCTCAAAATTTGTACCCAAAAATCTGCAAAATCAAAAACATGTTGGACTTAATTTTTAGTTTTTTACTTTCGTATGGATAGGATTTTTTCACTCTTAATCATCATAAGTCTCGATTTGAAGTCATGTAAATAAAAAGTTCAAGTAGAGAACATTTTTTTTTAACGAACTTTATACAATACGAATCTTTACTAATAATGCGATGAAAAGATACTACTAAAAGAATATAAATTTCCGGTATATTCAGTTCAAATTGACTTATTGGAAATGTTTCAATTCGAATTTTCCACTCATCATTCTAACGTAAACGTCCATCGATCGAAACTTCATACTTTTTAATAGTAAAATATATCAAAAAAGAAGAAAATAATAAAGATTTTCAATTGTTTCATCTAACGTTAATTTGATACAAGGTAAAACTTACCGTTTTCGAGTTGTTTGAGGTCCAGTGTTATTCCAAATAATATCCCAATACCTGAAATAGACATATAATTAAGTATTATTAGTAATTAATTTCTGCATTAAATTAAAAATCTAAATAATTAATCAAAGTTTATAGATTAATTAATTAATTAATTACCCTCTATTGCTTTCGACATTTTGAGTGGCTAGTAGGTTTTGGACCCCACCATATGATATGCCAGTGACGTGGCCTTCTGGTATTGATAAAGTAATATTAGCCAAGCCATTGCTCATCGTCACCTGTAAAATTTTAATTCTGAATTTATTTTTGCTATAAATATTATATATCGTCATTTTATATTAAAATTTAATTAAAAGGTGTTAACATATATGAAAAAAAAATATTTGATAAACGTAGATTTACTTGTTTAGATTGTATTTCCAATTTGACTGCTGGCAATATTGTTGTCAATCTTCTCCTGTTTTTAGAACAAAGAAAGTAACAAAGTAGGTGAAATATTTGCGGTTTAATTGAATATCCTTCATACAAAAATAATATTATATAAATAGGACATAAATGATTTTTTTTGACATATATATATATGTGTAAATGATATTGTATCGCGTTAATATAACATATGGAAAGAAATCTCGTGTCGAGGCAAATAGGTTAAAAATATTTATAATTTTTAGCTTTCAATATATAAAAATAAAAATAAAATTAACAAGGAATTCCGATCACTCGCCTCGAATTTCCTTCTAGCAATAAGCACGGCAATTACTATTGGGGTCCAATTTTGAGATCACTTCAGCAATTGATCTCCCACGTGATACTAAAAAAAGGCTAAGTGACTCTCGAAAGTCGTCTTGTGTATCGTGTCGAGAAAAAATGAATGAAGAGATCGAAAATCAAATAAGCCAAAAAGGATCAAAATTGCCCATGTACTGTTTGTCGAGGAATAATTTTGCCGATATTGGGAAGTTTTATGTCCTCATCAAGCGCAAAAATCTCCTCGATAAATAGTGCAAGGGTAATTTTGACCTTTTTCCGTTAAAAATAAGAAACAGAGACTAATTACCCATTGTGAGGATGACAATCAGCTACTCCGAAGAACAACAAAGCAACCATAGTCACCTCCAACACATGTACACTTTCATGTTTATATCTCTCCATTTTCTGCATTTTTCACCAAAAAAATATATATATACCTTCAATAGATTCAATTAAAAATACAGGATTTAATTTGAATCATTTATCTAATAATCCGGCAAAAAAAAAATACTAGGTGATTCTTATCATTTGTACAATTCTTTGCGGACAGACTTACTCGATACTAGTACTGGTGGGAGATAAAAGATATCTAATCACAACAGGAAAAAAAAAAAGAGTTCAGAGAAGAAGTTACATACCTCTAGTCTGCTAATCTCCTGTATATGTAAAATGATAATTGTGTTATTAAGCTTTTATATGTGTTTGAAATTGGTCATTAAATTAATTAATAATTTTCATTTAAAGCTAAATCTAAAAAAAGATTCTAATTGGCCAATGAAAATGGAAGAAGTAAATGTCATTATCTTTTCCTAAGGAAGGTCAACTAAAAGTAAAAACTAATTTACCCAAAAAAAAAAACAGTAAATAGTAATCCAATAAAGATGCCAAATTAATTTTTCATTTAATTTCCTTTATTTGTTCTGCATTTTAAGAAAAAAAGAAAATATTGCCAGTTCATGGATTTCAAAGTGCTTTCATTATTTTTTTAGGGTTAAAAACACACTTATAGTATTTTGATTTTTTGAATTTCATATCTGAATTATCACGTGTGTGAGTTTTCTAGTTATCTGAACTATCACAAAATGTTAATCGAAAAACACTTCAATTATCACTTGTTTCTTTTTTCCTACCTGAACGGTAGTAATATTTCATGTAGGAAAAGAGAACAACAAATAGTTGAGGTGTTTTTGATAAATAGTTGATAATAGTTCAAGTAGAAAAAGTGAACGTATGATAGTTCAGCTATAAAACTAGAAAAATCATGATATTTTAAGTATGTTATTAACTCCTTAGAATTTCTCGCTGATTCTATAGCTTTGTAGCTGTATGTACTCCAAGAACCCAATGGAACAAACAAGGGATGATTACAGGACTGAATCATTCGATCATCTAATTTACAAAATATGCATAAATAGTATAGGTAATATATATTTTTATATATATACATACACACACACACTTATAAACTTGTGTGTGTTGTGTGTATTTCGATCATGTTGATAAACTAATTGACCGAACGGTATATATTGATAACTATCCCTTAAAATAATGAGCTTTTGTTATGGCACAAGCCCAACAGGTATTGTCCCCATTGGCCCAATCCAAAAGCTTTTGGATCTAACGGTTTTGTTAAGTGTGGTCAGCCCAAAAGCCACCTCTAAACTTTCCTTACGTGGCCCTAAATTTTCTCGTCTCATTCCGGTCCGAAACCTGCTCAAGGCAAGCTTCACGTAGTATTGCACTTATTTTTGTGTAGCTTTTAAATTTTGCCTCTTAATCGATGGTCTTTAATTTTTATTCTTATTATTCATTGTAAAATTGGGGGTCAAAATATTCTTAACCATGACCTAATTTGGTAAGACAAACCTTTCAAGAGAATGTTTATCCTAGGACATAAGTTCAGTACTATCTAATTCACAAGACAATCTCTCTAGAAAACTTCGTCTAGGACAGAAGTTCAGTAGTGTAACTTGTGTGCCTTGAGCATAAATCCAATAGACATAACTTGTACCTTGAGGCATAAATTCAGTAGGCATAACTTGTATCTTGAAAAATAAGTTCAGTAGTATGAACTTCTTAAGAAATAAGTTCTAAAACTGAACTTATGCCTTGAAACACACAGTCTGTGTCTTGGGACACAATTTCAGTAGTATGAACTTCTTAAGCAATAAAGTTCTAGAATTAAATTTATGCCTGTAAGGCATAACTTGTGTCTTAGAATATAAGTCCAGTAGTATGAATTTCTTAAGGCATAATATTCTAAAATTGAATTTATGCTTTTAGGAATAACTTGTGCCTTGGGCATAAGTTCAGTGTATGAATTTCTTATGACATAATGTTCTAAAATTGAGCTTATGTCTTATAAAGCAACTTGTGCTTTGCAAATTTTTGTTTGCCTTGCGATTTTATTCTTTTCGATATTAAGGATATTTATATCCATGTTTTTAAGTAATAACAGATAAAAATTAAAGACCAATTCAAAATACTGGCACTCCTACAAATGACCTATTTACTTTTGTGTTTGACTAATGTAGATCTACGCCAAAAAAATTTGTCTTCAAGTACATGCTCCTTATCAACATCTACTTTATTTTCACAATTCGAATTTGACACCATTAATAACGGATGAAGGATTATTTACCCTTATCACGAATTTTAGGATCTTAAAAGCTCTTCACTTTGTTCACATTGAAAAACGATAGAAAAAATTTCGTGACACAGCAAATTAAGATCATATATATAGTGGTAATTCAAAAATATAATATAATGATAGTTAAAGATTTTGTAACATTTACGCACGAATATATTTATTATCCGCGCAGATACAGTTATACAGAAATATTGACTACACACGAATATACCTAATAAATGCACGGATACAATATACTTCACTATTGTTACGTGCCGAGATACAAATTTCACTATTTCTCATAAATGTGAACATAAATAACGTTATTTACGAAAATTTATTTAAAAAGATTCTGACAATGGAGGTCTTGTCGTACAGACTGCAGGCCGGTAGATGAAAGGGCCTTAGCAAATTGGGCCCTATTCTGATGGCCCATTTTGTTTGTTAGGTATCAGATCTGCAATCCATTAGATTATTCGTATAAACAGATTGGACATTTTGAGATGACACTCACTAATTAGCAGCCAAGTGTTAAAAGCTTCCAACTTCCAACTGACACACTTGTTTTAATAAATTAACCGTATCGAGTGAGTGTTCGGACATAAAAATTATAAATTTCAAAAAATAATAATAAATAATAATTAAAAATTAAAATTATATTTGCACATAAGCAATTTTAAAATTTCTTTTTGAGTTATATGGAGTAAAAATTTAAAAAATAGCTTGTTGAAGTTTCTTGGATTCGGAAAAATTATAATAATTTTATATCCAAATAATTTTTCGGTAAGATTCCAAAAAGAAAGTGAAAAATATACATGGCCCGTTATTTATTTATTTATTTATTTATTTTTGGTGTGGGTTGGGGGTGGAGGTGAGATGAAAGATATTCACGGTTAAATGGAGAACAAATTACTTAATCATATAAAAAAAATTATTTTATATTTCACATAATTGGCAATATATAATTGCGTGAGGCCTTCTTTTATTTCACAAAGTAGGTGGATTTAAATTTTATATATTTTTCGATTTATTAACTTGTAAGATTAGGAAAAACTCCCGCATAATTACTTTTTAACGATATGAAACACAAAATAAAAAATTTTAATAAAAAATTTTCTAATCATATAATTTAATTTAAACACCATATACATATAAATTTTATATTAAAATGTGCCCATTAGATTTGTTAACGGACTCATCCTAAAATGATGTGTACTAAGGGGTTGTTTGCTACGGGGTAGAATAGATACACTATTAGAAATTGATATTTTTTTCACCACAAATTAATGAGAAATTTGCATGATAGGACATGATTTTTTTGTTCATTTCTCACCGAACTTTTTCATTGGAAAAATGCATAGTGGGAAACAGTTTTCCACTGAAATAGTGGGAAATTTCATTATTTTTTCATGTGAAAATACTATTTTTTTCGTGCCGATAAGGAATAGTCACTTAATATTTTTCAGGGGGAAATCAGTGAAAAAATAATAATTTTTAGTAGTGATAAAGTTATCCACCATATATATTTGATAACTTATTTCATTATCGTGGTATAAATGGTGGAATAATTTTTGAAACTAACTAATATCTTTAACCAAACGCTAAATAAAATAATCCTGCATTGTATCCCGAGATTATTATTCCTTATCCCTCATATCAAATGACTCCTAAGAGTTGTTACTATCCTCGGGGATTGCATCTAGATGGATCGATACAATCTATTCATCTTTAATCAAATATTTTAGGTTCAAAATTTGGATATAGAGAAAAATTCAATAGAGAACGTTCATTGAGTGAAAGACTCCAGATTTTCTCAAAGGGGATTAAAAATATGAAAAAACAAACACACAGAAAAGCCAAAGAAACTTCAACATTTACTATATATATACATTAAAAAAAATTAACTATATATAAACAATATAATTTTTCGTCAAAATGAATTTCTTCGACTAAACCCCTTCTGCCTTACCTAATTCCACCCCTAGTTTCCTCATAATAAACTTGTCGAGATCTTAATATAAATATCGAGTATTGAAAAAATAAAGTTTGTGACCTCCTCACATTTACATAGGGACAATAAGTTGTGATGAAACTCTCAAGGAGATATGCGGTGGTTATAGATGATGAATTAAAGTGATATATACATATATACACACACATATATATATATTATAAATATTATTTGTTGGACATAATAATAACAGCAACAAAAATAATATATAATAATGACGATTTCCCCTTAGACTTTTTGGAATAGTGATGGGATGCCTCAAGAAAATATGATAACGATAAGGTTTGGTAGTAGTAGTACCTTTGGATTTTATATAACCCCTTTCTAAAAATAGAAAGGGAAAGAAAATGAAGGTTAACATGGTAGAAATATATAAATATATATATCATATGTTTAAAAATAATTATACCACGTAAATAATAAGTTCAAAGATTTTGAAGTTGAAGTTTAAAATTTGCGTTTTTAAAGTTGTGATATTTGGATTTGAAGTTGTGTTTGGACATATATTTTACTCCCTCCATTCCATTTTAGTTATCAGGACAAGATTTCCACAACCTTTAAGCAGATACACGTTAGTCAAAATTTTTCATTAAAAACCTATAGAACTGATGTCTTAACGGATGAATATGCATTAAATGATAAAATTGGATGAAGCTCGTTCTATAGATTGGTGGTTTGGGCACCACTTTGCATACATTTTAGTTGTCTGTTCGAAACCTGTCACCTATACGTTTTATGTTTCTTTTTAAATGTCATTTAAAAATAAAAATGATGTAGAAATCGAGACTCAAACTCGAGTTATGCAATGATGCTCAAGGGCTTAAAGGGCACACTCACTGGTCAATCCAATAAATATGTTTAAGGGATACTTTAATTTTAGATACATGACAATTCTTGAAGATACACACACATATATATCAAGTTTTTTTTGAAGTTAATTGGTGCACGTGCACCTCAATTCACCAGGTAGGTCTACCTCTAATTGAAAGGCTCACTTCTAGAGGCGGCGCTCCCAACAAAATTTTTTTCATTTCAAAAAACTCGAACCCACATTGACTCTTTTTTGTTTGAAAAATATTTTGTTTTATTTTCTAAAAATATACGAAGAACTATATTTACCAAAATTAGTGAAAACATTTTTGGTTCAACTATTTGGTATATGGAATATGTTAGAATCGACATAATTAGGTGCATATAGAAGTTAATAAAGTAAACTATGCACGACGATAAATATGATAACAAGAAAAAATATATTAAAATATGTATTATGATTTGATTGATTAACCTACATATAAATAACTCACTGATATAAAAAAATATACAATTAAAAATATCGAGAGAATAATTTTCTCAACAAAAAAACATTCTGTCAAAGGACTAAATTGAGAAAAGTCCTAGACTTTTTACTCCAAGAAGAGAAAATAGCAAAAATATATTTTTTTTAAAATTAAATTTCTTTTAGGAAAAGTGAAAATTATTTTGGGTAGTATTTTGTCCTTCCTTCAAGAAAAAAGAAAATTCAAATATGATAAGAAAAATAAGACAAGCACCTATCAAAACTCACCAGCGCGAGACATTAAAACTTATCGTAAAAATCTCGATACGAGAGTTTTAATACTACCTATCAAAAAGAACTTTGTTATCAAGATCCGAATTCAAAACTTTTAATTAAGAGTGAAAAGAATTGTTATCATTCTACCGCATTTCATGATTACAATGAGAAATGTAACAGGAAGACTTCTCAAAGGATCGCCTATTCTAATATTATCTAACTCAATAACATTCTTAACAAAAATTTGATCTCGCCACAATAAAAATCCCTATTCCACCTAGCTATTTATCATAAATATTCTTTTCGCCATAGCATTTGGCAATGTATTAATAATGAAATAATTCAAACAACAAATAATATTATATTAATTTTAAAATACTTATTGCCAAACATTTTCTGGTGAAAATCAATTAAGGCTTTATTCAAAGTGAAAGGATTGATTTAGGCAAATTATTCTTTCGAACAATGTTAGAATTGCGTCTAATATTTACTCATATATTAGTTAATCATATCAATATTTGCTCACAAATAATAATTGAATATTTCTAATAATTTACCGAAATTTTAAATCGTTATCTAACATTTTTTTCATAATTTTTTATTTATTTAAAATAAAAATTTTAAATTATGATTTAAAAAGTCCGTAAACTGCGATAAAAAAACTACCTACTAAATAATTGTCCGAGAAAAGGAATAACCGCGAATATTTCACAAGTGAAAGAGATAGAGAGAGAGAAAAAAAAAGAGATTAATTTAATTTATATTTTATGAAAAGGTCATTTATATTTTCTTTTTAGAGGATTTAGTCACTAATGTTTTCAATTAGTGCATGGAAAATGACGTTTTGATGGAATCCCATTATTTTGAAAATTGGAATGTTCGTCAGATCATAGTCTAAATTAATGAGTGATTTGTAGACGTTCCACTCATAATTAATGAGTGTTACGATGAAATTATTCGGTATCGTCAGTACCCAAAATATTTTGTGTTAGTAGAATTCAGCGAAAGATTGCATTCTAAGAGGTGTGATCGATATAGACAACATACCTTAATGCAACTATTAATAGTTATTTTCACGTTCAAATTCTTAACCTATAAATCATACGAAGATAACTTTACTGTTTCACGATATTAAAATAATATTTTTTTTATTAGAATAATTTAAATCGCTATCACTTCCATTTTCTTGTGGGTCAACTTTCCTATTATTGTCAAAGTGATCTCCTCAATAATGTCAATTTGGTATGTAGACTACTTCAGATTATATTAAATTACTCATCTAACATTAATTTATTTAATTAAATACTGTTTTTATAGTTTAATTTATTCACCACTCATACATTTTGTGGGGTAATCTCCTATTTTATTAATTTCTTTACAAGTCCATGCCGGCAAAATTATTATTGATGGGAACAAATTATTTATAAAATAATAGCATATTAAAATAGAATTAAGTAGTAATAAATTTTTTTTTTTTTTTAAAGTTCCATTATAAAGTGATGTGGACGTATACGTAGTTACGTGCATTAAGGCTTAAGCTAAGATGGTGATTAAAATTCTATTTTAATGGGTTAATAATTAATCAAATAATACTTTTGTTAAATTTATTATATTGAGATATAAAAGGGACATCATGGTACTTTTTCTAATTAAATACTCTTCCGTTTTATTTTACTTAATTCATATTAACTTGATAAAAATATGAAAATTGTCTTAAATATTTTACGGACGTCTTGAAGATAAAAAACGGATGTCTCCATATTGATTCGCAAAACTTTACTAAAGCTTTTCTTAAGAAAGTATTCTGGCCAATCTATTTTACTTTGTTATATTTTTTTAAGAGATTTTCCCCCATTTTTGAATAAAACACTATGTTGATTGCTTTGATAGTAGTGATTTTTTTGCAGACACATTCGGAAAATATTAACTAAAAAAGTAATTATTTTTATTTATTATTTGATTTCAATTTAATACTACTCTCGATCTCACCACATAAACCATTATTCATACTTATTTGATTTTCTAAAATGACAAAGAGTAGTATGTTGAACCATTTATTTTTCGTAAAGACGACGAGTATGTAAAGATATGATACCTGAGCCTAACTCAACATCAAAAGCTAGCTCATGAGGGGAGGATTGCCCAAGTCCATATAAACAAACCATCAGTCCGTTTCCAAACCAATGTGGGACTTTAACCTACTAACACCCCCTTCACACCCAGATCCGACTGGAGTGTGGACTGGGAGCCCAAACAGGAATGGACCTGGCTCTGATACCATGTAAAAATATGACATCTGGGCCTAACTCAATCTCAAAAGCTAACTCATGATGGGAGGATTGCTCAAGTCCATATAAACAAACCATCAGTCCGTTCCCCAACCAACGTGGGACTTTAACCTACTAACAGAGTAAAGTCGATTTGAGAAAATATTTAATTAATAGGGAGTTTATTTTATAAAATTAACCTTATTAATTATGCCTTCAAAATCTAAATCTCAGTACTACCGGTACTTTGTTTAGTTATTTAATAACAGAGATAATACTAAAAGAAAATAAATTTTTTTTAATCTATTAAAATGAATAAATATTTTTTTAAAATATTTTTAATATTACAGTATAATGATCAAATAAAATGAAACTGAAAGAAGTACATAATTTCCATTAATAAGTTTATTTATAGTAAGACGGCAAAAAGGCATTAGTGAATTTTTTATTTTATTTATTTATTTTCTTTGCATGAAAGTTAATGATGATTGGATAAAGCAACGATAAAACAACAAACTAAAGAAGAAGTTTATACATAATTAGTAATTAAGTAGTAGTTAATTAATTGATTAAACTAATTAATGTGAGTTTGCCGTCCAGGTACGTTAGGCCTGCTTTAGTACAAGAAACTACTTTTTACATATTTAAATATATAATTAGGTTTCTAATCATTTCATGTTCTATTTGTTGATTTATATTTCTAAAAAGAAAAAAAATCTACGTGTAAATTCCTTTATACGAGTTTATTTTGATTTTTCACTCGATGTCTGATATTCACATTGAGATCTGATTAAATTTGAATTCGCATATTGCAGAGCTTATTTTTGAGACAACATTCTCAATAGGATTGTCAATTAATTTTTAGAAATCTGAATTCGAAATCTCTAAGTAAGAATTGATAAATCGAGTTATACCTGCTTAATTAAAAGTATTAGATAGTATGTTTTTTCTTTACCTGTAAGTTTTTTCAAGGAGTTAACTTCAAGATTTTAGGTTTTGATGTTATAATTTTTAGAAATTATTATTGAATCGGATTCACTCATAAAGAGTCTAATTAGACTATTAATTAGTTAATTAATCACTTAAATTTTAGATAGTTATTTATAAATATATTATTATAGATGTTGAGAAAGATTTGTTTTTTTTAATCAATGGATAACGACTGCTAGTTAAGAAATTATAAAAAGAGAAGATTCTCTAAATTTAGGCTTTGATAAAAAACTATGAAATTATTTCGTTTTATGTTAAGTTCCATGACTGATAATTCAAACCGTGATTGCAAGAGACTTAGCTTTTGCTTGGAGAAATCCGTAAATCTCTTAAACTAACAATTATGTTGAAATAATTCGTCTTCCGTAGAGGATTGTGTGTCTATATTTAACTTATTGGTTCTTGAAATTCAGCCTATGTCAAAAATAAAATAAAATTGTGACGCTTGTTACGGAGGGCAAGCCTCTAAAAAAGGGGGTACATTACACATTACGGGAATCTTATATTGAAACGGAAGAAGCAATTAGTGACCGTAAAATTGAGTTTAGAATCAACTGTTGATACATCTTTTGAATTGTAAAATTCAAGAAACAAATTCGTATCGACTTAAACTCAAAAGCAATAATATACACCTTAACAATTGAACCAGAACCGTTACAAAAATTCACTAATATTTCAAGTCGAAGAATTAATAAAGGGAAAAAAAAAGTATATACACCCACACCCCAGCCTGGACTTAGACTTTGTGGGTGAGTCTTTGCTGGCAAAATAGACAACTCAAGAAATCATGCCTAAGACAAACTGGATAAGGAAAATTATTTACACCACTAAGTGGAGAATTTGATGAACAATAAAGTGATATATATTATATATATATGTGATAATAAACTAAGGTCAAATAAGGATAACGTAAATAAAAAAAGATCAATTATATTTTGATTTTGTAATTGACAAGTGTTTTAGGATAAATATTTTAAGTAATATTGACAAACTACTATGAGGGAGGAAGTACTTCTATATATATTATATAATTTAAGGTTGGGCCTCAATATAACTGATTATAAATTTTATATTTTAAAAGTTATATTTTTATTATTTTAAAAAAAAATTGAAAGGTTGTTCATAAAAATATTCTATAGTATTTTGATCGATAATTTTTATTTGTCCCAACTAAAATTTTAGCATAAATAAAAGTGTTATAATAAAATAATTTAACTCAGAAATATTTTAAAAATTTGCTGATATCAATTATGGGAACATTCATTTTTTAAATTCTAAAACACTAAGATCTAATATTTAATTTGCATTTTATTATTACAATGGAATAAGTTTATTATAATTTGAAGATAATTTATTTGTTAGATTTTATTTGAATTATATAATAATTGTGAGTCTTTATTTTAAAATTTATTCTTATTAAAGATAATTGGTAATGTAATTTTTCATATTATAATTATGCATTTGTTATTTTTGCCATCTTTTTTTAAATAGTAAACCGCTTAAATTCATTTTTTTTTTGTAATTAAGTAGAATAATAACTTTTTTATATTAAATATTTTAGTAAATGTTGTGAATATAAAATATGTTATTAAACTGAGAGAAAATAGTGCAATTATATTAGATATAAACTAACTTAAGAAAAGAAAAGAAAATGTATACGTTCTACTCGAACTTCATCATGAACTAGATAATAATAATAATAATGATAATAATAATAATAATAATAATAATAATTTAAAAACTAACTCTTTGTAATTCTAAATATACACATGATTCTTTTTACTCTTCTAACACATTGAAGTCATTAGAGTTTTCTAGAACTTGATTGATTTTTTTGAAAATTCAATACTCTCTTTGGATGATGTACAACTATTTTAAGTTAGATATTTTGTTAATTGATAAATTTGTCCTTGATCATCCCACCTCTTCACTCTTTTATATAAGAGGGGAAAAAATAAGAATAAAATAAGTATAAAATAATAATTTATTTTTTAATGTTTAAAATTGAATAAATAAAAATTCATTTATTTGCGGTGTCCTTGTTTACATGGCCTAAAAAAATATTTTGTCATATTAATTTTTTTTAATGTTAAATTTAATTTAGTAATTTTGTAAGAGAAATACTCTAAGTTGAGTTATGTTATTAATCAAAAAAAAAATTAATAACTCTGCAATACAAAATTCCAAAATTGAATGATTTTTCGAGATATTATGAAAAAATATCTAGCCATTATTTATGGAGGAAGGAAGATGGATGGAAAATTGAATATACAATAAACTTAAAGTAAAAATGAAGAAGTAATAAATAAATTCAGTGGAGAAAGAGAAGAAAAAATCAAGAGTAATGGAATATTCTAGTGGCTTTATATTTTTTTTAATAAAAAAATATCAATTTTTAAGTTTTAATATTTGATATTTTTTAATCATTTGTAGGTTAGATGTTAAATTTTAAAATTGCTCTTCGTCGTCCTAACTCATGGTTCTTCTATATAACAGAAATAGAAAATGCACATTCTATCAATAATAAATAATTAGCGAAATAAAACTTATTTAAAAAATGAAGAAAAAATAAAATATGAATAAAAGTTCATAATAATTGAATATTTTAAATTTTATGGGATTGAATAAGTCTATATATAAAAAAGTTTTTGATTGTGATAGCTACATTATTTAAAAAGAATGGACCCAACAAAAATATAATTATCAATTAATAATATTACACATGTTTAAAGATAATTTGGGGTAAAATAAGATAAATATCAAATATATCATAAAATATAACAAAGAGAAGAAAAAACTAAGAGAAATGGAACATTCTAATATTTTGTATTTTTTTTTTTGATGAAAGAATATCAATTTTTAAGTTTTAACCCATGCTCTTAAGCATTTATGAATTAAATGTGAAATTATAATTATACCCTTGGTCATCCTTTATATAGAAATATTAGTACTATTTAAATTGAGTCGGCGGATATATTCGCTCTCTTTGAGAATATTCAAGTCAATTATGGTGTAATCTTCACCAATCCACCAGTATAACTTTTGACGTGTCCCCTCCAGGATACGACAGTTCAAAATCACTGTATGACTCAAACAACTCTGAATTAAAGCTTCAATAAAAACTGTAAAGAAATAGATCTTAGGCCTAACTCTACCCAAAAATTAGCTTATGAGGGGAGGATTGTCTAAATCCATATAAAGAGTTCACCCATCTCATTCACCATCGATATGGGACTGACTGGACATCTAGTGCGTAGGCAATTTAAATTTGGGGGACCAACATCGGTTGAGATGAGTCGTACTCTTGTACCATGTAAGAAAATAGATTTTGGGCCTAATTCAATCCCAAAAGCTCTCACGATTCATTTCTTAACCAAAACACATTCCTTCAATATGAAAATATTCTTTTATATATATAGTAAATTGACTGAAGACTTAAAATATTATATTCTTTTATCTCTAACTCTGCCTTTCTCTGCACTAATTCCCCAACAACTATTACTATTATTACCACACAAATGAGTCAATTCGTTTGAAAAATTCAAAGATTTTTTTAGGTACAAAGTACATATTTTATCCATATTTAACTAATTGCACAATAATCAAAAAGAAAAGTAACACGTTCAGATGTCCTAACACATTTTGGCGACTCAGCAAAGATTAATTAATCTAATTCCCTAATTAATTTATTCGATTAATTAGCCGTCTTTAATTCTTAAATAATATTAAGTGAAGTAAAACGTCAACCTAAGCTTTCCAACTATTCCCTTTATTCCGTGCAGAATTTCTATTTTTAAGGTTATATCTGAAAACAATTAATTTTAAAGTATTTCTTTTCTTATATGGTGCTTAATATTTATTTTAAGATTTAATTAATTATAATTTAAAATATGTTAAAAGAAAAATATCGTACCCAGTCAAACACCGCAAGGTAAGATGAATACATTGATTTCAAATATAAAAATGTAAAATATAAAGCAGTCCCATAGAATTGAATCTTACACGTTAGAGTGCACTTAAATGTCCTAAATCGTTGAAGGTAACCTTTCACATGTCATTCAGGGGATTAAAAGTTTACACTTAAATATACAGCATAATTTTTTATCGAAAGAATTTTGAATAAAGTGATGAATACCCTCCCATCCAAAAGGGGGGGAGGGGGGGTGTTTAGTGCACATTCTTCGTCAAAAAACTCATGTGGTGTATATAGGTTAAATGTTAAGTATATTATGAGTATGAATTTAATTTACATTCTTAACACAATTGGTAAAAAAATTTGCACATCATTCGTTAAATTTCTGACTTCACCACTTCTCGTATATCAGAAGTTTAAACTGTAAAGACAATAATTAATACTTGTATTGAGTAGACTATCTACATTTATACATATTTTAAGATATGACTCTTTTCCAATTAAATCCTACATAAATATAAAATACTTTGTACATCAGATTGTCCGTAAAATATTACTCCTATTAGGTGTCACATTCTAGTTGAGATGAGCCATAACTTGAAGAAAGGTGAGGTGTCAAAATAATTTTTTGTAAACTCTTATTCTCTTGTAGTACTACTTTTAATAGATTCCTTTCATGTCATTGTCAAAATACGTATAAGTTTATCGGTTCATATTAATTGAATATATTAGGTGGAGTATATATTCTATTTTATAAATTTTCACTTGTGATCATTACTTCTTCATGATTTAGCCAGCCTATTAATTATAATTATTCCCAACATTATTTCAAATTCATGATTTAAGTATTTGGATCATAATTTATAAAATCAGAAAATAAATATTAATCTATTGTGAAATATGATTTTATGATTCTTGAAACTTGAGTGAATATGTTGTTACAATTGTATACTAAGATCAACTTGAAGTAATGAAAGAAATATTATTTCAACTGATAGATGAAAAGAAATATTTAGCGTTATTACGTTTTACGTGACATTTTTTAATTTTAATATATTTTTTGAAAAATAATGACTTTCTATATTGAGAATTCTTTTGCAATATAAAATTATTGTCCAAAGATCTCATAGTGATAATTAAAAGATTGTAAAGCTACATATAAACGTAAAAATGCTTTTAATAGTATAAGATTTTTTTGAAAAAAATCGTGAAGACTTGACATGAAGGAATAGTATATATATATATATACACACACACTCCATGTTAATGATATCTTTTGATTAATTTTAGCCTAATTAATAATTGTTATAAATCCAATTATTTGATGAGATGATCAGTATGAAAATGACGAAGTGATGACATGTGATTCGCTTCACTATATTTACCATGACAAAATTTGCTTAGAGTCAACGCATGCTCACCAGAAATAAACTAGCTCTGAATCTCGGCTGACTAAAATGCTTGATCATGTGGGTGAAACACAAAAATATCCAAAATTTACCTGTAACTCATTATATTATAATGACCATGTGAAACTTAATTTGAGCTAACAATTGTCGATATGCAAACAAAGTAGCTCAAAAAAAATTAGAAGCTACGTATATATAATAAGGAGTAGAGGCCTTTAAAAACAAACTGAAGTCTACTGGCTCAAAGCGAATAATATCATATCATATCAAAAATACTTTTTTAAATTTGATTTAATTTAACAAAAATAATAATTTTGAGATTATTATATAAAAAAATGAAAATTAATTTTTTAATATATATTTTTTTTAAGGCAAGTGGTATGAAATTGAGGAGAGGTAACGTGGGAAGGAGGGACCAGAATGAAAGGGAGAATCGGAAATTAGCAGAATCAATCACATGGCTGAATGGACCAATATAGTGGTAGACGTGTCAGTACGGCGTCGTTCCCCTGCTGTTCTTTTTTTTTTTTACGCAGTGTGCAGTCGGAAGTGGCCCTCACTCTTTTTAGAAAAATATATATAATAGCTCATTAAAATAATATTAATATATATATAGGGCCTTAAAAATAATAATATATTTAATATTAACTCTATTTTAAAAATAAGAAAATTATTCTCAATATTTTTAACGAGCGGTTAAATATCTAAACTTTTTTTTATATATAACTTCACCGCCTCTTGTCCCAAGCCCCAGCAGGCCTAGTTTATTTATTTATTTTAATAATTTAATTTTCTGCAGTCTAGTACTACCTGTATAGTATTATTGCTTTAGAAATGTTGCCGACGTGTTACTCACATTAGCGCGATTGAGAGACACGTTATTTGTCTCAGTTCATTATTTGTCTGATGTTATTCTTTTATTATTTGTTGTCCATGTTAATGATGTGTAATTTTATTAGAGTTTGGGTGAGATGATATCTTTATATGATTTTTAATTAATTTTTACTTTATAAAATAATTTTTAAAATTGAATTAGATTTATTTATTTTTTTTTAAATTAAATATGCTATCTGTTTATCAGAGAGAATTTTTTTATTAAGTTTTTCATCTTGATAACATAAAATATGATTGATCAAAATTTACTAAATCATATTCATCGTAATAATTTACCAAAGAATGAATCTTATTATCAATGATCGAGACTGAAGATAATTTACTTAGGAATCCTTAGTTGATATCTACAAAGATCATTAAATAAATTATTTATTCAATTCATTATATTTTAACAGAGAAATAGATATTCGTTACTCATTATCAAGACGATTATTTTTATACGCAATTTTTTAAGAAAAAAAAAGTAACTTTTATTTGATTGAATACTCAACGATAAACCTAAATATTCCTTAAGCAGATATTTTAAAAATTAATTTCATAGAATAGCTTTTCTATCTCTGAGACTTCTCGAAGCCTTGAGTTATATATATTTTATTTTTTTCAAAATCTATTATATATATTAATATTATTTATAAAAACGAAATGATTTTTTATTTAATTAAATACCTTGTCATCATTTTAAAAAAAGAAAAAGAAATTGGTTTTGTGTGTAGTTTGTTAAATGGTTGTAAAAAAGGTGGGGGCAATTGGCCCGTCAGCAGCAACATAAAAAGCAACAAAGAGCCGTGGCAGCATCGCAAATGAGCTTAGAAAAGGTGGGGGGAGGAGTCCACAAATAGATGCCCCTAAAGGTGCATGTACTTGGCACATCAAAGGACACAATTCATGGGTTCACCATTACTATGTCTTTAGCACCAGAGAATTTGTGGCCCCCCTCTCCCCTCTATTACCTCATCATTTTTATACTTTTCTTTTGAAGGTCTCGATCCGCATTCGATATTCATATTAACGGTCTGTTTAGATTAATAATAAAATTTAATTTTATATTTAATAGAATTTAAATTTGAAATTTTCAATTAAGAATAGAGATATATTTTTCACACTGTCGTGATCTTTGTTGGTTCATTATTTGTGGCTCCCTTTATAAGTTGATCATTTTATATTTTTGAGTCATCTGCCGGGTATTTAATATTTATATTTTAGTTCGATTAAATTTAAATTCATATTGGAAGTTTTACATAAAAAGGATGAAACGCTTCCTAATAAAAATGACTTTATATTTAATAAGGCTCAAGTTCGAGTCCAATAATTAAAGATAAAAGAGTATTCTTCACTCTACCACAATCATTATTGGTTCATCATTTGCATCCCCTATTAGCTCATCATTTTATACTTTTCTTTTGTGCATTTTCTGTTATTGTTCGATATTTATATTGAAACTTGATTAAAAATTTTCACATCGAAGAATAAACCGCTTCTTAATAAAGATGATATTATTATTAAGTAGCACTTTTTAATAAAAATAAAGAAATACTTATCATTCCACAACTATCATTGTTATTTCATCATTTTATCCTTGACCCAAACGCTCATCATGGCAGCTGGCTACACTCTAGGAAATTGGAAATTTTAGGATGAATCTCTTTTTGAAAAACTAAATAAATTTAGGCACAAGTTAAACATGTCATAACACTTATATAAATGTTATTAAAAAGCAAAACGAAAAGTTATAAAAAATTTAAATGTAGAACAATGTCATTAATTTTGAAACAAATTAAAAGGGAAGAATATCTTATATAAAGAATAACTTATTTAATCAAATGTCACACCTCAAATTCGGGGAGGCGTGACTGGCACCTGGTTCACCCCCGATATGAGCATACGCGACGCTCAAAAATTAAATAGAGGCCAGAATCAACGAGGTTCGACAACATAACAACTATAAAATCAGAATAAGACGATAGACTATAACGGAAGCTGGCTCACTTGACCAACCAAACATAAATACAATATATTGTCAAGGCCACAAAATGGAAAACAATCTATACAAAAAGGATCACCTAGCCTTCAACAATATACTAACACCACAACGACGTCTACGGGCCTCTATGTATATAACAGAGATCAACTGTACGAGACGGTGCCCGAGCTACCCTTAACTCGAACATCTGGCGACTCTGAAAGACCTGTAGCACACAAACTCAACTGGAACTCCACTCATCACCCAAGAACTCAATCTCCCATCCCACCATCACTTGCAGGCATGAATGCAACACCACGACAAGGGCGTCAGTACAATAATGTACCGAGTATGAAAGGCAGAAACAATTATAAGACTCAGAGTAAAGATCAACAGATATATCGAATATCATAGGAGGAGAAACTCAACTTAAGTAAACATATAGAACCTACCTGGCCCCATAAGCCTGGCAAGTCCGACAAGTAAACCACAACGCACAACACCTAGCAGACACAACTCACTTGTCATCACCTCTAGACCTCTCAACGACCTCAACTAACACCAGCCAACATCTAGCATCCACTGCTATCAGGTAACAGATAATACAAGTAACAATCACAATATAATACCAATCAAATCACAAGTAAACATTAGTTAATCAACATTATCAATCAAGCACTGTCGGACCCTCTCCTGGCTGCGCATAATTAGCGGAGCTTAATTCATCTGGGAGAACCAATCGCGATCCCAAGAAAGCTCAGACATGTTGGACCACTCTCGAATTATGTCTCAACTCGATGCTACGGAGGACATCATTCTCAACCCCCTAGGTTATTTCACTCCTTAGGCTCAATCCCTCAACCGAAAACACTCTCATACATCGGGTATCCACAAGTCACAAGGCCACAAACACAATCACAACATTCACAATGAACAACAATATAACACATGCTCAAACAATCTACAATCGGCTCTCGCGCCCCACCAATTGATTGTCACAACACAATACTATTCTTTCACGTCTAGCCATCCACCAACGAGCCATTAATCGAGTTACGGATCACCGACCTAACCAATATATTCCCAAGCATTACAAAAAACACACAAGCCAATCTACTCATCACTAACAAAAAGGGACACGACCAAGCCGACCCAAGCGTCAACACGGCCGCCAACGTGCCATCGATACGGTCACCGACTTAAATATAACGAAAGATAATCGCAATTAATGACCTACATATTTATCAAACCATCAACCATATATAATAGTGAAACCTATAACTATTCATTTCTAGCTGTAAAATAGACCACAACACCAGCTATAGTAGCTACAACATACTCCATTATCGACACAACTAACGCCCTACAAATGTATAACAACCAACCAAATTATTGCCTAAATTCACGATAACGCCCTACAGACGTATAACAACCAACCAAATTATTGCCCAAATTCACGACCTCAATAGATGAGGGAAAAATCATAGCCTAACAACCCCAAACACACATATACAAGAGCCAAACAACAACTAACAACATAGAAAATTCACAAAATATGACAAGAATATGATTGGAACAGAAATCATGCCAAAACGGAGAGGCGGAAGCCTTAATATACCTTGATTTCCGACAAAACCCAAATCAGCTGGCTCAAACTAATATCATCGAGAATTTACTGCCTCAAAAAACAGTGCACTCAACACCAAAAATGCAGCTCTAAGAACACAATATGAAAACGACAAGACAAAACTTATTTGGCAAAACTCTTATGAATTTGGCAGTAGAAAATCGAATATAACTACCTACTAGCATCAATAACCTCTTAACCAACTTAAATATACTAAGAATAAGCAAGGAAAAACAACTTACCAAGCATCCATAACAAGATAGCCACCAAACAACCCAAAAACGATGCCAAACCACGGACTACACCAAGCTCCCGTCTTCCCGACCTTCGATTCCACCTCAGATTATCTTCCCTAAGACCTAAACCATCAACAACATGAAAGGGTAGCTTGGGAGAGAGTTTTTTGCTGCTGAAAATTTCCAAAAATGGGAAATGGATAATAATCACCGACCAAGGGCTAAAATAGTCCTTCACCGCCTCAACCTACTTTTGACGTGCCTGCTTGTGCAGTCTCGCGAAAACATAAATATTTCTCTATTTCGAAGTCGGATTGATGAACGGTTTGATGAACTGAAAACTAGACTCATATACCTTTAATTTGATAAGTCGTGGGCTCCCTAACTCCTTATAGATTGGGAGAAAAGCCTCGAAATATTTGGCCTAAATTTCAAAAGGGAAATTCGCGATAACTTTTGCTGAATTTAGTTCTACAACGTGATCGACGTCCAATCTTAAATACGATCATAGAGTGACTCAAATACCTGATAACACTTCCTTTATAGCCTATTAAGTACTCTTAGTCTTATATCGAAAATACGAATTTATCGCTCAAATTGTCCGAGGCGTTACACCAATCTTCTGAGGAGTAAAAAAAAAAAGACTTATTTTAAAGGATTGAAATATTTGATGAAGCTTTTAGAAAGAATAAAAGTATTTTTGAGTATTAATAAAAGCTGAAAATAATAATCCTCCCCAACCATAAATTATTGTTTCAATATTGATTGAAAAATTAAATTAATTAATCAAATACGGATAATTATTCTCTAAAAATACTTTTTTTTTTCAAAAAGCTTTTAACAAAAATTGATTTTAAAATTTTAACCAAATATGCTAGAAATATAAGAAGTAATGTTTGCAAAAAGATTAATAAATAAAGATATTTGTCAAAGTTATTCTTCAACTTTTTGAACCAAACTCCATTGACACAATTGAGTGGGAAAACTGTTATAAAAGCTTTTTCACAAAATTCTTTAAATTTCCAACACTTTTTCATCCAAATACTAATTTATAGTATCTAATCTCATAAACTAAGAACATCAAAAGTAGTAGTGGTAATAATTAGTACTCTATCCATTTTCACTTTATTTAACTAATTTTAATTTAATATAAAATATTAGAAAAACTAAATTTTATACTCTTAAATTAAATATATATATATAAATAATTTAAAATACCCTTTAATTTTATAATCTTAAATGCAATATTAAAATTACAAAGTTGTTTAACAAAAGATCTTTTTTTAAATAAAAAAAAAAGTCAAGTAAATTAAAATAGAGGAAGTACTTTATTTATTAATGCGGAGATCTCGAATTTGAACATATGAAAATAAAAATAGTTGATGGCGCCAATTTCAGAAATGAATTCGGATCCACATTTAAATTTAAATTTAATTAGATTCTACTACAAATATCATGGCGCCAATTTCAGAAATGAATTCGGATCCATATTTAAATTTAAATTTAATTAGATTCTAATATAAATATCGAGTATCGAATATCGAATATCGAATGAAAAATAAAAAAAATAGTACTTCAATATATTTTGTAAATCTTTATTAAAAAAAGAAAAAGAAAAAACATATTATTGCTGGCCTCTTTTCTCTTCCTTATCTTCTCCAGTTCTCCTCCCTGTTCCTCTCTTGAAGCTCGCGCCCCTCTTCACGAGCACTTCTTCTTCCCTCACAAACCCCAAAAAAAGATATTCAAAAGCAAATAGAAATTATATATAAAAAAATTACAAGGAAAAAAAAAAAAAGCAGTCCCCAAAAATCTGAAAGTTGATGCAAAAAACCAAGCAAAAGAATCAGACTTTTTCCTTCAAACTCCCCCATTGATGAAAAATCATCCAGCTTTCTTGAAACCAATTGCTTGTCAAAATCCAGCACTTGTCACACACACCCAATAATCTTGAAAGAAAGAAAATCCCCCCCAACGACCCACAAAAGAGGAAAAGAATGAAGAGAGATCGCGATCGAGAAAAAGCATCTTTCCATGGCGGCTCTTCGGGTAAAGCCAAGATTTGGGAAGAAGAAGAAGAGCAGCCAGATGCTGGAATGGATGAGCTTTTAGCTGTTTTGGGTTATAAGGTGAAGTCATCAGATATGGCTGAAGTTGCCCAGAAGCTTGAACAGCTTGAGATGGCTATGGGTACAACGATGGAAGATGGAATCAGTCATCTTTCAACTGATACAGTTCATAAGAACCCATCGGATCTATCTGGTTGGGTACAGAGCATGTTGTCTGAGCTCAACAATACTTCGATTTCGACCAATTTCGGCATGGGTAGTGGAGAAAACGAATTGGTTGTGTCAGGTGGGTCTTCGAGTATCATCGATTTCTCGAGGAGTGAGCAAAACAGAACAACGATTTCTGATGATGATTTGAGAGCAATCCCTGGTGGTGCTGTTTTCAGCAACAAAATCGAAGCAGATTCCGAGAGCAACAAAAGGCAGAGATCCAGTTTCTGTAGCAGCTCTTTAACAGATTCAGCAAGGCCAGTAGTCCTCGTCGATTCGCAAGAAACTGGGGTTCGGCTTGTGCATACTTTAATGGCTTGTGCTGAAGCTGTTCAACAAGAGAATTTTAATCTAGCTGATGCACTTGTTCGACACATAGGGATTCTTGCGGTTTCACAATCTGGGGCTATGAGGAAAGTTGCAACTTATTTCGCAGAAGCATTAGCTCGAAGAATCTACAAGATCTACCCACAAGATTCAATTGAATCCTCATACACTGATGTCTTACAGATGCACTTCTATGAAACCTGCCCCTACCTCAAATTCGCTCATTTCACTGCAAACCAAGCGATTCTTGAAGCTTTTACGAATTGCAACAAAGTCCATGTGGTTGATTTCAGTTTAAAACAAGGTATGCAATGGCCTGCACTTATGCAAGCTTTAGCTTTGCGTCCTGGTGGACCACCAGCATTTAGGCTCACTGGAATCGGTCCTCCACAGCCTGATAACACCGACGCTTTGCAACAAGTTGGATGGAAATTAGCTCAGTTAGCAGAAACAATCGGGGTCGAATTCGAATTCCGTGGCTTCGTTGCAAATTCATTAGCAGATCTCGATGCTTCGATTCTTGATATTAGGCCAAGTGAAACAGAAGCAGTAGCTGTTAACTCCGTTTTCGAGCTTCATCGATTGTTATCCAGACCAGGGGCAATCGAAAAAGTGCTTAATTCGATCAAACAAATGAACCCGAAAATTGTTACAGTCGTCGAACAAGAAGCGAACCATAACGCTGCTGTTTTCATGGACAGGTTTAACGAGGCGTTGCATTATTACTCAACCATGTTCGACTCGTTAGAGAGTTCATCGTCAACTGGGTTAACTCAGCCGGTGAACAACCAAGATTTGGTGATGTCGGAGGTTTATTTAGGGAGACAGATCTGTAACGTGGTGGCATGTGAAGGCTCCGACCGAGTCGAAAGGCACGAGACACTGAGTCACTGGCGAGTTAGGATGAACTCATCTGGGTTCGATCCGGTTCATCTTGGTTCCAATGCGTTCAAGCAAGCTTCCATGCTTTTAGCTCTGTTCGCCGGCGGCGACGGTTACAGAGTGGAAGAAAACGATGGGTGTCTTATGTTGGGCTGGCATACACGGCCCCTCATCGCCACCTCAGCGTGGCAGCTCACGGCGGTCGGCGGCGCCGGCGATGTCGAGTCGTAGTGAGTCAACTCAGTTACGAAACTGAGTCAGCTCGGTACCCCACTAGGGTGGGTGGGTGGGTGGGTGATTGATATGTGAAGAGACAATGAGAGAGACGTGCCTAAAAATGAGTCAAATCAATGTCTTTTACTTTTTAACCTCTTTATTTATAAGTCAGCCTCTTTTTTTACTTTTTAACCACTCTATATTTTGTTGTAGTTTCTTTCTTTTTTTTCTTTTCTCTTTTGGCCTATTTTGTGGGTTGGTTTAGATTTTTTTCCCCACTCATTTGTATGTCAAGGTGTATCTACACTTGGCCACAATTAAAAAAAATGGCTAGGAGAGTGATTTGGTGTTTGGGGAAAAAAAAAACTTTGATTTCATTTGGCTGATTGGGAGTTGTGAAATAAATAATTATTTTCCTAAGTTTCTTTCTCTTATTTTACATTGCCATAATTCTTTGAGAAATACTAGTATAATTTACTTTTCTCTTTATTTCGAATGTGTTATAGTAATGGATATTTGCTATTTACGATAATAACATATATTTTTTTAGTGTTTATTCTTTTTCAATATAAATTATTATAAATTATTTATAAGGCATTTATTTTTTCTATTTGAACTCTCATGAACTATTTATTAATAACACATATCAGTTATTAATTATTCTCTTTTTTTATTTAAGCAATTTTGATATTTTAGATAGAAAAAAGAAACAATCGACGGTTGAGGTGTGTTTCAATAAATATTTGGTGATAGTTCAGGTAGGAATCTCGCACGTCTAATAACTTTTTTATAAAATTTTAAAAATCAAAATACTTTACATGTGTTTTTCATCTTCACTTCAGATAAAATAAACAAGATCTTTGTGAAGTTATTTTTTAATTTAAGTTATAGAATAAGTTGGAATTTTCAATTTAGAAAAGAGAGATGATTCATAAAATATTTATCCTTGTTAAGTTATTTTTGTTTTAATAGAACAAGAGTTGGCTCAATATTATTAAATTCAGTTGAATCCGTAAGAATTATAGCTCTGCTCCAATTCACATTGTAATTAATTATAAGAGATTATTTTCTTTATAAGATTAAAAGCTTGAAATTATGATAAATTATTTATCCGTGTTAAGTTAATATTATTTTTTAATTACATAACAAGATTAGGCTCAATATTATTAAATTCAATTGAATCAGTAAGAACTATAGTCCCCCTCTCTCTTCGATTTAGATTGTAATCCATTACAAGAAATTATTTTCATTATGAGATTAAATTTGAGTTTGCACATTACAGAGCATATTTCTGGAGGCGAAGCTCTCAACAAAATTCTTTTTATTTTAAAGACTTAAACTCGATACTTCTAATTAAAAATAATGAGATTTCAATTATCTAACCACAACCCACGAATGAATATATTCACTTGACTACATAGAGAATAATTAATACATTCTAAGTCTTATATAGTTTAGTGATATTTCTTCATCTTCGATCTTCTTCATTTAATTTTACCTTTTGTTCTACTGAATTGTACTTGTTTTTGACTGACTTGTAGATAATTTTATCAAAATCACACACACGAGTGAATGAATTATTTTATTTAATTCTTATGCATCAAATTGTCAACTATATACTTTTTTAAAGTCCTTCATCCCAATCATGTATAAACATTAGTCATCCCGTTCAGATTATTTTTTCGTATTGTATAATCATTTGATACGGAGAATTTTAGAGATAATATATAGTTATCTTTCTGAATTTATATTGCGGTGGTTTTAGTTTTTTAATGAATAATTAATTTTTTAATGAATGATTTTCACACTTCAATGTCTGATGGCCACGTGTCAAAATCATAATTTTTTTTTTAAAAAAAAAATTTCCGACCCCGCCCTGCCCCCGCTGTCTTCTTTCCTTTCCTTAACCTTCTTCATCACACTCCCTCATTTTATGCTATATATCTCTTCTTGAAATTATATATATTGATATTTATTTTTTTCATTTCGAAACTGATACAAACAATTTGATCCTTTAGTTACTCCACTAGTAATTAAAGTCATCATGGCTAACCAAGAATATTTTGTCATTTTTTTATCGCCGGAAAATACTTTTTCTCCGAAAAAACTGATGGCTGACAGTGAACATCTCCCCCCTTTATTTTATGCTATATCTCTTCTTAAAACTATATATATTAATATTTATTTTTTTAATCTTAAAATTAATAAAAAAAAATTAATTATTTAATTACTCCATCAATAACTAAAACCACCATAACTAACATCAATATTTCATTTTTTTTTGTCACTGAAAAATACTTATTCGCCAGAAAAATTAATGGTTGACAGTGAACATCTCCCTCTCTATTTCTTTTTTACTTTTTATTGTCTCCTCTTCATTTTTATCGGATAAGTGCCGACACCGATGAAATCCACCGCCAACGCAATAGTAAAGAAGAAGGGAGAAACAGAAGAAAAGAAAAAGAAAAAAAAAGTAAAATAGAAAGAAGAAAAAGTAGAAAATTATTATAATAAATAAAAAAATGTTCATTTTTTCCCCACTCTCTCACTCAACTACACTCATTGTCCCAAAAAGTAAAAACGAGGGCATATAAATATTGATTCAAAATTATTCATACGATCGTAGGATCCCCGCAAAATTTAAACGTTTTTTTAAAAATAAAATGCTAGTTTAAAAAAACTTTATGAATTTCTCTCAAAATTTTATTAGCTAAATTAATTAAAATTCATATTGCGTAATACTTAGGAGATATTTTTTTCATTAAGGATTTTCTCAGTGATAACTTTGAATTCAAAAAATTTCTATATAAGATTCAAGAAATTTCATCTATTTGATGATAGTGGCAGATATAATAGATAAACATCAAATTTATCTAAACTTAATATATTTAACGCCAATATAAGTATTTTTATGTATTAAAAAAAATCATTAAAACTGCACTAATAAAACTTGAATTCATAATTTAAAAATAAAGTAAATTTAATTCTGAAAATTTTAATAATTAAATCCATAAAATATAAATTTTTATTGGTGGTCCCTTTCATAGTATCTACTTACAAGTAAAAATTGACTCAAGTTTTGTTAAAAAATTGAGCATATTAAATATCATTTTGAGTTGAAAAATGAAAACCACTAAGTTTGTCTGCCATTAATATCTTGTGCTCTTTTCGTCTCAAATTATCAATCGTGTTTTTCTCCTTAAATAATATTAATATGAAGAGATATTTAATTGTTTCATCTTCATTTATATCTTAACTCTTAAAATATATATTTTTATTAATTATTTTAATTTATTAAAGTATTTATAGTCTTGATAAACAATTAGTACGTAGTAAGAACAAAATGAAAAAGATAATTAATTTGATTTTAAATTTTAAAAAATTAGAAATAGTTATTTTTAAAATCACGATAGATTATTTAAGACGGAGGATATATAATTATTGACATGTGACTTGCTTAATATGGCAAAGTAACCTTGAAGATAATTTTTTTTTCTTCATTTGTGTCATCAAGACAGAGAAATGGTCAGTATTATTGTTCCTATATAACCATATTGGGTAGTTTTTTATAGTTAAACAAATCCCATTTGTCTTTAAGTTTAGTTCCTTTTTCATATTAATTACATCTGCAAATCTTGTTAAGAACTTGATTCACTTGGTACTTCTAAAAGTAGTAAATTTGTACCTAACAAAAGTGGAATCTCCTTTTCCTCCTAATATTAAAATAACTAATGGAAAAAGATTTACTTTTTGTAGTATGTTAGTGTGCTAACCTTAAATCAAAGTACATTATTTGCAGAATTATTGAATTGGTTTCACTAGTCAAATATAGGTCGATATCAATTTATATCTGCTACAGAAGATTGTTTTGGACGTTCATATAAGATTTTTAATTGTGAGAATTATTAGAAGATCATATCTTAATGTCGGGGTTAAAGAAAAAAAGAAATGCTTCGAATTAGTTATTGAAGAAGGCGAAGGCTGGACGAGAGACTAGATCTATTTATTTCTTATTGTCATGCCATTGTGGCGTCCATAACGGTGGGTCAAATACAATGATACCGATAGGCTTCTAGGCTGACATACTTCTGAAAAATGATGCACATGACATCTTAGGCAAATCCCATAGCAGAAATGAGATAGAAAAACTGAAAATCTTTATAAGACATAACCTAAGTTCAGATGGTACGTGCTCTTTTAGGCTCCATGATAGTGTAACTAAAGGACAAATCTGTGAGGTTTAATTTATTGAACCAAAAGAGATAATACGTATCATGAGCTTGAACCAGAATCTTCATAATTTAAACTTTAGTCTCCCGGGCAAAACTCTTTTTTTAAGTTTAGAAAGTTTGGTATTAACATTATCAAATTCACTTTTGCTTTTTGCAAGATATATTCTTTAGTCATATCTTCATTGGTGGTTGAGAAATGAGGTGATGAAGAATGTAAATTTGAATTCACTATACTTGTACCATGGATTTACATCCACAAAATTGAATTTCCATACTTGGAGAGAAAGAGAAGTAAAAAGGAAAAGAGAAATAAAGTAAGATAGGTCCTCCTCATTTTGCACCATTTTATACTATTTATATTTAGGTACAACATGCCCTCCCAATAGGAATCTTCAAAGGGGCAATGAACCATGCTCTTCCCATGTGCACTATGTTTTTCCCCTTTAAGATTATTAATTGTTGAGACATCAAAATTGAACATAAAAGGCATTAATTTCCATTTCTTTCTTTGTAATGTGACCTTTGAGGGTCCCTTCCAACAACAACAAAAAAAGGGGGGTGGTGGGGGTGGGAAGAGGGGCACACATTTGAGTGTTCACTTCTAAAATACTTGTCACTTTTTAACTTATTTTTTTGCCTTTTTTTTTTTTTTGGCTTTTAAAAAGTTGGGAGTAAATAATCAACTCATTTTTATGCAATATATTTCTTTTATTAGTATATATTAAAGAAAGAATAGAATTTTTCTATATTTAATTTTTTTGCCCTTAATAGTATATTTTTATAACCACATAAATCTCATGACATGTTATAATATCACAAGTTTTAAAAATTATTTTGAAAAATAAATAAATTCAACCTCATTCAAGCTATGTATGTCACGTAAATCGAACTGTCACATCATTATTTATCGAGGTAGTAATAAATTTATTCTTTACTCTCTCCGTTTTAAATAAGTGGTGCTTTTAGTTTGAGCACACCCCTTAAGAAAACTACTTATTCCTAGGCAGAAAAATATATTTTTACCCACTTACCCCTAATAAATGTCTTGAAAAAGATGTAATTCTTTAATATTTTTTTAATTATATAAAATCTCTCTATTTAAATAAGAGTAAAATTGGAATAATATCATTAATGTCTTCTTGATTATATAAAACACCACTTATTTTAAAATAAAATAAAAAAAATAAAACACCACTTATTTTAAAATGAAGAGAGTAAAAGATAAAGCATAAAAGATAACCCGCAAAGTGTAAATTTGAAGAGCTTTTTTTCAAATCAAACTTAGGGGAGGAGGAAATATATATTCTCCCTTCACATTAATTTTCTTTTTGTTTTCCTTTCCTTCCGGCGTTCAGTATTCACTTTAGGAATCAACTAATTCGAACTCTCAGTGGCAAAATTCGATATCAAAGATAAATTGCTTCTACTAAAAGTAATTTTCATACTCAAATTAAATACAGAGAAATACTTATCACTTTATCGCAGTTTTCATTTTCAATGGTTCAAAAGTTAAAACCTAGAAAGCATTAATTTCCATTTCTTTCTTTGTATATTGTTTCCCTTTTAATTAGAGGGTCCTCTCCAACAAAAAAAGAAAGGAGGTGGGGAAGGGAGAGAGGGTACACACACTTGAGTGTTCACTGTTGTCCAGGCAACATTTAGCCATAGCAATAAAGAAAGAAAAAAAAAAGGATATAATATAATGTGTAATGGTGGGGCTCTATAATACTATTTTGGGTACAAATTTTGGGATATCCCCACATAAAAAAAAAAATATTGCACATGGTTCTACTTGTGTGATTTTGGACATTTGGGACCCTCCAAACACACTCTTCAAGATCTACATGATATATTTTGTTGGCCTCCAAAAAAGTTTACCTTGGTATGATGAATTTTGCCTAGTTAGAATAGGTAACAACTCACTATCTCAATTCACAAATTTTGAAATTGTTCAAATTATGCCTTGATTTGATAGAAATTGTGATTTATAATACATAGTTTATGTTCAAATATAATCATAGGTTCAAAACTTAGTCTTTCTTGAGATATTTAGTAATTTTCTACACATATGTATATATCTATATTTTAAATTAAAAATACTGAATTCAAGTTGAATTTGATTGACGTGAGCTTTATCTGACTATGATTTAGGAGCTCCATCTTATTTTTCTATTTTGAAGGGAGGTTTTAAGCCACAATAAATTTTATCTCGGTCGCACGTTCGAAAATCATAGAGTCAGCCACTAATGTCTGTGTTAGAGTAGACTACCTACATCACACCTCGGTTCTTACATAAACACGGAATGCTCCATACAATGAACTGTCCTCTTTTTTTCTTCCCTCATTCTTCAGGGGAATCCCCGTTTTATTTTTTTATTCTGAAGAAAATTTTGGAGCAACTGTAAATTTCATTTTCGTGTAATTTATACCATCACATTCAAACTATAAAGTCAACCACTAATATTTATATTAAAGAAAATTACTTACATCATCTCCTGATTATTATTTTTTTTTTAAATTTTTACATAAACACAAAATACTTCATGCACGAAACTATTTTTTTTAATCACTCTTGAAGCAAAGTTGAAAGTAAAATTTGCATGTTGTATTCACAGTGTTGGATCCAATAATTAGATTTCAATTTGGACCCACCATTTGCTTTTACCAAACAGAATTGCTAAATTCTTTTAAACTGTTGATAGGTGAAAAATGAATGAATGAAAGAATGAAAGTTGTCGGGGAAGTGTCCAACTTTTACTGAAGTAATTTTCTTTTTAAACTTCATGAAGTGTCAAAATTTTACTTGAAGTCATTTCTTGTCAAACCTTTTTTTTCTTATAAAATGTTCATATATTTACATTAATGTCTGATTAAATTTAAATCACGCGTTGCAAGATTCATTTAAAAACATCACTCCTAAGAGAATTTTTCTTTTATTTTTAAAACTTAAACCCAAAATTTCTGATTAACAATGGAGAAATTCCGACCATCTTATCACAATCCCGATTAGTTTGTCAAACTTCATGATTGGCCCTAACATAATTATTGATTTTTGGACTTTGGACTAAAAAGTTGGGGTTAAGGCCATAATTAATACTACCCTATTAGAATGTGCATGTGTAGTTTAATTAAGTAGTTTCCTAGCATGCTAATCAAAGAACTTACAACTTTAATTATGGCCTAAGTTATCATAGGATAAGATCAATGCATCTCATCTTTATCTCATTTTATTTTTTATTCTATTTAATTAATTGTGGTCATGGAGTAAAGTTCTTTTCTTACTTGAGTAGAGTGTTAAAAAAAAAATTCTTTGATTAATTCAAAGTGTTACTTTTAAGGTTTCAAAGCTTAAAAATAATTATCCTATACAATGGATCTTCAAAATCGAAGACTCCTTGGAATACTAACTCTTTTTCTGATTCTGCAAAACATAAAATGGTTTGTGCATCAGACTGTCAAGTTTTTAAAATTATTCTACACTCATGATCACGTGTTTATTAAAATCAATTCATAAGTGCTCTCTCTGTTCACTTTTACTTGACACATTTTACTTTTGGAGAGTCAAATTTGTATGAATTTTGATCAACATTTTAAGATGTATCTTTTCATCATATTGATATTAAAAGAGTTGCAACTTATAGAATTTTTCATATAATTTTTAAACATTTCAACTTAAAATTTAAATCTAATTTCATTTAGCTCAAAAAATTAGTCAAATTAACTTTAGTAAAAGGAAATATAATAAGTAAAAGTGACGGGGGGGAGTACTTGATAAATTAGTTAACTTAATCTATTCCACATGTAAGATAGCCTGCGTTAAATTTAGATCTAGTGCTTAATTAGCTTAACAATTTGAATATTACCTTTTTTATTTGGCTTAAATGTAGATCTAGTGCTTAATTAGCTTAATAATTTGAATATTACCTTTTCTATTTGGCTTATTTGTTTACAAATAATTTGACTAATTTCTTTTTACTGTTTTATCCTTAATATATTTTAAAGAAATTCTCAAACTATATTTTCAAAAAACTTGTATCTTCCTCTCCATTCTATATTTTCATTTACACTTTTACAAAAATACATTTAAATTTATAATTTCTTAGGGAAAAAAATTAAGGGACTTTTAGTCGTTTTTACCAAAAGAACAGTTTATTTGCATTTTTTTTTATCAAGTACATCAATTGCTTATTATAATGCTAACACATAATAATTTATTTATAAAATTACTTTCAATATTTAAATGTTTATCAACACATAATACTTATCCGTTATTTACGATTAACTAATTCAGATGGACACATAGTGCAGGCTAGAGTTGTCAAAATGGGCCGGCCCAACCCAACTCCAACAGGCCAACGAGATAAATGGGTTAGGACAGACAGACCTTTTTAACAAAAGGACCTTAAAAATAGCAGCCCAACCCAACCCTAAGTAGGCCACGAGTTAGGACGGGTTGACCCTTTAATAAATTTAAGCATAATCTAAAACATGATAAATGAAAAAGTGCGGTTATTTAAAATCACCAACCATTATAAGTCTTCATTATAACAACAAGTGCATAAGATAATAATTAAGATGAACCAAAAGAAGAACAAATATAATTAATTAGTCACTCACTAAAAATGAAGAGATCAAAAATTAACAGAGGTTGTGACTACTCAAGAAGAAAAGCTATGCAGGAGCCAAAACAACGAGAAGAAAAACGTAGAATTTAGAAAACTTAAACCTAATTTTATTTGCTGGAAGTTTTTATCTTATTATTAATTTATTATATAAAATATAATCCTATTAAATATTAATAGCTCTAGATTTCTAGTAGTTTAGTTGTAGTACGTATGTACTGCTATTGTACAAATATATAATGTACATCTTTTTATTCTTTTTATTTTATATTATATTGTTATTTTATTTTTTTAATTATTTAATATATTATATATTTAATAATTAGTTATTTTTTAAGTTTCGTAGGTTGGGATGGCCTCTGAAGCTCAGGGGCTAGGCCTCTGAGGTTAATGGATCAAATGAGGCTGGACTTTTAGGCCTCATTTCTAAAAAGACTGTAAAAAATTATTCCAAACCCATTTAATTAAAAGGTTAGACTGAATTGGTCTCATAGGCTAAGCCCATTTTGACAGCTTTAGTACAGATCCAAAAAAGCTATTGAGTAGATAAAGAGATGCATTGTCGAAATGGACACAAAAAATTAAAATGGGCCTTTTGCGGCATTCGACCCATTTTCATATTATGAAGCCCAACATTGAAGTTCATTTTGAAGTTTGACACAAATTCTTTACACATGTTATACCTTAAAATCTTTATAACTAATTTTTTCGATTTTTCATTTGATGTTCGGTATCTAATTTTGATCTCAATAAATTTGAATTTACTCCAAAGGTGAAAGGATTTCTATCAAAACCATTTCAAATCATGAACACCTTTAGTTGGACCAATTGATAATCATGACAAATTTATAAATATTTATGAGCAAAAAATTCTAAAAGAAATGCATATTTTAGTTAATTGAAAGCTAACTATATTTAGTCAAATATCACAAGGACTAAAAATAGAAATGTCAAAAGGAATTATTAACTAAAACTATACTCCCAAAATACTTAAGCATTTTTTTTTTCACTTTACGAGAGTCAACTATATAAATATTGACTGATATTTTAAGATATAATTTTTTCAGCATATTGATATGAGAAAAACAACAACTTATAGTACTTTTCGTATAATTTTTAAATATCTAAATTACAAGTTTAAAACATTAAAATATTCTAACTTAATTTAATTTACGAGAATTAGTTAAACTAACTTTGTATGTTGTTGTTATGGCAAACTAGTCAAATTAACAGACCGAGAATCTGTTCGAAATAAATCTTTTTGCCAAGCATAGGTTGGATAAGCTCTATGTAGATTCTATCATTTTCGGAGTCCACTTGTGACATCACATTAGATATGTTGTTATTGTAAATTATAAGATAACACTTGAAAAGCAAAATATGACAATTAATATACGACGGTGGTAATATTCTCGCCTAAATTTCAAATTGGTAAAGGGCACAAGTTGATACGTACATCACGTTTTATAAAAATAGAAAAAAAAATAAAAATCCCACACTATATCTTGGGGTCTCCACCTACCCATTTCTAATTGCCACACGTCCACTCACCAAAACAGCAACAGCGAGCACAATGTCGACAGTGAAGATAACACCGTCGGCTGCTTCACTTTCGACCACTATCAAACACCTTGCGAGCATTCAACGCCCTCGACTCCCAAACACCATTTTCACCAACAGTTTCGCTAAGTTTAGAGCACCCAGAAGAGCTTTCACTGTATCAATGGCGGCTTCAGTCGATACCCCTCTTGAAGTTTGCGTCAAACAATCAATTACAACCCCAAATAAGCTCGGTGACTGTATGTATTCTCTTGTAAAATTGCGCAATTTGCTTAGCTTTATTTAAATTGGTATCTTTACAAGTGATTTCATTCGTGGAATTTAATGTTCGATGCTGAGTCATTTTTGTACTGAAATTTACTAGTGTTTATGATAATATTTTCATTCCCAAGAACAATTTTGCTACTGATAAAATTTGGGTATATCTTTCACAGCTTGTTTGGATGGTTGTTACATATAGTTTCATAACGTATCCTATTGTTTTGTACTCTATTATTTGAATGAATTGGATAGATTTGTATAGTTTTCCGTCGTGACATGATGCCACATATCAGTAATACAATAGAAGTAGGGTACATGATTGAGTTATTATTAAAAAGAAATAGGGCAAAGGATAAATAGGATTAGTAAATAATAAATAAAGGCAAAATGAGAAAAAAGGTAAGGTAGTGAGATCACATCAAATCAGTGTTAATCCCTACTTAAATGAGACTTTTCATCATTACATGCCAATCCATTTAACGATACAATACAATAAAATTTAAGTAACAATCAAAAGAAATACTCCATCCCCGTCCCAAAAAGATTGTCTTGATTCGGAATACAAGGGTCCAACTAACTGATGTTCGATATGAACTCGGACATAGAATCTTCAATCCTTTTGAAATAAAATTTACATATTTAGAAACTACATAAAAAGTACTATAAGAAACATAGTTAACAATTCAAAATATTTAGAAAGTCTTTGAAAAATTTATGGTCAAAGAAATATTCTTTGATTGTCCAAATAATAACTAAGACAATCCTTTTGGGATGGAGGGGGTGTTCCATTTTGCAAAGATATGACACTTGAGCCTAACTCAACCCCAAAAGCTAGCTCACGAGGGGGGATTGCCCAAGTCGATATAAGCAAACCACTAGTCCATTCCCCAACCAATGTGGGACTTTAACCAACTCTAACACCCTCCTTCACGCCCAAGCCCAACTGGAGTGTGGACCGAGAGCACAAACAGGGATGGACCTGGCTCTGATACCATGTAAAGATATGACACCTGGGCCTAACTAAACCCCAAAAGCTAACTCATGAGGGGAGGATTGCCCAAGTCCATATAAGCAAACCACCGGTCCATTCCTCAACCAATGTGAGACTCTAACCCACTCTAACACATTTTAAGTTATATTATAGGTAACAACATACTCAATCAATTAGACCTTATTCCCAGACCAGTTGGGGTTGGATTTGAATTGTCTGTATCCATTTCACTTTATTCAAGCTGGTATTCAGAGGTTTAATTATCTGTTTCCATTTCTCTTTATACTGGTCATTAACCTACAAATTCTCCTCCTTTATCTGGATTTGAGAATGGTTATGCTTTGTATAGCTCACATAGGCGGAGTTCTGTGCAGAATTGACCCTGAAAAAAAAAGAAGATAGAAATGAAATAAGTATTTCAAAGTTACAATTTTTCTGTTAGAATTTCTCTTGCTGATGGCAGGTGTAGCACATGAAGTGCTTATTGGAGAATTGTAGTTTGAACATGTCAGTTAATTAACCTTTTTTATGGACTAGCCTGTTAAATCATAGGTACAAATTATTGCACTAGTGGCATTAGTAAAAGAACAACATTTTTAAGTTGAGATTTTGGAGTCACAATGCTTTCTTTTTCTCATTCAGGCCCGTTTACCCAGAGGGTTTTGCTTACTTTGGAGGAAAAGCACCTGCCATATGACATGAAGTTTGTTGATTTGAGTAACAAGCCTGACTGGTTAGTTTGGACACCGGTTCATCTAAGTTAGTTGTTGCCACATTTGATGATAAATTGGTATTATTTTCAAGCTGCAATTCTTTTAAGTAACTGAAATTCTTTTGATAATAACTTATCTAGGTTTTTGAAGATAAGCCCTGAAGGTAAAGTTCCACTTATTAAGCTAGACGAGAAATGGGTTCCAGATTCAGATGTCATTACACAGGCACTGGAGGAGAAGTTCCCTGAACCTCCGCTGACAACTCCTCCCGAGAAGGCTTCCGTGTAGGTTTTACCTGTTGCAGTCATTGACATACTGTTTTTTCATTCAAATAGGCATTCATGGTTATATATTACTTCTTTCTGAAATTGATTCTACAGTTTGATTTTGAAAATCCTTTCAGAAATTAAGTCTTTCCTGTTCAATTCTTGCTGTTACATGAAAATTTTAATCATTAATAGGAGTTGAACATTTTCTGAATCTTTCATCAGTCTTTCAAATCTTTTTACCCTTAGGTGACATACTTTTGTTTTTGTTCCATTACATACCACATGTTTTTAAAGCATTGTTCCTTTTCTTTTTTAAGAAAAAAAGAACTTGGTTGGGCACTTCTATAGATATGAAAGTAGGCTTATGAAAGAAGAAAGGGGGACTTTGCCTTACCTCTTGTCATATGTGAGGATTTACAAGATAATTTCTTTACAAAAGTGTGCCTAAAAAAGCTATACCAAAAACTAAGAGGAGGACTCATCCTATACATTTAATTTCATCTTTGAAGATTTCGTAGAAAGAGCTATTTTATCCTACGGGCTATGTTGGCTTTCAAGGTACAAGTAAGTTGTAATTCAACCATAGTCACACAGGCCCTTCCTTGCTTTGAATTGGAGATATGACATCGCTTTCTCATCGTTCTTGACAGCAGCTTTAATGTTCATCCACAGTCAAAATCATTGTTCTTATTACAGAGAATTACTATGCCCTTCTTTTCTTTCTTAATAAAATGAATCATTTTCCGTAATAATAGTAAAAGCTGGTTCACAGTCATAAGGTTGCAAAATGAACTTTTTACTTCCATTGTTCTCAACCGAGATGTATGTATCTATGATTGCCTTTCACTTTGAAGTCATAGTTATGCTGCTAATTCATGTTGTGTCTGCCTAAGAAAAATCCTAATTACTAATTGTTTGGCATTTTAGTGCACAAATGTTTCTCATTATCTTCCATATTCTTGTAGTGGATCGAAGATCTTCCCGAAGTTTGTTGCTTTTGTGAAAAGCAAAGACCCCAGTGATGGAACAGAGAAGGCTTTACTTGATGAGCTGACAGCTTTCAATGATTATCTAAAAGAAAATGTAAGTGATTGTTTTTGGGTTTTGATCAAATTTAATTGCATTTCCCAAGATTCACAAATTGATGACTGCTTGGATCCGAGGAAAATGTTCGTTGTAGTGATAAGCGAAGGAGTGTTGCGAAGCAATGGGTTGTCGCTTCATGTGTGAAGCCAAGCTATGCGCTTCAGATAAGTGGTGATGTCAATTCTTTGAATCTCACTTTGAGGAGTTGGATTAAGTTATTATATATTGGATGTTAAATTAGTTATTTTAATTGAAACTTGACTATTATAGTGCTAAATTCAAATATATATGGTACTTTAAATTTTCCGTAGATTATGTGCTTCACTTTTAAGAACCCTATGCATTACTTCTCGCTTTTCACTTCTATCCTCATGGATCTTGTCACTATGTTATGTTTTTCGCCTCTAAAACAAGTGGTTTTCCCTCTTGTTTTAGTTGCAATTTTTTGGAGTTATCTTATCTAGATCGGGCAAATCTTAGATCTGCTTCGGCCTAGCTTGGCCAAATGCAGGAAAATGAATAAATCAGTATGCCTGAAAACATCTTATATTGAAGCCCTTGTTATTGAGGAAAAAGAGAGATTTTTTTTTAAAAAAAATCTGAAAAGGAAAACAAATGTCTTGGTTTGTGGGAATAGTGAATTTTCTGAATTACACATAATGTGAAATCCACCTTATGCATATCTTTCTCAAACAGGTTAATTCTAGATTTTATTCCTTCCAGCTTCTAGCTACTATTGATGAAGTTATTTGTTTTTGACTGAAGGGTCCATTTATCAACGGAAATGAGGTATCTGCTGCTGATTTGTCGCTTGGACCAAAGCTATATCATTTGGAAATAGCTTTGGGGTACTATAAGAATTGGTCTGTTCCAGATTCATTTTCCTGCGTGAAATCATACATGAAGGTATCCGAAGCTTATGCAGTTCCACTTTTAGGTTATCTTTATTTGTTTTTATAACTATTCCGTACATAGAGATCGTTGTTCAGTTTATGCAGCAACTACTAGCTGTGTGAGCTTTTAGATCCTTAACTTAGCTTCTTATCCCAGTAATTCCTAAACATAGCCTCTGTTACCCATGAATGCAAGATGATCAATCTATAGATATTTGCATTCTTGACTTTGTTATATTCTTTTATTTGTCAGTCTCAAAAGTTGATATTTGTGGCCTTCCTCAAAGATTGTTGTCATCTCTTTTATATCCTAAGAAATAATTTCGATGACTGGGTTCATAGATTTCAAAAAATAAAACAATATCAAGTTCATATTTATATGGTTATTAGGAAATTGACCTCTCAGCACAGTTTTATATGGTCTCTTTCATTTTTATTGGCTATGAATAATATCAAGTTCTATCCTTCTGATGTATCTGTGCATGTGCAACATCCATTACTCGAGTATCTCTTCTTAAATTTGTGTCATGCACTCTTAGCATGTAAATGCACAAGTATTGACTTACAAGAGGATTTTATATCTTATTGGAGATTCAAAAGGCCCACTCGGCTTTGACTCGGAAGTATTTGGAGGTGCATGGATAAATAAAATTAGGGATAATAGAATGAGAATCAGGGATCCTCTAAGTAATCAATAGGCTTTCTTAACACCATTTCTTCTTCCTGTAACTCCTAAAATCCTCTTCCTCCTCCAATCCCTAACAGATAAAAAGAAGAATAAAATAGAACAAATAAGGAAAGATCAAAGACGAGTCAATGTGATTCTTTTTGGATTTATCAGTCTGGCGAGACAGTTTCCAACTGGATAGTTTCTTATACCTGAATTTGTTTTGTGCTCAGAGTATATTCTCCAGGGAATCATTCATCAACACACGGGCGCTAAAAGAGGATGTCATTGAGGGTTGGCGACCAAAAGTCATGGGTTAGACAAACTCTATCATCATCTTTTGCACTTTTTAGGATTAGGTTTTTGTCGCAAGGTATAGTAAGCTAGCATTTGGAAGTCTCTATGACTGTTCTTTTCCATGTATATTTGATGAAAACACATACTCATCCTTGTTCGACTGAATGATAGCCTTAGTTAATATGTAATACATACTTCCTGAGGCCTGTGTGTATGCAAAAATTGTTATTTTTTTCAGATCAGGAATGTTAATAGGAAAACATTTGATGTTGGCCACTTGGTGTAGCATTCATGTCTAATAATATGTATGTCCAGTACCCACCAAAAGCTGGTTTTGTCAGTCTACATGCTGTTGTTCAAGTTCTTGGCATAGTTAATGTGCAATTCTATTGGGTGGAAATACTTCTGTTACAAGCTTTCGATCTGATGATCCATGTTATTGGAATTACATAGATGTTGGAAAAAACTGGTGACTGACACATAATAGTTATAAATGTAGCTATGATAAAACATACCTACATGATCTAACCTGATCAGCGTTTGGTGGCCGAACTTATCCTATTGTATGGCATGTTTCATATTCTTTTACCTGTTCTCGTAAGTAGAAATACGACAGAGTTCAGTTCCATCACACTTGTCTTTACTTATACAGACAGTTTTCTGAGGTATATACATTGTCTTCGTCATGAACTATTCAGCCTATCAGTTCTGGCGACTTGCAATATAATTAGCAATATGATAAAGAGGTGCCGCCTTGGTGGAATCAAAGTAGCTATGCTCATCCATGGCCTTAGCCATCAGTTCACCGGCAAATCGCTGAGCCTTTTCTAGCCCCATCAACCTAGGATATGTAGCCTTATCTGTCATTAGGTCCTTACCAGCTGTCTTTCCCAACTCATCTGATGACTTAGTAACATCAAGAATATCATCTACCACTTGAAACAACAGTCCAATGCATCTAGCATAGCTCCTCATTCTCTCCACATCAACATCATTCCCTCCCCCCATTATTGCCCCACAAACCACAGCAGCCTCCAAAAGCTTCCCTGTCTTATGGTGGTGAATGTACTCCAGTTCAGTTAGGCTCACTTGTTTTCCCTCACTAGCTAAGTCCACAATCTGTCCTGCCACAAGCCCTTCCGAGCCAACAGCTGAACCCAATTCCCCAATGGCTTGAACCACTCTTTGGGGTGTTACATTTTGAGTCTTGGCAGCAACATGTTCGAAGGCCAAAGACAAAAGTGCATCCCCTGCAAGAACTGCAGTGTTTTCCCCGAAAACCTTGTGGTTCGTGGGCTTGCCACGACGTAGATCATCGTTGTCCATGCAGGGAAGATCATCGTGGATGAGCGACATGGTATGGATCATCTCAACCGCGCAAGCTGCAGGTATAGCTAAGGATTCATCCCCTCCTACAACTTCACAAGAAGCCATGCAGAGGATTGGCCGGACTCGTTTTCCTCCAGCTAGAAGTGAGTACCTCATGGCTTCATGAACTTTTATAGGCTCTTTCACTGGTATTGCATCATCCAGTGCTTTGTTTACCTTGATTGCCTTCATTACCATGTATTCTTTAAAGTCAAACTTAGGCAAGATGAGTTTCTCTACCTTGAATGAAGTTTCTTGTTCTTTGACATGAAAAGTTTGGAGAGATTTTGCGACATTGCTAGCCTGGATTTTCTTGTGAAGGAAACTGTAAGATTTGCTAGGTGGGGGCTGCTTTCTACTGAAAGTAAAGTTATTGTTTAGGGTATTAGAAAGGAGAAGATTTTCATGGCCAGAAGTGGTAGCTAAAAATGCCATTGTTATGAGCTTTTAGGAATTGTGAAGAAAATTATTGTGTTAGTGATGAAGGAACAAGGTCATTCTTATATAGTACTTTTATAGGTAAGTGATGCTTTTTTTCCTCTTGCACAAGGTTTATAATTATTCCCTTAATTAAGACTTGGACTTTAGTGAGTTTTCTAGTGTTTTTTATTCAACAAAATTTTATTATGATTGCATTTCAACATGTTGGCTAGAAGTCATCAATTCTATTTTTTCTTTAGTGTATCTTCATAAAGTGGGGGTGGACCAACATGATTTTGGTGTGGATTTTATGAAGAAATATATTTCTGTGAATTTTCAACACAATTCACAACAGTCCATATTCTATATTCAAAGTTGTTTGTTAAACTTAATATTCTATATTCAAAGTTGTTTGTTAAAATTAATATCATGGTCTACATTGGAATTTGTTTGTTTATATATGCCCAATTTGGCAAGGAATTTGGTGTTGTAATTTATGCGTAAATACCACTATTTAACTTGTACCCACTTTTTTTTTTTTTTTTTTTGCATGTCTACCACATTTCGAAAAAACTTCAAGAGTTGCAGTGTCTAAAGTTAGGCTTGACAAAATGGGACTTCCAACAAAAATGTATGAAGTTACATATGATTGAAGTTTGAACTTGTTTCAAAGTGGATAGATTTGTAAACTTTTACGCACTGTGGGTATGACTTAAATGGTGATTCCAAAATCGGGTATCTGTGTATTTCGGCTTAGTTTATGCCCATAAATAACATCCAAAGTGGAAGGCCGTGACGTGAAAAGTTTGATGTTTACGCCAACTCGATAAATACATACCATGTGTCTTTATATATACTAGTATTGTGAAATCATAGTTATTTAATTTCTCACATCAATTCATTGCTTAATCATTGTCGACTAATATGATTTGATGTAAATATTGAGCGCGTTTTAGGTGTTTTCCGAGGATATCAGCAGATAATGAAAAGCAAAAAACATTTAAAATAGAAAAGGAAGCAGCAAATTCTAGAGATTCCATAGCCTGCAGGGACAAGCTAAATAAACAATAGATTTTTTTATTTTTTTTTAATTTAGAAACTCCCAAACTAAAAAGATGCTCCTTTGGAGGTATCAAATTTTAGAATCAGATTAACAAGACAACATGAAAATTAAGATAGCTTAATAGATAATTTAAATGGACGTGTGAGCATACTAGGAGAGACGGTATTAGGAATGTAGTTATGCAAGGTAAGACGATTGGGAGACGAGGCTGAGGTGGTTTAGGCGTGTGGGTAGGAGATGGGCGAAGGCACCAGTAAGGAGGTGTAAGAGTTTGGCTATAGCAGGTTTTAGGAGAGGTAGAGATAGGCCGAAGAAGAACTGGGCAATGTGTGATTTGATAGGACATGACACATTTTCAGCTTATTTAGGACATGATCCTAGATAGAATTTGGAGGCTAAGTGTTTAGGTGGCAGGTAGCAATGTGTTGTAGTATTTTTGGGCTCCTTTTTTAATCTTTCTTCTTATTTAATAGTCCTGCCTAGTATTCACATAACATCTTTTTCCAATTTTATTATTACATGATACTTAGATTATTTTATTTATTTTACTATTTTACTATTGTTATTTTTCTTTCTATCCTATATTGATCATACTTCTTTTAAGTCGAGGGTCTCTGCCCCACTCTTCTTGTTGGATAAGAAGGAAAAGAAAACAATATTCACGAGTTTGAATCGATTAGATCAAACACTATTCATTCATTAAATATGTCGATTATGAATTTGTACAAGTTAATTGCATAATAATTTATAGTGAGGAACACACTGTTGAAAATTCAAAAGTTTGAAGATTTAAACAACTTTATGCACTGTCAATATCTACTTGACTTTGTAACGTTGATCAAGATTTATGGACAATAATAATCCACTATAGTACGTATATTCGTGGAAAATTAGAATAATATTTGGAACACATAAAAGTATGAATAACATATATTATAACGGCATGATAAATATTTTAAATTCATTGATTCGATTAATTCGAATTTGTACGAACCACTAACTGTAAGGGCTTTTTATCAACAGTTTCCTCATTTTTAACTTAGGACTTAAATACGAAATCACTAATAAAAATTAAATGGATTTTATCCGTTATATCGCATTCCTCGAATATATATGTGTGTGTGTGTGGATTTTAAGAATATGCTTAGGCCAAGAACAACAAAGTTATTTTGTTTTATAAATTAGAATACGTAACATAGCTTCTACTTCTTTATTAAGTTCTCATTGATTTTGTCGTAATTTAATGTTTAGCTTCAAATTATTCCATTTGTGTTGGTTTTATGTAATAAAACTGTTTTGTTACACTAAAGTAATTAAACTTAATTGAGATTTTGAATAGCAACTCCGAATTCAAGTTAATTCTATTTTGATTTTTTCTCACAGAGAACCATAATCAAGCAATTTTCAATCATGAAGCTTTAGATATTTAAGATTTCTCTCTCTAGAAAAATCTCAATTTCAACAACGATTTCATTTGATATCTTACGATTAGAACCTCCCTTGTTTCTGATCCAACTCCTCCACTAAATATGTGGTATAATGGCAGGAACAAAGGGGTCGCGATTCCCCGGAGGTGTGTTAACTCAATTCTACTATTTGTTGGAACAATTCAGGATTAATTGAGTAAAGTTCAGTTACCACACATGGAAGTAAACCTTTTTCTTTTAGAATGTACAAAAACAATAACGCATTTAATGTAATTTTACAAGTGGAGTTCGGAGAGGATATCGTGAGAATATTTTTTTATTTTTTTAAAAAAATACTATATCTGGATAAAATTTAAACTTGGCTAGATAATGGCCCAAACCATTGTGGTTATTGGCCCAATCCAACATTGGCAACTGGATTTGTATATTATTGAGGACTTAGCAAAACCATCCAACTGAACACATTTGCAAAAGTAACACTTAACCATCTGGCTTCGTGTGTTTCCCATAACCCCCTGCCTTCTCTGTTCAAAACAACATAATAACATAGCCGATAAAATCCCACAAATGGGGTCTGAGGAGGATAACATATGAGCACACCATACTCTTACCTCGTGAAGGTGGATAGACTGTTTCCAAAAGATCCTCGGCTGCCTGCTCTGTTCAAAATCTCAAGGAAATTAGACCACTAGCAGGTAAGTTGCATAGCACAACCGCCCAGACAAAAAAGGTGAGCGCCTAGCGCGTAAGATTGCTTTACTAAGTAAGATAAGGCAAGAAGCACAATTTGTATAACAGTGACAAGAATAATTTGATTCCTTAGCTCATTTTTTTCTTCCTTCACTAGTCAAAAATTTGCGTATACCGTAGCTTATGTTTGCCTTGAGTTGCAACAGAGCAATCCTTTCTTTTTTCCAGCAACAATAACAACACCTCCATCCATTTGCTATGAACAAAATCATCAACAACCACCAATATACTATTTTGTTAGTCATATTCTGCTTCTTTACCTTCTTGTTCTCTCTCAAAGGCTCAAATAATCTTCTAATTATATAGCCTACTTGGTCATTGTAAATGAAGTAGATTCACTGTTAGATATGATTGAGGTCTTGCACACTTTGCAACTTTCCACACACTATCTTAGTGTGTTTCTTTCCATTTATATAACATCATCACTTATCAAAAGAAAAACAAAAAGATTGACCTTGACTATCACCATCAGTGACTTGAGACCCTGTCTAGTGTCACTTGTATGGAAGTTTCATGCATTTACTTTTTCATTGTTATATATTTTGATAATTATTGTGATCAACAAGTCAACAAAATATGATTCTTTTTATCTTTACAAGTTAGGGATAAGGCTGAGTACACATCATTATCGTTGTAATGTCAAAGAAGTTCAGCTACTTTAGGAGGAATCCGGAACTAAACTGAACCATAATAAATTAACAAATACCGAAATAGATCATTTTTTAAACTTGATACAAAAAATAGGCTTAACGTACTAATTTTAGTTCACTACGCACTTTTTTTAACGTAAAACTAAATGTGGTCAAAGCATGTAGTCCGTTATATGTTTAGTCCGCCATATGCCAGTGTAGTACTAACTTTTTCCAATACTTTGATTCCCCCCACATTGATTCAAGGTCCCTTTTTATTGAATTTTGAACTTCTTTAATTAATTAATTCTTATTAATTATTATCACCGGTTCTCCAAGTGTTAGACTTTTGAACTTTTTTAGTTAATTAATTATTATTAATTACCATCACCAGTTCTCCTGAGTATGAAGGCTTTTGAGTTATTTCTTCAATCTCTCGATTCTATTCCTCCACATGATTATTAGATTCTCTTTTTTTCTTCTACATCAGAAAGAACAAAAATACCTCTATTTTAAAAATAAAAAAAATCTAATCATATGGACATAAATCCCTTATAACATCACTTATCAGCTATTAAAAAATTATTCCGGACGTTTTCGCGGCGGTTAATTGAAGTGACTAATTATTTTGTTTGAATTTTAGATTTTTATGAATATATGTACGTGAATGTTCCTCTAGTTTAATTTATATATACTAAAATTTAATTTATTAGAGGGAATCCATATATATACTTAGCAGTGATATGCCATAATTGAAAAATAAATTGATAATAAATTAAATTAGAGGAACAATCACGTACATATATTTATAAAAATCTAAAATTCAAACAAAATAATTAGTCACTTTGATTATGTTGATTATTAGAGGAATATTCACGTATGTATTTTTATTTTTGTGAGATAGAAAAATTATTTTCGATAAATCTTTGACTCAAAAAAAATATAACTGCCGCGAAAACGTAATCATCCCAAATAATTTTTTAATAGCTGATAAATGATGTTATAAGGGACTTATGTCCATTTAATAATTTTCAGAACCAAACAATTAGAATTTTTTTTATTTTATTTTTATTTTTAAAAGAGAGTTATTTTTGTTTTTTCTGATGCAGAAGAAATAGAAAAATCTAATAATTATGTGGAGGAATGGAATTGTAGTGATTGAAGAAATAATTCAAAAGTCTAACAACTTGGACAATTGATGATAGTAATTAATAATAATTAATTAACTAAAGAGGCTCAAAATTCAATATTGGAAAAAGTTAGACTAGTACTACACTGGCATTGGAAAAAGTTATATAATTAGTCCCACGTATATGTTTTGAGTACATAACGAATTAAATTAGTTTGTTAAGCCTATTTTCATATCAAATTAGAAAAGAGATATATTTCAATATTTGTTAATTAGTGTGTCTCATTTTGATTCCCGATTTCTCGAGGAACTAGTAAGTCCTTAGCATTCATTACAGCAAAGAAAATGGCTCATTGAGCAGTATACATTTTTTTCAAACCACTAATTGCACTGAAGAATTTTTGCAATTTGATAGTATATCTTCCATATCAACTTTTCAACTTAGTTTCTGTAGCTTTTCAAGTTTTATTTTACTTTATTTTGCATTTGGATTCAAAACTATTTTGCCACATTTAGAGTATTTAACCACTATGATGGTTAAGTCATAAAACTCTTTCTGTCATTAAAGTAACAGAATTGTACCCACTATAACTTTGCTCATTGTAATGGCAAAACTTACCTATCAACGCGATTTTACTGTATTAGTCAGTAAAATTGTCACTTCACTGTTATAGTGGGTAAAGTTTAGCTATTGTAATAAAAAGGGGCAGCGGAATGCACCAAGCTTCTGCTATGCGCGAGATTAGGGGAGGGCCGGATCATATTAGGTCTTATGTACGCAACTTTACTTGCATGTATAGAAGAGGCTATTTTCACTGTTTAAACCCATTACCTCCTAGGCATATGATAATAACTCGCATCATTGTGTCAAAGATTGTTATAATATATAAAGTTCGAAATTAACCCTTTATATGAAGCAATGACCAAACTATCTTTTCAAATATGCTGCTACAAACTAATGCAAATAAACTTGATAGGCACAAAGAACAACTCACACATAACGACTTGCATAATGAGATGTTACACAATTAAAGTGACCTTAATATTCGAGGTCATGTACATTTGGAAGCAAAAAAATAGTAACATGAATACATAAATGACTCCACATAATAAAACCAAACATTTCTCCAGTAGGGGTTTATCCAGAAGGCTGCAACCACTGCGAGCACCACATTTGCATATGCCACAAGAAAGGAAACATAGAAAGACTCCATATCTAGAAAACCAGTATCCGCTTCACAGCAATTTGGTTCTGGAGGATTTGTTGGAATCTCTTTAGCCTCCGTGCAACTGATATGCAATGGAGGACCACAAAGAAAAGGATTTCCCTCATAACTGCTTTCGTTAAAAGTTGCAAACTGCGCGGAAAGCTGTGGAGTCCTTCCTGTTAGATTATTATGTGCCACGGTGAAAACTTCTAGAGATGTCAACTGTAGAAGTTGAATGGGAATCGTCCCAGTCAAGTTGTTGTATGACAGGTCCATACTCTCAATATTCCGGAGATTTGAGAATTCTGATGGTATTGCTCCAGTAAGGTGGTTATGTGACAAGTTTAGGGCATGAATCTCAGTAAGATTACCGAGTTCCTTGGGTATTTCACCACTCAACTGGTTGCAAGAAAGATCAATTCCAGACATATAATCAACCATTTTACCTTCATATGAATAGGTATTATATTTGGTAGTAAACTCTGTTCCAACCCATGCATAGATTTCTTGGACCTGAATCATGGAGGATGATTTCAGTGAGAATGTTATGCTTTTCATGGCATCTTCTCCAAACAACTGGAATCTTGTATATCCAAATGATGAACTGAAGGAGTTTATGCTTGATGTTTGTTGCATTATGTTTCCCAAGCAATGAGGTATAGATCCAGAGAGATTATTGTGAGAAAAATCCAGCATTCTTAAGCCACTCGCTTGACATAACTGCGGAGGAATGGTCCCTTGAAGATGATTTCCTTTCAGGTTTAAGACGGTTATCTCATGAATATTGTCCAACCATTTTGGAATAGAACCACTGAAGTTGTTATCTCCAAGATCCAACACTTTTAGATTTGAGATGTTTGAGAACATGTTGAATTCCCCTTGTAACTTGTTTTTGCTCAAGTACACATGTTTTAAGTGTTGAAAAGCACTGAAACATGATGGAATCACGCCAACAAGATTGTTTTCAGAGAGATCCAAGACCTGAAGTGCTTTAAGTGTACAATAATCAGGTGGAATATGACCCTTAAGATGGTTTCTGGACAGTGACAGGATGTTTAAGGAGGTGATATTAGCAAGCCACGCTGGTATATTTCCTGACAAGTTATTGTCACTTAAATCCAGTGAATGTAAAAGAGGAGCAATGGACAACTTCGACGGAATTGGGCCTGAGAAGTTGTTCCTGTCCAAGTATAAATCTAGTAAATTGTTGCCCGACATGTTAGCTAAAACTCGAAATATTTCCCCTTTCAACATGTTACTCGACAATCTCAATAAAAATAAGTTGGATCCTTTACGAGCTAATCCTATCGGTAGCTGTCCATTTAACTTATTGTATGACAAATCCAACATTTGAAGGTTTTCCATATCTCCAAAACTTGAAGACAACAAGCCTTCAAGCATATTGTTGGACATTGTTGATGCCATGAGACTCGGGAAAATGGATCCAATGTTAGGAGGAAGTTGACCTCGAATCTTGTTGTTTGAGATATCAAAATCTTTCAGATTAGGAAGGAATGGCAATTGAAGAGATCCAGTGAATGCATTTCCATCCAATTGAACATCTTCAAGTCTGGAATTGTTTTCTAACAACCAATTTGGAAAGTCTCCACCGATGTTGCATTTTGAGAGAAAAAGAAGTCTTAAATGATGTTGATAATGAAGAAAACTTGGTATTTGGGAGCAGTTGGATAAAATGAAGCCTTCCAATTGAAATTTGGGGATCCAACTTTTAGAATTAGTTTGTACAATTACTGAGTTTTTGTCAGCAGTGACAAACTTAAGTTTTGAATGGTTGGAAAATGGCTCGAATGAAATTGGTATTTCAAAGTTATTCTCTGCTAACAAGAGATATTCAAGGGAGAAGAGACTTGAAAGCGGAGATGAAGCAATATTTCCAGTAAACTGATTGTTACTGAGATCAATTACCCGAAGAAATGTGAAGTTTCCAAGACATGTAGGGAGTGTTCCAGTGAAACTGTTTCCACGGAGATTTAGTTCTTCAAGATATTTTAGATCACACAAGCCTATAAAATAAACAAGTTAGATATTTTGATAAGGCTAATAGTTCAAAGGGGAAAACCAACTTGATCGAATATAGTTGTATGGGAGACTCAACGACTTGAGAGATGAAAGTTGACTAAGCTTATTCCTTGACAAATCAAGGGTTTCTAATTTTCTCAATTGTCTCAGTTTCTCGAAACCTATAATTGAATTGTAATAGATAAAACATGGAGAATGACTTATTTCGTTACTCAAACAATACAATGATATAAATATATAAAGAGAATAAGTTAACTATGGTAACTAGATATTTGAATCCCCACAAATCAGCTATACTATCATAAGTTATGTATTGGAACCTGAACGAACATTGTTGTCTGAGAGGCTCAATGACTTATATCACTGATTCATTGTATTATTCAATATCACTTATTTATTTTAAATATATATTTTTAATATTGTGAAGTTCAATCTTTAGTGTGTGTATGTGTTATCAAAATCTTTTTAAATACGTAGCATTAACGATTTAACCATGTCAAAGTTTTTTATCATTTCTCTGAAATAATAACATATGTAGAAAATAATAGATATTTCTTTTGATTTTAATAGCAAAGTGTATGCCTTTGAGAAATGAAAAAGAGTTTGGGAGGCTTCCCATCAATATTAAGTACATTATCCATAAGAGATATTAATGATATGTAATTATATTTATCTTTTATACATCTTAATAATTTCTAATTTTTGTATTAAAGATATGTATTTGTGCTCATCTTTTATATATTTAAAATTTTAATTTATAGCTCAGTCAATTGCTTTTAGAATATGTATTCGTAAATCCATGGCTATTCACATAGAATATTTAAGAATTTATATGGATACATATTTCAAAAAATTAGTACAATAATATGTTGGAACCTGATTCAATATTATTGTATGCGAGGTCCAGTGACTTGAGAGATGAAAGTTGACTAAGAGACTGAAAGATGCTGCCGTTTAGCAGATTCTCTGATAAATCAAGACTTTCTCGTTTTCTCAATTGTCTCAGTTTCTTGAAATCTGTAATCAAATCAATAAAAAACTTAAAACGAACATATTAAATTATACGCTAACTGTAAAAATTTTAAATCAAATAGTTTAAATTTTACAGTTTACATTTTTAAACTTGAAAATTGCAACTCAAATTGTTGTCATCGTACTAACTTGTCCTACGTGAATAGGTAGGAACACTTTTGCAGATATGTATTATACCTTAGGTCCTTTTTTATTTTGTCATTTAGTCATACAAATTTCGTCTTAAAATAATTTTCATTTTAGAAATTCATTAAGACATTAATTTTATTTTTCAAATTTATTATTGCTTCAATACATTACATAATTTTCTAAAAAGTCTAACCAATCTAGCTTCAGATAATTTTTTTAATAGGTTTGTTAAAATCTTTAACAATAAATAAAAAGAGATTTCATTTGATAGATATCATCACATGGGATTCTTTCAAATATCAAGTACATTATTGATAAGAGATATTAAGGATACGTAATTATATTTATCTTTTACACATTCTAATTTCTAATTTATCTATTAAAGATATGTATTTATGCTCATCTTTTATATATTTAAAATTTTAATTTATAGCTCGGTCAATTGCTTTTAGAATATTTATTCATAAATTTATGACTATACATATATAATATTTTAAAATTTATATGGATACATGTGCCTAAAAACTAGTACAATAATATGTTGGTACCTGATCCAAAATTGTTGTCTGCGAGATTCAGTGACTTGAGAGATGAAAGTTGCCTAAGAGACTGAAAGATGCTGTAATTGAACTGATTCCATGATAAATCAAGAATTTCTAATTTCCTCAATTGTCTTAATTTCTCAAAACCTGTAATCAAATCAACAAGAAACTTAAAATGAGTATGTCAAATTATATGCTAACAGTAAAGTTTTCGAGTTAAATAATTTGAAATTTGAGGTGTACGTTTTTAAACTTGAAACTTGCAACTGAAATTATTGTCATCATACTAACTTATCCTACATGAATGGGTAGGAACACTTTTGCAGACATGTATTATAGCTTCCGTACTTTGTTTTAAATTTTGTCATTTAGTCATACAAATTTTGTCTTAAAATAAGTATTATTTTAAAAATTCATTAAGACATTAATTCTATTTTTCAAATTTTTCATTGCTCCAATACATTACACAATTTTCTAAAAAGTCTAACCAATCTAACTTCAAACAATTTTCTTAATAGGTTTGTTAAAATCTTTAACAATAAATAAAAAGAGATTTCATTTGATAGGAATAAAGAACCTTCATTCTTCGCCCAACCAACCAATGAATTGTCAAAGAGGTGCAGAGCTTTGAGATCCTTGAATGGAATAAACAAAGATGCATTAAAAAGCCAATTCTCCAAACTATATTCTCCACTATCAATGGACAACTCAGTGACTCTTCTGGTGGTGTTGCTGCAGATAATTCCCTCCCATTGACAACAATCTGAGGTTTCATTAGCTGCCCATGATGATAAATAGTCACCGCCACTACTGTAGTATACCTTGAGAACAATCTGAGGTCTTATGTTAGCCTTGAGTTGCAAGAGAGCAAATCTTTCTTCTTTCCAACAACAATAACAACCATTTGTTGTGAACAAAACCAACAACAACCACCAATAAATCTTGCTATTATTACTCATCATACTTTGCTTAATTCCTTTTCCTCTCTCAAAGTTTGGCACATTCCTCTTTTACACCCACAGACTCTTTATAAGAGGGAGGAAACTGATGATCTAAGAATTAATGGCTGGAAATAATTGTACTAAACACAACAGACTAGTCCTCTACTGAATAGGTCCACTATAAGTCTTTTCTTTATTTTTTATTTTTTTTCTCCATTAAGGGTCGATTCATTCCTTTAAAAAAGAGTTCAGTCATCTATAATACCCACAACTCTGTGATTTAGAGCAAATATATCTTCCTTAAAAAAGTAGTCTAAATATTTTCCTTCCGTTTATCAAATTGGACATATATTTGCTACCTACTTTTTTAACCAGAAATATATTTGCTCTAAATCATAAAATTGAGGAGTACACCCGCAGACTATGTATAAGAGGAGGAAACTAATATCTATAAATCTGCCAAAATAAACAAAGATGACTTTCGTGGATCAATCGGAAACAGTCTCTCTAAGGTCTGTATATATTCTACCTTTTCTAGATTTCATTGTTTAATATTTCGATTTTGTGGCTATATTTTCCTCTAATTCAACATTAACTTGGTTTATTCCCGTTGAAAAACACAAACAAAATTAAAAAATCGATGAAGTTTTTATATCTTCGAATTAACCAAATATATATCAAGAATATATACCGAGTGAAGTTTTTATATTCTCAAACTGAGTATAATAACCGAGTAGAAAATCTGATGATTTCAATCTCTAGTTAAACAAAATATAGAAAAATAATAACAATAATAAATTTCGTAAAAATTTGTTACTCCTGTATTCACCTATATATAAAAGGCAATTTTTTAACTTTTACTTTCCTTCATGCGATCATCAACGAAATTTGATTCCTTAGCCCATTTTCCTCTTCCTTCACTAGTCAAAAATTTCAGCTACCATATACAGGAAATGACTCATTGACCAGTATAAACCAATCATTTCGCTAGTATCTCGCTTTCACACTCCATTTAACTACCATTGAGATGTAATTGTAGATAGATTTGTCTTGATGGGTTGTTAGCTCCACTTATCGTCTCCATCTATGACATGTTATTATGTCGTTATATTTCATAGCTCACTTGGTCGTCTCTTTTACGTGTCATGATATGTCTTCTTTGTTATCTACTCAAGATTTTTGTTTAATATCCATCTTCCCTTGTTTTCAAAAGGACAATTAATGTGGTTCAAATCCTGGCCTAAAATTGTTAGATTCAATTGTATTGTTAAGTCAATACGTTCTTAAAATCTACGGATCAAAACATTAACCTTAGCTAATACAATCTCAGTAGTGCCACAGAATGTTACAATATGTAAAGTTTAGTGACTATATATGAAGTTAACCCTTTTATATGAAGCAATGAACAAACTACTTTTTCAAATATGCTGTTACAAACTAATGCAAAGAAAATGTTGATATATAACCCTGTCAAGAGCACCAAATTCACTTTTTCACTCAAGTCTGATAAACTGCTTTCATGTTAGCTCATTGCCTGACAAATCCAACCATTTTAGGTCTTTCATGTCACCAAAACTTGAAGGCAACAAGCCTCGGCTTCAACGTATATTGTTGGACATTGTGAATATCATGAGATATCCAATGAATGCATTTCCATCCATATAAACTTCTCCTAATCTGGGATTGTTTTGTAACAACCAATTTGGAAAGTTTCCACCAATGTGACATTTCGAGAGATGAAAGAAGTCTTAAATGATGTTGATAATGAAGGAAACTTGGCATTTGAGAGCAATTGTATAAAGTCAAGGCTTCCAATTGGAACATTCGAGTCCATCTTTTAGAATAAGCTTGTACAATTACCGAGTTGTGGTCGGCAATGAAAAACTTAAGTTTTGAATGGTTAGCAAATGGCTTGAATGAAATTGGTATTTCAAACTTGCTGTTTGCTAACAAGAGATATTCAAGGGACAAGAGACTTGGAAGTGAAGACGAGGCAATATTCCACTAAAGTGATTTTTGAATGAGATATATTACCTGAAGAGATGTTAAGTTTTCAAGACATGCAGGGAGTTCTCAAACGAAGTGGTTTAGGCAGAGACTTAGTTCTTCAAGATATTTTAGATCATGCAAGCCTATAAAATGAACAAATAGATGATTGTTATACTTGTCTTATCACTTATGATATGTTCATGCAAATGACATTCAAATTAATTAGGCATAAATTTAAGAGTTAATGGTAAAAGACATCTAAACTATAACCTTTTCGCGAGTTTCATACCTCAACTATTCATTTGTAGCAAAAGACTATTAATCATATCAAACACATCAACACAAACTGAGCTTCCGAAACATCTAGTGAAGAACATATTAATAAAAGAAACGCCACATTTTTATAAATTTGCCAATACATTAAAAAATCTCATTGAGTACAGATAATGCATCAATAGAATAGCTCTGCCTTGGGAGAAGCTCTGTGAAAACGCTTTAATTCTAAGGAAATATCAACATCAATGTCTGTATACTGATCAATGCACATACTTAGCAGAAAAGGAGTGCGAGAAAGCAATAACTTTGCAAAAAACAGTTCAGCTTCTGAACTCTCAAAACCAGCGATGGCCACATATTTGAGCTTGTCGAGAGGTCTTTCCCAGCAGGCTGGTGTGTTCAGATTTTCCAGAACGGCTTCAACATTGCCGCTGCTAACACGGACCTAATAATGGTATGAAGAAATACCAAACTATTTTAGATTCTCATCACAAATATGAAGTGCAAAACTGAACTAGATTACATATTTACTTTTCTTACCCAAATATCAAGTTTACTCAAATTGGGAGAACTCCTAATCAACTGTAGAGCACAAGAAATCTGACCTGTTTTGCTGAAGTCTACACCTAAAGATAGATGCCACAAGCAGTTGAGCATAAAAGGTTGCCCATTTGGAGCAATGTATGCACTCAAAAGCTTTAGAGCAAATAAAAGAATTAGAATCATATGAAGTTAGCATCACTATAAGCTACTCAAGCGAAACAAAGTAGTCAATATCTTACCTCAACAAAGAATGAATCCAAATGGAGTACTTCAAGAGCAGGCAAGCTAACAAGAAGCTTCTCCAAAGTTGATTTTTCATCATGTTTTGATTTATTAACCACGTCGTCAAATTCAAACACTCTCAAATTCTTGCAATTCACGAAACAATTTTAGGAAGGGACTATAGTGACTATCTTGAACATACAAGGACTTCAGCCCTGGCGCAACAACGTTTAGGTACTGAATACTATGACACAAGTTCAAGGTCAATTTTGCAAGACGGGGGGCCTTAATAACACAAAATGATGTAGTTCTGGTTGGCAAAAAGGTTGTCCATTCCAGACAAAGAGTTATAAGATTCTGAAAACCAAGAAAGGAACTCGGTGGTTTGAAGACACAGTTGAAGAGTCTCAACTTTGTCAGTGTTGAAAATTAAAGATAGAACAAGGCAGGGTATAGGTATCTAAATATGAAACGCAAAGAGTTAGCTTCTTGACACCATTTCTGGTTACACAATGAACCCATCTATCAATAACTGCATATGAAGACAAACGTGCTCCACCAGCGTCAAGAACAAACTTCATTATGTCCCCCATATGCAGTAACAAAATATCATCTACTGCTTCTTTGAAGTTGGATTCAGACTCTAATATTAACTTACGACAAAATGAGTTATCCAGCACCAGATTTGGAAGCATAGCCCCAATATATCGCTATTTTTTGGACCAAATACTTGTTCTTGCTGCATCCTGAATCGGCAAGAGTTCAAGGATAGAATGAAGGATGTTTCTTGGTAGGTCACTGATTCTATCTTCTCTATCCCCTATAACAATAGCTCTTTCTCCATCTGTTAGAAGAGAAAAATACTTCAGATTAGTCCGTTAAATCATAAGTGTAGTGGTGGTGTATTTTGATCTTTAATGATACTGCTGAACATGGATGAGCCATCATGTTTCCTAAACAGTGAACACTTTTGGTCCCGTTCAAAACGTAAAAGACTAAGGATCCGTGTGGACATGAAACTTTGTTTTCCTTTTTCTTCAACAAATATTTTCAAGACATTGTTTGGTTAAACATTCTAATGATTTTTTAGTTAGTTTTTGAAGATGAATGTTTCAAGTGAAAATCTTTTACCACTCACAGAACTTCAACTTGTTTTTAAGTGAAATGCATATTCAAACACATCTTCAGCTTTCAAATACCCCCATTTTTTTAATTTTGACTTGGCAACTTTCAAATACCATTTTTTTTTAATTCGACTTAGAATCTCTTCCTATTCAAGTTTCAACCAAATATATTTCCAAACGCCTGTGTATACTAACTGAATATACAGTAAAAAGATAAACAAAACTAAAGGTGCCTCTGCTCAGAGAAAACGCTATGCAGAGGTTTGAAACCTAATCCCTCTCATCATGTTCCTTTTCTTAATTTTTTTTTTTCCTTTGATTCAAGAATTTGTCCGAAACAAGCTCTCTATCTACCCTACAAAGAAGAGGAAAGGTGTGCTTACATCTTACCCTCTCTACACTCGCTTGTAAGATTACACTGGCTATATTATTTTTTTCTTCTTATTCGAGTAGGAGTAAAATAAAACTTTCTGTGATCAATAAAATAAGGAATATAAGTTTCTTTGTCAAATTTATAACTTCAAATTTCATAAAATCTCCAATTCATCCTACTAAACAACACCAACAACAACATACCCGGTGTAATCACACAAGTAGGGTCTGGGAAGAGTATGATATACAATACACCGGTTTTAACCCTACCTAAATGGAGTGATGAGGTTGTTTTTGATAAGCCCTCGATTCAATGGAGAAAAAAGATGCACCTAAGAAACTATAACATATGATTAACATTTGAGATTAGAAGAATTTGAATAATCTTAGGGCTTACAAAATTACAATAATTCATAAATAAGGGAAATAGAAAATTCAATACCTTGATGATTTCTTCTACTACCTCTGTTGCAAAAACTGAGCCGTCTTTGAGTTTGCAGAAGAAGGTTCAGTGTATAAGTGTCAAATGCTTGGACAAAATTTGGGCATTAAAATGGACCGAGTTAATAAATGATTGAGCTGAATTTAAATGTTAAAATAGACTGAGTTAATAAATAATTAAATTGAGTTTGGACGTCAAAACGGACCAAATTAATAAATGATAAGATACTTATTGATCAATCTACAAATTATTTAAGCTGAAATGAAATTAAAAAGAAAAATGGGTCGAAACACATTTTAATGTACACTTCTAATTATACATTTAGTTTTTAGTGAAAAGTTTTTATAGCTATATTAATATGTTGTCTTGTGTTTAAGACTATTTAAAAAGAAACTACATTTTTTAATTCTTTTTAATCAAATAAGAATTGTATTTTTTGTACTTTTTAGCTATATTAACTATTTTCGTATATTAATGCGTATTGATATCAATATATTAAGATAAATGAAAGATTAGCATAATATAGCCTTTGAGTTATATTACTCGGGGAAATAATAGTAGCACTCGTAAATACTGATGATAGTTACACAATTAAAGGTTGTCAAAGGACGGATAAACTAAATTTAAATCGATCAAAATAAATTAAATTAATAAATGAGGAGTTCAATAACTCGCCTAATAACTACTTAGTTCAAATAGGCTAGACCAAAATTAGCAAAACAATGAATCATAACTCAATTCACTCAATACATACCAAATCTTAATTTATTTCTTTATTTTCTTATAATTTATCTCTTATTTAATTTAATTACCTGATACGAGTAAAACTTTACTATGTTTTCATGGGACAATGTAGCCACCTCTGTTTATAAAGTTGGCAAGAAATTTAGTTGGACTTAATGATTGCATGGAGTATGGGCCACAGAAGAAACAAGCCCAAACATACAAGAAGAGCCCAAGTTGCTGATTACATCACAAGTTTTTGCATGGATTGGCCCTAATTCTAGGGTGGTCTTTAATTTTGCCCCTACTCCTCATTAACAAAAAAATTTAGGCCAAAGTACTCTTAGTTATGACCTAATTTTGCACGACAAAGGTTTAGAGAACTTTTACCTTATGCGACAAAATTTTTCAAGTATGGATTTTGAAATTGAATTTATGGCTCTTATAAGTTTCGCAGAAACTAAGTTTATAACTTGTGGGTTATGAACTTCTTAAGGCATAATATTCTTAAACTAAACTTGTGGCTTATAAGGCATAACTTGTGTCTTGCGATTTTTTAAAATTTTGTATTTTCAATTATAAAAATTAAAGACCACTCAAAATAAGAACTGAATAACCCTACAAATTTGTCTTATTTGGACAGTGTCATTTAACTTGACACTTATATTTATTTAATTAATACCCACTTGCTGGTGGTTGTGGTGTGTGTATATATATGTATGTATATTTCTTTTCGGCTTTCAACTTTCGGCTCTCTTTTTTTTATTTCATGTATGGGGAATATATGAATATTTTTTTTTTGGCAAGTTATCTCGAAGTTTTCAAACATTCAAGTAATTAATATCTGACTAAAAAATTAAAAGCATAAATTCATGTCACCTTATTTAATTAAAGCAAAAATAAAATGACCGATCATGAATATATATATATATACATATATATTTTATTGTTATAACAATCATTTGGCAATTGCACTTGCCACTCTTTTTCACACTCAAACTTAATTGCCAAAGTCAAAAGGATCATTATAATTGCTAAGAAATCAAAGTACATTCTCCTACATTACATTAGTCTAAATTAAGTCTAAAAAATCATGAAACTTTGCGCATCGAGAATTATCTTTCATATAATATATTTAAAATTTGATTTTTTTTGTTCTTCGTCATCTTTTCTTGTGCTCTAATATATCAAAATACAAAAGTATTTTTCAAAATATAAAATAAAAATCATGATACTAGAAGAAGTTATGTTTTCTCTCACACAATATGTGTGAAATTCGACTCTGATAATCTCATTGTTACTTTTTTCTCCATAATTTATAGTACTTTAATGTATTAAAAATTAAAAGACATTTAAAAAAAAAACGTGACGTGGGACATTCTCTTTAATTGTAAGATTGACTCTAATTCTGTTGAGGAAAAAGACGAAATAAAATAAAAATAAAATAAAATAAAAAAGCCTACAGAAAACACTTTTGGCAAAATATATTCAGTGCCTCACTTTCTGTTACTAGGTTGCACGACCTTAATGGAAAAAAAAAAGTAATTTTTTTGTTGTGTTGGATACGTTACAAAAATATTTTTATAAAAAATAGATTTTTATTTTTATTTAATATGTAAGTTAAATATTATTTTAAAAATATTTAAATATAATTTAGATAAATATTATGAAAATAAAAATGTGGTTGGAAATAAGTGTGTGAGGTAGTGGGAATGGGGAATACGAGAGTAGGTGTGAAAATGAAGTGTAGAAAGTAGGAGGACACAATCAATATTAAATGTCATTTTTAAAAATTATTTTTCTTACTTTCACTAGGAAAATTATTTTTTTCGTAATATGAAAAAATTTTAAAAAAAAAATTTTAAAAATATTTTCTTTTCCCAGCACACCCTTAATCAAGATTTCTCGTTTCTCTCTAATATTATTCTCTTTGTTTTTATTTATGTGACATTTTTCGTTTCCCCAGTGTTAGTTTGACTTATTTTTAAAGCTAAATTAAATTGAATTAATTTAATATTTTAAAATTAAAATTTAAATATAAAAAAATTATTATAAAAACTATTATAAATTAAAATTCTTATCACGTCAAAACGATAAAAACATACATTTTAAAATATAAATTGAAATTTACATATCTTAAAAAAGCAAAAAATATAACTTAAATTAGAAAAGAGGGAGTACTTTATAAAGCACTTTTTGAGATTTAGATTCCCTGTACTATGATTATTTTTCCAATGAAAAATGGAGAGTAAATGAAGAATCCAAAGGCCAAAGTGCGTGGACTTGATGTCATCTTTACTTGTAACTCACTTTCCAATACATTGTGTTGTGGATTTCACTTTAGAGTTTTTGATTTATTTATTTATTTATCTCAACATAATTATTCGAATTTCACTAAAGATAATTTTGGATGTGTGTTTGCGACAGACTTAGAATTTTCACTAAATATTTCAGAACATAAAAAATGATATTAGACGTCAAATTTTGTGGGGGGAGGGTGATGCGGGGGCTTAGAGTGGAGGGTTTAGCATCGAAAAGTTATAGTTCAAAGGGTAATATAAAATAAACATAGTTTAAATATGAAATTAGTAAAAATATAATAGTTTAGAAGGGTTTCGATTCATTTTCTCTACTTAAAAATAATAAGTTTATACATATAATGTAATTTTTCGACATAAAAAGTTCGATTAATCCTCTTTACGCCCTCTTAGTGTTGCTTATATGTGTGTGTAAAATTTCTCAAAAAATTTATTTATTTTTGAAGAATTTGAGCAACGCAAATTATTTTATACCTTTGGTTTATTTTTCTTTTCATTTTTAAATGTTAGGATAGTAGTAATAGTCATCGCTCTTTGAAGTTTTGCAAGTGTTTTTCCACTAGTAAAGTGTCTCAAGCAAGATATTTATATGATGTTTAGGTAAAGTTTAAGTAGTTTTTTTATTATTATAAAAAGAATTAGTAACTTATTATAATATTAAGGTAAAGCAGAAGGCGTTTAAGAGTGGGAGGAGTTAACCTCTCAGCCTCAAGATGAAAAAATATAGCAACTAACAAAATCGAGTGTTAATTTAGTATAGCACTACTAACAGGACAGTAAATTTTTTTATTCTATTGATAATGAGATTGATGCTTTGATTGTCTTCATATCATTTGATAATAAAGATTCGCTACTTGTCTTATTGACGCTAAACTCAATATCTCGCTTCCTTACTAGTACAAGCCTAGATTGGTTTATGGGTTATCTTATTTTTAATTTGAAAAGAGGCATCACTGTGTAAACGAATATCTCTTTTTCTTGGACGAACATAAGGCTCTTAAGCCCTTTGTTTACGACCTCCTAACAAGATAGCACAGATATGATCTTCTGCTGTGAAGCAGGAGGTTTTCACGGACAGAGCGGCAATTAGACCACCATTAAAAGAGGACTTTCCAAACATAAACCTATTATAAAAGAAACCTAATTTTAAGTTAACATAACGAAATAAATAGTTAATTTAAAAGCATGATCTTCATTTTAGCCAATTTAATATTATTAGTATTCCCTATAAGTAGGTCTATTTTGATCTTGGTCATACTCCAATAATTTCAGTAACACAATCGACTAGCAAGTAGATTTGTCACCCCGTTTAAATTCACATTTTTTTTTCTATTTCAAAAGAAAAAATCATCACTATATTTAGCGATAAAATTCAGTATTTTTAATTTTCATATTTTATCAAATTAAAACACATAAAAATAAGTATAATATATGATCTAATAATCCAAATAAGAGGAATTGACCACTCTAAAATCTATGTGCGTTCATATCATATGGTCCAAAATAGTAGTAAGCCATTTACGCATGATTGTCACATCTACATCCAAATTCTAAAGAAAGTGACTCATATAGTATTCCGCAATTAAGAGTTTTATTTTTTTAAAATTAATTATAATTAGTTTATATATATATATATATATATATATATATATATATATATTCATACTTAATAAAATTATTTAATCATATTACCTTGATATAGCTTAATGTAGACACGTAACTATTTTATTGAGTTAAAATAATTCAAAAATACTCCTATTACTTGTGTTATTATCTCAATTGGCTAAGTCCATACAATTTCCTTCAAAAAGTCTCATACTCATTTAGAGTATATCGATAATTTTATAAATAACTTTCTTTTCAGCTATTATTGTGGGGCTTTGTTCGCATTCACATGCCTAAAAATTTGCCTCTTGAATTAAGTTTCACATGACTCATCACACCATTTATGAGCTAATTTGAAGATTAACGATGTGTCACTTACTTCAACTACATATTTATTTATATTAAAGCATACTATCTCCTTTATTGTGTATGTGTTTTCAAAGTTAAGGGTAAGTTGGGGTCTACACTATCACTCTGCTATCTCCATATTCGAAGAAGCGATCCAAAAATTATTCTAAATATGATATGATACTATCCACATCGAGCCCACATAATTTTTTTCTGAAAAATCTCATTTAATTAAGAACATCTCTATAACTTATAAATATCTTATTCTTTTTTTCTTTTCGGCTGTCAACATAAGAACTTGTTCTAATTCACACCTCCAATACATTCACTAACTAGGACATTGGATATGTAACATTATAATTTATATACTATTATACTCCTTCCCATAATGTTTTAATTTTTTTGTGTACATAATTATATTTATTTGTATGATGTAAACACAAAGTATGATATGTCTGCGTTCAGAGTCATGCAAATTCAAAATTTTAAATTTATAAAATTTTTATATACAACAATTTTAAATTAATATTATTATAACTTAATCCGTAGTCAAATATTCATAAATATTTTTAATGTATTTAATAATATCTTTACATAATTTGAGAGAATTTTTTTCTATTGAGTTTACATCAATTTAATTGAATTTGTTCTAATATTTAGTTAATTTATCTCAAACTTTTCACCGAGCTCCAAATAATATTAAACAATATGAAGTAAAAGGAGTAAACAAAAAGAGGGGAGGGGGGAGGAGGGGGGGTAAAGAAGCATAAACATACAAGATTTTTGAACGATCAAAATAAAAAAGATAACTTTCGAAATTTATTGTACCATATGAATTGATAAAAAAGAGTATATTTTAAACAAAAATTATAACAAAATGTCAACATGAAAGACTCCTTTTCACTAAATTTTAACAATATAAATCTGAGAATAATTATGAATTGTATTTTAAATTAAAACATATAATTCATATTGCGGAAGACCTATTTAACGAAGAAATACTCTTTAATAGAATCTTTTTTGTTACTCAGAATTCGAATAGACACTTCTCATTAAGGCTGAATGACCGTTCAACCACAATTCTCGTTGACTATCCTTCTTAAGTGTTAAAATAATGTATACTAGATGAATTTCATTTTTTTTTCTTTTTTCTTAAAAAGAAAAAAGTTCATTAATTAAATTATATATTAAAAATAATTTGTGAAAAGGTCATGGACACCCCTTATTACAAAAGGACCCATTTCTTTATTTTCATAAACAGTTATAATTTGCATATTCCATCAAATAGAATTAAAATCAATTTTCCATTTTAGGATTGATCAGGTAACCAATATTAATTATTCTTTTCCATTAAAATAGGTGGTTTACTTGAGAATTTTAAAATTCAAACAAACTTTCAATGTGAGGTTTTACTGAATTTATTTTAAGATTACAAATATTAAATTCAGATTTATCTTTTCGCCTGGCCACAAAATCATAAAGCATAAAAATAATTGGTAGTATTGATACTACCATTCATTTCAAAATAAATAATATTTTAGTCTTTTGATTCTATTTTAAAATAAGTGATATTTTATATAATCACAAAATTATTAAAAAATTATATCTTTCTCAAGATATTTATTAGGGATAAGTAGGTAAAAATACATTTTTCTTTCTAGGAATAAGTAGTTTTCTTAGAGGAGTGTATTTGTTAAAAACACCACTTATTTTGATACGCTGGGAGTATTAAATTATCAAATAATAATAAATACAAAAAATATATAGTGGCTTAATTTTATCATACTACTACTTTCTTCGTTCCTTTTTAGTTGCTAAGATAAGATTTGCACGTCCACTAAGAAAAATTAATAGAGATTTCAATTTGATTAATATAACTCTTTGATAAGTATTTTTTGAAAACATATAATAAGTGTCTTTTCACATTCTAAAGTGATTTAAATACTAAAGTAAAGTTGAAAAGGTGATCAATTATTTTTTAAAATTTGGAACTGGCGTAGGAAAATCATTATCGGGATAGCGAACCAAAAGCTATGGAACTTGAAAACTATTTTTTAACAATATTTTTAATATACCTAACAAATAAAAATAAATGAAAAAAATAATAAAAATTACGCAATATCACTTTCAATTCCTTTATTCTTTTCAAAAATTTCCTTTTTCACGCGTTAAGAGTATTGTTATACTAGACAAATTTATTTTTTTCCCCCCTTTTTTCTTTAAAAGAGAAAAGTCCATTGAATAAAAATTGGAAAAAGAATTCACCTTTTTTCCTTTTAATACAAAAGGACCACTCCCTAATTTTCCTAAACAATTATGATGTCATGTCTACATCATATAAAAAACTAATTTCCCTTTATAGATATTTAGGCAACCTTAATATTTCTCCCGCTGCAATTAATGTGATATAATTTAACTGAACATAAAATTTAAAAATACGATAATTTTTATAATATTTTAAAATTATCCTTAAGTTGAGGCCTGTTTGGTCATGCAAGCATATCATGTGAAATGAAGTTAAAATTTTATTTAGATATGCAATTTGAAATTCTTAAGTTGCATTTTTTCTCTTGTGAACATAAAACCCCAGAAGTTGTGAAAACAATCAAATTTCTTCAATCCTTATACAATCTTACCATATAAGTAAAAGTACATAACAAGATATAATACACTATCCGATATAAATTATAGTAAGGCTAATAAGATTAATAATACCAATAACAATTTTTGTTACGTCTGAAACAAATGGTTGGTAAATATGATTGATATATATTATATAGTGATTTTTTTTATAAAATATAAATTTGCTGGTCAAATTTTGTATTCAAAAAAATTTATTTCATGATTTAAAATTTTAAATTAAAATTTTTTGAGAATTTAAAATTTTATATCTTATGATTTGAAATAATTAAATGAAATTACAATCCAAATATTATTTTAATTTTAAAATTTTAAATTATAAAATATAATTATATATTAAATATTTATTAAATAAATTTTTAAATAGAAGAGTATACTTTTATCGCGTGAAACTATGAGTATTATTTTTCCTTAAATAGTAAAACGTTTTATGCCAATATTATGAGATTTTAATGAATCTATAGATTAGATTATTAAAATATCCTCACCAAACCATTAATTTCAAATTTATCTCAAAACTATTACCCATTACTGGGTCCCTCACAAGGTATGGAAAAAAAAGTCTTTGCAAATATCGCACATTTTGTTATTCCTGTTTTATCCCTGTAATTCAGATTTATTTGCAGAAACGCCATGGATCTTGATAATTCCTTTGACTTCTTTTGTACCAATAATATTTATTTTAAAATTTATTTTTATATATAGAAAGTGGAGCGAAAGTGGAGCTATGATATGCTGTGTTGAAGTCCAGTGTATGGTACATGTGGAATAATTAGAATGTTATGATTTTAGACCCTAATCATATGGATAACTACTTTGCATGGCTATTTGATTTTATTAATTTAGGGATTAAAAAATCAAAAATCATTGACTAAGAATATTTTTGTATTTTTTCATTATTCTTATCGATCACATCGAAAGACTTTTTAAATTTGACTTTCAATATTGATTAAGTATTTCATATATAGAAAACGAAGTAAAAAGAAAGGGCTTCATAGCTTTTATCATTGGAAGTGTAAAACTTCGATGGAGAACGCATTCGATCTAATACGATCATACTTCAAAGAGACAAATCAAGTAAATTTATTGAGATGGATGACTTTAATAATCAATAAAATACTTTGATTAATAATTCAACACAAATATTTCTATTTGAGAAAAATCAATCGAGAAACAAATGAATTGGAGAGGAGGAACATACAAAAAACAGAATTGCCAAATGAAAAAGATGTCAAGATATAACGCTCAACATAACTATAGAATTTAACACCAATAAAATTGTAAAAGAAATATGAGCCGATGTCAAGCCTCGTCGACAAATCCAATATGAATAATAGACGTATAAAAATTGTAAACGAAATATGAGTTGATCTCAAGCCTTGACAATGAGTCTAATATGAATAATGAATCTATAAAAATATCTAATGACAACCTCACAATAAAATCATACCAACTTGTTGTTAGTTATCCGTTTTATCTAATTATTGTTATCCTATTAGACCACCATAATAGTATTTATTTTAAAATGACTGATATAATTATACCCAAATTTTCTACAAGAATTTTAACATTAATAAATATACATCTTCTACTTCTCAATCAATCTATTCATAGAAATGATCTTAATCGACTATAATAATTAGATTTTATAATATACCAATCAATATGAAAATATTTATGTAACTTTCCCTTATATCAATATATTTCATGATAGTATTTAATGTCACGCCCCGTCCTGGGAGGCATGACTGACACCTGGTGCCCTACTAAGACCTAGACTGTTGGACTACTGAGCCTAGGCACTTCTGGTGCCAGGCTGGCTCTAACTCTGGGTTCATGGAATGAACGAGATATATAACGGCTGTAAATACAGCCTCCGGACGACTAGGCCGATAGCCACCTGTAAGGAAGCAACAGCTAACCAGAACAACAGTAGTATGAAGGAACCTATGCGGGCCAACAAAGTCACCATGTTGTCTAGTTACTTCTGAATCAAGAAAACAGGTGCTAAGCTGCTATGTGACCGACAAGGTCACCACTACCAACTGAATAAGGCCCCACACGGTCATCATAAACAAACTAAAACATACATACGGCCTCACACGACCGGTACAGCTAACCACAGGGAATATACAATCTGCAAGCCTCTAAAAATACTGATAATATGGTCGGGACAGGGCCTCGGCCTACCCATACTGTACAACAAAGGAAAGAAATAAACCTCTAGCTATCTAACTCTGGATGACTGGAGCTGATGACTCTGTGTGCTGACTGAAATCATGAGGGATCAACTCCTCGGCTGTGAGTACCTGTAGGCAAGTAATGCAGCGCCCCCAAACGGGCGTCAGTACCACTGGTACCGACTATGCAAAGAAAAGCTGAACACAACTGAAGATAAACAGTAAACTGGTAGTTACTGAAATGATAGAGGATAGCTAAAATTGTCTGGAATAGCAGGATCTGTACTGAGCTTAACCATACTGAAAAGAAGGTAAGAATCATACCTGTCGATGCGGCGTCCTGCTATCTATCAATTTAATAAGTAACATATATATATATATATATATATATAGCATACAAGAACCTGTACCAGCCCCATAAGCCGGAAGGTGCCAATCAACATGCATCTATATACCCCTACCCGGGTCAAACTATCAAAAATAAAGTCACTCCACTCACCTACTAACTACGAGCATCCAGCCGGCCCCCTGAATATGCAGCTTGGGCTCTTGGGCCTCTGACTATAACTGTATCTGAGTTCGGAGAACTCCTGTAATTGTAATATGAGATCTGTAACTGTAATCTGTAATCTGTGCCCTGGGCGCAAGCGCTCGATAGGGTATACTATAATGCTGATCAACCTGCTATGGGGAATGCTGCATCCCATCTTCGTCCTACTGCGGAAGGCATGCCACTCCTTGGAGTGACGTATCCTCACCCTCTGGAGGGCGAGTCGACACAACTATTAACTCTGGGGCTGCAAGGAAACTCCAAGGGTGCCCACATAACACAATCAGGTCCAACAAACAACAATAATCACATATAACATGTATAATAAATATGATAATACTGTTCATGTTTTTATATTCTATTCTGATTCTCTGGCTGAATTAAATTGAATCTGGTACTGAGTCTGAAACAATATCTCGTTGTTTAATACTGATTTACTGACTTTTATTCTGAATATGGCATAATAACGCAAGCATACTTAATACTCGGCTTCTGGAACTTCCTTCTTGAATTTGTTCTATCTTACTATGCTAGAATTACTAACTTGCCGAAGAAACTAGCTTTACATATCTCAGTTGTCGGCTTTCTTGCTAACTGGCGTAACTCGGCCAATATTCAGCTACTTCTTTCAACTATAATCACATTCATAGCAATTAGAACTAAATTCATCGATATTCTGGAAGAAAATACTACTTTGAATATATATATAGCCCAAACTTTCGCTTATCGAAAAACAACCAAAAACTCGCTATTTCTCGGAAGTCCACAAGAGAGAAATACTCACTTTAGGGCTAGGAGTATATTGACACTAATTTGGAGCAATTCCACTTACCTTAGCTCGGTAGGAAGACGATTCGCCGGCCGAATTTCACGAAACTAACTCCGCAGGAATGCTCCCTGCAGCTTAATACTTCACAACCAAGATTAATTCGAGTTTGAACAACGTTTAGCAGCGTAAACAGAAGGAATTTTAAAGGAATTCTTTGTGCCCTCTGTTTTCTGGTTTGTTCTCTGGAAATTATGAGAATTATCTAAAAAAAACCGAAGTGGGGGCTTTATATACTTGGCCTGGACACTCCCCCTCCGTGGCACGTTGGCCATCGCGGAGGGGTTTCCTCCGTGGCATGTTGCCATCACGGAGGGGGTCTGCCCTGCCTCCTCTTGTAATGGTTCGATGCGGTGCTTGTTCAATCTTTCCCCGGGCCTTTTTTTAGCACGTATGACATTCTAAAACTCTTAACCAACATGTGAATAGGCCATCTAAACGTCAAGAATTTACGGGGTGTAACATTTAAATTCTTTATCAATTATTTTTTAAAATTAAATTGATAAAGTGGGATAAATTTAGGTCATTTTGACCTCAAGTTTCCATATCAAGATAAGATTAACAAATGTATCAACAAAAATTATCGAACTTTAAAGGCATGGATTAGTTGCGATGACAGCTTATCATGGGTGTCGCAACAGCAGATCAAAACCACATTGCCCAACCCCAGCCTGACATACAATGGCAATAATGTTATTTATCAAACGATCTGAGGGTAAAACAGTTAATGAGCAAGAGGTGTCACTCGTCCACGTGTAAACTCTTTTCTCACTGCCTCTTCTTGTCTACTTCTTAACCCGACCCGGTTCAACACTCCTATATAAATACAACCTCTTCCGATCACTCTCCCAGTGATCTCTATCCCGTCGGCGGAAATCCCGACGAGCTAAAACGACCTTTCTTCGAAAATTCCGACGAGATAAACCGACCTTTTTCCGTATTCATTTTAGGGTTTTTCTTTAAAAAGAAAACAGTGAGAGGAAAACGGAAACGGAAAAATTGTTTTCCTTTTTCTGTTCTGTTTTCCGTTTCGTTTACTTGTTTTCATTTGTTTTGTGCTTTTCACCATGGAGGACTATGATGCTATGCTGATTGAGGAGAAATTCAACGGCTTGAATGAAGCTGATCAGGGATGGCAAACGGTGTCGTATCAGAAGAAGAACAAGAAGCAGTCAGGTAAGTCGAAGCAGGCAGAGGAGGACTTCTCCGGCAACTGGAACGACGGGGAGAGCTCCGGTGATGTTTTCCGATCGATCGAGCAACATGCGGAGGAGAGACGGAAACGTATAGTTGAGTCTCAGAGGCTCTATGAAGCTGCTTCCGGTGGAAGTTCCGCCGTCATTGATAAGGGCGAGTATGATAGCGACGCGGAAGACGCCGCCGGTGGTGCCGTCGAGAATGCCGGTGTTGTGGAGAAGAAGAGTAAGCCGAAGAAGGTGAAGAAACCAAAGGTCACTGTTGCTGAGGCTGCTGCAAAGATCGAAAACTCTGATCTCACTGTTTTTCTCGTTGATATATCGGTGAGCTGTGAATTTGAAAAATCTGATCTGTTGTTTCATTGATGAGTTTTGTGTTGGATTCTGAATGTGGAATTGTGAATTCTTTTGTGAATTTTGCAGGCGTCCTTTGATAAACAGGAAGATATACAGCTAATGCGATTTGCAGACTACTTTGGACGTGCATTTGCAAAAGTGAGTTCATCTCAGTTCCCATGGATGAAGATTCTCAGGGAGTCTTCAGTTGAGAAGATGGTTGATGTGAGTTCCTCTCTCTCTTTTTTCCTGTTAGATTTAATTGACTTGTTAGGTGCTTAAAGGTTTCAGCTTTTTGCTTTCCGAAAGGTACTTTTCAGGAAAATTTCATTTTTTCTTTCTGAAAATGATAGAATTTTGACATGCAAAATGTGCAGAAAGCTAAAGACTGAGTCTTATACTTTTGTTTTACCTATTCTATTGTGATATAGAAACTAGAAAGTGTATAATTCTGCAAGATTCTGCTTTTATAATTTCCGAATAGATTGATGTCCTTAAATTTGTAATGGGAATTCCTTGCATGTTGTATGAAATATTCTTGATCTTTAATTTGATAGTCTTTGCTTGGGTTTCTCTTTTTTGTTTTCTTTTTCCCACTTATTGCCAGTGATTTTGATTGTCTGAGTGCTATCGCCTGCACATTTCAATTTTTGAGTAATCAATTTATTGTCTTATTGGTAATGCTGTTTCTTTTAATGTGTTAACTCTCTTGTTATTGAACAGATCCCTCTTTCTCAAATTTCTGAGAATGTTTATAAGACATCGCTCGACTGGCTTAACCAGCGATCATTTGATGCACTTGGTTCCTTTGTGTTGTGGTCATTGGATAGCATTCTTTCCGATCTTGTACAGCACGAAGGAGCTTCAAAGGGATCCAAAAAGGTGGTTCAGCAAGTATCTTCAAAATCTCAGGTAATACCATTCACTTTCGGTTTGTGCTTTGTCTTTTCTGCATGATATTTTGAGAGTCCTGCGGCATGTGTAGTGTCACGTCAATGATTCAACTGCTGTTGTCTTTTTATTATGTTGAAAGAATAAAGAATCAGCTGCATTTGTGTGATTGGAACAAAATGAAGCTATATTTTTGAAGAATCATCCACCATAAAGGGGAAAGGAGATGGTTGAGGGGAAGGGGGCATGGATATCTGAACCTTGCATGTGCAGTTACAGCTTCCCTGTACCAATACATATACCCGGGTTTAATACAATCTTGAGTTGAGCGGCATCATTGTTGCTACTAAAGTGATTCTAGGGTATTATAATGCACAACCTCAAAAGTTATATTGATTCTGAAACTCTCTTTCTTGGACAAGTATACTAGCTGTATTAGTAATGGTAAGAGCTTAATTCGATTAACAACCTGCCAAAACAAGTTTGTATATTGAGGTGTGTTTCTCTAATAAATATTTGATTTGAATCCCTAACGAGTTAGCACTTATCTAACTAAAAGCTTTCTACTTATCAAAAATGTGATAGTGGATTTTGTATTCTGTCCTAACCTAACTAAAAGCTTTCTACTTATTAAAAAGAAATTCTAACTAAAATCTTTGTTTAGTGGTGCTCCCGAGTAGCTCATGTTTCTTTGGTGTAGGAGTTGCCGTCTGTGGAGTGACATAACTAGAAACCTTGATTTGCATGTTTACATTCAACCCTTGTGATAAGTTAGACTGGAGACCTGTCTTTTATAAACAAAAGAAAATCATTTTACAAGTGCAGAAACATGAGCATGCAGTTTGGAGTTCAAGATATATTTTATAGAAAATAGCATGCAGCTGCCTGCATAGACATTGTCTCCGGGGCAGTGGGTGGCAAAAGCTCAATTTACCTCTTGCCTTTGTAATATTACTTCAAAAACTTAGTAGTTTGGAGTTCTTTCCCTTTCATATCTATACATTTGTGTCGTCATGGACCGGTTCTCCTATACCGTGTGATATGATTGTTTATATAAATGGTTTGGGGTCGTCCTGCAGCTGTAAATTTTGTCTTTTCATGTCAATAGATCTTTTTGGCTAGAAAAATAATCTAATCCATTCTTTGAAGAAATTTGGCCAGTTATGTTAATTGCAGCATACTGTAAATTGTGTATTTACTTTGCTTGTCTACGTGTTCTCCATTTCAATTTATTATGTTCTCAAATTTGATGTCAGCCCAAAAATTTCAGAATATTTACCTTGATTGTTGTGCAATTCAAACTTTTCTTTTGGGAGCTTCCTCTAATGTTCTTTCTGAACTCTCTAAATGAAACTTCAGTCAGAAGAAATGGAGAAGGGATGTCTGGAACTCTGTCATTGTTTTGTGAATCTGAACAACTAATTTATTTATTTCCTCAGTTCTGTTTCGTAAGAATATACTAAGTGCAGTTTTACAATTGTTTGCATCTGCTTTCAACATAAGAAAAGGAAAATATCATGCTGATATGCTATTGCTTATTAGAACACTGGTTTAAGTCGAACTATATTATGGGATAACTTCATTCTTTTTCCCCTTTTAGCTGTTTATTAATCATTCAAAATCTGCCAAGAATTGATAACCTTGGAAATGCAGGATCTCAATAACTGATATTTGTGACTTTTTATGATAAAGTAGTTGATATATGTCATTGAAATGCAGGTTGCCATGTTTGTGGTTCTAGCAATGGTATTGCGACGGAAACCTGATGTTTTAATCAGTCTCTTACCTATAATGAACGAAAATGTGAAATACCAAGGACAAGATAAGCTTCCAGTCATGATTTGGGTGATCGCTCAGGTCAAAATCCTCATTCATTTCTAGACAATCTTTGGGATATTGCCAATTTGCCATCATCTATCATTTCAATGCTCCTTCACTTGTCATTGTCTCCTGTGCTAACTTGTCTCAATTCCTATAGGCTTGCCAAGGTGATTTAATTGTGGGATTGTTCATGTGGGTACATTTTCTTTTACCATTGTTGAGCAGTAAATTGAACAATAATCCACAGTCAAGAGACTTGATCTTACAGTTGGCTGAGAGGTACATATTTCTACCCTTCTTAAGCTTACTGAAAATGTGTTTGATCAGCTTTTCAAGTAATAATGTGGGTTCACTGTTCTTTCAGAATTGTATCCTTTCCAAAAGCCCGTGCTATACTCATAAATGGCGCAGTAAGAAAGGGAGAACGCGTTGTGCCTCCATCAGCTCTTGAGGTTTTGATGAGGATTACCTTCCCAGCACCTTCTGCTCGAATTAAGGTGATTTTTACTGCTGTTATTTTGCGTTCCATCAATATTCTAATAAGTTGCTATAATATATATATATATATATATATATATATTCTGTATCAGAGTAGTTTGTGATGATTGTTATGTTCAGGCCACTGAAAGGTTTGAAGCTGTCTATCCTACACTGAAAGAGGTAGCTCTTGTTGCTTCCCCTGGGAGCAAAGCAATGAAACAGATGACCCAGCGGATACTGCCTTTTGCTATCAAAGCAGTTGCGGAAGGTAAAGCAAAAAGTTCGACTCTATGTCGGCTTTGCAGCTCCTTCGCTTGCTTCAGATTTGTGAGTGATTGTTTATACAGCTATATAGTCCTGAATAGTACATGTTCTATAGGTGTTCCTGGTCTATCAAAGGAAGCTACGGAGCTGTCTATTTGGTGTTTGACTCAGAACTCCGACTGTTACAAGCTGTGGGTAAGAAATCTCGGTTCTTGATTTTTTCTCTTTCCAAACTCGTCCCTTTTTTCTTTAAATTTCTAGTGACTGCTCTGTCATCTTTCCCTTTGATCGTAAACAGGACAATATTTATCTGGACAATGTAGAAGCAAGTCTAATAATTATAAAGAAGTTGTCTACAGAGTTCAAGGCACATTCTGCTAAGGGACCTGGACTTGATCCATTGAAGGCGACCTTAAACAGTCTCAGACTTAAGGTATGTTAATCTTTCTGTAGTTGAACATACCAGAATGGTATTTTACTGAACAAAAGATGAAGACTATCAATATAGAGTAGGATGGTGAAAGTTTTACAAGTTATTGGTTACACTTGTATATAGGCCTGTTTTCTGTTGAAAAGGTAATTATGGCTCAGTTTCCCTTTTGGACTTTTTTTTGGGGGGGTTGGGGGGTGGACTGGCATTAGAAAAAGAGCCCACAAGGCCTGACAGCATTGTTTTTCTTTCCACATATACATCGATGATGTTGTATTATTTCTGTGTTTAGTATTCAGTCACTAATTGACATACCTTTAAGGGATGTGTGGTGTCTTTGGCATGAAATGTGGCACATGCGAGTCATAGTAATCTTTCCGGACTAGTGAATCAAAGAAAATGAAGGATAATAAAGAATGGCCCTCCCAAGAAAGGAAACAAGTAGTCTGCTGGACATCATATATGGGGTAGTAAGCTCTTGTTAATTGAAGCTGATTTGTTCATCTTTATGATACTGTAGAGTGAGAAGGCATTGGCCAGTGTGGATGATGCTGGCCGTAAAGCATCCTTGAAGGAAGTGCAGAAGTACTGCAAGATCCTACTCGGACGGTTATCCCATGGTAACGGATGCATGAAGGCTTTCCTTGCTATAAGTCTCACAATGGCTGTGGGTGCTGCTTTTGTCTCCAAGGACTTGCAGTCCCTGGATCTCAAGAAACTGTTGGCTGATCTCTGCTATGACGTGCAGTCCCTGGATTTCAAGAAACTGTTAGCGGATTTCAACTTGGCTTGATACTTCCCCCTCTCACTTTGAAGAGTTGTAAGTCGAATCACCTACCGTTGTTATATGTCTAAATTATGTCCCCGGCGCGCAGAGAAGCTAGCATAGCCCTCAACAAAATGGGTAGAGAATGAGTTGTTTTAGAAATTAAAAACAAAATAGATACAGTAGATATGATGCCGAAGTTTTTGGCCTCAATTTACAGGGTTTCTGTTTGTTTAGTTTTTTTTTTATATTTATGAAACAGAACTATTTAACTAATCAGGTTTCGTTTGGCTTAATTATATTTGGTATTTCCTTTCCCAAACCATTTTCATCTGATTTGAATTGGTTTGGTTTATATATATATACATATGAAAGGATTTGTAAGATGATTTTTGCTTGAAAAGCTTTCCCTTCACCTGTGGTCCCATATTTATTAGCTGCAAATCAAAAGCCCACTCATCTCCGAGGTCATTCTCGTAAGCAGGCAAATTTCATAGATATACATAAATAATACTCAATATTATAAATCATCAAACATTCTTTGTAAGCAAAAGTTTGGACCATGCTAGAGAATGGGTACTCTGATAATGAAGTTTGGTTAAACTATAAGACTAGAGGCTAGTCTTGATAAATCATAATGTATACAATTATTATGACAGCAATAGGTTCTTTGGACCATAGTCATATAGGGGCCAAACTATATTTCACTTTTCAACCAAACACAAATAAAAAAAAATATTTTTCTAGAAAATAAGTCGATTTGAGCATCAAAGCCATGTCAATTGACTAAGTCGTGTCAATGTATGTTTAACATATTAATTACAATAAAGGTCTCCTCGACTTAGAAAGCAAAATAATAATAATTATATATATAGAAAAACAATTTGCGACCAATAAAATATTAGATAATTAAAAAGTTGGGAGAAAATTAAAGAAGCATAAAGATTATACAAGTAAACCAAAATGAGGTGGTTTTTCATAAGCAAGGCTAGTCTAAAATTTTACTGGTATTTATTAATTAATGGGAAAATTATGTGGCGTAGCTAACTCAATCATGTAATTACTCTTTATAGTGATAGTTTTAAAAAATTATATAATATAACAATATATAATTTGAAGTTTTTATAGTAAATACATGTTGATACACTTATTATTCGTGTAAATATACAAATCATAGTTAGATAGAGATATTATAGACACATGAATATTATCTTTTTAAGTATTATTATGTATGAGAATACAATGTATTTCGCTATAAAAATTTATACACGCGCGGATACACTTATATTTTTCAATCAAAGATGTTAATTAAGCATGTTACTCAATTATATATTTTTATAGCTTAATTAACAAAGATATATGATTGTTGCTTTTTGCTTAATTGCTTGTGAAAGTACCATATTGTATACACTTCCACAATGATTGCTAATCAAGATCAAGATAGAATCATTTTATCAGATACTAATTAAAATGACACCAATCCAATCTTAATCTCTACCTTTTACTTAATTTCTTTACCCCGCCAAATTTAGAAAATAAAAAAATTATTGAAAATACAATTACGTAAATAAAAATATATTTTCTCTGATAACTAAGTTTTTAAAACCAAATTATCACACACTTAAATATAATACATAATGAAGCAGACAAAGATGTCATATAATTAAAGACGCATGTTGAAAATACAATTAAGTAAGAACTAAATTATCGTTCGGAACCTCTTGTAGCAACAATGCAATAATTATCTGATTAATCTTTTCCATCGTGATAAATAATAATTGACTCGTAATTTAACGTAAATATCGAGTGTGAATAAATATTTATCATTTTATAGATCTGATACTACACTCAACATATACAGATCTTACAATAAATGCATTAACATGGGTTTCCCTTTTTTTCATAAGGCATGACGTCCGTAACAGTGCATGTAGTTTCATTATTAGGTACCACTGCACGTTATCAGCTTCTCTACTTGTATTATCGGTCGGTGTACGTTTTATGGTCATTCATTAATATAAATTCGTATAGTATAAAATTCATTATAAAATAAAATTTATATTTTTTATTAAGGTATTTTTCACTCGTTGAATTTGAAATTTGAAACATTTGATTAAATATGTAGAGATTTTATTCGTTCCGTCATAAATACTCTTAATAAGGCGAATTCAGAATTTTAAGTTACTTTCATCAAAGAGGCAACACAACTTACGTAGGTTTCATTTCTGTCACAAGTATATGTATATATATATATATTTAGTATATATTTAATGAATTTCTCCATATAAACAGTGGCGTAGCCAAAGGTATTAAAAAATGGCTAGCAGAACATTCTTCGATGAAAAATTATATGATGTATATAGAAAATTATGTGAAATAATTATCTTCCATATGTATATATTAAATCTTAAGTATCTTTAACGAAATTTTTAATCTCGCCACTGCATATAAATATATACAAAGTAAGATCTGTGCAAACGTTATTGGATTTTGATGATCAGTGATAATTTATTTTTCTCTTTGATATTTAATATCTGCTTTAGAATCCTAAGTAATTCGAATGTGTGCCCCCTAAATTTATAAAAGGAAAAAAACACTTCCTATCAAATTTTTTTTTTAAATTTTAAATGCTCAAATTCGAAGCTTCTAATTAATTGTAAAAGTGCATTTATCCTATATAATTTTTGGTGGTCGGTGATATTTAATAATTACTATTATTAGGATATAAAAGAAAAAAAAACAAAGACTTTATGCCTTAAGGGCCATGTTAGCTCATGTGACCAGTAGGGATTTATTTTTTTTCTTTTATTTTTCTCCATATAATCGCGGCATGTGATGAATATTTAAAGTGAATAAATTAATTTAAAAACAGATCTATCTTTTTTCCAATATATAATTACATTTTTTAATATAATTATTCCGTGACGGATGTAGATTATATTTTACGAATTTTCAAAAATTCAGTAATTTTTATAGAGATTTTGTATTTTTATTAAAATAAATTATAATATATATATATATATATATATAAATTTGTGATGGTAAAATTTCTATATAAACTTTTGAATTCGTATTTGATTATTATATTTTTATATTTACTTTCTTTTGGAGATAAGGGAATTAAAGAGCTATAGTTCAATTATTTTATATATATGTCCAAAAATATCTAACATCCAAAGGCTTAATGTTAGATTCTTATTTTTTTCTTTGTTTTCTCACTCTTAAAAAGTAAAAAAAAATAAATATATCAAACAAATATGATGCGAAGATTAAATTATGTTCGTCTTTAATATAAAATCTTAAATTCGATCAAACATTTCAATAAAAATAATTTTTTGATCACTCGATAGGCATATTTAATACTATAAACTTTAAAATATTAAATAATTAAATAAAAAAAAGTTATAGATAATTAATTTGGACAAATATCATATATTTTTTTGGCAGTATTGAGAAAAAAATGTGAAAGGAAACAACAGAAAAGTGCATTCTTTTTTGTCTTAAAATTTCAAGATCCAAGAAAACAAACTCAACTAACATGCCAGATAATGTTGACATGCCATATATATATATATATAACTCACGTTTAATTAATACAATTTATTTTTAAAAAAAATTATTTTACAAAATTCATTATATAGTTATTTAATGACAGAAATAGGCATTGAATGAAAAATATTAAAAAAAATTTCAAATTATTAAAATAGATAAATAAAAAAATTAAAATTTATTTTTAATATAATAGCGAAGTAAAATGAAACGAATAAAACTGAATAAAAAATAAAAAACAAAAATAAAATATAATTCACCGCAAACACGGCGTTATCACCGCTCGTCTTTTTTCATAATTATCAATCAATTAAAATGGACTTTTCTTGTGCATTGGTCCCATTTTTACGCCATAATATTCGCCCACTATGTTTTCTTTTTTCTTTTCTACCTCCAAATTAATAGAGATAATTGCACTTTTAGTCCTTTTAATAAATTATAATTATAACCTTTAATTAACTATAATATATATTTTTGGCCCTTTTATACCGATCAAAGTATGTGATATAAAGATTATTTTTAGAAGTATATATCGTCAAATATGAGTGACATTATAAATTTAACATAATATATCGACGATTAAATAGTTTAGCGCTTAATAGTTTGTTAAATTTGTGAAGATTCACCATCAAAGGGATTAAAAGTGCACGTATTAATTAATTGAAGGATAAATGTGTGGTGTGAAAAATCAAAAAGACTAAAATTAGAATTTATTGCTATTTGGAGGACTAAAAGTGCTAATTTCACAACATAAAATCACTCTATAAATATTCTCACTCCACTCTTCTACTTCCACCAAATATTTCCATTTTCTTCACTTACTAAAGCAAAAAAAAATATATATAAGTAGACATATTTGAAGAGAAGAAAATGGCAAAGAGTGGATACAATGCTAGCTTCTTGTTGCTTCTCTCAATGTTCTTGATTTTGCTCACTTTCTCCAATGTAGTTGAGGTAAATATTCATGATTTTAGTCTGCGATAATGACATCAAAAATTTCGCTAAAAATATTTATTTTTTTCTACACATACTATAATTTTTTTTGAAGAAAAATGTTCAACAGATCGCCTTTCAATCTATATGTATATATATATTATATATATATAGCTATGCCATTGATCTCAATTTTTTATTAGAAAAAATTATAATGCAGGTTTTGTTTGGAAACCACTTTTAATGTTATGTGTTTTTTTTTCTCTTCATTTTTGCAGGGTTACAACAGGCTCCGTCCAAGTGGTAATATATATATTCACTCTTTTATTTTCTTCCTTTTTAAATTTTTTTTTAATTTTTAATGTATATGTTTTGGTAAATTTATAAGTTTGTTTGAGGAATTTATAAGTATTTTTAATATACGAACCAATAAAAAAAATATAAATTAGTCGGCTTATAAACACTTTTACTTTGATCAAGATTTTTACTTTTTCATCCCTAATATCTTTTATAATTTTTAAAACACCCTCCCCAAACAAACTTATACCCCACAAATCCCGATCCTTCTCCATTTCATTTATAATATTCATCCTTTACCTCGTAAAGATACTTTATAAATTCATATTTTTCAAAAAAAAATTATTTTTAAGGATATTTTAGTCATTTTAACAAAAAAATTACTTCCCATCACCGGCTTATTATCAATGTTAGCACTTATATATATAATCGATCTGTTTCAATACCTTATGCTTATCAACTACTTTTAGATATCTAAGTCAAACATGCTCTAGAGTTCTGGGATACGTGAAAATTACCTACTTTTATTTTTTTGTTTCCGTTGAAATCTGAACCTGATTCTTATTATTATTATTACTTGTAATTATTATATAGATTGCAAGCCAAGATGTACTTATAGATGCTCAGCAACATCACACAAGAAGCCATGTATGTTCTTTTGTCAAAAATGTTGTGCAACATGTTTGTGTGTACCTAAGGGTGTTTATGGAAATAAACAATCATGCCCTTGTTACAACAACTGGAAGACTCAAGAAGGAAAACCCAAATGCCCTTAATTTAAATATTAATTATTAGGAAAAATTAATCTTTTTCCCCAATAATTAATGGAAAAGATTAAGAGAGTACTAATGGTCATTATGTTTTGTATTGCACTAAGTTTTGATGTATGTTTAAGCATTTTGTATTTCTCTACTTATGTTTGTTTTTATCGGAATCTAAGATGAGTTGTAGTACTGGAGCGATATATGATCCATACATTAGGATTCATATAGCCGACTTCAACTTACTTGGAATTGATATGTTATTGTAATTGATGAGAATATAATAATAACGTATTTATTGATTCGAATCTATTTCATGACATTAATTTTATCATGTTGATAATTTTTTTTCTTCTTTTGAGTTTTTTGTATTTCTTCTCTATGTTGTTATCGGAATCTAAGATGAGTGCGTTGTAATACTAAAAAGATATAGTTAGTGAAATATCATACAATCAATATCAACTTGTTTTAGATTAACTTTTATTTTTATATTATGTTTTTCAACCATGAGAATGTAATAACTTATTTATTGAATCGAATTTATTTCATTATGGTAATTTGACTATTCTGATATTATTATTTTTCCCATTTGACCCTTGAGTTGAGGTTTTTTTTTTCTTTTTCTCTAATTTATTTGTACAAAATCTTGTTTGAGTTGGAGAAAAATAAAAGAGATCCAAATATTTAATACAACTCTGTCTATATATAAAAAGACCTTGTGTGAAAGAGAGAAAACAAAAGAGAACCAAGTTACTTTTCTGTCCAATATATGACTATGGTCTTTCTTAAAATAGGGTCAAATAATTAAGCTAGAATAATCTAATTTTATTTCTTCTTCGTTAATTAGAGATTTCGGATTCGAGTTTTATTAAATATTTGATGAATAAATACAATATGTTTATATTTAAAATTACTTATTATCAATTTGAGTTGTGATAATATGATTAGGAATTCTCCATCTTTAACTAAAAGTATCGGGTTCGAGCTCTTGGAATAGAAAAAATCTTATTGGAAGCCCCGCTCCTAAAAATGATCCATGCAATGAGCAAATTTGAATTTAATTGAAACTCAATGCAAGTACTGAGCACCAAATAAAAAATAAAATAAAAAAGGTTACTAATTATTGGTGCTCCTCTTCCTCTGTTGTCCATGTTTGGCCAAATATACTCAACACACTCTTGCATAGTGTGGTATTATTTATTTTGGGTTAAGCTGGTATAATTTTCTCAAAATGCCTCAGTGCCATTAAGGGAATCCTACATCGTATATGTCATTTAATTGCACGGTTTTCTCTTCGAATGAGTTGATCTTTAATTTTTGTTCTTCAAATGAGTTGGTCTTTAATTTTTTCCCATAATAATCAAACTTATATCTAGCGGAGCATAAGTTTAGCATAACTTGTGATATATTATGATGCAAAAAATTATAAACTTATGCCCAACAAAAAAATTATTTGCGCTGAGGGAGAATATTTAAAGACCAACAAAAAATAGAAACAAAAGTGCAAATGACCCTTTATATGTAGGTTCTTATTCGTTTCAACTTTCAATATAGAAATTAGTCCGCACATCTAAAAATCTCCTCCTCAGACTAAGTTTCACAGCCCATCATTCGAGTATTTATGTTCACCAACGTCCGCTGCTACTTTGTTGTGTAAGTGTTAAATCTACGAGTAAAGGTACTGCGCCGACCAATAGACGCACGACAAAGGCCTTACAGGCCCCCTCCATCACTTCGTTAGCTCGTAAACTGGCCCATTAGACTACGAGCAAAAAACACTTTTAAAGTCACAATTTCACGTCATCACTATTCACTTTATCATTTTTTTTCTGAAGTATTGACTCTGATATCAGTTGTTGGGCTAAAATAGTCTCAAAATATTCTTACATAGTATGATATTATCTATTTTAGATCAAGTTCATGCGATTTTCTCAAAAAAAAACTTCAAACCATTAAGAGAATCCTACATCTTATATGTAAGTTTTTTTTTTTTCAAACTTTTGATGTGAAAATTAGTTTGAACAACCAACAATCCACTAGCTATGTACCCATCACATCTCCAAGGAATTTACCAACTCTGTTCTTTCATATTTGTAAAGATTGTGTTTTACACTAAGTTGATTTTTAATTAGAGGCTAAGTTAGAATTTTAGTTACACATTCGACAAAATAGCTAAACTTTTAGTTACGCATTCACCTAATATGTATAAATGATTTATCTGAATCTAATAAATTATTTTTTTTAAATACAAAACTCATAAATTTGAATTGAATCTACCTTTACATTTGACTAGTTTTCATTATTTGAATACATTATCGCCCAGAAATGTATTTTGAATTGAAATTTATAAATTTCTACAACGATCTCAAATATTAAATTGTGCACTTTTAATTTCTCTGCTTATAAATATTCACAATTTTTTAAAAATTATTAATTATTCTACTGTTTAATTAATTATGTGCTATGTTAAACTTGTACGTACTCTCCATATTTGAGGCCAATGTACTTCTAAAAGTAGTTCAAGTATAACATATTTTCTTCGCAAAAAGACCACACACATATATTTTAATTGATTAAAGGTTAAATACATTAAATTATATATCACAGAGATCAAAATCATAAGGGTAAGAATTGTAAAGTCGTAGATTCAAATTTAGTAGAGACAAAAATATCATATTATTTCTTTTCATTTGTCCTAATTTTAATGAACTAAGCATGCAAATTGATCGGGTACCACAATTATTTAAAAAAAAAGAAAGCTATTTTCCAATAAAATAAACTTTGCTGCATTGGCATACAAATACACCTTCGTTGTTGCTTTTAATTTTTTAAAATAATAATAATTTAAATTTCTATATTTTTTAATTTAAATTTTAGTTGACACTAAATCCTTTCTTTTGTTATTATTTTTTAATTTTCTCCTTACTTGCTTTGGATTCTCCTCTCCTCTAGCCATTACAAATCGGCAACCTAAGTTTACATTGTCATGAATGTGAAAATGCCTTTGGTGGATTGAAGAATGTTGAATCTGTTTGCTATTTGATTAACAAATTTGAGAACCCAATTGTGAATCGACCAAGGTAATTTGCTTTCCCAACCCCTTAGTTTCTTACAAAATTTCAAATTCCAAATGTAAAAATCAAATCTTGGAGCCTTTTTCTATCTGGGTTTTGGAGATAGAAACCATTTTACTGAATTGGTTAGACTATATATAACATGTGACAATAAAGATTCAATCTTTACCAATTTAAACTGAAAAATAAACTCTTGTTTGAAAATTTGGTACCTTTTTGTATCTGGGTATTGGAGCTAGATACCAGTTATAAAACTTGTTATGTTTTATAACATGTGAAGTCAAAAGATTTCATTTTTATCAATTTAAACTGAAAAATAAGATCTTGTTTGAAAATTTGGATCCTTTTTGTATCTGGGGTTTGGAGATAGAAACCAGTTTACTAAATTGGTTAGACTATATGTATCATGTGATATCAAAGATCTCATTTTTACCAATTTTTGTGATATCAGATGGCAGATCGTTATTGGATCACTTTCTCGGTAGTTCTATTTTGTCTTATTGGAGCTTTTGATGCTAGTGCTGGAGATGCTGACCCTTTGTACAGGTACCTTATGCTAATATTTTGTGAGAGCATTTGCTTTTAGTAGTTTTAGGCTACAAGTGCAAAGATATAATATAGATTGATTTGAACTGATTTGGAATCACAATTCACATGTGCAGTAACTTTTTTTTGTTTTGAGAAAGGTAAATATATTATAGAAGAATCAGCAAGAAAGTTAATGATATGTACAAGTGAGCAAAATTCAAAAATCTATGGAAGAATCCATTCTAATCTTGTAGGATTGTAAGAGACTTAAGTATGGACTCTGCTTCGTTCACAAGTTCCTCTTTACACTGAGAAAAGAAAGAAAGGTGTGCGGTTGAACTTGATCTGTTGTATTGAGTTAGCTTCGTCTTCGAAACATCTAGTGTTCCTTTCCCTTCCACACGGTCCACCAAATGCATGCTGAAATGGTATTCCACACAGATTATCTTCCCTTTCTTCCTTCTCTTTTTGAACCAAAATTGCAGCTAATGTGTGAGTTTGGGCATCCAGGGACGTATATACTGTGTAGCTTACGGGTTGATCTGAATCCAGTAGCCTTGGATCGAACCAAAAGATCCACAAGATAGTACAAATAGTAGATTTTGAACCCAGTAAATTAAATGAGCATGGTAAAAGATGAGTTATAGATGAGTCGGTTTGATCACCCCACATATCGATGGTTTTTTAATGCCTTATCCTAGGCCTAGCTAGTTGATCGTTAGAAAATCTTTCTGGAAAGAAGTAAGAAGCTGATTGTAATGTTATAATGGCCAAAAGGTCGCATAGGCTCGTGCACTGATTTACGTTCAATAATCCCAGGGGGTTTCACTTCCGCACGTCTTCACTCGTGATCACTTAGAAAACCCCTTCCATCAGTAGGTACTCCCAAGCCAAATCAAATAGGTATAGTATGGGAATGAACTGAAAGAAGCAAGCAAAACGATCTGTGGTGGGTGGAACACGGCTTTTAGGCTCATCCAAGGCGTATTTATGGAAGTAGCAGGGAACTTGACCGTAAAGTTTGAAAAAAGCTGGCCAAGCCTGTGTTACTTTCTTACGTCAGGAGAAAGTCTTAGATCCGCCTCTATGGCCATCACCTCTCCAAGACCCACTATGTTGAGAAATAGATGTCAAAGCTGGCAGTCACCTTGCAATGAATGAACAGATGACACACACTTTCCAATTCAATCCCTCAAGGTTAACACCTGCTGCGCAACTTGAAACGCCTTCTTTGAAGATGTTCCTGTGTTAGACATGCTTCTTTGGTCACCAACCATGCGAAACAAACTACTTTGTAAGGAGCTTGTGTTTCCGGATCGTGAATCCAAGGCCAATGGTTGTTGTCTGTTCCAGCTTGTGTATAAGCTATCTGGCAGGACTTAACAATAAAGATGCCTTTACAGTGAGGTATCCAGATCATTCTGGAAGATTTGGAAAGGTGCAGTAACATTGACTTGGGGGAATCCCTTTCAGTGCTCTTTTGATACTTCTTCTTGGCTTATAGTTTGTTGTGGAAAAGATTTGTGTTTTTCATACCTAAATGGCCCTCAAACTTCCTAGTGAATCATGTAACAATTGTTGAGGTACCTAATGGGTATTCGTTCCATCATTGAGGAAGAACTGGTTAGCGACTTTAAGAATGATATAAATTACTATACTCAGGAGATTGGGTCGAGTAGGTTCCCTGTTAAAAATTTGGAGCCGGCAAAGTTGGCTAGTTGCGGTGAGGGGTGGGGAGTAGGAAGCAAAGTTGCAAGCATTTAGATAGACCTGAAAAGTGAAAGTAACGAAAACTATCATTGGAGGAGGTAACAGATATTTAGCCTGGGAGATTGAGGAAAATAAGGATGGGAAAAAGAGTAGGAAGAGCTTAGACAAAAATCTGTCAAGTTCTTGGTGTCAAGGGCCGAAAGAGTAAAGGCTCTGGATTAAGCTTTCCAGTTTCTGGAGATATTACGTGGATAACTACTGATAGTTATATAAGTTGCAATGCATTTGTAAAGGTTGTGAAGAAAATCGTGTACTAATTTCAGTTTCTAAACATGGAATATATTTCTAGTTTAGAGAAACTAGGAAGGGTAGGATGGTAATTCTATTTTCTAACTTAAAATACTGAAATGTCAGATGTTTTGGTGAAGCATCACTTGTGCTTTATGTGAGAAGCTAGACACATTCTAGTAAGCTATATAAAAGAGGCACCAACATAAATATGTTTCATCTGATGTAAGTTGAAAAGAACACTGTAAATTGGTCTTTTTCTCATTAGAAGGACCCTGTTTATTGGTCTTACTTGATTATAGTTTTTTTTGCCGATCCATGAAATTTTTGGTTTAAGCTCATTTATCCAGAGATTGAAAAGAAACAAAAGAAGAAAAATGAGGTCCTTTCTTTCAAATGCAGTTCATCACGTGGGATATCGTGAATGATTGTGACACACTGGTCTTTTTTGTTTCTACATCAACTCGGAAAAGTTCTACTTCCTTTTCTCCTGATAAAGTCTAAACCCAATACAAGTCGCAATTCCTGAATTTTCCGTGCAGTCTAGCACTTAAAACAATTTGACATGATATTTTTGAAATATCGTTTCTATGATGTAGGGCTTGTTTTGGCCAATGTAAAGAGACCGGATGTGCTGGAGAAACATGCTTCGCACATTGCAATACTCCTTTAGATGGTTCTTCTTCTGATGCCAACTGGTACTTGAAAGAGCATCTATACCTGTGGTTGAAACAAGCGAATTGTCTAAATGATTGCCAGTATCACTGCATGCTTCAAAGAGAAAAAGAACGAGCGACAAATGGATTTGGGCCTGTGAAATATCATGGGAAATGGCCATTCAAACGAGTGTTCGGGCTTCAGGTATGTTAATTAATGGCCTCGTCCTAAGTTCAAGCAGCTTCAAAAAAGGTCCTCTCATTTATGTATTCATATATATGAGTACTAATCTAGAGTAACATCTTAATCTCTCAGGAGCCTGTGTCTGTTGCTTTCTCTGCACTTAACCTTGCAATACATCTCCATGGATGGCTGTCCTTTTTCACACTTATTTACTACAAGTTACGATCAGAAGCTGATGAAAAGACCTGCTACGATTACACTTGTTTGTGGCACATTTACGCGTTCTTGTCTATTAACTCATGGTTATGGAGTGCCGTCTTCCACAGCCGGCAAGTTTATGATTTTTCAGTCTTGATAAGGCTGATTTTCTTTTCCTAACTTTAGGCTTTTATTTTTTATCGTATGTGGTTGGGATTTGTTGGCAGTGCCTATCCGTCTTGAAGTTTATCGGTTACCTTGCAATATCAGTTCAGTGTACCAATTGAACTGTAATAACTTGTTTTCATTTATTTATTGCAGAGACCTGGATTTTACAGAAAAGCTGGACTATTCATCTGCTGTGGCATTACTTGGATTTTCACTGATTTTATCAGTACTGAGAAGTTTCAGTGTAAAGAATGAGGCGACAAGAGTTCTGGTTGCTGCTCCATTGCTTGCCTTTACCGTCACTCACATATTGTACCTGAACAACTATCAAATGGACTATGGTAATGTCATTGTCTCTCTTTTTAACTTTACGACAAAATGTGCATGCCTTGACAATAGGATGTCGATTGTATTTCTAAAAGAACAAGCACCAAATAGTTTTTAACTCAAATAAGAAAGGATAGAATATATAGTTTATTTTGGATCGAGTTATTTGCATTTTGATGTGCAAGTTGATCTTAGTTACCGACTCTCGAAGTCATCTGCTGTAGCAATGCCAAATCAAATACGACGAATAGTGGAGTCCTGAGCTAAGCCTTGGAAATCGTAATGCCACAATGTTTTTCTAAATCCTCCTAATCATTATCCTACTGCAATAATTCATGCTAAAATGAATGCCTATGATGTGGCGATTCCACCCGGAAGGTAATGGGTTACTCCTTTAGCAAGGTCCTTATATGATGCTTACATCTCTCGGGTATTGTTGTTTGGCATGATTTGTGTCTCAGAAAGGGTTGGAAATTGTAGGAAGCTATTTTTCGTAATCATGACTTTTACTTTCTGATGTTTATATCTGATGATAATTACCGTGATAACTTCTCAGGATGGAACATGAAAGTTTGTGTTGTGATAGCTGTTTCTCAACTTCTAATTTGGTCAATCTGGGCTGGAATTAGTCGTCATCCTTCCCGGTGGAAGTTATGGACGGTGGTTGTGGGAGGTGGCCTCGCTATGCTCCTAGAGATCTACGACTTCCCTCCATATCAAGGACTAGTCGATGCCCATGCACTTTGGCACGCTACCACAATCCCTCTGACCTATATCTGGTGGAGTTTCATCAAGGATGACGCGAAGTTTGGAACTTCAAACTTGAGTAAAAAAGTCGAGTAGTGTTTTCAAACAGATTTTATATATCGCTTGATCAGTTTTGACATGGAGAGCTACAGCAAGAACTCACTAACAACTCCTTTTGTTTTCTTTCTTGCAACTTGCAAAAGTAGAGGAAGCTTGTTTGTGCAAGAAAAATCAGAGGTTTTCAGCCGATAGAAGAGTGTGTTGATGACTCGATATCACCCAGAGGCGGATTTAGGATTTTGATTTGACAGGTTCAACCTATAGTTCGATTGTAATCTTATAGTTGCCGAGTTGACACTATTCATTTCCTCCACATGATTTGCAACATTTCCTTTGCTTTTGTTGGGAATCATTTAACTTGTAGAACTGATTCTGATTTCTGTTCTTTGAAAAAAAATACTTGTGATATGTACACATTGTGTTGGATTTTCACATGCCTGCAACTCACATTCTTGAAATTGTTCACAAATTAACAATACTTAGAAGACAGAATGATCATTACTGAGATTGTATAGATGATACAGTCAGACATCTCTATAGCGATGAAATTGTTGATGCATCGAATGCCATGGTTGGCTCTTGGGGAAGGAAGGAGAGTGATTGGCATGAAGTAGGGCAGAAAGAGGGGATTCAGGTTCTCTTTTAAAAGGATTGGATTTGCTGCTTGCCTTACGCACCTTGATCTGTCTAGTTCTATTTTGACTAATCCGAATCTGTGTACTGAGTAAAAGCGAAATTTCTTCTCTCAATTCTTGGCAGAGGGAAGCCCCATGAGTTTTTCTTGGAACTAATTTTTCATCATATGTTATATTATATGTTCTCTATAACAGTATTTCGTTATGACAACTAAAAATTATTCAGACAAACAACGTCGTTATAAAAAAACTAGATTGTATTACTTTAACCATGGTGTATATAACTTTTTTCTTTCTTTCCATCATATTCAAAATTTAAGTAGTATTATGCTAATATGTAATCAGAAAATTGCTAATTTCTGGAATTTTTCAGATGTAGATAGTCAAAGTCTTCTATTTTCTTTGGTCTAAAAGTACTTTTTTGCCAGCTCATCCAAATCAAATCAAATCAAACATTTTAATTTGGTGCAAATAAAAGAAAATGAAATGAACAAATCAAACAATGGTATACTAAATTATACAAATGTTGACTTGTGCACATAGTTGACATCCCAAATTAACAAAAAGATTTTGTCACCAGTTATTCGATAGTTTCTCACATAAGCTCGATTATATTTACTTATTATAGGCCTTATTTTTGTGACGATACTTTTATTAAGAACTTTTTTTCATTTTCAAGGACTCAAATTCAATATCTATGAGCTGTTAAATTCAAATCATCGTACCATAATTTATATTGATCTCAAATAATACTCGTAAAACATCTCATAATTATATTTAAAATAGGGATATTTTTAATCATAGAGGTAATTGTGGTTCAATAGGTAGATAACAGGATATTTAAAAGAAGAATTAACTCAAATAATTATTCATTTTAGCAACATAAATTTAAAATAGCCGGAGGCATTTTTAACATTTTCCTCATTAGTGTGTGTGTCTCTCTGTGTGTGTATATATATAGGTGGAGTCTTGTAGAGATAAAGCAGTAACTCAAATAGACTCAAAACATGAGAGAAATCTTCTTGTTGGTGTTGATTTTATTCTTAGCAAATTGGTGCTTGTGCTGTTGTGGTTGTTTGGAAGAAGAAAGAATAGCTCTTTTGAAGCTCAAAGAAAACATAAATTACACAAAGGGCTCATATTTTTCATCATGGGTGGTTAATGAAACCTCAAATTGTTGTCAATGGCAAGGAATTATTTGCAGCAACACCAGCAGAAGAGTCACTGAATTGTCAATTTCTGTGAAATCACTTGTTGAAAAAGATGAATTTGGGGTTTACAGTTCGAAAACTGATGATTGGGGAAATTGGCATTTCAATGCAACTCTGTTTCTTCCTTTCAAAAATCTCAAAGCTCTTCTCCTCCGTGGACATGCTCTGGCCAATTGGACTCCGAATGAAGGTTCGTTTTCTGTAATGCTTTCTTCATAACCCTAACTACATTCAGATTTCAGGGGCAGAGTTATGGTTTCTGCTTATGGGTTCCTAACCCACTAGCATTGGCTCACCTTTTTGTATATGTTAAAAATTTGAACATATTATTGTTTATCCTTGAGCTGAGGGTGTATCAGAAATAATATCTGCCTCTTAGGTGGTTTAAGCTCTACTTACCCTCTATCCTCCTCGGACCCATGACTACACCGGGTACGTCGTTGCTATTTGTATGTAGAACCTATTAAGTACTCGTTGCTTCTCAATTTATGTAACAGTAGTTTTACTGGACACGAAATTTAAGAAATATAAAAAAAAACTTTGTAATGCTTTAAAACTATTGTATGAATAACCTGAAAAATAGTGTAATAATATGATACAGTTACACTATGTCACTGTATATAACTTAAAATCATATGGAAAAATGTTCTCCGAATCTGATTTTTGCCCCTTCTCGTGCACATTTACATATACATTTAGAACTCTCTATATGTCTCTATAACAATATTTCAGTGCAACGACCAAGTTTTTCTTTGAAATTGATTTTTCATGTTGTATTACTCTCTCCGTCCCAATTCATATGACAGTTCGGATTTTGATGGTCAAACTTCTATTATCTTTTACCATGAATTCGAACATACAATCTTTAAGATTTTTTGAAAAATAATTTATATAATTAGAAACTACATAAAACAGTACTTTAAGTCGAAAGAATTAAATAATTTAAAAGTGCATACAAATAAATTGTGGTCAAAGATTTTTTTTTTGCTTACTCAAAATTATGAATGTCAGTACACAATTTAAACTCAATGTATAATTTTTTCTGTCAATTTGTTTACAGGTTTTGAAAAACTGAAACAACTAAGAAAACTTGAAAAGCTTGATTTGGCTGGGAACAACTTCAATCGCAGCATATTTCTGTCTCTTAGTCAACTTACATCTCTCAAGTCATTGAATCTCGGACGCAACAACATTGGATCAGGTCGAACTTGTGATTAATTCCCTCTGCTTACCACTTAGGGTGTGTTTGTACGAAGGAAAGTTTTTCATGAAAAATGTTTTCTTAGAAAATAAGTGGTTTTGTTGCTTATTTTCAGGTGTTTCGCAAGTAAGTTTAAAAGATTCAGTACGTATTGTAACTCGTCCATTTTCTTAATGTTTCAGGTAATGATAGATTGACAGGGTTAAGCAATCTGGAAATCTTAGATTTGAGAAGTAACAATTTGAATGATGAAAGCGTTCTTTCTGCCCTAGGTAGAAATATCTCTCCTGAAAGACCTTTATTTACCCTTTTACTTTGGGAAAAAGGTCAAAAGTACTCGTTTACCATATGAAATATCTTCATTATGCTTCGGGACTATTCATACTTTTTCTTTTAGCAAATTGTCTCGTATTTTGTCCTTCACTTTAATGGAAATCCAGCGTGGACCGGGTGAATTTCATATGTCAAAATACATTGGAAAAGGTCCATATTTATCACTCTATTTTGTCCATAACGACGGGTAATTTTAAACCATAGTCAAAAGTAGAGGGATATGTATGGACCTTCTTCCCAAAGTATTTTGACACGTAAAAAAATTCATCCAGTCAATGCCAGATTCCCGTTAAAAAGTCTAGGCAAATATGATACAATTTGCAAATGGCAAGGGAATGAATGACTTCAAACATAATGGATGATAAAAATTGAGATATTTCATATAGTCAAAAGGTAAATTTGATCCTTTTCCATCTTACCATGTTGCTTTTGTTCCTGTGTATGGAAGTTTCCTGATAACTGTTATAAATACTTGGCCAGAGCTAAATGCATTTAATACAACTTTGAAGAAGCTTGATATAAGGTACAATAATTTTCAAAGCTTTATGTCAAATGAAGGTAAATTTTGTTCCTTTTAGTTTTTTCAGATGATCTTGTTATAGTTATATGTATGTGATGTAGATAGCACATTACTTAAAGAAAATAACAAACTGGAAATACATACGATTATCAATTCTTTCTCAAATCATTTAGTTTTCCAGATATCATTTTACAATATGTCTATTGATACTAGTTGACATATGCATTGTCAAGAGTAACACCTGCAAACATATTTTTTTCACACCTATAATTAACTAAGTTTTGATGATTCTTTCTTTCTTTTTTTGTGTTTCTTCTACATGTAAGAGTTGGGAACTCTGAGAAATCTAAAGTATTTACTTTTGGATGGGAATACGTTGGACAAGAACTTTCTACAGAGCACTGGTGTAATGTCGTCCCTTAAAGTATTATCAGTATCTAACTGCGGCCTGAATGGCACCCTACCTATTCAAGGTAATCTTAAACAGCCACCAGCTTATTTCTTTATATGATCATAAGAATCTCTGATATTTTATCACTTATATGCAAATATTAGACGAGCTAACACCCAAGGGTATGACCTAGTGGTCAATAAAGTGGGTTGAAAACCATGAGGTCTCAGGTTCAAATCCTAGCAGAACACTAGGTGATTTTTTCCCATCTGTTCTAGCCTTGGTGGACAGGTAACTCTGGTATGTAGGACGTGGCAGGTATCTCCTCAAATTAGTCGCCCGGACACCACAGTTATTAAAAAAAAAAAAAAAATTAGGCGAGCTAAACCTTCTAGTTTGAAAAGCAAATTTTTTCTTTATACTTTTGCAAGGTTCTTTTTTAATTATAGATTCTTTCTAAAACTTCTTTAATTGAGTGAAACAGTAATGTAAGATTCAAAAGTCTTCATTGCATTCATGTGTCATTAACCAGAATATTTTGATTGCTATTTGCATGATTAAAAGACACAAAAATAATTAATAGTTTGTTCTTTTTCCTAAATATCTTCTTTTTGTAATTCAAAACTTTAATGCTAGTTCATTATGTCACGTTAATCTTCTAGAAATGGATGAAATTCAGAATTTGGAGCAGGGTGTTAATCAATATGTTAATCTCTAATATATTTATGTTAAGAAAAGTTCTACTAATGCCAACTAAGATAAAAGAGGCTGGCCCATATGGGAAGTCAGCAGGGTGTGGATGCATCTACTTTCATCTCGAGTTTATATATAAATGATTCTTTTAGATATATATCTTTACAATAAGTCTGTATATCACAATTGGATAATAGCTGCATTACTGCTTTAAATTCTGAAATAACATATATTATAAGCATTTGAAGTTTTAGTGATCAATTATTACAAAAAGTTTGTGGGAGATTTGAAATTTGGTGACGTTTTAGAAAAGGGAGTTAGTTGTTGAAATTCAGAATGAATTAATGACACACTTTCAAATAAAGTGTGTTCTTGGCATGGGATATTCCATGAACATATTATTGTGTAATCCAATAGATGAAGACCAGATGTTTATCATAGTCTACAATAGAATTCTAACATTGTCTACTTCAGTTTACTTTTCTTACTTAGCCTTTATTTCTAATTTAAAGTTTCCTAGCCAGTTTGGTTTGCATTTTTCCTAAATTTTCTGAGAAACGTAATAGTAATAATTAGTATGAATTATCTAATTGTTCTTTTACAGGCTTGTGTGATCTAAAATCTCTTGAAGAGCTAAGTCTCAGCTTCAACAATTTCCACGGAAAACTTCCTCCATGTCTTAGAAACTTAACATTTCTTCGGGTAATTGATCTCACTCAAAATCAGTTCACTGGAAACATTGCCTCATCTCCTCTTTCAAGTCTCTTGTCCCTTGAATATCTTTTGCTAAAAAATAATTACTTTGAAATCCCAATTTCATTCAAATCATTTGCTAACCATTCAAAACTTAAGTTTGTTTTTGCTGAACAAAACTCGGTAATTGTACAAAGTTCTTCCAGAAACTGGATACCAAAGTTTCAATTGGAAGCCTTCACTTTATCCAACTGTTCCCAAATACCAAGTTTTCTTCATTATCAACATCATTTAAGACTTCTTGCTCTCACAAAATGCAACATTGGTGGAAACTTTCCAAATTGGTTATTAGAAAACAATCCTGGACTTGTAGAAGTTTACTTGGACAGAAATGCATTCACTGGATCTCTTCAATTGTCCTTCCTTCCTAATATGAAATTTTTTGATATCTCAAGCAACAAGATTCAAGGACAACTTCCTCCCAACATGGGGTCCATTTTCCCAAATATCTTGAGGTTCAAAATGTCCAACAATATGCTTGAAGGCATGTTACCTTCAAGTTTTAGTGACATGAACAACTTACAATTCTTGGATTTGTCAGATAATAAGTTATCAGGAGACTTACCGATTGAAATGGCTCGTAATGGATCCAAGTTATTCTTTCTGAGACTGTCGAATAACATGTTGGAAGGGGAAATATTTCCAGTGTTGACCAACATCAACAATTTGCAATACTTATACTTGGATGGAAACAACTTCTCAGGCTCAATTCCACAAAAATTGTCCTCCGCTCCCTTGAGTTCTCTGGATTTAAGTAACAACAATTTGTCAGGAAATGTACCCTCCTGGATTGGTTATATCCCCTCATTAACCTCCCTCGCGTTATCTAATAACAATCTAAAGGGTCATATTCCAGCAGATTTTTGTAGACTTGAAGGACTCGAGGTTTTAGATCTCTCAAGAAACAACCTTGTCAGTGTAGTTCCGTCATGTTTCAGTGCTTCCCAAAACCTTAAACGTGTCTATTTGAGCAAAAACAATTTACAAGGGCAATTCGATGTGTTCTCAAATAACTCGAATTTAAAGGTATTGGATCTTAGAGATAACAACTTTGGTGGTTCAATTCCAAAATGGTTAGGCAGTATTGAAATAACCACCTTACTCTTGAAAGGAAATCATCTTCAAGGCACCATTCCCACAGAATTGTGCCATGCGAGTGAATTGAGAATTATGGATCTTTCTCATAATAATCTCTCGGGACCTATTCCTCGTTGCTTTGGGAACATAATGCAAATAGAAGGAATCAGTGAAGCGTACCCATATGGTCCATTATTTAGTTATCCAAGACTTGAAACGTGGGGTAGAGATATCATGATATATGTAGAAGATTCAACAGATAGATCGACAATTTCCTTTCAAGATAACTATGCATGGGTTGGGGCAGAGTTCACGACCAAGTATAATACATACTCCTATGAAGGTAGTATTGCTGATTTTATGTTTGGAATTGATCTTTCTTGCAACCAGTTAAGTGGTGAAATACCTAAGGAACTCGGTAATCTTACTGAGATTCGTGCATTAAACCTGTCACATAACCATATAGCTGGAACAATACTATCAGAATTCTCATATCTCCAGAATATTGAGAGTTTGGACCTATCATACAACAACTTGACTGGGATGGTTCCCACTCGACTTCTAGAGTTGACATCTCTAGCAGTTTTTAACGTGGCACATAACAATTTAACTGGTAGGACTCCACAGCGTAAGGCGCAGTTTGCAACTTTTAGTGAAAGCAGTTATGAGGGGAATCCTTTTCTTTGTGGTCCTCCATTGCATATCAATTGCATGGAGACCAAAGAGACACCGATATCACCTCCTGACATGGATTGTTGCAAAGATGACACTGGTTTTCTAGATATAGAGTCATTCTATATTTCCTTCCTTGTGGCATATGCAAATGTGGTGCTCGTACTGGTTGTAGTACTTTGTGTAAACCCCTATTGGAGAAATGTTTGGTTTTATTATGTTGAGTCTTATATGTATTCTTGTTACTATTATTTTGCTTCCAAATGTACACGGCCACGAAAATTAAGGTCACTTAATTAGTTACGTTTTAGTGTGCAAATCATATGTATGAGTTGTTCTTGGTTCCTATCAAGTTTATTAATAATACTAGTGAAAGTTCTATTGATTTGCTTGTGTCTGCTTTCAGCACTTGCCAGAATAATATTCAGCCCGTCATACGAATGATTTGTATGTTCAGACAATATTAAGATTGAAACATTGTTTTAGAGCTTTCATACTGAACTATGCAGCACTTGATTTGGACATGTGAAATATCAGAGGAAATGGCCATTTAAATGCGTGTTTGCTCTGCAGGTATGTAAATTTATGGCCTTGAACAGAAATTCTACAACTCTGAAATCTCTCCTTTAAATTGTGTAATCCTATAAGCGGCGGTGTCTAGGGAGGATATGAATTTACTATTTTCAGGTCAAACCACATAGATGTAACGGAAATAAAAGTGTATGTATATAAACAAATAATCGAACTTGGTCTCTCAGCCAACAAGTAAGCACTCCAACATTAAGAGTGCACATCTAGACACCTCAATTTGATCTCAACTCTCAACTGACAACTAAACACTCCTGTACCACTGTTTCTCGTGGACAGCTGATGATGCTGGCGTGACACATGAAAGAGGTGTCTAGATGATCATTTTGGAAGTCGGAGTGTTCAAACTGACAAAGTAGAGACGAGTTGAGGTGTCTAGATGTGCATGTTAATTCTGAACTCACTATGACTATTTGCTTGACTTCTTCTTCCATTTGAACATGAATGTAGTCACATGATCAAACAGAGACATGGATTTTAACCAATGATGCCAAGGGGTGTCCATTTCCTTCTTAGTTATGTCTATACTGACTTTTTTTAATTCTTGCTGCCCATAGAAACACTTAGTTTTGGTCTTAGTCTGCTGTACTAATGTAGGCAGCACCTGTATTTTAAAAAAAAAAAAAAACATCAGAGACATAGATAATAGACTAATTGATTATAGGACAAGAAGTCAACATAAAGAAAATGGCTATTGCATGTTGTCAAAGGCAAAATGCTCTAAAAATTGCTCCAGATCTAATGCGACTTTAAGCGCGAAGCACAGTTAAACTGTGGGCTTTAGTAGAAAAAGGCACACTGAAATCTATGTATGTAATGCGAGAAATAGAATTCATGGGCAATAAGGTGCCCGCCTTAGTGCCTTGCCTACACTGAAGCGCAGCTTAAGCCAAGCAAAGCACCCTCCCTGAGCTTTAGGGCTTAAGTGTGCCTTAAATGTGCTTTTGACAACTTTGCTGACAATGTATTTCGACTTGTTGTAATAGGATACTAATCCGACTAAATGAACAATATTGGCCTGCAGATATTTTTTAGATGATCTGATTGTGTAAAAATTAAAGGCTAGCTACGAAGTACCACAAAGGATTTCCATTTAAAGCAAGAAATTACCTGGAGTACTTTGTTGTTTGTACTTGGAAGTATTGACATTGTCTTGGGGTACATGTTGAGCAAATCATTTTTATTAATGATGCAAGATGCAGCATAGGTCTGATGAGTATCTGCACTTCATTACTTGGGGGAATGACAAATTCTCTTGGATCTTCATATATGAGGATGTTTTCACTCTGCAATATTGTCAATGACATAGCTACTTAAAACCAAATTCAACAAGTAACAGTGCCACAACAACAAAATACCCAGTATAATTCCACAAAGTGGGGATTGGGGAGGATGTAGTGTACACAGACCTTAGAAATTGTTTCCAATAGACTTTTGGCTCAAGAAGAAAATAGTCCAAAGCAGTCCAGAAAAAAAAGTAACAGGTATATAGTAAACAACTGATAGTAACATGATAGTAACTACAACAAAATACTATGATAGTAAAATTACAAGAAACAACACATAGCAACAAAAATCAAAGGACAAGCAACTATAGGAGCGATAGTGCAATTACTAGTATGGATGGGTAACAAGACAACACATTGTTACCTACTAACCTTCTACCCTGATATGCGCCTTCATATAGTAACAGGAATTCTCTTATTAAGACCTTATAAGTTGATTAAAGCCTTAGATTCCTTAAAAAACTTAACCTTGATTAAATCAAGAATTCCCCGAGTAAGAATCCTCGGATAATCACTTATTCCCAGAATAAATAGAATTTTAAGATTGAAAATTCTTACCTTCTTGCAAAATATTGCTAACACGAGACCTTTAGAATAGTTGAACTTTTGAATAAAGTGAGAAAGGTTGATGTGGGAACTAGTATCCAAATCTGCAAAACTTAGTGAAGCTGTTTCCAATGTAAAAGGATCCATAGATGAGAAGGGCATTTTGTGACCTTCAACTTCAAAGTGAACTTTCATCAAATTTGGAGCTTGAATCTTGACTTGTTCTAAATTCTTCAACATCACTAATGTCAATGTCTTGAGTTTTTCGCTCACTATCTCTATATTTTTCAGCCCATTGCAACTAAATAGGTACAATTCTGAAATGTTTGAGTGCTCAGAGAAGATGTCTTGAAATTGTTGCTCTGTTATGCTGCTACGCTCGAGTATGAGTGTATGTAAAGTATTGTAAGCATCCATGATTTTTATTTTGCAAGGTAGAGGATCGAACTCCTGATAATTAATAAAGATACGAAGATTTGGGGCCTGGACTATCACACTTTCAAATTTGCACAATTCAACACCCAAGGTCTCCAGATGTACTAGGCCACGGACGTGCAATTTGTTCATTCCCTGGATATTGCTCAGTGAAAGAGTCGTGATGAACGGGCATCTACTGGTAAGTGTTTGAAATTGTTCTTCAAAGATATGGACATCCCACAAGAAAAGTTCTTTGAGATTACTGAATGTTGTGATTTTAGTGGTTTTAATATCAAATTCAAACTTGCACCAGTATAGTTCCAATGTTGTCAGCTCTTTTGCAGCAAAAATAGCATCAGGTAAACTATAGTATCGATTAATATTCGGAGGCTGAATTTGCAGCACTCTGACGTTAAGTTTAACCACCAAATCGATCCAACGATCTATATGGTGATAAGCTAAGTCTCTCTGATGAGGACGATGATCAAAAGTCCAACCACATTTAAGGGTGAATTGTTCGAGACGTAAGTTTTGTTCACCGTGAGGTCGTAGGGATTGATCAACCAACTTGACAAACTCTTCCCATGACATGTATGTAGAGGGGTAAGGTTCTAGTTCTTGATCGAGTACCAGAATAGGTCGTGAAGTCCAACAATAGTACCATCTCTTGGACAAAACACAAGTCCGAGCCGCGTCTTTCGGGTTAATTTCAGTCTGGCATAAGATGTGATGAATGATATGCACAGGCAACTCTGATAATCTATCCTCTCCATGAACACTTTTTGCCTCCATGATTAATAATGCTCTTTTTATGGTCTTCTGTGTAATTTACCAGCTGCCCCTTTTTGTTGTGTTTTTATAAGAGAAAGGACAACACCTTTGTTTCAATATTCCTAGTGGAAATTGGTCACAACTTTAATTGCCTTTTCCTTCTCAAACAAGGAAAGTAGTATATGGTAAGTTATATAAATCGTCGCTATAATACTATCAAGTCATTCAAAGGAGTTAAATTAAAGGTGGTAAATGAGTGGGTTGGATCCGTTCAAAAGTTACTTGGGCTGAAATGGGCTAAAATGTAGTTATAATTCAATCCGTACAACTCTAACTAAGTTTTAGTTGCTTTATTCATTCTTTTATAATCTTTTAGTAACTTATAAAATTATTATTTTTCTTTATTATGACGAAATATAATATATTAAATAAAATATAATATCTTTTTAAAAATATTTTGATAAGATTTTTTATGAATCAACTTGGGTTAGATATTAGCTCAATCTTTGAATGGGCTGAAATAGACTGAGTTGGTAAATTGATGGGTCAATAATCAGTTCAAATTTGGACAAATTGGGCGAGTTATAATTTCATGAGCTAATTTTGTCACTCTAAGTGAAATGAGCGGATTGAGTTGAATTTGAGTGAGGCAAGATAGGCGAGTCATTAACCCATCCAAAAGTTATTAGTTGAAATGAGTTAGATCAAAATGTACTAAACAAAATGTCGTAATTCAATCTGTTTGATACTAATTTTTTTACCTAATAAAACTTTCTTTTCTTTATTAGGATTAATATCACACATAAAAGTCTTTTTAGAATATTTGATAAGATTTTTCATAAGTTAATTTGAGTTATATATCAATCCAATATTTCATAAGAATGGTAGCAATACTGATAAAGAATTTGGCAAATGTTATTGTTGTATTGAATATGTAAAAATTTAAAAATATTATGCGGGGCGAGTTTAAGATAGAAATTTTTGCTTCGGGTTGAAGTCTTTGTGGGTTTACACAAATTTGCCCTGTAATCACACCATTTTATTTGTCATCCCTAGATGCTTGTAACTTACTCACAGTGCATTTCTATCAATTTGTGGCGTGAAAAGATAGGTAACAGAGTATTCCGTAAAATTAATCGAGATGTATACTAGTTGATCGAAACATAACAGTATTTTTTTTAATTAAAAAATCCTAATAGGACTAAACTAGAAGACCCTAAATACCCCTTTACTGAAATATTTAAACTAGAAAAAACAAATATAATCAACATTCCTAGATTCCCCACTCAAGTTGCTAATAGTCTTAAACTATAGGCTAATAACTATAAGTTTAATTAGACGGATAATTCAAGATGATGCAATCGAAAGCTACGAAACTTTTCTTTTGTAACCTTGAATTATTCAAAGGTCACTTTCCCCTATACCTAAAAGAAAATTAAAAGAAACAAAAAGCCTAAGTTTTGACCAATTAAAATTATATCATTACAAAAAGTATCTTCCCTTTCAATGTCCATTTCTAACATTGATATTCCAACAACCCCAAAACTCCAAACACTTTGCTATATTTATGAACTCTCTCAAACATATAGGACTTTCATAAGCTACCTAATTGTGATTAGACATAGAAGTTAGAGACGAAAATTGGCCATAGTGATTCGAGAGTCCAGTGAAAACAGGTTCTCACTCAATGCTTTAACGGATCAAAGGTACATCGTGGATAAACTTGAGTTTTAGAACTTACAGAGCTTCTTGAAATGGCAACTTTCACTTTCTTCCTCTGTTTTCTCTCCCTCAGCTTCCTCTTTGTCTCTGCTCATACTTCTTCTTCTTCTTCTCCTTATCTCTCTCCTTCCACATTTTACAAGAATTACAATAAGATGCTTATAAGTTTCAAAATTTTCATTTACACCCCTCCTCAACCCATAATTTTTTCTACTCCCTCAGCTTCAATATTTTACAATTTCCTCCTTAACAGTCCATTTCTCACGCACGAACCAGACCAAGCTCATCTCTTCTTCGTGCCGTTCTCTCCTGAAACCTCCTCGCGATCTCATGCGCGTCTTGTTCGTGAGCTCAGAACCAAGTTTCCTTACTGGAATCGCACGTTAGGAGCTGATCACTTCTTCATCTCCCCGGAGGGAATCGATTTTTCTTCCGACAGGAATGCACTCGAGCTGAAGAAAAATTCAGTTCAGATTTCTGTTTTTCCGACTACCTCAGGTAAGTTTATACCTCACAAGGACATCGGTTTGCCTCCGGTGTGCACATCCTCACTCGCACTCTCCCACGCGCCGGTGAACACGGGTCCGTCATTTCTAGGTTATCTGAAATGGGATGGGAAGACGGAGTCGGACTTTGTGAACGAGTTGAAGTTGGATCCGGACTTCGTCGTTGAATCTGAGCCGTCGGATCATGTAGGAAGAGTGAAGAGTAGCAAATTCTGCTTGTTCTTCTACCAATCTGACGTGGCATGTATGACGGAAGCAATGGCGGCGGGATGCGTGCCGGTGGTGATTGTTGACCGTCCGGTTCAGGATTTTCCGTTGATGGACGTATTGAGGTGGTCGGAAATGGCACTGTTGGTCGGGAACCGCCGTGGAGCTCAGGGACTGAAGGCAGTAATGCGCGGCGTACCTGAGGATAGGTACGAGCGGATGAGGGAATTGTGTGTGGCGGCGGCTCACCATATGGTGTGGAATGCGGAACCACAGCCGTACGATGCTTTTCACATGGTGATTTATCAGCTGTGGATGAGACGGCACACGATCAGATACACTCGGAGGGAAGAATTTTGATAGTTGAAAATTAAACTTTTTGCTTGTAGAGTTAGTGCATGATTAATAATACTATAATCCTGATTAATGGTCAATAAATTGGATGTTTTATAGAACGATTGTTAATATATTTACAGCCTGAATGATTAATTGTACGATTAAGAGAGTGTTTGATTAAACATATAAGTTGATGAAATTAATTTACAAATACTCTTTAGTTAATTTACGTGCTTGGTAATCATTTAAAGTGTTTATAAATTAAAATCAATAAAAATCACATAATTATTTTTTATTCGACCATTTTTTTTTGCTGTTTTATACGTAATATTTTTCTTAAATTCTCAAAATATTTCTACCATTTTAAAATAAGTGATGTTTTGACCTTTTGATTTTATTTTAAAATAAGAATTATAAGTTGACAAATAATAAATTTTTCTTTCTAATTGTAGGAAGAAAAATAAAGAGACGAATAACATTATATTTTTTTAAAAATAGAAAAAAAAGGGAACCACATCTGACAACAACCAAATGGATGAATATGTATTATATTTGATTTGACTTGATTTTAAATAATTAAAAATTTGATTTGATTTTTATTATAATCAAAAATCGACCCAAACCAAACTATGAATATCCATACTGATATAGTAACTTAAGTTACATTGTGATTAATTTACTAACATTGAATAAATATTAATTATATAATGTTAAATTAGCACAGTATTTTAAGTTAAATTTCTAATATACTTCGTAATTGAACTTAATGAAAGGATATTATTTCTTAAATCGAGTCAACCGAGTTGAGCCAAGCCAGCTTAATTGAGCCCGAGCTTTGACCGATCGAGCTTGATCGAGCTAAAATTTAATTGAAATCGAGTCAAGTCAAGCTAAACCGAGCAAAAATATAATTAAAATTGAGTCAAATCGAACTGAGTTTTTTTTCAAAACGAGTCGAATCGAGCTGAACTGGCTCGACTCTTTTACCCATACACTTAATCTACTAGTACAACATCATTGTACGTATGAATACAATAAGGAGTGAAAGCTTCTACCAATGTGGAGAAAACAAAAATTCATTTACTCCACATATTGTCAATAAACTTGGCCAATATTTTTTTCTACTATATAGAAGAGGCCAGAAGCAGGCACCTCTTGGTTGTCATGCCTGCTTCATGCTCTAGGGACAATTTGGATATTTCAATCTTTTGTGGTTTAACGTTATTGTACTCATTTATTATATGTTTGTACTTTTTTTTTCTTGGACAGTAAAGGACATAGGTAACTTTGCTTAAAATGTGGTTCGTTTAATGCATTTTCAAATGACTCATCAAAAAGTGGACCCCTTTTTAAACTTTTACTACGTGACAACTTTTTTTTATTGCTCGGCTCTCGGGATTCGTTTAGTTATGCGAGATAAAATTATAATTTAAAATTATAATATAAAATTATATAAAATAAAGTTATAATTTAAAAATTTTTAAATTGTATTTACCGTTTTCGTGCAGTCATAAATTTTTTACTTTGTAAATTCTTACATTTCATTCATTATTGAAGTGATATACTGAGACCCGGAGATAAAATCTCCACAATGTGCACCTCTAAATAACTACACGTCTAATTTATGAAAAATGAAAAATTAAGAAGGACCCACTCAGTAGGGCGGGTGAAAAAATAGTTTAAATAAGTATTTTTTTTGTTTCTTATAAATTTGAGTTAAAATAAAAATTCTATATCAAAAAAATTAAATGAAAAAAATTATATAATTGGTTGAGTGACTTTATGAGTGAAATACCAATAGACCTTATAAGTGAAACACCAATAGTTGAGTGACTTTCTTAGTGAACTATCCATAATTGAGTGATCATCTGAGAAATTAACTCATATATAAAATAATGATTTTCTTTTTTACAAAATATAAACTTATGGGTCAAACTTTGTATTTGAAAAAGTTCAACTCATGATTTGAAATTTCAATCAAAATTTTTTGAAAATTTGAAATTTAATCTTATGATTTAAAATTATAAAATAAAATTGCATGTCCAAACTCTATTTCATATCATAAATCAAATTATATGATAAAATTATATGTTCAAATGCCTATTTAGTCTCTGTAGTTAATATACTAAATAAATAAATCATTGGTAATGATTTTTTCTTCAAAATTATTTTTTTAGTTTGAAATTCAATATTTTATTATCAAACTTCATTTTTAAAAAGTTAACTTATTAAATTGTGTGATAAATACAAAATAATATCTTAAGAATAAATATAGCTAATAACATTATTAACTGTAATTTTGAGATTAAATTAATTAAATATTCTTAAAATTGATGAGATAAATTATACTAATCATTATTATAATATTTAATATTCTACAAATAAAATTAAGATGAGTATTACATTATCGAAAGAAACATTTTTTTATGTAATTAAGTTTTTCTTGTTATAAAGCATTAAAACAGCCAATAATGATTCTATTTCAAGTAAAATAAGAATAGAAAAAGTATTTTACACCATATTTATACTCATGTTATATGACACAATAGACACATATAGTTACCACAAATATGACATATCGTGATTTATAATAAATATTTAGAATTTGAACTGCATATTTTAAATTTTATAAATATTTTTTGAAGTATGAACCATGTTAATACTAAATTTTAAAATTATTTTCTGGTATATTTGTATTTCAAATTATGTATATATGTGATGTTTTAAAGATTTTCACGTTTTTATCTAGGAGTATGATGTTTAAATGATGTTTTGAATTTAAAAATGTAATTAAAGTTCAATTAATTTTGCAATGTTAGTTAAGATTTGATTAGCAATTAAAAAAGGACTTAACATATTCTTTTTTTACAAAAATAAAATTTAAAGTTACATAAATCTGAAAAAAAAGAAAGATACACAATAACACAAGTTATTGGGTCTCTGCTCCCAGAACATTTGTCTTTTCAAACATAACTTTAAAAATAAGTCATAAAATATGTTTAAGAATTCTTATAATTACATAAAAATAAAATTATTAACATATATTGGGCCCGTGCTGGCACGAGTTTCAATACATAGTATATATATATATATATATAAATAATTACAAAATTCCAAAAACTCACACCCCAATGTAGGAAATTTTACTCCACGAGGGCCAATTTTGAAAGAAGATGAAATTTTTTAATTTTGTATGCAAACGCGAATTTAAGATTTAAAATATATGAATTTTAAATTTGAATTGCGAGAATTTTAATTTCGTAACACATGTGATTCATTTTTGCTTGATCTTTTTTATCAAATATTTCAAATTTCAAATTTCAAATTTCAAATTTCAAATTTCAAATTTCAAGTACTAAAATTTGTGTGTTTTGAAATTTATTTTACGACATACTCAATAGATTTTAAAACAAATATAGGATCTGATCAAAATTATCGATATCCGCCAATTAGAGCGGAGTTAGAAGGTTAGATGCATTTTAGATCACATTTAGTATTTATAGTCTAAACTCTGAATTTTTATTTTAAGTGATTCACTAATATAGATAAAAATTAAATTCATAACTCATTTACTAACATCTAATGTCGCAATCTTAATATTTAAGTCTAAGTTATATATTTGTATTAAGTAATCTATTAATATACACAAAAATTAAATTCAATACTAACATCAAATATGGATATCTTAAAATTCAGTACTTATAAAATTCAAACTTCGACTTCGCCTCTCATGTCATTACCCGCACTTTTCATGATAGGTCCGTTTCACGAACAATAAATAAAAAATATATATACGTATGAAGAAAGAAAAGAAGAATTTGATTATTCCAAAGTTATATGCTGACTTATTCAATGCAGCAGACCAGTAGTAGTCAAAAATCTAGATGCTAACCTCAAATTAAATCCCAACATCATTAAAAATTATATTAATTTTTGGGTTCGATTGGACATGATTTGAAATTATAATTTTATTTGAATATGTAATTTGAATTTATCAAATGAATAAACTATAATACTATTAGAATGCCTTTCTAAATAATACAATATTTATTAATCGAACTTTAGTTCAACAAAAAAAGAAAATTGAATATAAGTTGTAGCGTAACTACTCTTTAAGACCCAACATTATTTCTTATTTCTTTAATTTGTTTTTCTAAATTCTTTTTCAGAAATTAGAAGTTTACATTGGTATTTGTCAAATTAAAAGTGAGTATTATCTGTTAAAGGAAGTTGTTCTCGATGGCAGAGCTTTGAATTCACCAACTAATATAAAGCCTAGTTCAATTATATACTCATAAATTTTCGAGTAGTTATATTCTAGAAGAGTTAAGTTAGAATATTATTATCGTATTAATGAAGAATTGCTATAGAGAACTTAAATTTTCTTTAAAAAAAATTAAATATCCACGTTTCAAACTGAATTATTTCTTCGTCATTCATTTTTTTTCAATTGTATTTATATTGTCACCAATAACTTATATAAGTGATCAATGAATTAGTTTAATTAGTTAGTGCATTTATTTAAGATAATTTCACTTTTGATCCTTCAATTATTGATAAATTCTTTGTGAAATTATGAAATTATAGACAGTTATCTTATTCAACGATTAATTGTTAGAATATTCACATATCATCAAATTTCAAAGTCATGAAGTTTTTATCAACATGTATATTTGTGCTAAGTCAAGTTCTTATTCAACACATTATTCATAAGGGTTTGATTTTCTTTTTATAATTCCCTCTCTGTTTTTCTATTTCCTTGCCCCCCTCCCCCCCTCGCCCCCACCCCCCCTTTTTTTTTTTAAACAAAAGTTTTCAATTTTCTTTTAATCATATAGCACCTAAGGATGTTGCCTAGTGATGACAAATAAAGTGGGATGAGAACTATGAGGTGTCTGGTTCAAATCGTAGCAGAGATAAATAATAGGGGAAAAGGACAAATATACTTCTTAACTTTGCAATTTAGAGTGGATATATCCCTCATTAAAAATAGTGCATATATACCCTCGTCGTCTAACAAATGGTGTAGATATACCCTGTCGTCTAACAAATGATGCATATTTACCGTTTTCGTCTTCTACTCAGTTATAAAATGAGTTTGGAACATATTTAAATAACAGAGTAATTGGATTATTTTAAATTTGATCGGATTTGGAGGGGTAAGAAAATGAGAGAGGTAACGTTTTAAAATCATTTGACATTTTTAAAATTAAAAAATTAATTTTAAATTTTTTTAAATTCAGTCTGTTAACGAAAAATGATAAATATGCACCACTTTTTAAACGAGGAGTATATCCGTTCTAAATGACAAAATTAAGAGGTATATTTGCCCCTTTACCCTTAATAATATAAAATGATTTTTTTCTCATTTATCCTAACATTAACGACCAAAATTACATGATACTTGATGGAAAACAACAGAGCTAACTCCACGCAAGTAGATTCGAACACCAAATTTAAAAAAAAAAAAAAAGAAGAAGAAGAAGAAGTCATATAGTAAACATCTTCCAGTCAAAATTAGTATGTATAAATAGACAGAGGACAAGTTGAGCCTTGAAAAAAAGAAATAAAAAAACTGTTGAATATGAGAGAAGTCATATTGTGGGTGTTCATTTTCTTCTTAGCAAATGAATGGTTGTGCTGTTTTAGTTGTTTGAAAGAAGAAAGAATAGCTCTTTTGAAACTCAAAGAAAACATAAATTACACAAAGGGTTCATATTTTACATCATGGGTTGTTAATGAAACCTCAGATTGTTGTCAATGGGAAGGAATTATTTGCAGCAACACCAGCAAAAGAGTCACTAAATTGTCGATTTCTGTGAAGACACTTGTTAAAAAAGATTTATCTGGAATGTACGGTCCTAACACTGATAATTGGGGAAATTGGCATTTCAATGCAACTCTGTTTCTTCCTTTCAAGAATCTCAAAGCTCTTCTCCTTCGTGGCCATTCTTTGGCTAATTGGATTCCGAATGAAGGTTCGTTTTCTATAATGCTTCCGTTTATTTTTATTTGTTCAGTATTGACTCGACACATTAGAATACCCTTTGAATACAATAAGTTCAAGAGGGAAGGGTGAAAAACACACCTGAAGTGTCACAATTTTTTGAGTTTCATATCCGAACTATCAGGTGTATGAGTTTTATATATGAACTATCACCAAATGTTTATCGAAACACACTTAAACTATCAGTTGCTCACTTTTCCTACCTAATATTTCAGGTGTGAAAAGTGAGCAATTGATACTTGAGGTGTGTTTTGATACACATTTGGTGATAATTCAGGTAGAAAAAAAAAATACCTATAGTTCGGGTAGAAAACTCAAAAAATCTGAATATTTTAGGTGTGTTTTTGACCTTTCACTCTAAATTCAATGTTTTTGAAAATAACTATAGCTAATAATAGAGGTAAAATTAGGAACTAATTTAATTATCTCTTGATTTTTCAAATTGAACAAGTAAAAATGAGCATCTATTTTTAGTATAATGGATAAGTAAAAGTGGACGAAGGGAGTATCTACTTTCTCCATCTTTAGCTACAAACAGGGCTCATTTTTATTTTTATTTTTTAAATTTTTTATTCAGTGTTTGGCACCTGCTTTGAACATTGAACATGACTAATCAAGTAAAACTCTCCCCGCCAAAGACGACTACATTTCCGAGACCTATCTCATTTAGTTTTTGTTGATGGGACTTAATAGTATGATCGTCATAAATTGAAGATTGAAGGGTGAAAAATACAGCAGAAGTGTCCTGATTTTTTTAGTTTCATACTTGAACTATCACATGTGCAGTTTTCTACTTGAACTATTATCAAATATTTATCAAAATACACCTCAACTATGAGTTTCACTTTTTCTACCTGAACAATTGATAGTTGAGGTGTGTTTTAATAAACATTTTGTGATAGTTCATGTAGAAAGCTCGTAGACCTAATAGTTCAGATATGCAAATAAAAAAATCTTGATAGTCCGGGTGTGTTTTTTATTATTAACTCTAAATGGAATTCCAATATTAGAACATACATGAATGTTTAGGTCAAAATTTAATTTATTTGCAAAAATAATTTCTTAAATGATCATTCAAATGGATGATTTTCCCCCCTATATAATACATAAACAAACACTCAAACTTGGCTTCAGTTAACAAGTAAGCACCTCAACTTTGTGAGTCCACATCTGGACACCTTAACTTCGTTCAACTACCAACTAAATACTCCAATTTGGAAGGTGTCTAGATAATCATTTTGTAAGTTGAGTATTCAACCGACACAGTGGAGACGAATTGAGGTGTCGAGATATGCATACTCAAAGTTAAAATGTTTACTTGATAGCTGAGAACAAATTTGAGTGTTCGTTTATGTGTTATGACTTTTTTTAATCCTACAAAAAGTATTGGAACTAGTTATCCTTATTTAAAATTTACTGAACTTATGACTCATTAGTTAAGAAACAAATCTTGCCAAGAGACCCATTAACTCTCCATGAAAGCCAAACATGCATGCCAAGTTAATTAAAGGGGAAATGTCCAAATTTGCAATTGTATATTTAGAATTTCTTAATTTCACAATTATTTATATTTTTGGATCCATTCATATTTTTACTAGTTAGCAAATCGATTCGTATTTGTCATTACCGTAAACAGAGCTGTAAGAAACTTTCACATTGGAATGGGAGGGTAATACTATGGGGCTAATTCTGGATTCAACTGTCCAGGCGTCTTTTGGGTTAAAATTCATTTGGAACAAACTGTGAGGCTTCAAAGCGGACAATACTTTGACAATTGAGTCTGGATCGTTATAGGTGGTATCAGAATCGGTAAGATGATGGGGTAAATCTCAATGAAGACAGTAGTTTGTAGAAAAAAATCTTAAGTTGGATGACCATTTGAGAAATTGACTCTTTATTTAGAGTGAAGGGTCAAAAACACACCTAAAGTGTCATGATTTTTTGAATTTTTTCTACTTGAACTATTAGGTGTTTATTTTTTCTTCCCTAACTATCACCAAATGTTTATCAAAACACACTCCAACTATCGGTTGTTCACTTTTCCTACCTGAATATCACCATCATTCATGTAGCAAAAGTGAGCAACTGATAGTTGAGGTGTGCTTTGATAAAATATTTTAGTAATAGTTCAGGTAGGAAACTCATAGACATGATAGTTTAGGTATGAAACTCAAAAAATCGTGATGCTTTAGATGTGTTTTTCACCCTTCACTCATTATTTAACTTAAAAAAGTAGTTGTATCACATTATCTAGTAAGTAAAATTGTGTAATATCTAATTAAGTTTTTTTTTGGTCAATTTTTGTTTATAGGTTTCGATAAACTAAAACAACTAGCAAAACTCGAAAGGCTTGATTTGGCTGGGAACAACTTCAATCGCAGCATATTCCTATCTCTTAGTCGACTTACATCCCTCAAGTCATTGAATCTCCGATCTAACAACCTTCAATCAGGTCACAAGTCTTTATTCCCTTTGTTTACCACTTAATTTGAACTATTTCAGTAGGCCATTGGATGATATTTTGTTGAAGTTAAAAAAGAGTGGGGAATTTTAGTAGCTCAGTTGATTGACTACCTAAACTCTCACCTTTTTGGTGAGAGTTTTATTTCCCACCTTATAATCTCCGTTGAAGTTCTGTGAGTGCAAACCATTATTTCACTTGCAAATATTTCTCAAACAAGTTTTTCAAACTTAAGATTCTCTATTTCAAGTTGAAGTTGGAGTAAACGGACCAAATTGTAAAACGAACATTTATTTCCGAATAATATTTCAAATATTATTTATGTTGGGCTTGTGGAGGCCTGATTAATTAGGCCCGTTAGAAACCCTAATAACCCTAATCTATTTCTATAAATAGATAGCTTGTACTTGTAATCTAAACACACCACAAGAGAGAGAGTAATAAAATTCCTCCTAGTTGCAGTTGTGGACTAGGTCGTGAGACCGAACCAAGTAAATTCTTGTGTGTCGTTTGTGTTCCGTTTTTCTCTATTTTCTCGCAGTTAATTTGTGTGTGTGTGTTTATTGTTGTTATTCCGTTGTCCCAACAAGTGGTATCAGAGCGAGGTTATACACACGAAAAAAAATTAGCGAGAGTCACCAAAAAAATTTTTTTCGGAGAAAGAAAAAAAGGGGGCAGCAGATCTGCTACCGGAAGAAGAACAGTCGCCGTCGCTGCCGCCGTCGCGAGCAGCAGATCGAGCAGGAGATCGAGTCGCCGGAGAAAACTTTTTTTCACCGGCAGGTACTGTTTCGCCGGAAAATTTTTTTCAGGCAGAAAAGTTTTTCAATTGGTCTCTTGTTGGTGGTGGTCCGAGTTAACTTTGTTGGTGCGTATTGGCTTTGTCAATTTTTCTTTTGAAATTATCAAGACCTGAGATCAGTTGTACCGGGTACCTCATCTAGTCGTTTGAGATGGCAGAAGATGGGAAATATCGAATTGAAAAGTTTGATGGTGCAGATTTCAGTTGGTGGAAAATGCAAATTGAGGATTTGCTGGTTCAGAAGGAGTTAGACATGGTATTGGGTGACAAGCCAGAAAAGATGTCTGATGCAGAGTGGGCAGGTTTGGATCGGAAAGCCATGACGGTTATCCGACTCTCGTTGACCAAGAATGTTGCGTTTAACATTCTGAAGGAGAAGACAGCGAAAGGTGTCATGGAAGCGCTGTCTAACATGTACGAGAAGCCATCTGCAGCAAACAAGGTCTTTCTGATTAGAGAATTGGTGAACATAAAAATGAAGGAAGGCAGTTTAGTTACCGAGCACATAAATACAATGAATTCAATCTTAGCCAGACTTACGTCAGTGGGCATTAAGTTCGATGATGAAGTTCAAGCCTTACTACTGCTATCGTCATTACCTGATAGTTGGTCCGGAACGATTACAGCAGTTACCAGTTCAGCGGGACCCGATGGATTCACTTTTGAGAAGATTCGTGATCTCATTCTAGGCGAGGATGTCAGAAGAAGGAGTTCTGGGGAATCATCGAGTGAATTGCTAAATGTCAGCAGAGGAAGGAGAAATAGCAGAGGTAGTGGGAGCAGGAACAGAAGAAGGAGTCAGTCGAAGACTCAGGATCGCTCAGATGTAACGTGTTGGACGTGCAAGGAGGTGGGGCATTTCAGGAATCAATGCCCGAATAATAAACAAGTTAACATTGCAGGAGACTATGCTCATAATGATCTCTTGATATGTAGCGTGGAGAGCAGTGTGGATTCCTGGGTCATGGATTCTGGTGCTTCATTTCATGCTACCCACAGCAGTGAAGCATTGCAGAATCTGAAAGAAGGGGATTTTGGAAAGGTAAGACTAGCAAACAATAAAGTTCTTGATGTAACGGGCATGGGTGACATGATTCTGAAAACTTCAGTCGGTTCGTGGACTTTAAAGGATGTCCGAGTGATTCCAAGCTTGAAGAAACGGTTGATTTCTGTTGGGCATTTGGATGATGAGGGACACGATGTTAAGTTCGGAAACGGGCAGTGGAAGGTGATGAAGGGGAACTTGGTCATAGCTCGAGGAAAGAAACGGCGTTCGCTGTATATGGTCTATTTACCATCTGAGGGAGTGACTGTCCCAGATCAGAAGAGAAACAAAATCCGGTTCACAGAGTCTCGTGGGCATAAGAAGGTTCGTTTTGTAGGAGATAAACCCAGAGCCACAGGTCAGATTCAGGTTGAACGTGCTTGGAAAGGTTCAGGTAAACCAGTCAGGGATTTTCGTGGCAGTGGGAGCACCGGCAGTCAGCCAGTTAAAACTTCAGCCAGAGTTACCAGACAGTGGGTTAAGAGAACCAGTGTTCCAGCTGTCATAACCTCTCCGGATGATTACCTGCTAACTATGGAGAGTATTGTTTGTTCTCAGAATATCCCAGGATTCGGCAGTTTGTGCAAGTGGGAGTCGGTAGGGACAGAGGACGAGTCAGGGGCAGTTTTAGCCGTGACTGATGTTGGAGCTTGGGGAAGCTTCAACGGGCCTTCAGGTTAACTGATGAAAAGGCCGCTGCAACCAGGAAGATGAGGAGGAGATTACTAGACGTACAAGTGCTCACAGTGGATGGCAGTTGAAGATTATCATGCCTCCAAGTGGGAGATTGTTGGGCTTGTGGAGGCCTGATTAATTAGGCCCGTTAGAAACCCTAATAACCCTAATCTATTTCTATAAATAGATAGCTTGTACTTGTAATCTAAACACACCACAAGAGAGAGAGTAATAAAATTCCTCCTAGTTGCAGTTGTGGACTAGGTCGTGAGACCGAACCACGTAAATTCTTGTGTGTCGTTTGTGTTCCGTTTTTCTCTATTTTCTCGCAGTTAATTTGTGTGTGTGTTTATTGTTGTTATTCCGTTGTCCCAACAGTTTATGTCCAAACAGCTCGGCTCATCAATCTCCCCGAAAGAACAAGTACTTGTGACTCATCCATTTCCTTAATATTTCAGGTATTGGAAGATTGTCGGGGTTAAGCAATCTGGAAATCTTAGATTTAAGCGGTAACTTTTTGAATGATGAAAGTGTTCGATCCACTCTAGGTAGAAATTTATCTCTTGAAAAAATGTTATACTCTTTACTTTTGCTGCTTTTGTTACTACAGTTTCCTGATAACAGTTTATAAATACTTGGCCAGAGCTAAATGCATCTAGTACAACTTTGAAAAAGCTCGATATAAGGAACAACAGATTTCAAAGCTTTATGCCAAATGAAGGTACATTTTCTTCCTTGAGTTTATTTCCTTCAGTTGATCTTGTTGTAGTTATGCGTATGCGATGTAGATATAGCTTGACCATTTTCAATGAACTTATGTGTTGTCATGAGTAACACTATTGAAAGCATACTTATAAAACACCTATGTTTAACTACGGGTTGATAATTCTATTGTGTTTCTTTTGACATGCAAGATTTGGGAACTCTGAGAAACTTGAAGTATTTACTTTTGGATGGAAATGCATTGGACAAGGACTTTCTTCAGAGCAGCGGTGTAATGTCGTCCCTTAAAGTATTATCAGTATCTAACTGCAACCTTAATGGAACCTTACCTATTCAAGGTAATATATCCAAATATATTATTTTGGTTAGCATGTTTTATGTGTTTTCTGCATAAGCAACAATATAGAACATGAAATAACAATTACCTAATTGTTTTTTTTTCTTGTAGGCTTGTGTGATCTAAAATATCTTGAAGAACTAAGTCTCGGATTCAACAACTTCCATGGAAATCTTCCTCCGTGTCTTGGAAACTTAACATTACTTCGGGTAATTGATCTCAGTCAAAATCAGTTTACTGGAAACATTGCTTCATCTCCACTTTCAAGTCTCTTGTCCCTCGAATATCTTTTGCTAAAAGACAACAACTTTGAGATCCCAATTTCGTTTGAGTCATTTGCTAACCATTCAAATCTTAAGTATGTCATTCCTGACGACAACTCACTAGTTGTACAAACTTCTGTCACAAGTTGGATCCCTAAGTTCCAATTGGAAGCTTTGTCTTTGACTAACAACTGCTCTGAAATGCCAAATTTCCTTCATTATCAACATAACTTGAGACAACTTAGTCTTTCGAAATGCAACATGGGTGGAAACTTCCCAAATTGGTTGTTAGAGAACAATCCTAGACTTGAAGAACTTTACTTGGATGGAAATGCGTTCACTGGAACTCTTCAATTGTCCTTCCTTCCTAATCTGAAGACTTTTGATATCTCAAACAACAAGATTCAGGGACAACTTCCTCCCAACATAGGGTTCGTTTTCCCTAATATATTGAGGTTACAAATGTCCAACAATATGCTTGAAGGCATGTTGCCATCGAGTTTTGGTGACATGAAAAACCTGCAATGCTTGGATTTGTCAGACAATAAGTTATCAGGAGACCTACCGATTGAATTGGCTCATAATGGATCCAAGTTATTCTTTCTGAGACTGTCGAATAACTTGTTGGGAGGGGAAATATTTCCAGCGTCAACTGACATCAGTAGTTTCCAATACTTATACTTGGATGGAAACAACTTCTCAGGTCCAATTCCACAGAAATTGTCCTCTGCTCCCTTGAGTTCTCTGGATTTAAGTAACAACAATTTGTCAGGAAATGTACCCTCCTGGATTGGTTACATCCCCTCATTAACCTCTCTCTCATTGTCTAATAACAATCTAAAGGTTCCTATTCCAGTAGATTATTGTAGACTTGAAGGACTTGAGGTGTTAGATCTCTCTATAAACAACATTGTTGGTGTGGTTCCATCATGTTTCCGTGCTTCCCAAAACCTTAAACGTGTCTATTTGAGCAAAAACAATTTACAAGGGCAATTCGACGTGTTCTCAAATAGCTCGGATTTAAAGGTATTGGATCTTAGAGATAACAACTTCAGTGGTTCAATTCCGAAATGGTTGGGCAGTACTCTTGAAATAACCACCTTACTCTTGAAAGGAAATCAACTTCAAGGCACCATTCCTACAGAGCTATGCCATGCAAGTAAATTGAGAATTATGGATCTTTCTCATAATAATCTCTCAGGACCTATTCCTCATTGCTTTGGGAACATAATGCAATTAACAGGGGCCAGAGAAGTGTACCCATATGGTCCAAGATTTTACTTTCCAGGATTCCAGACGTGGGGTAGAGATGCCATGGTATACGTAGAAGATTCAATGGTGAGATCGACAATTCACTTTCAAGTTAACTATGCATGGGTTGGAGCAGACTTTACGACCAAACATAATACCTATTCCTACGAAGGTCGCGTTCTTGATTATATGGCTGGAATTGATCTTTCTTACAACCAGTTGAGTGGTGAAATACCTAAGGAACTCTGTAATCTTACTGAGATTCGGGCGTTAAACTTGTCACGTAACCACATAATTGGAACAATACTATCCGAATTCACGAACCTCCGGAAAATTGAGAGTTTGGACCTATCATACAACAAATTGACTGGGAGGATTCCCCCTCAACTTGTAGAGTTGACAACTCTAGCAGTGTTTCGCGTGGCACACAATAATTTAACAGGTATGACTCCACAGCGTACATCGCAGTTTGCAACTTTTAGTGAAAGCAGTTATGAGGGGAATCCTTTTCTTTGTGGTCCTCCGTTACATGTCAATTGCATGGAGACTAAAGAGATACCGATATCACCTCCTGACATAGATTGTTGCAAAGACGATACTGGTTTTCTAGATACGGAGTCATTCTATATTTCCTTCCTTGTGGCTTATGCAAATGTGGTGCTCACACTGGTTGTAGTACTTTGTGTAAACCGCTATTGGAGAAATGTGTGGTTTTATTATGTTGAGTATTATATGTATTCTTGTTACTATTATTTTGCTTCCAAATGTACACGACCTTAAAATTTAAAGTCACTTTAATTAGTTACATTTCATTATGCAAATTGTATGTTTGAGTTGTTCTTGGTACCTATCAAGCTTATTAATACTAGTTGAAGTTTTATTGATTTGCTTGTGTTTGGAGATATGATTGTCTTTTTTGCTTCAATATCAATTTCAAAGAATTTTTCTTCCTTTTCTCCCTATAGAATCTAAACGCAATCATATCACGACTCTGGATATCAGACATGATATATTTGAAACATCGAATTCTATGAGTTAGGGCTTGTTTTTTCCAATGTAAAACTATTGGCTGACCTGGGGAAAACATGCTTCCTACATTTGCAGATTTTCTTTAGATGGTTCTTCTTCTGATGACTTCTGGTTTGTGAAAGAGCCTCTATACTTGCGGGTTGAAAGAAGTGAATTTCTTAAGTCACTTCCAGGAATCATTACTATATATGAGCATTGATTTGAAGTGGTATCTTAGTCCCTGAGGTGCCTCTTATAGTTTGAAAGTCTTGACAATGCTTGTTATAGTTTCATTTTTCTAATTTTCCCCACAGTAGACTTCAAGCTTTTCATTGTTGATCAAATATTATCGTTGGCAATGCCTGCCTATCTGGTGTGAAGTTTATTTTTTGTCTTGCAGTATAGAAAAACTGATTTGTGTTAACTTGTTTACATTTCTTTATTGAAGAGACATGGATTTTACAGGAAAACTGGACTACTCATCTGCTGCACCATTACAGACACCTATGTATTGTAACGCATTCTGGTAATGTTATTCTCTCACAATTTAATTTTGGGAAAACAGTAAGATGTCTAACTGTTTTTTGAAAAAACAAGCATCAAGTCTCTGCAAGGAAATATAATGGACTCTTAAGATGGAATAGTGAAGTTTCTGCAAGCTTTTGACTTAGAGTTCAAGTATTTTATTTTCTTGTGTGGCCAACATTTCATTGCAAAGTAAATGAATTTTTAGGGAGCTTGAAATTAAGTCACATACTCTCAGTGCTAAGAAAAGTGATTGCATGAAACTTCCGTACAAGTGACACTAGAGGGAAATTAAGGGTCTCAAGTCAATGATGGTTACCGTAAGAGAGGGTTTATCGAAAATAATGAAGATAGGGGATAAGGTTGCGTACACATCACTCTTTTCAGACCCCATTTGTAGGATTACACTGAGTATGTTTTCATATTCTCAAGGGTAAGAGAATCACTTATTCAGCACCGTAATGTAGACGCAGGAAAATCAAAGTTAATTTGTCTCTGATGGTGATAGTCAACTACTCAAGGTCTTTCATTTTAGAATACTTCTTTATTAGCTCACTTTAAATCATTCAATTTTCAAGTATCATGTTAGTGTTAAACAGAAGTGCTGAAAGGTAGATAATAAGAAAAACAATTGTGGAAAAATTTACTTCATGAGAAAGAATATTGATTGTGATGGTCAAGATCTTCTTTGCTAGCTCACTTTAATTAAATTAATCAAACTGCAAGTAATATTTTGATGCAATTTTAAAAAGAGAGAAATTAATTATAAAATTTTATATTAGAGCAAAATATAGGCACAAAGAGGACAAAAACCTAGACACATGAAAGAACAAATATTTGACCATAATCTTAGCATAAAAATGAATAAAAAATCAATTTGCTAAAAATGATATAAAAATTAAAATATTAAGATTAAACTTAAACTTTATAATACCTCGTCAGTAATGATATATATCATATGAGTATCACAGAGGTCTGAGAAGTAATTTTTTAAAGAATGAAGTATATAATATATATACCATGTGTGTATTATAGATGACCGATTTTTTTTTTTAATTTATGAACCAGCCCTCAATAATATCTTTTAAGTATATGATATATTACATGGGTCAGTCATCAATGATATATATATATATATACACACACACACACACCAAGTGAGTATAATAGAGAAATGAGTTGTGTTTTTCTTAAAGAAATAAACTAGTCATCTATAATACCCTGTTAGTATATAACATATGGGTAACATAGAGGACTGATATAGAATAAAGAGGAAAGTGTGAACCTTTGAGAGAGGAAAAAGAATTAAGCAAAATATCATGAGTAATAATAGCAAGATTTATTGGTAGTTTTTGTTGATTTTGTTCACAACAAATGGTTGTTATTGTTGTTGGAAAGAAGAAAGATTTGCTCTCTTGCAACTTATAAGAGCCATAAATTCAATTTCAAAATCCATATTTGACAAATTTTATCGCTTAAGGTAAAAGTTCTCTAAATTTTTGTCGTGAAAATTAGGTCATAATTAAGATTACTTTGACCTAAATTTTTTCGTTAAATGAGAAGTAAGAAAAAAATTAAAGATCATTCTAAAATCAGGTCCAATCGGTGCAAAAACTTGAAATTTTTACCTTGTGATGTAATCAGCAACTTGGGCTATTTTTCTGTGTTTGGGCTTGTTTCTTCTGTGGCCCATATTCCATATAATCATTAAGTCCAACTAAATTTCTTGCCAACTTTGTAAACAGAGGTGGTTGCATTGGCCCATGAAAACATAGTAAAGTTTTACTCCTATCGGGTAATTAAATTAAATAAGAGACAAATTATAAGAAAATAAAGAAATAAATTAAAATTTGGTATGTTTTGAGTGAATTGAGTTAATGATTTATTGTTTTGCCAATTTTGCTCTAGCCCATTTGAACTAACTAATTTTTAGACGGGTTATTAAATTCCTTATTTATTAACACAATTTATTTTGATCGATTTAAATTTAGTTTATCCGCCGATTTGACAACCTTTAATTGTGTAACTATTATCAGTATTTGCGAATGCCACTATTATTTTCCCGATTAATGTAACTCAAAGGCGATATTATGCTGATCTTTCATTTATCTTAATATATCTGTATCAATACGTACTAATATACGCAAATAGTTAATATAGCTAAAAAATACAAAAATTACAATTCTTATTTGATAAATAATAATTTAAAAATATAGTTTCTTTTTAAATAGTCTTAAACACAAGATAACATATTAATATGGCTGTAAAACCTTTAACTACAAATGCTCTCAAATGCCAAGTTTCTTTCATTATCAACATCATTTAATGCTTCTTTGACAGGGTTATATCCCAACATTTTCTTTGCATAAGTTTGTAACAGCATATTTGAAAAGGTAGTTTGTTCATTGCTTTATACAAAGGGATTAATTTCATATATAGTCTTTGAACTTTACATATTATAACAGTCTTTGGCACAATGGTAAAAGTTAGTCATATGACTAGGAGGTTATGCGTTTAGGCTGCGGAAATAGCCTCTTGTAGACATGCAAGTAAGACTGCCTACATAGGACTTAATATGGTCCAGCCCTTTCCCTGATCTCGCGCATAGAGAAAACTTAGTGCATCTTACCGTCTCTTTTGTGACTTTATTGTTGTAGCTGAAATGTTTGATCAGGGGAATTAAATTTTGTTGACTACTCATTGCATGAAACTTCTATACAAGTGATGCTATAGGGAAATTGTTCCTCATGAGATAAAATTGGGTCCCAAAATCAAATTAAACCAATCGAATTGGATGCAATGTCTTGATGAAAATTTGAGAAAAAAGAGGGAAACTTTCATAGTTGCTCAATCAACGCAAAATATTTACAACTTGCTATCCCTTTATTTTCATAATCCCCTGATTAATTATAGGAAATACCCCATTTTGCAATCTTTTATGATACCATTATAGTATAATCAAATACTGTCATGGTATCACTGAGGATGAGCAGTCCTTCAAGAATATACACCATATTTGTTCAATTTCCTCTTTCAACTTGAATCCCATGAGGCGGACCTTGGAATATTTAACATAAACAGGAGGGATTCACAGATTTTTCAGACGTAGAGCACATAGGGCTCCTCAATCCTTCATGATACCATCATAATATATTCATATATAGTCATGGTATCACTAAGAAATGAGAAGTCCTTCAGGGATACACTCCTTAATCATGAATGAGATCATCACAGTATATCCATATACTGACATGCTATACATTATTATACCATCATAGTATATTCATATACTACCAAGTACCATGGTATCTTATGCGCGAAAGACCTTCAAATTCATAATGGGACATGAATAGTAATTGTGTTGGACCGGTTGAATATTTCAAAAAATTAGTATGACATAGTTCATTTTAATGTAATTAGTTTAATTTTTAATCTATTTTATATACTTCTAACCAAAAACAAATGAATGAACTAATATTAATTTAAGAGTAAACATAGGAACAGAAGAACAAGAAGACATATCAAATTAGCGTTGTTATACCTCGATAATATGTTATATATATTAAGATACACAATGTTCTCTTCTAATGCAACTTGCAAGTAAACTTAAAGTATGGCTCGCTTACACACTATCATTTTCAGGTTCCACTAATAGGATTACATTGGATATGAAGACTCCACTTGTAGGATTACACTAGATATGAAGTTAATTTCTTAGTGGTAAAGAATCACTTATTCAGTGCATGACATAGACGCAAGAATATCAAAGTTAATTTATCTTTGATGGTAATAATCAACTAGTCAAGGTCTTCCATTTTGGAATTCTTCTTTATCAGCTCACTTTAAATCAATTAATTTTCAAGCAACATGTTGATGCAAATGAAAAGAAAATATTAAACAGAAGTATTGAAAGGGAGGTAACAATAATAGTAGTTGCAAAAAAAAATTACTTCATGAGAATCATTATTGATGGTGATGGTCAAGGTCTTCTGTGCTAGCTAGCCCACTTTAATTAAATCAATCAAATTACAAGCAATATTTTGGTGCCAAAGACTAGTTGTATTTTTTTTAAAAAATGAATCATAAATGACTGAACTCTTTTGTGGAGAAATGAATCAGTTCTCAATTATTTCTTGTCAGTATATAATATTTCACGTGGGTCAATCATGACCTCGAATATTAAGGTCACATTAATTATGAAAAATTTCATTATGCAAATCATTGAAATTTTTGAGCAGTGAAGGAAGAGGAAAGTGTCTAAGGAATTAAATTTTGTTAGACTAGCCATTGTATGAAACTTCCATGCAAGTGACACTAGAGAAAACTTTTTTATCGTGAGATAAAATTGGGTGTCAAGTCAATGAATAAAAACAGAATATAGCTAAAAGGGACATAAAAAATTGGTTAAAAAAATTTCTCTCGAATCTACCTCAATTATTGAACTAAAATTTTCTTCATAAGCTTATAGTTTCTCTCTGAAGTACATTATTTTACACATGAGAGTAACTATAGTTTCTTGCATAATGTAGGTGCAAGAAAATCAAAATTAATTTGTCTCCGACAGTAATAGTCAACTAGTCAAGGTCTTTTATTTTGAATTTTTTTTTTGCCGGCTCACTTTAAATCAATTAATTTTCAATCAACATGTTGATGCAAATGAAAAGGAAACATTAAATATAAGTACTGAAAGAAAGATAAGAAGAAAAGTAATTCCAGAAAAAAATTACTTCATGAGAAAGATTATTGATGGTGATGGTCAAGGTTTCCCTGTTAGCTCACTTTAATTAAATCAATCAAATTGTGAGCATTATCTTGATGCCAGAGACTGAGTTAGTGTTTTCTTAAAGAATGAATCAGTCTGTATGATATCATGATAGTATATAATATAGAAAAAATAATAATCTAAATATGTCGTTGAATTTTCATAAATGGCTCAGCTATGCCATTTGTTAATAGTTGGGCTTATGTATATAATCGTCGTGACACATTTAATTTATTCGTGTCACTAATTTACTAACTGAGTCCTACTACTATCAGATTTTGCCACGTGACATTATTTAATTAACCTTTCATTACTTACCAGCCCAACTCCCTTTTATGAGTGGCATATGTGAGCCATTTCTAAAAGTTTAGTGACAGATTTAAGCTTTTTCTTAATCCCTTATAATACATGATTGACCTGTCAGATAATAAATTTAACTTATGTTATTTTTGTGTACATTAATGCCTGACATTCAATCTTTCAGAATCATATTCCTATATTAACCTCCAACATTTCTAATTTAACGAAATAAACTTATAATTTTATAAAGAAAAATTTGTCCCATATATACTAATAACATTATTATTTTACACATGAAATCATACATTCTTATGTAATTGGATTATGAATCTAATATTATACAATATCATTTATATTTTTTCATGCATTTTATGGCTCTTTCTAAAGATTTATTGGTGGTTGTTGATGATTTTGTTCATAACAAATGAATAGAGGTGTTGTTATTGTTGTTAGAAAGAAAAAAGGATTGCTCTCTTGCAACTCAATGGGTCATTTTTGATTAGTGAAGAAAGAAGAAAGTGGGCTAAGGAATTAAATTTTGTTAGACTAGTCAATAATTGGGTCTCAAGTCAATAAAGCTGAAAGGGACATAACAAAACTTGTAATGAAAAGATAAAGTAAAAAAAAAAAAAAAAGAAGAAGAAAAGTCATAGAAACTTAGAATTAGTTGGATGGAACCTAATTAGTCATTGAAATGAATGCTATAAACGTAGGAAATGGTTCAAGAAAAATTGGAATTCTTCTTTGCATCAATCATTCCAATCAACTATAAAGATTTTTCAAAGATTAAGGGTTGAAGATAAAGTATTGTGAATTAGGAAATGATAGAATTAAAGTGGAGGAAAGTAAAAGTTAAAAAGTTGCCTTTTATATATAGGTGAATACAGGAGTAATAAATTTTTACGAAATTTATTATTGTTATTATTTTTCTATATTTTGTTTAACTGGAGATTAAAATCATCAAATTTTCTACTCGGTTATTATACTCAGTTTGAGAATATAAAAATTTCACTCGGTATATATTCTTGATATATATTTGGTTAATTCGAAGATATAAAAACTTCATCGATTTTTTAATTTTGTTTGTGTTTTTCAACGGGAATAAACCAAGTTAATGTTGAATTAGAGGAAAATATAGCCACAAAATCGAAATATTAAACAATGAAATCTAGAAAAGGTAGAATATACACAGACCTTAGAGAGACTGTTTCCGATTGATCCACGAAAGTCATCTTTGTTTATTTTGGCAGATTTATAGATATTAGTTTCCTCCTCTTATACATAGTCTGCGGGTGTACTCCTCAATTTTATGATTTAGAGCAAATATATTTCTGGTTAAAAAAGTAGGTAGCAAATATATGTCCAATTTGATAAATGGAAGGAAAATATTTAGACTACTTTTTTAAGGAAGATATATTTGCTCTGAATCACATAGTTGTGGGTATTATAGATGACTGAACTCTTTTTTAAAGGAATGAATCGACCCTCAATAATGGAGAAAAAAAATAAAAAATAAAGAAAAGACTTATAGTGGACCTATTCAGTAGAGGACTAGTCTGTTGTGTTTAGTACAATTATTTCCAGCCATTAATTCTTAGATCATCAGTTTCCTCCCTCTTATAAAGAGTCTGTGGGTGTAAAAGAGGAATGTGCCAAACTTTGAGAGAGGAAAAGGAATTAAGCAAAGTATGATGAGTAATAATAGCAAGATTTATTGGTGGTTGTTGTTGGTTTTGTTCACAACAAATGGTTGTTATTGTTGTTGGAAAGAAGAAAGATTTGCTCTCTTGCAACTCAAGGCTAACATAAAACCTCAGATTGTTCTCAAGGAATACTACAGTAGAGGCAGTGACTATTTATCATCATGGGCAGCTAATGAAACCTCAGATTGTTGTCAATGGGAGGGAATTATCTGCAGCAACACCACCAGAAGAGTCACTGAGTTGTCCATTGATAGTGGAGAATATAGTTTGGAGAATTGGCGCATCTTTGTTTATTCCATTCAAGGATGTCAAAGCTCTGCTCCTCACCAGAAATTCATTGGTTGGTTGCGCGAAAAATGAAGGTTCTTTATTTCTATCAAATGAGATCTCTTTTTATTTATCGTTAAAGATTTTAACAAACCTATTTAGAAAATTATCTGAAGCTAGATTGGTTATACTTTTTAGAAAATTGTGTAATGTATTGAAGCAATGATAAATTTGAAAAATAGAATTAATGTCTTAATGAATTTCTAAAATGATAATTATTTTAAGACAAAATTTGTGTGACTAAATGACAAAATTAAAAAAAAAGTACGGAAGGTATAATCCATATCTGCAAAAGTGTTCCTACCTTTTCATGTAGGATAAGTTAGTATGATGACAATAATTTGAGTGGCAAGTTTCAAGTTTCAAGTTTCAACTTAAAAAATGTAAACTTCAAATTTCAAATCATTTGACTCGAAAACTTTACAGTTAGTATATAATTTGAGATATTCATTTTAAGTCTCTTATTGATTTGGTTACAGGTTTCGAGAAATTAAGACAATTGAGGAAACTAGAAAGCCTTGATTTATCACGGAATCAGTTCAATCACAGCATCTTTCAGTCTCTTAGTCAACTTTCATCTCTCAAGTCACTGAATCTCGCAGGCAACAATTTTGGATCAGGTACCAATATATTATTGTACTAGTTTTTCGGCACATGTATCCATATAAATTTTAAAATATTGTATATGTATAGTTATAAATTTATGAATACATATTCTAAAAGCAATTGACTGAGCTATAAATTAAAATTTTAAATATATAAAAGATGAGCACAAATACATATCTTTAATACATAAATTAGAAATTATTAAGATGTATAAAAGATAAATATAATTACATATCATTAATATCTCTTATGAATAATGTACTTAATATTTGAAAGGATCCCACATGATGATATCTATCAAATGAAATCTCTTTTTATTTATTGTTAAAGATTTTAACAAACCTATTAAGAAAATTATTTGAAGCTAGATTGGTTAGACTTTTTAGAAAATTGTGTAATGTATTGAAGCAATGATAAATTTGAAAAACAGAATTACTGTCTTAATGAATTTCTAAAATGATAATTATTTTAAGACAAAATTTGTGTGACTAAATGACAAAATAAAAAAGAAACTAAGGTATAATACATATCCGCAAAAGTGTTACTACCTATTCACGTAGGACAAGTTAGTACGATGACAATAATTTGAGTTGCAATTTTCAAGTTTAAAAATGTAAACTTCAAAGTTCAAACTATTTGATTTAAAATTTTTACAGTTACCATATAATTTAATATGTTCGTTTTAAGTTTTTTGTTGATTTGGTTACAGATTTCGAGAAACTGAGACAATTAAGGAAACTAGAAAGCCTTGATTTATCAGATAATCTGCTCAACAACAGCATCTTTCAGTCTCTTAGTCAACTTTCATCTCTCAAGTCATTGAATCTCGCAAACAACAATTTTGGATCACGTACCAACATATTGTTGTACTAATTTTTGGGCACATGTATCCATATAAATTCTTAAATATTGTATATGTATAGTCATAAATTTATGAATACATATTCTAAAAGCAATTGACTGAGCTATAAATTAAAATTTTAAATATATAAAAGATGAGCATAAATACATATCTTTAATACATAAATTAGAAATTAGAAGATATAAAAGATAAATATAATTACATATCCTTAATATCTCTTATGAAAAATGTACTTGATATTTGAAAGGATCCCACATGATGATATTTATCAAATGAAATCTCTTTTTATTTATCGTTTATAATTTTAACAAACCTATTAAGAAAATTATCTGAAGCTAGATTGGTTAGACTTTTAGAAAATTGTGTAATGTATTGGAGCAATAATAAATTTGAAAAATTGAATTAATGTCTTAATGAATTTTTAAAATGATAATAATTTTAAGACGAAATTTGTATGACTAAATGACAAAATAAAAAAGGACCTAAGGTATAATACATATCTGCAAAAGTGTTCCTACTTATTCACGTAGGACAAGTTAGTACGATGACAATAATTTGAGTTGCAATTTTCAAGTTTAAAAATGTAAACTTCAAATTTCAAATCATTTGACTCGAAAACTTTACGGTTAGTATATAATTTAATATGTTTGTTTTAAGTTTTTTGTTGATTTGGTTACAGATTTCGAGAAACTGAGACAATTAAGGAAACTAGAAAGTCTGAATTTATCAGTGAATCTGCTAAACGGCAGCATCTTTCAGTCTCTTAGTCAACTTTCATCTCTCAAATCACTGAACCTCGCATACAATAATATTGAATCAGGTTCCAACATATTATTGTACTAATTTTTTGGAACATGTATCCATATAAATTCTTAAATATTGTATGTGTATAGTCATGGATTTATGAATACATATTCTAAAAGCAATTGACTGAGCTATCAATTAAAAATTTAAATATATAAAAGATGAGCATAAATACATATCTTTAATACATAAATTAGAAATTATTAAGATGTATAAAAGATAAATATAATTACATATCATTAATATCTCTTATGAATAATGTACTTAATATTGATAAGAAGCCTCCCAAACTTTTTTTCATTTCTCAAAGGCATACACTTTGCTATTAAAATCAAAAGAAATATCTATTATTTTCTACATATGTTATTATTTCAGAGAAATGATAGAAAACTTTGACATAATTAAATCATTAACACTACGTATTTAAAAAGATTTTGATAACACATACACACACACTAAAGATTGAACTTTACAATATTAAAAACATACATTTAAAATAACTAAGTAATATTGAATAATACAATGAATCAGTGATATAAGTCATTGAGCCTCTCAGACAACAATGTTCGTTCAGGTTCCAATATATTACTTATGATAGTATAGCTGATTTGTGGGGATTTAAATATCTAGTTACCATAGTTAACTTATTCTCTTTGTATATTTATATCATTGTATTATTTGAGTAATGAAATAAGTCATTCTCCATATTTTATCTATTACAATTCAATTATAGGTTCCGAGAAACTGAGACAATTGAGAAAACTAGAAACCCTTGATTTGTCAAGGAATAAGCTCAACCGCAGTATCTTTGAGTCTCTTAGTCAGCTTTCATCTCTCAAGTCATTGAGCCTCGCATACAACTATATTCGATCAGGTTGGTTCCCATTGTTTTCCCCTTTGAACTATTAGCCTTATCAAAAGAACAAGAATACGCTAACTAATCAATTTCCTCAACATTTCAGGTATCGAGAAATTGTCTAGGTTAGACAAGCAGGAAAAATTAGATTTAAGCTATAACAGACTAGATGATGAAAATGGTAATCAAACCTATCTTGTTCATAACATACAATGAAATTCTGGTGTATAAATAAGACATGTATAACAATTATCTAACTTGTTTATTTTATAGGCTTGTGTGATCTAAAATATCTTGAAGAACTAAGTCTCCGCGGAAACAGTTTCACTGGAACACTCCCTACATGTCTTGGAAACTTCACATTTCTTCGGGTAATTGATCTTAGTAACAATCAGTTTACTGGAAATATTGCTTCATCTCCGTTTTCAAGTCTCTTCTCCCTTGAATATCTCTTGTTAGCAGACAATAACTTTGAAATACCAATTTCATTCGAGCCATTTTCCAACCATTCAAAACTTAAAGTTTGTCATTGCTGACAAAAACTCAGTAATTGTACAAACTAATTCTAAAAGTTGGATCCCCAAATTCAATTGGAAGCCTTCACTTTATCCAACTGCTCACAAATACCAAGTTTTCTTCATTATCAACATCATTTAAGACTTCTTGTTCTCTCAAAATGCAACATCGGTGGAGACTTTCCAAATTGGTTGTTAGAAAACAATTCCAGAGTTGAAATTGTTCACTTGGATGGAAATGCATTCACTGGATCTCTTCAATTGCCATTCCTTCCTAATCTGAAAGCTTTTGATATCTCAAACAACAAGATTCGAGGTCAACTTCCTCCTAACATTGGATCCATTTTCCCGAGTCTCGTGGCATCAACAATGTCCAACAATATGCTTGAAGGCTTGCTGCCTTTGTTGTTTTTTGGCTCAAAGTCCCACATTGGAAGATGAGTAGAAATAGGGAGGCAACCTTAGACTATAAAAGGAAGCCTCCCCCTTTTGGTTTTATCACACCAAACTTGAAGCCTTCTAACTCTTCTAGAGGCTAAGTTTATTTTCTCTATTGTAATCTTCTCGGAGAAATATATTTGTAGTGGTGTCCGGGGATTTAGGCATAATTGGCCGAACTTCGTCAAATCTTGGTATTCTCTTTATTCTCTTTTCTGTTTCTTATTTATCATTGTTAGCCATTATTAGTTTTGCTATTGGTGGAAAAATAGCTCGAATTTCCACAACAATTGGTATCAGAGCTTTTGGTTGCGATTTCTCTTGAAATTTTAGTATGCTCTGTGGTTGCGGTTTTAACTGATCCTCCACATCAGAAAAAATTTCTTGAGATTATTTTTTTTGTAAATTTGTGTTAAAATTGCTAAGTAATATATTGTCTAATTAAGTGCATGTCTAGGGAAGTTCTGTCTAAGGAAGCTGGTTTTTAAGTGGGACCGTGTGACCCCTCCAGTTTTTCCTGGGAATTTTCCTGGTGCATTTTTTTTGGCTAAATTATTACTGGTAATTTTTCACTTTAGAGCAAAAATGGCTGATAATAATGAGCAGACTTCGAGAGCCACAGTTTCTACTACATCAACTTCGGCAGCATCTTCGTCGTCAATTTTGACGAGATTTGCTGTGCCAAATGCAAGATTTGCGGTGGAGATTTTTGATGGTACGGGTCATTTCGGGATGTGGCAAGGTGAAGTTCTAGACGCGCTTTTCCAGCAAGGTCTAGACATTGCTATTGAAGAAGAGAAACCAGAAGAAATTGAAGAAAAAGAATGGAAGACCATCAATCGGTTGGCGTGTGGTACTATTCGCTCATGCCTTTCCAGAGAGCAGAAATATTCATTCTCAAAGGAAACTTCTGCAAGTAAGCTATGGAAGGCATTGGAGGAGAAATTCTTGAAGAAGAGCGGTCACAATAAGCACTTCATGAAGAAGAAGTTATTCCGGTTTAGTTATCAACCGGGTACCACCATGAATGATCATATTACTGCTTTTAACAAGGCAGTAGCTGATTTGAGGAACGTTGATGAAACTTTCAAAGATGGAGATCTGGCATTGATGTTGCTGTTTTCACTTCCTGAAGAGTATGAATTTATAGAAGCTATGTTACTTCATGGGAAAGATCAAGTTTCCCTCAGTGAAGTATGTAGTACTCTATATAGTTATGAATTGAGAAAAAAAGACAGGGAGGAAAGCAAGCATGCAGAGGTGGTTGCAGAAGCACTGGTAGCTAGAGGCAGACCACAAAACCAGAAGAAAGGAAGAAGAGGAAAATCTCAGTCAAGAGGCAGACCGAGTAAAGATGAATGTGCCTTTTGTAGAGAGAAGGGGCACTGGAAGAAAGACTGCCCGAAATTGAAAAATAAGGGCAAAGTTGAAAAACGCAAAGCTGTTGCAGAGTCATGTGCTGCTGAATACAGTGATGAAGATTCAAATCTTTCACTGGTTGTTACAACCACCACAAGGCGATCTGACAAGTGGTTGTTTGACTCAGCATGCAACCAACATATTTGTCATATCCGGGAGTGGTTCTTTGAGTTTAAAGAGATAGACGGTGGAGTTGTCTACATGGGCAACGACACATTTTGTGAAACAATAGGAATTGGTTCAGTCAACTTAAAGAATCATGATGGATCAACTAGAGTTTTGACAGAGGTCAGGTATGTACCTGACATGAAGAAGAATCTCATCTCTTTGGGAGTCCTAGAATCCAAAGGATTGACGGTGACAATGCGAGATGGAGTCTTGAAAATAGTCTCTGGAGCTCTGGTGATGCTTAAAGGCACCCGGAAGAATAATTTGTATTACTATGATGGTAATACAATTGTTGGGACAGCTGCAGTTGCAACTCTTGATGATGAAGGGTCAGATGCAACTAAGTTGTGGCATATGCGATTGGGGCATGCAAGTGAAAAATCCTTGCAACTTCTAGCAAAGCAAGGATTATTGAAAGATGCAAAAACTTGTAAGCTGAATTTCTGCGAGCATTGCGTGATGGGAAAGCAGAAGAGAGTGAAATTTGGCACTGCAATCCATGATACTAAAGGTATTCTGGATTATGTTCACTCTGATGTGTGGGGTCCTTCCAAGACAACTTTTTTGGGAGGAAAACACTATTATGTTACTTTTGTTGATGACTTCTCTCGAAGAGTGTGGGTGTACACTATGAAGTCAAAGGATGAAGTGTTAAATTGTTTCCTTAAGTGGAAAAAGATGATTGAAACTCAGACTGGCAAAAGGATCAAACGCCTCAGAACAGATAACGGAGGTGAATATAGAAGTGATCCGTTTGACAAAGTTTGTCAAAATGAAGGAATTGTGAGACACTTCACAGTTAGACATACACCACAACAGAACGGGGTGGCTGAACGGATGAACCGAACATTGCTGGAGAAAGTTCGGTGTATGATGTCTAATGCTGGGTTGGACAGACAATTTTGGGCTGAGGCTGTGAGATATGCAAGCCATCTTGTTAATCGTTTACCATCAACTGCTATTGGTGGTAAAACTCCTTTAGAGGTTTGGTTTGGAAAACCTGTTAATGATTATGATTCCTTACATGTGTTTGGTTCCACTGCATACTATCATGTGAAGGGATCGAAGTTGGATCCGAGAGCCAAGAAAGCGCTCTTTATGGGGATCACTACTGGTGTTAAAGGATACCGCCTCTGGTGTCTTGAAACAAAGAAGATAATCCTTAGCAGAGATGTTACCTTTGATGAATCTTCCATGTTGAAGAAGGATGACATTCAACAGATCAATAGTGCTCCGCAACAGGTGGAGTTTGAAAGGAGAATCAATCCAGTTCTGTACAAAGATGGAGAAACTCCTATGGCAGAAGAGGAGTCAAATGAAGAAGAGGTTCCAACCCAAGGACCTCACCAGCAAGAAGAACCTATTGCATTAAGGAAGCCACAACGGGTAAGACACAAACCTGCTCGATTTAGTGATATGGTGGCTCATGCATCTATAATAGTGAATGATGGAATTCCTACCACTTATCAAGAAGCAATTCAAAGTTCCGAAGATGAAGAGTGGAAGAATGCTATGAATGAAGAGATGCAGTCTCTTCATAAGAATCAGACTTGGAAGCTAGCAAGTCTACCGAAGGGAAAGAAGGCTATTAGATGCAAATGGATATATACAAAGAAAGAAGGATTTCCTGACAAGAAAAGCATTCGCTACAAGGCGAGATTGGTAGCTAAAGGCTATGCTCAGATGGAGGGAATTGACTATAATGAAGTTTTTTCTCCAGTAGTGAAACATTCCTCTATCAGAATCTTATTGGCCTTGGTAGCTCAGCTGGATTTGGAACTAGTTCAACTTGATGTAAAAACTGCATTTTTACATGGAGACTTGGAGGAGGAAATCTATATGACTCAGCCAGAAGGGTTCAAGGTTGCTGGGAAAGAAAATATGGTATGCAAACTTGAAAAATCATTGTACGGATTGAAGCAATCTCCAAGACAGTGGTACAAGCGATTTGACAAGTTTATGTTGGGGCAGATGTACACAAGAAGCAAATACGATCATTGTGTGTATTTGCGCAAGCTACAAGATGGATCTTTCATCTATCTTCTTCTTTATGTTGATGATATGTTGATAGCTTCAAGGAATTCTGGAGAAATTGACAAGCTGAAAACTAAACTAAAGCAAGAATTTGAGATGAAAGATTTAGGGGAAGCTAAGAAGATTCTCGGCATGGAGATAAATAGAGACAGACAATTGGGGCAACTTCGTCTAACTCAGAAGCAATATCTGAGAAAGGTGCTGCAACGTTTTGGCATCAATGACAAGTCAAAATCTGTGAGTACCCCACTTGCTCCTCATATGAAACTTAGTGCTGATTTATCTCCGAAGAATGATGCTGAACGAGAATATATGGCAAAAATTCCTTATGCAAATGCTGTTGGTAGCTTGATGCATGCTATGGTGTGTACAAGACCTGACATTTCACAAGCAGTTGGGGTTGTGAGCAGGTATATGCATGATCCTGGTAAAGGACATTGGCAAGCTGTCAAATGGATTCTACGGTATATTCGGAACACCGTGGATGTTGGGTTATTATTTGAGCAGGATAAAAAGATTGGTCAATATGTAGTTGGATATTGTGATTCCGACTATGCCGGTGATTTGGACAAACGAAGATCAACTACCGGTTATGTGTTTACACTTACAAAGGCACCGGTTAGTTGGAAGTCTACTTTGCAGTCAACAGTCGCTTTGTCTACTACAGAGGCAGAGTATATGGCTGTTACCGAAGCTGTTAAGGAGGCTATTTGGCTTCAAGGGTTGCTGAAGGATTTGGGAGTTGGTCAAAAGCACGTCAAGGTGCATTGTGACAGTCAGAGTGCTATTTGTTTAGCAAAGAACCAAGTCTATCACGCACGAACGAAGCATATAGATGTTCGATATCACTTTGTAAGGGAGATTCTGGAAGAAGGTGAAATACTACTTCAGAAGATCCAGACAGCTGAAAATCCTGCAGATATGATGACCAAGATAGTGACATCGATCAAATTTCAACATTGTATGAATTTGATCAATATTGTGAAGATTGCACATGGGTAGCACTATAGGTGCATTTGAAGACACTACTAGAGATAGTTGTGAGAGAAGATTTTGTAACTTTTGGGACTTTTTGCCAAGGTGGAGATTTGTTGTTTTTTGGCTCAAAGTCCCACATTGGAAGATGAGTAGAAATAGGGAGGCAACCTTAGACTATAAAAGGAAGCCTCCCCCTTTTGGTTTTATCACACCAAACTTGAAGCCTTCTAACTCTTCTAGAGGCTAAGTTTATTTTCTCTATTGTAATCTTCTCGGAGAAATATATTTGTAGTGGTGTCCGGGGATTTAGGCATAATTGGCCGAACCTCGTCAAATCTTGGTATTCTCTTTATTCTCTTTTCTGTTTCTTATTTATCATTGTTAGCCATTATTAGTTTTGCTATTGGTGGAAAAATAGCTCGAATTTCCACAACAGCCTTCAAGTTTTGGAGATATGGAAAACCTTGAAATGTTGGATTTGTCATACAATAAGTTAAATGGACAGCTACCGATAGGATTAGCTCGTAAAGGATCCAACTTATTTCTATTGAAATTGTCGAGCAACATGTTGGAAGGGGAAATATTTCGAGTTTTAGCTAACATGTCGGGTATCAATTTAGGATATTTATACTTGGACAGGAACAACTTCTCAGGCCCAATTCCGCCGAAGTTGTCCATTTCTCCTTTTTTATATTCACTGGATTTAAGTCACAATAACTTGTCAGGAAATATACCAGCGTGGCTTGGTAATATCACCTCTTTAAACATCCTGTCACTGTGCAGGAACCATCTTAAGGGTCATATTCCACCTGATTATTGTACACTTAAAGCACTTCAGGTCTTGGATCTCTCTGAAAACAATCTTGTTGGCGTGATTCCATCATGTTTCAGTGCTTTCCAAAACTTAGAACATGTGTACTTGAGCAAAAACAAGTTACAAGGGGAATTCAACATGTTCTCAAACATCTCAAATTTAAAAGTGTTGGATCTTGGAGATAACAACTTCAGTGGTTCTATTCCAAAATGGTTGGACAATATTCATGAGATAACCGTCTTAAACCTGAAAGGAAATCGTCTTCAAGGGACCATTCCTCCGCAGTTATGTCAAGCGAGTGGCTTAAGAATGCTGGATTTTTCTCACAATAATCTCTCTGGATCTATACCTCATTGCTTGGGAAACATAATGCAACAAACATCAAGCATACACACCTTCAATTTTTCATTTGAATATCTAGGATTCCAGTCGTTTGGAGAAGATGCCATGGAAAGCATAACATTCTCACTGGAATCATCCTACATGTTTACGTTCCTAGATAACTATGCATGGGTTGGAACAGAGTTTACTACCAAATATAATACCTATTCATATGAAGGTAAAATGGTTGATTATATGTCTGGAATTGATCTTTCTTGCAACCAGTTGAGTGGTGAAATACCCAAGGAACTCGGTAATCTTACTGAGATTCATGCCCTAAACTTGTCAGGTAACCACCTTACGGGAGCAATACCATCAGAATTCTCAAATCTCCGGAATATTGAGAGTATGGACCTGTCATACAACAACTTGACTGGGAGGATTCCCATTCAACTTCTACAGTTGACATCTCTAGAAGTTTTCACCGTGGCACATAATAATCTAACAGGAAGGACTCCACAGCTTTCCGCGCAGTTTGCAACTTTTAACGAAAGCAGTTACGAGGGAAATCCTTTTCTTTGTGGTCCTCCGTTGCATATCAGTTGCACGGAGGCTAAAGAGATTCCAACAAACCCTCCTGAACCAAATTTCTGCGAAGAGGATACTGGTTTTCTAGATATGGAGTCTTTCTATGTTTCCTTTTTTGTGGCATATGTAAATGTGGTGCTCGCAGTGGTTGCAGTCCTCTGGATAAACCCCTACTGGAGAAATGTTTGGTTTTATTATGTGGAGTCATTTATGTATTCATGTTACTGTTTTTTTGCTTCCAAATGTACATGACCTCGAATATTAAGGTCACTTTAATTGTGTTACATTTCATTATGCAAGTCGTTATGTGTGAGTTGTTCTTTGTGCCTATCAAGTTTATTTGCATTAGTTTGTAGCAGCATATTTGAAAAGATAGTTTGGTCATTGCTTCATATAAAGGGTTAATTTCGAACCTTATATATTATAACAATCTTTGACACAATGATGCGAGTTATTATCATATGCCTAGGAGGTAATGAGTTTAAGCAGTGAAAATAGCTTCTTCTATACATGCAAGTAAAACTGCGTACATAAGACCTAATATGATCCGGCCCTCCCCCTAATCTCGCGCATAGCAGAAGCTTGGTGCATCCCGCTGCCCCTTTTTATTACAATAGCTAAACTTTACCTACTATAACAGTGAGGTGACAATTTTACTGACTAATACATTAAAACCGCGTAGTGATAATTTTACTGATAATCGCGTTGATAGGTAAGTTTTGCCATTACAATGAGCAAAGTTACAGTGGGTACAATTCTGTTACTTTAATGACAGAAAGAGTTTTATGACTTAACCATCATAGTGGTTAAATACTCTAAATGTGGCAAAATAGTTTTGAATCCAAATGCAAAATAAAGTAAAATAAAACTTGAAAAGCTACAGAAACTAAGAATAGCTGGATGGCAGACAAAAGTTGAAAAGTTGATATGGAAGATATACTATCAAATTGCAAAAATTCTTCAGTGCAATTAATGGCTTGAAAAAAATGTATACTGCTCAATGAGCCAAGGACTTACCAGTTCCTCAAGAAACAAAATGAGACATAATAAATTAACAAATATCGAAATATGTCTCTTTTCTAATTTGATATGAAAATAGGCTTAACGGACTAATTTAATCCGTTATGCACTTTTATTTTAATGTAAAACTGAACGTCCTCAAAACATATTATTAATTTTGAATTCCAATAAAATGTGAAAAAAACAGAAAATGTTTTTCAATTATTTCTATTTTCATATTTGATTGATAAAAATATTTTTTCTTTAAAATATAATTTTTTTAAAAATATTAAGAAGGGAAAAAAGTTCTCACAAATGGCAATGCAATGTGGGGTTATATGTTGATTGTCTCCTCCACGCCTTTTTCTCACCCCAGACTACTTTGCAGTCTAAATTCTAGCACTCCCTTGTCACACCCCAATCTAGAGAAAGAAGCTAATTGAAAATTTATGAGTTTTAGATTTTAAGATAAGAAAATTATTTGGATCTTAATAAATTGTTTATATGTATTAAATGAATTTTTAAAAATATAAATACAACGTATGTGTTAAAGTTATAAGATTCTATCAAATATGTAAGTGAAATGCCTGCTTCGTCTTATCCGCTTTCAATTTCGATGTATGAGTCAAAACTAGAATTTAACAATTAGACGCATCAAATATTGACACGTGTAGATTAAACACATATCATATATGATTCAGCAAAGGCGGTATCGATCTCAGCACACAAGTTTGTCCTAATGTTGTCAACGTCCCTGAAGGTCCTGAATAGCAATATTTTTTGTTCATCTGATCTTTGAACTACGTGGTTAGAAATATCCCAAGTTAAGATAATCCTATAACTTGTAATTGTTTATAAAAGAATTCAGAATCTAGCTAATTTTCATCAGTTACACAGTCGTACATATAATAGAAATAACACGTCTCTTCTCCCTTGAATATCTCTTGTTAGCAAACAACAACTTTGAAATACCTATTTCATTCGATTCATTTGCTAACCATTCAAAACTGAAGTTTGTTTTTGCTGACCAAAACTTAGTAATTGGAGAACCTTTTCCAAAAGATGGGTACCAAAGTTTCAATTGGAAGCCTTTTCTTTAAACAACTGCTCTCAAATGCCAAGTTTCCTTCATTATCAACATCATTTAAGGCTTCTTCGTCTCTCGAAATGCAATATTGGTGGAAACTTCCCAAATTGGCTGTTACAGAACAATCCTAGACTTGGAGAAGTTTACCTGGATGGAAATGCATTCACAGGATGCATTTGATATCTCGAACAACAAGATTCAAGGACGAAATCCTCCTAAGATTGGGTTCATTTCCCCAAATCTCATGATATCAACAATGTCCAACAATATGCTTGAAGGCTTATTGCCTTCAAGTTTTGGTGACATGAAAGACCTTGAATGCTTGGATTTGTCAGGCAACAAACTAACAGGTGGCCTACCGATTGGATTGGCTCATAAAAGATCCAACTTGTATTTTCTGTGATTGTCGAATAACATGATGAAAGGAGAAATATTTCCAATTTCAGAAAATATCAAGAATTTTCAATATTTATACTTGGATGGGAACAACTTCTCAGGCCCAATTCCACAGAAGTTATCCACCTCGCCTTTAAGGACATTGGATTTAAGTTATAATAACTTGTCAGGAAACATACCAACATGGCTTGGTAATATCCCCTCCTTAACCTCCCTGTCATTGTCCAGGAACCATCTTAAGGGTCATATCCACCTGATTACTGTAGACTTGAAGGACTTGAGGTATTAAATCTCTCTGACAACAACCTTGTTGGCGTGATTCCATCATGCTTCAGTGATTTCTATAACTTAAAACGTGTGTATTTGAGCAAAAACAAGTTACAAGGGGAATTCAACATGTTCTCAAACTCAGAGTTGAAAGTCTTGGATCTTGGAGATAACAACTTCAATGGTTCCATTCCAAAATGGTTGGGCAGTACTGATATAACCACCTTAGTCTTGAAAGGAAATCGTCTTCAAGGCACCATTCCTCCAGAGTTATGTCACGCAAGTTACTTAAGAATGCTGGATCTTTCTCACAATAATCTCTCAGGACATGTACCGCATTGCTTGGGAAACATAATGCAACAAGCATGGGTCACAGAAATATACCCATACAGTTCATCATTTGGGTATCTAGAATTCGAGTCGTTTGGAGGAGACACCGTGATATATGTAGAATTATCAATTGAATCATCATCAGCAATGTTCTTTCTAGATAACTATGTATGGGTTGGAGCAGAGTTCACAACCAAATATAATACCTATTCCTATGAAGGTAGCATTGTTGATGATATGTCTGGAATTGATATTTCTTGCAACCAGTTGAATGGTGAAATACCCAAGGAACTCGGTAACCTTTCCGAGATTCATGCACTTAACTTGTCACATAACCACATTACTGGCACGATACCATCAGAATTCTCAAATCTACAGAATATTGAGAGTTTGGATCTATCATATAACAACCTGACTGGAAGGATTCCCACTCAACTTCTAGAACTGACGACTCTAGCAGTGTTCAGCGTGGCACACAACAATTTAACAGGTATGACTCCACAGCGTATAGCACAGTTGCAACTTTTAATGAAAGCAGTTATGAGGGAAATCCTTTTCTCTGTGGTCTTCCATTACATATCAGTTGCATGTAGACTAATAAGACACCGATATCACCTGTTGGACTAGATTGTTGTGAAGACGATGCTGGTTTTCCAGATATAGAGCTGTTCTATATTTCCTTTCTTGTGGCATACGCAAATGTGGTGCTCGTAATGGTTGTAGTCCTCTGGATAAACCCCTACTGGAGAAATGTTTGGTTTTATTATATTGAGTCTTTCATGTATTCTTGCTACTACTTTTTTTCTTCCAAAATGTAAACCTTACATATTAAGGTCACTTTTGAGTTCTGTTCCTTGAGTTCCAAAATCATTGTTAATACTATGTAAATGATTATTGAATAGTATCTGATTTCATTAACACATTCCAAATCATCACAACCAATTTCACAGATCAACAGTAAACACAAATCTTTCCCACACTGGTGAACAAACACGAGGGTCTATCGGAAGCAGCCTCTCTACTTTCATATGGTAGGGTTAAGGCCGACCCCATTTGTTGGGATCACACAGAGGTATTAGTACACAAACACATGATAAATGTAACTGTTCGAGAACATTCTTCAGCAAAATTAAGGAAAAGACTAAATTTCTAACAGTTTTTCATTTGCAGGTATTTGTTTTCATAACACGTACTCGAAATCAACATAACCTATTTCAGAAATCATCAGCAAACACAAATCTTTCCTACACTACCACACAAACACATGATAAATGTAATTGTTAAAAGAATATTTTTCATCATATCTAATAAAAGTGGCAAAATTTCTAACTACTTTTCAGTAGCATCACAAATTTCTAAAAAATTTCAGTTGCTAGTATCTGTTTTCATAACAAGTATGCGAAATCAACTGAACCAATTTCACATATCATCAGCAAACACAAATCTTTGTTACACTAGCACACAAACACATAATAAGTATAACTGTTAAAAGAACATCCTTTTCTTAATATAAAAAGTGGTGTCTGGGCCATGTCCCCGAGATACCTGTTGCCTCCTACCATCAACATGTATTAGGTAATTCTGTTCACCAAGGCCAAAACAGAAGAAATCACCTAATGTTTTTATCTCTCACGAGACCTCAATCCTTTAGCAAATTTAAGAAAGACTCAATTTTTTGAACTTTTTTCTTCAACAAAAAACACTAGGTAAGTTGATTTTCTTCTGTATGTTCTAGTCTTAGTGGACACAGTTACTTTATACATATTGTGGAGGAAGGTGACATGTATCTCGTGAAACTAGTTGAGGTGCTTTCAAGCTGGTTTGAGCACCACAGTTATCAAAAAAAATAAAATACACATGCCTGAAGAAAAATAAAATATTGACTGAGCTTGATAGATTTACTTAAAAAGTTGGATCGGAGTTTTTCCCAAAAAAACAAATTGAGCTGGTTGGTTCTCAAAATAATTTTTTTCTTCTTAAATAAAACTGCCCGAGCCTGATCGATTATACTAAAAATATTTTTGCGGAATATTTAAATGACCAAGTTCGGTTTGTAAACAAATTAGTTTACTTTACTTCCTTCTAGTAGTACCCTCTTTCCAAAGCAAATTAATTTCAATGGTTTGTAAACCATACTTTGGAGATGGTTTTGGATCTAAAGTTAAGCTCGGTAGTTAAAATTTAAACTGTCAAGTCAAATTTCATATAAAAATATCTAGTTATGAGACTGAAAGGTAAAACTTTTGCCTGAACTTTGCTTGCTTTTAAATTGACAGAAGTTTTATTTTGATAAGCCTAACTTCAAACTCGAGCATTTGAAATTAATTTTAAAACGGTTAAACTTACAAAAATTTATAAACTTTGCCTATGTCTTAAACAGGATCTTGAAATTGTGTACCCGTGTATTTTCTCCAAAAATTTATAAACTTCGTCTTATTTACATTAAACTACGATAAGAACGTATCATCATAATTTTATAGGTGAGATCAGGAGCGAATAAGAATATATATAAACTTTATTTTTATTTTGTGAGGATGAAAAAATTATTTTTAATAAATTCTCCAGACGTTTATATTTACATTAAAGTTAGCAGTTACATTACAGTAACTATTAGATAAAAAATAAGAATACATAATATTTACCTCTAAAAGACAAATATTATATACAAGACAATTATCTAACTTTTTATTTTATTTTATTTTTTAACAAATTATCCAATTGCAAATGAGTGTTTCTCTTATTCCAACTACTATATCCGTTCCCGAGTAGTTAATTTTTCTTTTGTTGGGTAGTGTTGGCAAATAAGGGGCCATATGCTATGGTTGTGGCTGCAAATTCTCCAGTTTTGCATGTCTACTCTTTTCTTCACCATTCACTACATCCAATTTCAGTAAGGACCCCTCTTTCCCTTTAGCCAAATATACTTCCTCCAACCCCACCCCTTTTCTCTCTTAGTGTACTCTGTAGCAAAGGTATGTCTTTTTCCTTAATGTGCTTTGACTTGATTCCATCATCTCTATCTTTCTTGTAACAGGGTGAAAATTTTGTAGTTGCTTTGCTTTATTTTGCTTATTTTTCCAAGTGGGTGTCCATCAAATTCTTCCAAGATTTCATTTTTATTACCCCTCATTCTGTTCATAAGTATTGGTTGCTGAAACTGCGGATTTTTCTGCTTGTTTAGCTTTATTTTGATTGGTTTCCATGTGGGTGTCCATCAAATTCTTCCAAGACTTCATCTTTATTATCCCCTCAATGTGTTCATAAGTTGTACCTCTTGGTTGCTGAAACTGGGGATTTTCTGCTTGTTTTGCTTTAATATTGATCGGTTTCCATGTGGGTGTCCATCAAATTCTTCCGAGATTTCATCTTTATTATCCCCTCAGTGTTCATAAGTTGTACCTCTTGGCTGCTGCAACTGAGAGGATTTTTCTGCTTGTTTAGCTTTATTTTGCTTGTTTTTTCCAAGTGGGTGTCCATGAGATTCTCCCAAGATTTCATTTTTACTACCCCTCATTCTGTTCATAAGTCTTGGTTGCTGAAACTGAGGGTTTTTCTGCTTGTTTAGCTTTATTTTGATTAGTCTCCATGTGGGTGTCCATCAAATTCTTCTAAGATTTCATCTTTATTATCCCCTCACTCTGTTCATAAGTGGTACCTCTTGGTTGCTGAAACTGAGATGATTTTTCTGCTTCCTTAGCTTTATTTTGATTGGTTTCCATGTGGGTGTCCATCAAATTCTTCCGAGATTTCATCTTTATTATCCCCTCAGTTTGTTCGTAAGTGGTACCTCTTGGCTGCTGCAACTGAGATGATTTTTCTGCTTGTTTAGCTTTATTTTGCTTATTTTTCCAAGTGGGTGTCCATCAAATTCTTCCCAGATTTCATTTTTACTACCCCTCATTCTGTTCATAAGTCTTGGTTGCTGAAACTGAGGATTTTTCTGCTTGTTTAGCTGTATTTTGATTGGTCTCCATGTGGGTGTCCATCAGATTCTTCCAAGATTTCATCTTTACTATCCCCTCATTTTGTTCATAAGTGGCACCTCTTGGTTGCTGAAACTGAAGATTTTTCTGCTTATTTAGCTTTGAAATTGATTGGTTTCCATGTAGGTGTCCATCAAATTCTTCCATGATTTCATCTTTATTATCCCCTCACTCTGTTCATAAGTGGTACCTCTTGGTTGCTGAAACTTAGATGATTTTTCTGCTGCATAGCTTTATTTTGATTGGTTTCCATGTGGGTGTGTATCAATTTCCAAGATTTTATTTTTATTATCCCCACATTCTATTCATCAGTGGTACCTCTTGGTTACTGAAACTGAGAAGATTTCTGTTTTGTATTGGGCCAAGTTTAAAGCTCATAGGTAATTGAAGTGTCAGCTAAAAGAGTTGAGAAGCTCTTGCTGAAAAAAGAGTAAAGAAAGAAAGAACATAGATAACTAACTACCTTTTCATGGACTTCTATGGATAACTGGTGATTTCATTAAATATGACGATATTTGATTGAAGACGGAGTTTAAAACATTATTTGTCTTATCTATTAGATTAGTGATAGCTCAAGGAATTCGTAAGTAATGGTTAAAACTTAAAAGGTTAGATGATGGAAAACATTTATGAATTTGAATTCTTAGAAGTTGTAAAAGTTGGATAGGAATGAGTAGCATCTGACATTTTTGAAATGCTGAGAAAGTGTCTCATAAATTGGCATGGAGGGGGTACTAATCAGTACTTAAATGTTTTTCTTAATTGGAACTAAAGTTTTCTTACCCTTTGATTGAGTATTTGGGTAAGAAAGGGATATTTGATGGGACATCAGCTAGTTTTGGTCAAATCGTTAGTACTGAGCTCTGAGGGTTTCGTGAAAGCCAGGGGGCTGTTAAGTTACTAGTTGTTATGCATTCGTATGTGGTTTTTTGGTGATCCTGATTGCCTTTTATGACTGAAAAGTATATGACTAATCTAGCATCCAAATTTATTATATGAAAATCCATGTATGAGTATATGTATGAACTATTGGCAACGAGGATCATGAAATGCAAAACAGTAAAAAAGAGCTTTTAATTTGTATCACCAAGAGAAATTGCCAAGTCTAAACATAAACTTGAGTGAAAGCTGAGATTCTATCTTTGTATATAGTACGGATTCGAATCTGTGTAAGAAGGACATTATTGGTCATTTGATTTTGACTTGTAAAACAAAGAAGAAATAGATATTCTTGTGTGGAGCCCTACCATCAAATTTAAAGATTTCTCATGATGGTGTGATAAATCACTATTTAGAAGATCGTATACAATTTGATATGGGGAGAGTGCATTGGTACCTTCATTAAGCTACAACTCCAATATATGGAAACTTCACGCAAAGTTATTGCACCATATTTTAAACACATTTCTCTTGGAATTTGATTATCTGTTTCGTGGTACACTCTGCCAACGAGGACATCGTAGAGTAACCTTTATCTTTATTTATCTTAACCATTTTGATACTAGACAGTTATTTTATAGGCTTAACTAAGAATCTTATTTTGTTAGACTTCACCTTGCTTTTCAGGTTTTCGGTTAATGCTTTGTTAAATATCTCTTCGCCTCACTGGATACAACCAGGAATTTTGCTTTTGACTTGCATGATCTTGTAGATAACAATGGCTACCTCAAATGGGATCATTTATTCTGCCAAATCACCTCAACACCCAAAGGTTCACACCCACAGTCAAGGAATTGAACATAGCAAACACAACGGATATTCCCCTAAGTATAGACTGAAGTTTTCTAATAAGGGGTTCTGGGAGGTGTGTGGAAAACTAAGCAACCGTGTCATCTTCAGGGGATCTCCTGTGTTATGTCACTCAACAGAAACACACGATACTGAGACAAAAGAATTTTCCAGAAACAGTGGTGATTGTTCCAACATATCTAGGTAAGCATGGTTGAACAACAAATGGTTAATGAATCTACATACCAGCAAAAATATGAAAACCACTGTGAATGAAAATTTAATACTGTCATTGTTATTGGTTGTGGTTCAAAGTCTAAACATTCTTTAAGAGAATATTGATTAAGGAACTTGATGTTGGCTTCATTCAGAAAGAATTTCCTTATGTTTGATGATGCTTCTCCAGTAGCTTACAATAAATACCAATTATCTTATGCTGCTAGTAGCATAATTCACATGAGATCATTCTTAATATAGAACTTGAGCATATACCTCTTTGCTGATTTAAGCTATTGCACACAATTGATTTGTAGATAGAGAACCGGACAAGATACAGACATTGTTTACCAAAACAAAAAAAAAGGAAAGACAGAAAAGGATACTGTAGTTGGTACAAGCTAGAACTTCCTGTTTTTTTCCTTTAGACTGCTGTTCCTTCAAAGAATAGGGAAATTTAAAAACACCAGCAAAGGATCAATGATGCTTTCATCTTCAGTTTTACCTTGGTTATGATCTCTTAGTGTGAATCTTTAGTATTGTCTTGTGGGTCGTGACATATTTCCCTTGCATATTACATTCAACTAAATCTTGAATTTTAAAGAAATTGGCTAACCTCTGAAAAGAATTCATTGGCCTTCATCCATGGCAAATCTTTGACAGCATTGACACAGGCTTTGTTTGTTCAGAATGAAAAGGAAAGGGAAGATAAGGAGAGGATAGGGAACAGTAGAGTATTTTGGTCACGATTAATTCAGCTCCTTCTTTCCTCTCCCCCTTTCCTTACAAATCCTTCCATACACACTATTATAATGTTGCTTCTTGGCCTTCTTGTGTTTATATTATTGTAATTTTAGGTCATATCTGGACTATATTTTGCAGTGTACAAGAAGATGACCATGCAATCACAGTTGGGAAAGTTATTCCTTCAAGTCAGGCGATTGCTGAAGCTTGTAAATTTGCTTACAACGATGCCAAATTTGTGAATGAAAGGGCTAAGAATGATATTGTGCTGCTTTCTCGGTACAATATGTGCCTGACATGTTATGCATCATTTATTCAATTTATATGCAGTGTTTGATTAGGTTCGGAATTCAAGAAACAGAGATTTTTAGAACTTGTACTAAAAATGCCATGAGGTTCCAGATGCTATAAAACATTTTATTAAGGGTAAAATGAAAAGTTTAAAGTTAAATTGTTTGCAAATATAGAAAGGTGTCATTTTTGAAACAGACTAATAAGGAAATAGTGCCACATATAATGGAACAGAGGGAGTACTTTATACACCTCAGGAAAGCCTTAGAGGGGTCTAATAACTTGATTATTGTCTTCACCGCCTTTTTTTCCAGTTACTATTGAAAAAAGAAAAAGCATTTTGGCGTTTGCTGTATAGTTGGAGTTTGTCTATCTTTTACCTTTGGTTTTTGTGAACTTGTTAGAAGACTTCTTTAGTTTTGAATTTTGGTCAACATATGAGGATATAATTTGTGAGCCTCCACTTAGGTAGAAGGAGGAGGACTGGCTCTTTGTTCAAAATGAATTTTTGATACGGTTGACTATACTGTAGAATCAAACTGAATGTCTTGCAGCTGTGTAAATGTTCACTTTATGTCTCTCCCTAGCAAATTTTGGAGAGATTATAATTCATTTAGCAATCGAACACTGAGAGATAATTGGTGATTACGATACATTGAGAAAGTGTTTGTTTGATCTTTGCTACCTCAAGTTGTTCTACTCATCAGCTACATCATCATAAATTCCAGTTTTTGTCAAATACCTCTATACATCATCTTTGAGAACTAATTTATCAGATGAAATATGAATTTATGAGTTTCATCTCAAATATCTTCTTAATTTACCTTTACCTAACAGGGAAATAATGAGAATGGACGCCCGAGCGCGCCAAGATGTTGCGTTTCTTGGTTCAGAGTTTCTTAAGCTTGATGGTAAATTCTTCATCCGGTTCTCAAGCTTTGATACATGATGAAATAATCATATTCAACTGGATATATGTAATTTTCATGCTGGGAACCAAAGTTCAGTTCTTTGGTGAATGCTTCTTATAAAATGCACATACAGAGAAATATTGGATAGTGGTATTCATGAAGAAGATAGGATTATAGCATTTGAATAATAACTTTTGTCATTTGATGTTGGTGATACACTCCTGAGAGTCTGATTGATCCCCTTCTTTTTTCTTTCTTCAATTAGCTCGGGCACGGGAAGATACTGAGAAAGTTGATCATGATGTGAAGAAAAGAGCCGAAAGGCTCCATCATGTTGCCACTGTACGAGAGTTTGTAATATAATTATCTACCATAAGATATATCATCACCATCTTTTCATTGCGAATGCTTATTAATTGTGCTTAGCAGATTCTTAAAAACATAGCTCAATCGAGACTGAAGAAAGCTGCTGATAGACACTGGAGCGATGGTGCCTTAGAGGTGCATTTTTTCACTTGTTCTGTATAAATTCCTGAATTGTATTTTCTTCACTTGGTCCCTACATTAACTGGAGGCAAAGAGGAGAGAGTCATTTTCATGGGAAATTTAAAAAAATAAGTTTACCCCTGAATTCTGATATTTTATTCAGGCTTCAAGATCTGAAATTATTCCACACTGTAATTTAACTTGGCTAAGATGAAGCAAGTGTTAGATATTCACTTTCAAATACATTTTAATGGCCCCGCCAGATAGACGACCTATTAGAAAGGTAATTGCATAATCCTGGTCCCTTGATAAGTAGGGGTTTCTAATTGGAGATACAAAATTCACTAAAAGGTTATAAACTCTAGGGCACAGACAAATTGCAAGTTCTTAAGCCTTCTATATTACTAGTATTTAATTCCAAAACGAATGTATTGAAGCTGAGACACATTTGATCAAAGATGTAATGCGTCCAGCAGCACATGTAACCAAAGATCTAAGATATGAGTCAGGGGACCTAAACTGAGTCAGACTAAAATTAGCAGAATATGTTTTCACCTTAAAGTGCTGCAACCTTTCCCAGTACAAGTCACATTGTGTTCAACAAGGTTATTAATGGATTAGACATGTATTGTAATTTGTGTTTAGCATTTTCATTGATAATTCGAAAGTTCAAATCTTTATTAACCTGCAGATTTGGCTTCTGCTTTTGATTCAGAACTTTGAGAGCAGATAGTAGCTTGTTGATGACATCACTGTCTTTGCTATAAATTTATGTTGCTTTACAAACACATAGGTTCATTAAATTTTATTTGGTGTCTAAGATAAATAATCTAATAACAGCTGCTTTTTCCCAATAATCAGGCTGATTTAAGGCGTGCTGACTTTGTGGCAAAACAGCGCGCGATGGAGGATTCTCTGATGGCTCTGGAGGTATGGTTATTGCTCAAGATGGATTTGATCTTTCATATTATGTGTTCTTTGAAGATATGTTTATTTACTTGCTCCACTTTTATCAATGATTTCATATTTTATTTACTTACTCCGCTTTTATCAATGACTGTACTCGTTACTCTATATTTCCTTATATTCGTGGTTTCTTGTGTTTGGTTTGTGTTTTTGCAGTTTGTCAAGAACATTCATGATAGGATGGTGAGGAAGATGTACAAATTGTAAGTTCATATAGTAAATTGGCATCCTAGCAGTAATAACAGAAAAGGAGCATAATTTATCTGACTGTAAATCTTCATTTCTTCTCCCGTCTCCGTCCTCTGTTTTGGAAAAGAAGTTCCATAGATGCAGAGAAAACAAAGCATATTACACTTGAGAAGAATGGGAAAACTCTGGAGTTTCTTCCTGGGGAAGTTTCTGCTGATCGCATCACTGCTATCCAGGTATTGAGCCTTGTCTACTTTCGAAGTTCTAACGAATTAAATGGATAATTCTGATATGTATAATTATATGTTAATACCTGTAGGAAGCTTACTGGGATATTGCATCTGCACTTTCCGAAGCTGATGGAGTTGACTATACTGATCCAGAAGAGGTCCTAACTTAAAAAAGCTTAAACTGATAACAATTACTGCGTGTGATGGCCTTTGATGTATTTATGCTCTCTTCCACATCTCAATTCTTTTATAAATTTCTGATTCGAGCAGCTCGAGTTGTTGGTTGCAACACTTATAGATCTTGATGCAATGGATGGTAAAAGTAGTGTATCATTGCTGGCTGAGTGTTCAAGCTCTCCTGATGTAAATACAAGGTTAGCTTTTTTTACCTTCATTTGACATTTCTATGAAATGAAGCAGACCCTGTGGTATTCTATTTCGCGCTATCTTTTCTAATATATGCAACTAAACCTCAAATATTTCATACTCGAGGCTCCCTAATTTGTGTTTCTGCTCCTTGAAATCAAGTGCGCTTTTGTTTTGGATTGATTTAAGTGTTACATTTCCAGCTTAGATTCTAGCTTGCGTTTTAGTAGTTGAGAGATTATTGAACTTACGAGACTCTTTAAAGTTTGCATCTGTAATCTGTTCATATAATAGATTGAAGTGATTTCAACTTCTTTTGTCTAATATCATCTTGAGACGAGTATGAAGGCATTTTACCATCCTCATTTGTGATACTTGTCGTCTTCTTTTTTTCGATTGGTACAGTATTAGTCATTTTAGATCTAATATATGACTCAGACACTTGTAAATTTCTCGGGAATTTCATCGTGTAGGAAAGCATTAGCAAATGCACTCTCAGCTGCACCATCCATGTGGACTTTAGGAAATGCTGGCATGGGAGCGTTGCAGGTAATTTGTACGGAAAACTGAT